>CAWUFW010001257.1:2400000-3007957 GCA_963921515.1 Calotriton arnoldi
TTATGCCTGCTACCAAAACTTTGAAAATTGTCATGAAATAATTTGCATAATTCACAAGATAAATGTGCATATCCAATCATGTAAATATTGCTGCTTGAGGGGTTTTCTTCAGCCAATAAAACCTACCAAGTGCCATGTCCCTATATGTATGTGTAAAATAATTTCAGTTTTTTTTACTATTAAAAAATTCCTTTCAACCACTGTCCCATCCCTCTTCTCTCTGGCTAGTCCCAAACCTTGCTGACTACTATGAACCTCCAAACTGCCTACTCAAACTTCCCCTACTTTTTTAGCCAGGTAACACAACAGGCACACACAACCACTGCTTACAAAAACAACTTTCTTCCTCTTTCAAATCCATTCCCGTCATCCAATCCCTGTTCTAAACTCTACTAAACACACAAGAGCACAAACCTAACACAACTAATGAAGAAAAAAAGATTTTTACTAATCTACTAACTAGAAAACCTCTAATATTGGGTTCTGCAGCAACGTGCTATTCACCACAAATCGCTTCAATGCCTCCTCAGGGGTAATAAGCACTGAGGGCCAGATGTATGAAGCGTTTTCCCGATCGCAAACGGGCCGATTCTCAGAATCGACCCGTTTGTGAACGGAAAAGCCTTTTGGGATGTATCATCCCAAAGGCATTCGCAAAATAGGGAATCGTAATTTTGCGATTCCCTATTTTGCGAATGCATTTAAGGAATCGCAATTTGTGAATCCTTAAATGAAATGCAGGAAGCCAAAAAGATTTGCAACCTGCCTTTAAGGAATCGCAGATTACCACCAACTTCAAGTTGGTGGTAATATGCGATTTCCATGAAAAATGCACTTTTTTGCATTTTTCAAGGTGCCATGTGGCGTACATACATGCCCTTAGGGCATGTATGAGCGCCACATGTGCACACTTACCTTTTAGGGGCTGCAACAGGGTGGCCTTTTGGCCCCCCTATCACCCTTGAAATTGCATTCGCAATTTGCGAGTACCTATTTGGTACTCGCAAATTGCGAATGTCTTCCCATTCATTCCTATGGGCCCATTCATTCCTGAAGGCCCATAAAAATGAATGGGAAGGTATTCCTTAATAGCGAATCGCAATTTGCGATTCGCTATTAAGGAATATGTAGGATTCGCATTTTTTTGCAAATCCTACATACATTGCATTTTGCTTTTCTTAAATAGCGAATCGGTAAAATTTGCTTTTTAAGAATCGCAAATGCAATTCTTGATACATCTGGCCCAGAATAAATATTATTTACAATTACAATCACTCATTTTATTATTGTTTTTTAAGTAAAACCCAAGAAATAATATATCATATTGAAGCATACTTTACACATAAATGTCCGACCTGCATTATTCCACAATATTGGGCTTAAAAAACCTAAACAATAAAAACAAAATATAAAACATGCCCCCCACTCAACTAGGGCACCTCAATCTGGGGACCAGGCTTTACAGGTGTTAGCACCTCTGAATGGTCAGAACAGATGACCATTATTTCTCCAGATTCATTCATAATTTGTTAAATGGAGTTTCTACCATTAATTTTTAATCTTCATATTCCTGATACAATGTCTTACTAAGAACAGAGTTCTAAACTCGGTTCTTAGTCTGATGGCTGGCTAGTCAACAGTACAACACTATGTGAACCTTGCTCACTGCCCAAAAATGATGGGAAAGGGAAGCATAGCCCGAATAGACCATGTAAAAAGCCCCGAACATCCTTTTGTGCTTTCTCCAATTTGATGCACTATGCCTCCGACAGCCAATGAGGGAGGAGTGTTTTTGTTATATCCTGTATATTGTATTTACATGTTAATCAGCCTAGGTCCTCCTAGCTGCTCAGCCAGAGTGAGAAATGGTAACGGAATGTTGGTGTGACTGTGATGAATGAATGCCTGGGTGCCTGAGTGGATGAGTGGTGACAGTTAGAGATGGCTGAGCAGCTAGGCAGGCTGCTCCTGGTGGGGCTGGTACATGGCTAGTACCTGACCAGAGCTGGCTGGACTATGACTGATACTACCCTGGCATGGAACCAATAAAGAAGACTTGGAAATTACTACATGGCTACCTGTGTCTATGTACAGGGTACAGCATTATTTGATGGAAGATCATAATATTCACAAAGCTCCTCCCTTATTTTATTGCCCCTGCTTATTCCTTTCCCTCGTTCTGGTTCTTCCTTTCCCGCAACCCGGTCTGCCCACCAGGTCATTGTTGCAGCCCTTGGCGGCACAAAAGGCTTTAAAAGCGACCAACATAAAACAACAATCCTCCAGGAGCACTGCGCCCAGACTGTGCCAGATTCATCAATCATGAAAGACTTCTCTTCATGAACTGGCCCAGGTCACATAGAACAAATATGCGTCATGTCCCCAGCCTTCTTAGCAGTAAGGAACCATTTGGAACACAGCCCTAGACCTTTTTAATTTTCCAGGGCCACTGGTGTGGCATTTGAGAAAAGGCGTTTCTGGGTCTCTTGTAACAGTTTAATGATTCTTTCGTGATACATATCCACATGTTTGGAATGAAATCTATACTTTCTGTTAGAGGTTGATTGTTTTGCTTTCAAAGCAAGTCTTGTCATGAAGGCACTGCAAAGCAGACTGGTCTTTCATTCTTAGCCCCTTGTCGCTACTCGTTTGTCATCTATCCAAAAGATGCTAATTAAAGGTATACTTTTTTTTTTATAGCAGTGGTTTTATCACTTATTCTATTACTGTTTTCAAGTAGCACAGAAGAAAAAAAAATCATATTGAAGCATACTTTACTCACAAATGTCCACCATGCATTATTCCAATATATTTAGTTTCAAAATAAAATAAAATGTAATATATGTCCTAACTAGGCCAGCCCAATCTGTTCAGTAGGCTTTCCAGATTAGGCAAAGAAGATAAGTGAGTGTGTTATAATAAAGTAAGACAATCCATGTAAGGTTATACGAAGTCTTTATTACCAACAGCATTCATGTGCAATCTCCTCAGGAAGAATAACAAAGGTCTAACTGTCATACCTGAATAATAGGAATCCAACATTCTAAATTCTACATGGGAAGAACTACAGGGGTAAAGGACGGGGGAAAGATCACAGACTGTACCAACTAAAAGATGAGATTCTTTGTACAGAGTTACAGAACATGAGGATAATCACATACTAAGGCAGATATGCGATTAATAATTAAATACATATTTATGGATTAGAACACAGTTCTATTTGAGGAACAGATACACACATTTAGTGTTAAAATGGAGTCAACAAATTAAATAATGGGTTCAGTAAGATAAACAGAAGAGCATACTTATTTCCATTATGATCAAAACAGGTGAACTTATAAATGTTCTCTGAATGACATGGGCCTGAAATCCATGGGAAAAACGTCTGGAGAGTAGGTGCTGCTCCTTAAAAAAAATTGGTATTGGGGCTTGCATAGTTCTGTACCAAGGTACCTCAAAGTACAAAGAGTCCCTGATTTTTAATCTTTATCCGAGATGTTGAGTAGATTATCGAAGTATAGAGGCCTATTCAGATGATGGGCTTTGTAGGCTAGGCATCCTAGTTTAAATGAGATTCTTGCGTCACTGAGAAAGCAACACAGGGTGGAGAGGATTGGGGCGGTGTCACTGAAATACAAGTTTGGTCATAAGAGGCTTGGGTTCAAGACAACTAAATGGCAGGCTTTGAATGAGTTTTAGTCCAAGAAGGATTGCTCAGTAAGGGGAATACCATAGGCCTAGGACCGATTATGATGGGACAAAGGAAGTAAATCTTATGAACAGGCCCATATCGGCATGCCTAGAAGGGCACGGGTGTACGCAGAATGACAAATCCTACACTGTATTACTTTTGGCATTACAGTATGAAATGGTTTCAATGGCTGAAAGCGTCTACATCAGGGGCGGCTCATCTATAGGGGCGTAGGGGTGTTGACCCCCGCCTCTGCAAACCTCTACATCCCAGACAGTCTCATTATTAACATATTTTCCCTTAAAAAACTCCACGTACTGCCATTTATTTTGCTTCCTTTAGGGGCGAGCCAGGGCTCTCTCTCCCAGCAAAGCAGTAGGCTGGTGTCTGCTACTGCTAGGATGTCAGTAGGTTGAATGGAATGACCAGCTGAGGTTAAGTCAATTAAACAGGGCATGTCACATTGGCTGGTGTTTTCGCTATAGTCAGCCTGACATTCACAGTTGAGGCATCCACAATCAATGCTACCAGGGAGCTGAGAGAACAGACACAGCCTCATCAGTGTCCAACGGAGCGCTGTGTTTGCCTGTCCCAGCCAATCCTTGCACTGCTCTTATGCTGTATTATAAGCAGCAGGAGAGCAGTGCTTGCATTGGCTGGGATGCTATTGCCCAAAATGGACATCTTTACAGCCAGGCAGCGAGTGAGTCAGGAAGACGGAACGTCAGGTGTGTTTATTGTGTAACGGTTTGTAGCTGAACATGTGCTGCTGAAGAAGATAATTATGGTAAGATGATATTTAAGACAACTCGTAATAAGCTGCAAAATTAAATTAATTTAGCAGAGGTGATCAGGGCACATTGTATTTATATAAAGCAAAAGCATTTACAGTTATGAGCATATTTAACTTTTACCCGCCCTATCACTTTCAAACGTTACCAGTCACCACTGGTCCAGACTCCTTGGAGAGTGAGAGTCTGTAATCTGTTTCAGCCTTCTCATGAGATGCAGACAGATTATTAGCCTATAGAGCTGCCCAGGGACTCATGCTGACTGGGACCTATACAGCCACAGAGATGCCATAGGACATCATAAGATGCATCAAATCTAATTGTGAAAGCGGTCATTTAGTTTTGATCTGGTTTGTCACGACTTTAAGATAGGGTTCCGACGAAACAGGCTTCATCACAGCATGTTTGATGGTTTTTAACTAGCTGAACAGGAACTTGAATAATATAGTCTTGTGAAGATGAAGGCATAGTCAGGTGGTCTTTAGTGACAAGGACATGCCTAGCCAGGCACAGCAAAGAGACTGTGGCTCACATCCACCTGCTTATGAGAAGGCAACAATTCAAGGCACAGACTATGCTTGTGAAATGAACTGGGTGGGAAAGGCACAGCAGAGCAGGTGGAAACCGGTATACTACCACAGATTGAGGACTTCCTTCTCGCAAAAAACAGGGTGCAATGTAATGACAGGATTTGAAAGAATCTTTCTAACACTACTGATGCACTAATGCATCAAGGAAACATGGGAATCATCAAGAAAGAAATGCTCAATATGTCCAGTATTTGCATACACAGTAAAGAGGTTGAATTGAATATATGTTCTTACCCCGCAAACAATCACACCGCGTACCATTACAACAAATTTTTTACAGCGCCAAAACCATTACCACGAATGATTATACAACGAAGCAAATACAACAAATTTTAAAAGAAAACTATGTTTTTTTCATTCACTTCGCAAATTGACAACGCATGGCATTACATCTAAAAATAATTGTTTAAATGTAAGTGGCTCTACCCTGCCCTACCCTAAACCCTAATGTAGTACCGCTGCACGACCCTCCCCCGACCCACAGTCCTCTCCCTACATTTACACTACCCTGCACGACCCCCCGACACTACCCTAAACCCTAAAACACTACCCTACACAAACACCACAACCCAAAACCCTAAAACACTACCCCCTGCACGACCCTCCCCCTACCCCCAGTCCGGTCCGTACACTGAAACACTACCCTGCACGACCCCCCCCCGACACTACCCTAAACCACTACCCTACACTACACAAACACCACAACACTACCCCCAGCATGACCCTCCTCCTACCCCCAGTCCGGTACCTACACTGAAACACTACCCTGCACGACCCCCCCCCCCCCCGACACTACCATAAACCGTAAAAAAGTAACCCCCACCCCAGGCCCAATCCCCCTTACCTCTCTCCTCGTGGTTCCTCTGTCCTGGTTCCTTCGTCGTCCGAGGGGCGGTGCACGTCGTTGTGAGGAAACTGAAGAGCCTCGGTTTTCTCATAACGAGGTGGATCGCCATTACATCGCATGCGTTGTAAAAGCGCATGCGATGTAATGGCATGCAGAGTAATGGTATGCGGGGTAGTTGCATCATGCATTGTAATATAATGCGGGGTAAAAGTATGCGTTATAATAATTTCGTTGTAAATGATATTTACCGGTTGAATTGCATTGCACATATCACCACTACAAGGCACACCAGCAGGCAGGAGACCTGCTTCAATGTACATTCAAAAAGCACCAGGCACAATACAATACACCTCATAACAGGGAGTGGGATCACATATACAACCGCAGCCCCCACCCCAAAACTTGCTCGGAATACCAAAACGCAATACCCATGGGGGAGGGGATGCACACATTATTTTAGAGGATAAATGAAGCACAATTGGCTAAGAAAGTTGCTATCTAATATTGGTAAAATCTCCTCTCTAAAAACTGTAGAACTGGTATTGCTACCATCTTCAGGAGCTGTATTAGAACATACCCGGGGCTAGTTTCCACCCCTCCTCGAACAATACTGAATTATCATATTTGAGCTTACACCTCTCTCGCTCAGGCTGCGGTCTCATAACTAAACTTTGCCAGGCAGGAGTCAAAGAGATCACATTTAACCAACCTTGTAAGCTCTCCTCTGGGCCCAAATAGAACCACAGGTGTAGGAGGTGCTGCGGCACGCCCTTATATCTTGTAGAAAGATTCAAGAAAACAGGGCATAAAGCTGCACTTTAAAGAATCTCCGTTTAAATAAATTTCTTGCAAAGTCAACTGTCATACATAATGAACTCAAACACAGAACAAGTTTTTTTAAAACAACACTACTATTTTGTTATGATACGATCTGTTTTTACACTGTGTGACCAAAATGTGAGCATTTTTTAACTTGAAACTTATAACACTCTGGCAAAGGCACAGGAGAAGGCAAAAGCTAAAAGTAATTTCAAAAGTTTCTTAAAAAACAGATGAGAGGCGTGGCCTAGCGGTCCAACATGGTGGACGTGCTCTAGACGAGCTCCCGCAGGCCCGCATTAATTCGCCGATAATCCCGTCGTTTCTTGGCATTCATGTGACCACATTCCGTTGGGAAGCGATCCTGTAGCCTGGCAGCACCTGGTGTGCCGATTCTGGCCCGTCTGCCTTGCCCGGTGGCGTCCAGGTGCCGGTGGAGGACTGCGGCATGTGGATCCTCGCCCTAGCGTAGGGGGCGTTGCCGCAAAAGACATCGGCGTGTCTTGGTGGGCGCCGCTCTGCCAGACTGCACCTGGGCGGTGCTATACTGGAGGCGGAGGGGCGGCGTCCTGCCGAGTGCCCGACGAGACTCGGCGGCTTTGTCGAGCCACGGCGTGCTGTGCCTTTCCCCCTGTGACGGGGGCGCCGCAGGAGATCGGGCGGCCGCGCTGGGCCACACCGTGCCTCCTCCCTCCCTGTGGGGCTGTGTCATCTGCTGGGCTGGGCTGCCGCATCGGGCCGCGGTACATCCTCGCCCCGGAGCGCTGATTGCCCTACGGAGGTGGGTGACTCTTCTACTGGTGGCGCACTCGGCACTGGGGCTCCGATGGCCGAGTGCGAGTAGATGCTGCGGAGCGGGTGAGGCCGAGTGATCCTTGAGGCGGGCCTGTGTGGTGGCGGTGTGTCCCTGGAGGGCCACGTGTGCTATGGCCGTTGGAGAAGCGCAGTGTGCATGCGAGTGGGACCGGGCTTGACTCGGCGGTCAAGTCGGGCCGCGACGCACCGGCATCAACCTCAGGGGCCTTGAGTGGCGAAGTGGGTAACGGCGTTGCAGCCCTGGGGGCGACCAATACAATGGGCCTGAGATAGTTTGCAGGGCACACTTAAGACTGCTGTGTGACCCTGTGCCCCGGCATCGCCGCTGGTACCATCCTGTAGGGCTGGCCTTGAGGTGAGCGGGGGACATTGCTGCGTGATGCTGTGCCTGCGTTGCTGGGCCTGGGGCGACTTGAGACTGCTGAGATCCCGCGCATGGGACGGGCCTGCTGCGTGGGTCTGCGCGATTCGGGCTGCCTCATTTAAACCCTGGGCACGAGTGGATGGTGTTCTGGCCCCCCTGGGGAGAGATAGTTTGCACGTGGGCGCCTCGCCTGGTACTGTGGCTCCTACATCCGTGGTTTCTCCCTGCTTTGAGGGGTCAGTGTGCTGTGGCTCGACGGATCCCGTCCCCCCGTTCTCGCTCTGGTGTTCCTTAGAAATATATCCATCCAGTGTGTGAAGACGAACAGAGATTTCTTACCATGAACTTGCACAGGAACAGAAGACGCTAATTCCCTACTCCCTCTCAAGGATGTCTCGGAGACCTATTTATAATCTAGACTCCAAAAGACCCCTAAGGGGGAAGGGGGAGTGGATAAAATAACAAACAAAGAAGAGATTGGTCCTGGAACCTTATTCTCTCTGCTTCTCTTGATCTTTCGTCCGTCCTGCAGACTGTAATTCCGAGAAGACCTGAGGATACTAAACACAGAAATTTACTGCACCTCCTACTCTACTCTGTTCTTGTTTTCATAATCTTTACATTCTTATTACATACCCTAAGTTCCAAGATCTGTGCTTATCTTCTATATTATTTCCTTGTAGTATTCTTTCCTTCTTTCTGCTATTGGTTACTGCCACCAGAAGACAACCTATCAAGCAATGATATTACTTAACTGCGTATCCTTACTCAACTTACTCTAATTATATGATTATTATTGTAATGCTTCACCTACCTATTTTCTGTAAGTCTGTGCTTCTGTTCTTCACAACGTATTCTATCTTCTTATTGCTATACTATGTAGGAGTCTAATGATATTTATCTGTACAGTATTTCTTAATTTAAGAAACTAATTCTTCTTCTTTTCTTTACAGTATTTGTAATCACCTTTTTTTTTCTCTTTGCAGGTAAGTTCTTTTCTCAATATTTTTTAAACTATATACAATACTTTCTTAAATATTTCCAAAGTTCTTCATAACAATAGTTCTTGAATAACTCTCATGCCACTTAGCTTATTTCTTCTCTCTCTCTCTTCCCCCTTGTGCCGGTAACTGGAATCTGTGAGGAAGATTGACTGCCAAGAAGTTGTTGCCAGGAACGCTGACGATGAATGAGGAGCGTCGACGAAAGGAACGCCTCAAAAACGCCCTCTTTGCCTCTGAATCAACGGAGATAACTCACGAACGAGGAATTGGAGGACCTACTCCCGATGGGAATAAGCGGAACGAAACCCGGAAGAAATCCCGACGAAAATCACTAGGGATATCCAGAAATTGCCGCGGAGCTTTCCTGTGAGGTACGCACTCGAGAAAGGCTTTGGTGAAGTGCGCATTCGTTACAGCGCGCGCGCGCGCTTCATCAAGCCTCCAAACACCTGTGGGGAAATAGACTAGACCGCCGACATAGGTTGGAAATCGGCGGCCATCTTTAAGTTCCACTCGTGACACAATGTTTTCCAATTGTTGGTTCCTGGCTGATTTCTCCCTTTTAGGTAATGACCTTTATTCAGTAATGCCCACACCATTTGTGTCATGCGATCTGGAGGTCTGACAGTGACTGCCTAGTTTGGGGTGCCTGCCGCGTAGATCATTTCCTTCACCATGTCTAAAGATAAAAATTCCGGCTCGACGGCCCGGCAGAGTACCCTGGATAAGTATACGGGTGCAGCTGCGCGGGACCCCGCCTCAGGTGACCCACAGTCGGCTATGCCGGACAACGCCGCCATATTGGCCGCCATCACACAATCACAAGACATGCTGGAGGCCAAGATTGGGGCAGTAGGATCTGATGTAATGCTCCTCAGGCAGGACCTCCGCAACGCAGTGCAGCGCATCACTGAGGCAGAGTCTCGGATATCGACGGTGGAGGACTCGGTCACGACACTCCAGAAGAAGGTCTCTGCCCTGGAATCCATCGCCAAAGGATTGGCAACGCGGGCGGAAGACGAGGAGGGGGCGCCCGCCGCAATAACCTCCGCTTTGTGGGGTTCCCTGAGGGGTGCGAGGGCAGAGATGTAGCGGACTTTCTGGCCAAATGGCTGGCGGACTGGCTTCCCTTGGACTCATGTCTCCCTGCTTTGTTATTGAATGCGCTCATCGAGCCCTGCTGCAGAAGCCGCCGCCGGGTGCAAGACCGAGACCCTTGATTGCAAGGTTCCTAAACTTCAAAGACAGGGACATCATCCTACAGCAGGCTAGACTTAAGGATCCCCCTACTGTTCTCCTCACAAAAGATCATGATATTCCCAGACTAGACTGGTCCAGCAGCGCCGGCAGTCTTTCACCGAGGCGAAAGTCAAATTGCGACATCTTAAGATTCAATACTCCCTGCTGTTCCGGGCCAGGCTCCGAATATCATACAAAGAGCGGACATACTTCTTTGACTCCCCTGAGGTCTTCGCGTGTACAGATGGAAATATTAAACTATCCCAGGGCCCTGGTGAGCAACGCCGGCATTCCTTATCCAAGCAACGCTCCAAATCTCGCAATAAACCACACGTATGATACATATGGACTGTCACATGAAAGCTACTTTACTCTGTCGCTCATTGCATGAGTGACCTAGATTCTATAGTTGAAGGTATATTAACATGGGCTGCACCTCTTAATGCTCTCCCTGGACATTGAAGCATCACTGTGTCTAGGGGTAGCTATTTAGGGATCCATTGGCTGGGAGCTGCGCCGGACCCCGTTGGGGCCCGGGGACCTCTCATGCCGCGACAGATGCTTCTACGTTTTTGAGGTGGGGGGAGGGGGGGGTGGATGTTGGGGAAGGTTACTGTTTTTTGTTTCTCAGTGTCATACATACGTTCATTCTGTAGCTGTAGCTAAGCCTATGATCACCATATGTGGTCCCCCAAATATATTCATTGATGTCCGCCCCGATTTCCAACATGTCTAGGTTGGTGGAGAGACGTCTTCGGGTGGTAAGTTGGAATGTCCGAGGGTTACTAGATAAGGTTAAGAGAGGGGCTGTTTTGCGCCAGGCTAAACGCTATGGCACTGATATTTTATTTTTGCAAGAGACGTACCTGCTTGGCAATAGACCTCTATGCTTAACACAATTTGGTTTTGTACAGGTCTTCCACTCCGGATTCACAAGGGGCTAGCGTGGGGTAGCGATACTGATCAACCGCAGAGTCCCCTTTGTACATGAGAAAACATGGACCGATACCCAGGGTCGCTATGTGGTTGTTACGGGCTCGATGTATGGCAGGTTGTTCATCCTGGAAAGTGTTTACGCCCCTCACATGGAACTGAACGGAATGCTTGATGAGGTTGTGGGTGGAGATCCCCCCGGGGCTGACCCTGGTTGGGGGTGACTGGAATGACACAATATGCCCTTCTATAGACAGGTGGCGTAGTGCAGGGAATACGGCCGAGCCCTGTGAGTCCAAACTTGGGTCCATGATGCAGGGATTGGATTGGGTGGATACTTGGAGGCGACTTCACCCCACTGAACAGGGATACACCTATTTCTCCAGCGTGCACGGATCCTTTTCCCGCATAGATCACATTTTCCTGTCAGCAGCGCACCTACATAGATTAGTAGCGGCCAAAATACTGTCCCGGGGCCTTTCAGATCACTCTCCACTACAACTGGATCTGCGACTGGCTACTGAGCGCCCTCCCTTCCGCTGGCACCTCTCACCGTGGCTCCTACTGGATGATAAATAAAGGTCACATATGCATACCACCCTTACAGAATATTTCTTGCTCAATGTTGGGTCGGTTGGATCGCCTGCGGTTGTGTGGGAGGCGATGAAGCCTACACTGCGAGGGATAGATGTTGCTTAATGCACGGCGCAGCGCAAAGTTGTCGGGAAAGGCTGATGCTCCTGGAGGCCCAAATAATGGCCGCGGAGCGCGCGGGTCGAGAGGCGAACGGGCACGATTCACGTAGACAATTACTTCATACTCAGCGGGTCTACGCCAGGGAACTGATGGATGTGGCTCGGGTGGCCTGGTTGGCTACCCGAAGCAGAATATACCAGTGGGGCGACAAGTCGAGCGCCTTGCTGCACCGCTTGTGTCAAAGGGCACTCCACCCCATCTCCATTCCGTGCCTGCGCGATCCCGATGGGAGTGTTCTCATAGACCCTCTTCAGATAGCCACAATGTTTTGCAAATTATTATGCAGAGCTGTATGCCCCTCGCGAGACTATCTCGCCACAGTTAGTCCAGCAATTCATTGATGATTTGCCCCCACACGACCTCACAGATCTGACAAGGGACGCAATTGATGCCCCGATAACGGCTGAGGAAGTCCAGGAGGCACCGTCTGGGATGCACTCTGGCAAGGCTCCTGGCCCAAATGGTTTTCCATGCGAATTTTATAAGAAATATCAATCCCTACTCACTGCTCCCTATCTCGCCGCACTTCAGGCTGCCCTTGACGACCGGTCTCTTCCAGCGGATTGGCGACATGCTGAGATAGTAATATTTCCGAAGACGGGCCGACCCCCTGAACTTCTCTCTTCTTATCGTCCGATATCTCTCCTCAATGTTGAGGCAAAACTCCTTGCCAAGATCATAGCTAAACGCATAGTTCCACACATCTCTGATCTGGTCCACTCGGACCAAGCGGGCTTCATGCAGGGCCGCGCCACGCGACATAATATCCAACTAGCCCACAACGCCATCGCATCAGTGGATCATCTGGGTGAACCCGCTGCTCTGCTGTTGGCAGACATGGACACAGCCTTTGACTCGTTGAGCTGGACGTATCTCTTTGCGCTACTTAGTCATCTTAATTTTGTCCCCGGCTTCTGAGGTATATCGAACTCTTATACACGGATATCACGGCTTCCGTCGTGTGGCAGACACCGTTTCTCAAACTTTCTCTATCGGACGTGGCACTCGCCAGGGCTGCCCCCTCTCTTCATATCTTTTCGCGCTCGCTATGGAGCCGCCTGCGGCATGGGTAAGGATGGATGCCCAATTCCGGGGGTTTGAGTGGCCGGGGGCAATGTAAGATCGCATAGCTTTATATGCTGATCACGTGTTATTTTTTCTTACGCGACCGGACTGATCGCGACCCAGACTCCTCAGGATCATGCAGATCTTTGACGAAACATCTGGGCTATATATGAACCCCTGTAAATCCTACTTATGGCCTAGGCGAAATGTAGGCCCTATAGGCTCATGGCCCGAAGAAGTTACGGTGGTGCAGGATGGCTTTAAGTAGCTCGGGGTCTTTCTGGCCGCTTCACAGCCCCTGTCATGGGAAAGAAACCTAGCTCCACTGTGGATGCAAATCAAGGAGCAGACTCGCACCTGGTCGCATCTACCGCTCTCCCTGTTTGGTAGGTCTGCCATTTTCAAGATGGCCTCCGTACCCAGTTTATTGTATCAACTCCAAAACTACCCGTATTTAATATCTCCTAGTTGGTTTACGCAACTAAACGCTACCCTCCGGCATTTCCTTTGGGGGGGGCGGCTCTGCTCGGGTCGCATTGAGGACATGTTTTCAGTCAACCTGTTGGGTTGGCAACACCGGATATTCAGGCATACTATGGGGCATCGCACCTTCTCATCTTAAACGATTGGTGGTATTGCGATAGGTCAGACCCCACCTATGTGGTTGAGCGGTGGCTGATGGGTACCACACCTTTACACTCAGTCCTTTATGCTGGCCCGACCCCGAGGGCATTGCCCCTGGCGACTGCCACGGTCTTTCGGCTCTGGAAGCGCACACTCCGGCAGCTAGGGTGGTGGGGCAGAATAACAAAAGACGCTCCTCTTTGACATAATGGCCTCATGCCGCAGCTGGCTGGCCTTCCTGGCTTCTCTGGTTGGGAGACAATAGGAATTTCTACTGTGGGGGATGTCCTTCAATGCCAGACACTGAAGTCCTTTCAGGAATAACAGCAAGAATATGCGATGCCCCGATCGCAATTCTACAAATACCTTCAATTCCGCCATGCCTTCTATCCATATTTAGCACTCCAGGAGACCATACCCGATTTCAGTCCTCTTGAAGCCAAAGTATTTATGGGAGAATTAGGGGAACAGAAGATCGCCAAAATCTACCGCACACTTGTCACAAATAGCCACACAACGCTTTCTAAAACAGGGGAGGCCTGGCAGACTGATCTGGGCCCATTGGATGATGAGGACTGGACTGAGGCGCTGGCATCCCCACGAGGTGCCGCCATAGCGACTCGGATACGATACATTCAGTTCAAGTACCTACACCGGGTGTATTACACGAGATATCGGCTCTGGCGGGCAGGGCTCATCACTTCCCCGCTTTGCTTGAGATGCCGAGCGGCCGAGGGTACCTTCATCCACACAGTATTGCTATGCACATCACTCTCGGGGTTCTGGCATGGGGTTATTGCATGCATGTCGCGGGTTTTGGTTGGGTCATTCCTCATTCACCTAGACTAACCCTTCTACATATAACCGATGACATTGGGGGGGGAACATCTATAAACGCCACCTACTGCTACTGGGCCTCACACTTGCGATGCGAGACATTGCGAGTGCCTGGAAAGATACCTCCCCGCCCTCTCTTGGGGCTTGGAAGAAGGGTCTAGATTTCTGTATGGGGCTGGAGATACCTGTTTTTGCTGCATGGGGTTGTCCTCGAAAACATCCCAAGATATGGAAGAGATGGGCAGACTTCCGGGGGATCTACTTGGAACCTATTCCAGACCATACGACGGATTGATGTTAAATACAGCTGCTATATGGTGGGATGTACAGATTATGATAGTTTCGATTCTGTATTCATGGGTTGATTTTACATGCTCTATATTTTACAGTGGACAAATGACACTTCAGTTAATTGTTATTGCAATATGTTGTTATGCATATGATCCTTTTTTAGGTCTCGCCTAGCGATGCAGCGCAAAGCGCTGCTCGCTATGCGAGATCTATTGTTGCCGACTTTTGGTCGGAAGCGGGACAGGAGATGTGCACGCGCATGGTGCGAGCAGGAGTTGTAATAACGCCGCAAGCCGTACGCGTGCACATCAACTGTCTGTGCCGAAGCTTAACAGACATGAGATGTGCACGCGTACGGCTTGCGGCGTTATCACAACTCCTGCTCGCACCATACGTGTGCACATCTCCTGTCCAGGCGCGGCAGGGCCGCGCTCCTCCCGGTGTGTCAGGCGTCTTGGCACACACCTGCCGGCTCTGGAGTGCTCGAGTTGGGCGCTGTTCCGGTCTGAGGAGCCCACAGAAAGGTAACAGGGCGTCTCCATGACCACAGCGAGCTCCGTGTGCGGCGCAGCCCTCCAGGCCTTCAGCGTAGCGTCTGCGGCCCTGGGCTCCGAGGCGCGCGCTCTTTTCTTGGATGGTGTTTCCTTTCTTATTTTTCCTTTCAAAGTGCATGCTCTATGGACTGTTTGTAGCGCTTTGTTGCCTTCGGGTTATAGCGCTCAACAAAAGAATATTGTGTTTTATTCAGCTGTTGAGATAGCGCAAGCAGTTAAACACTCAGCCCCTCATTTAAAATTAGTGGCAACTTCAAAATCGGACGGAAACGGTGTTAGCGCCCAGTTTCAGATTAGATTCTATCTATCTTTTTAGGTCTCGCCTGGCGACGCAGCTGCTCGCCTAGCGAGAGTATTGTCGTCGGTTTACTTTCGGAAGGGGGACAGCCCATGTGCACAGACACGTCTGTTTTGCTGAGGAGATGTGCACGCTACAGACACGCGATGTGCACACGCACGGCGTCTCGCGCATCGTGCTTGTTTTACAGTAGACACGCGATGTGCACACGCACGGCGTCTTGCGCATCGTGCTTGTTTCTCCCTATCTTGGACTTTTGTCCTGTTCTCTCTATCTGTCCCTATCATTATCTCCCCATGTCCGTTTCTGGATTTCCTCTTTTCTGTCCCTGATATTCTTTCTTTCTACATATATCTCTCTCCCGTTTATTTCTCTCTCTTCCAGTCACCCAGCTCTGGGCGTTCTTAATGTCCTGAACAAACTACAAATGTTCGGTGCTAAGTGCTATTTTTCTGGTGCACGGGTAGTGAAAAACTTCTGACATGAACTGGTGTGAATGACATGGGCGGTAAAACTGCAGAGTTTTCAGTGCTTCATTTTTGTGTTACTTTCAAACTGGAAAGCTTTGGTTGTGAGCAATCACCCGATTTTGAAAAAAAAAATCCTTTTTTGATTTTTGTGTCGCATGCCTCTCAAGCATTCTGCTGGATCTGCAGGTACAAGAGTGTTTTTCGGGTTACTTCTTTCCCCACACCCGCATGGATAGAAGTAGGAGCGCAAGAAACCCGTTTGTTTCCATAAAATTTTAATTTTTATAATATAGCCGGTGGTAATGTAATTTGCTTATCAGGGTTACTTTGATAGAAATTATTTCATTTATTTTGTGTCCTTCTGTAACGTAGCTGGTGCTCATGTAAAGTGCTCCAGTACCTTCGGGTCGAGTTCGCGCTATATCACTGCCCCAACCTCTCCTCCACGCTAATTAGAAATACTAGCATTCATCAAACACATTTGACTATAGAATGCCTCAAAAAAAGGTACCTAAAATTGCGCAGTTTAGCATGATGTTTTTTATTGGTATGTTTTTGCGTACATTTTACTTTTAAAGCAAAGAGTCATCAGTATTGCTTACAGGCTTCTGCAAGCATTTGCATTTAATCAGAGAGCATTCTGGGAGCATTATTGGTAGCCTCAAAGTGTTAAACGTGTACGCATTTGATGTACTGGAAATACTGTCAGTAGTGCAAGCTGATCTCACAGCATTTGACCACATGCGTTCTCCCTAAACTTGTATGTTTTCTGCAAATAAGGGGCAGGGCGAGGGTACTGGTGCCCGTAGCACAGCGAGTATGTCATGGGTTCTACCGTAAGCACAGAAAATGTCCCGAAACCATTGTTTGGCAGTAGAAAATATAAAATAACAAAAAACTGCTATTTGGATGAGGTGCGCACCTCATTGCCCCCTCCACTCTGCACTATTGATCGCTGAGCCACTGGTCCAAATATACAGTAAACGCGCACTTAAAATCGAATCTTAATGGCCTTTTAGGGAGTTTCGTGAAATAGCTCGACTGGGAGAAACAGCTGTCCATTCTGGATTTGTTGGGTGCGCAGCAAACAGTGACAGGCACATGCTGATGAGCTTTGCAGGGTAAAAGACATTGTCATTTACAACGTCATTACTTTATTAATGCTTCACAAAGGGGAAAAAAACAATAACATTTTCAATGCCAATAGCTCAAAACAATGTCATTGCGAGACCTATTGCATTGTAAATGCTTGTTTACATATTTTGCTACAAAATGTCGACATCAATAATTGTACTATGTATATTTTGCTGCTATGGTATATGGCCTTTACAGGCATATGTTGGCTGTTGACAATAACATTTTGTTGTGGGAAAAAAAAAAACATGTAAAAATGAAAGAAAAAAAAACAAATCAGCTTTCTCTTCTATAATGTGTATATATATATTGCAAAAAGTATTGCCCTCCATGGAAGTGTACATGACATATTCTCCTTTTATTTTATTTTTAAATTTTATATTTGGTATTACAGGCAGAAATACAACATGATCAGGGTATCACAAACTGAACAGTAAATTAATATTGTTAAGTCGTGTGGACTGGCAAGCCAGAGTAAAATTTGCAACTAAGGCCAACTTGTGCATTAGATAGTCTTCATTCGTCTTTCTCTTCTAATACACACAATCTCTCTCACATTTTTTTCCAACTTTCCATGTCTTCCTCCAGACTGGTATTGGTCCCAACTACAGCTCCACACTTCTCTTCTGCTAAGGCTCGATCATTCACATCTCTTAACCAGAGTTCAAAGGCTGGGACCCCACTTTTTGACCAGTGAATTGTAACATATTTCTTTGTTTACAACAGGTCCAGTGTCGTACAGAGGTTCTGGTATATTTGGAGTATGTGTATGAACCCCACAGAACTAGCATACCAAGTGAAGTATTAATTGCCAATTACCTGACTAGAACCTGTATCAATTAACAACCTAAGCTTTCTGCTATTCGCAGGGCAAGGGGAATGTTTGGCGCTACCAACATTTTGACTAATATTTTTTAAATTATACTTTTGGACAGAAAGCTTAGTCATGCAAGTGTTAGATGACTTGACATTGATCAAAAAGGAATAATTGGCGGCACAAGATAATTAGCATAGATTTATCACATCTAGCCAGTGATAAGACTTTGCAAGTTAAGGACTTGTCACAGATTTGTGTGTACTCTGGGACAAAGACAAAAAAAAAATCATTGGTATCCCGGCAAGGTAATCTAAGCATTTTACCCTCCTGAGGTCAAAGAATTGAGTATTATTAAATTTGGCAATAGTTTAAGAAAATGTACAGTGCCTAGGAATAGCAAAATCACAGTAATAAGAGCAATACAAAAGGAAAATGTTACTTACCCTGTACCCGCCATCTGGTGTTGAGCTCGGACGTGTACAACTTGTTTTACTCGAAGTAGGTGTTTCGAGTTACGGGAACTAGTGACTCCACCAGCTAATGGAAATTTGCATGGGCATTGGCTTCATTGTTAGATTGTTTTTTCCCGCTCTTGAGGAAGAGATTAGAGATAGAGTATATTGACACAGTAAAGACCATGCAAAGCAAAGTATTAAAGAGAACGTAAGAAATAGGAATATCTGTAACAACCACAGGCGACCAGGGAAGAGGGCGGGCGCATGTGAATTTACAGCACTGCATGCCATGAACAGATGCTTACAGGGTAAGTAACATTTTCTGTTCATGGCATTTGTGGCTGCACATACACATGCTGTGCATAGACTGAAAAGCAGTCCTCCCTAAAGTGGTGGCTTAGCCTGAGAATGTTGCAGAAGACTGGAAAAGTGTATGAAGGACAGCCTGGCAAACTCTAGCTTGCTGTCTGGCCAGGACATCCATGCAGTAGTGTTTGGTAAATGTAGGAGGGGTGGACCAAGTAGCTGCTTTACAGATGTCAGCTAATGGTATGTTACCTAAGAACGCCATAGAAGCCCCTTTCTTACAAGTAGAATGTGGTCTGGGTGGGACATGCAGGGTTCTTTTCGCTTTTTCATAACAAGTGTGTATGCATTTGACCAACCAGCGTGCAACACCCGCCATGAAAATGGCATGCCCCTTGTGTGTCTTAGAATACGCCACGAAAAGCTGTGGTGTTTTTACGAAAATATTTTGTTCTGTCAATGTAGTACATTAATGCTTTTTTGACATCTAGAGTATGTAAAGCGTGTTCCGCTACAGTCTCTGGGTGTGGAAAAAAGACTGGGAGCCTGATTGTCTGGTTAATGTGAGAACTGGAGACTATGGTATATGGCCTTTACAGGCATATGTTGGCTGTTGACAATAAAATTTTGTTGTGGAAAAAAAAAAACATGTAAAAATGAAAGAAAAAAAAACAAATCAGCTTTCTCTTCTATAATGTGTATATATATTGCAAAAAGTATTGCCCTCCATGGAAGTGTACATGACATATTCTCCCTTTTATTTTATTTTTAAATTTTATATTTGGTATTACAGGCAGAAATACAACATGATCAGGGTATCACAAACTGAACAGTAAATTAATATTGTTAAGTCGTGTGGACTGGCAAGCCAGAGTAAAATCTGCAACTAAGGCCAACTTGTGCATTAGATAGTCTTCATTCGTCTTTCTCTTCTAATACACACAATCTCTCTCACATTTTTTTCCAACTTTCCATGTCTTCCTCCAGACTGGGATTAGTCCCAACTACAGCTCCACACTTCTCTTCTGCTAAGGCTCGATCATTCACATCTCTTAACCAGAGTTCAAAGGCTGGGACCCCACTTCATTCCTTCGTGGAGGTTTGTTTTGGCGGTGTGGGGGTCTTTGGTGAGGGAGAGAATCAGCTGGGTGTCATCGGTGTAAGAGATGATGTTGAGGTTGTGCAGTCGGGCGACGTGGGCGAGTGGTGCCATGTAGATGTTGAACAGCGTTGGGCTGAGGGATGAGCCCTGGGGTACGCCGCAGATGATCTCGGTGGCCTCGGAGCGGAAGGGGGGGGAGGCGGACATTCTGTGTTCTGCCGGAGAGGAAGGAGGTGGTCCAGTCCATGGCCTTCTCTTGGATTCCGGCGTCGTGGAGGCGTGTGCGTAGTGTGTGGTGGCATACCGTGTCGAAGGCGGCTGAAAGGTCCAGGAGGAGGTACTGAAGGGAGCGTTGAGTGGAGTAGAGGGTTTCCATGAGGAAATCCTTCTCCTCATGTTGCACATGCATCTCTAAATTGTGGAAGGTAGCTGCCCTGATGTCATTTGGGGGTGCCGGTCTTGTGGAGTAAAAGTCTGAGTCTGTGTCCACTGGGGGTTCTGCGTTATAGTCATCCCAGGAGTCTGGGCCCTGGGGGTGATAAGGATTATCATACAGTTCATAGGGTAGCCTTGGACTGTCCCCACCCCCCCTCCTCAAGTGTGTGGAACCCCGTGGTGAGTGATGGGGAGCATCCATATGTAGTAAAGGTGTAGAGGGCGGAGAAGGGGGAGGAGGGATCAGAGGAGAAGGTCAAGCAGGAGGCAGTGGAGAGATAGCCCTATTATGCCTTTTGGGAGTGGGAGGCGCAGGATGGTTAAGGGCATCCCAGACAGTAATAATCCTCTTATCAGGAACACAGGTCTTCGGCAGTTGTGGTGGCTTTGCCAGAATCCAACCAGTGCCCAGTTGGATGTGGATTCGCTGTTGCTTGGCATCGAGATGTTCCTGCAGCCGCTGGAGGATTGGTTGGTCGACATCCTGAGAAGCAGCGGAGGACGCAGCAGTAGAAGGCAGTCTGGAGAGAGCCAAAAAGAGTCTACGTCTAGACGGTGCCGAGCTCGATCTCTACTCCGAATGCCTCCACTCTGAATGTTTCTGGCCAATGTCCTTCTGCTCCAAATGCTTCATGGCGTTGTGTCTAGGCTCTAAACACTTCGGGTAGCCAGTTTCAAGTCAGAGGGCGGGTGAGACTGCGTCTTCGAATACGGTGCCGAAGCAGCGGTGAATGCTCGAGGCTTGGAGGAGGACTTTGGCACAGAGTGTGGAACGGGCGACGGGTCCAGCTTGGAATGGCAGTGTCTACCACAGCCGGAAGACAGTGGTGCACCAGAGGTGGCATGAGAGCTCAGGGCAGGTGCCTCCATTTGGTGAATAGAAGGGGTGACAGTACTCAACGTGAATTTCGGTGGACGCCGTCCTAGCGGATACTCTTCTTTTCGACATCCACCTCGCAGTTGACACTTTCCGTCGAAAAAGCCCCCTCAACTTCGGCACTTGGAGCTTCCGGCTGCTCGACATCTGGCTCCTCTCGCTCACTGAAGAGGTCAGGGGTATCTTCCTTCTCTTGTCTATGCACCATGGAGGCTAAGACGATTCGATGAGCGCGCCTGTTACAAAGGGTCTTCTTGTTTCGGAACGCAAGACTCGCCGAACAGGAGTCTTCACGGTGATCTGGAGACAAGCAAAGGTTGCAAACCTCATGGAGGGTGGATCTGGGGTACTTGGAGCGGCAAGTGAGGCAGAGTTCTTTCCATTGTGAGGACATTCTTGAGTCAAACAATGGGAATCGAGAGGCTGTTAACCGGTACAGAATGGAAGGGACACGATGGAGACCGAAAAAGAAAGGGATTGTTTTGAAAAAACGACGAGGAACGGATCCGAAGGCCCGGCGAGAACACAAAGCTTACTTTGACACGTCTGAACCAGACGGCAGAGAAAAAACAAAAAAACAATCTAACCACCGACAGGATGCCCATGCGCATTACCACTAGCGAGTGGAGTCACTAGATCCCGTGATTCGAAAAGATTTACTTAGAAGAAAAACAATTTGTACACGTCCGAGCCCAACACTAGATGGCGGAAGTATGCACAGGATGTGTATCTAAAGACACACATGCCACGAACATAAGTTATTAAAAATTCCTTAGTGTTGTAAGCTGCCCATCCGAGATGGAAGTGTTTTGTGTGTTGGTGGAGACACGCCCACTTGAGATTTTCTTCCCAGTAAAGGGAATCTGAGAGTGACCTAAAAACTCTCCCCAGTATACACAGGAACCACATCTATCTAAAGTGCAATATTGCAAGCCAGAGAGGTCTCTGTTTGGCAAGAGATTTGTGGAATAGCCAACAGTGCTTCATGAGGTTGGTCACTCACGGAAAGGACACACCGAGGTAAAAATGATGAACTGTAATGTGACCTGAGTAATTACTAGGGGCCAAGATTAGTTCAAGCATTCCAACCATCACTTTTGTGTATTTCATAAAATTTTGAAGGACATTATCCCACTGCATAGCATTAACACGGGCATTGTTTTTGAAAGATGCACACGGTTCTCGTATGGTATTATTTTTCATACATTTAATGTATGATTGTTATATATGCTTTTGCTCAAAGTTTCATTTTCAACAATTTTTCATCTGTTACACATATGTTCACATATTTGATGTTTCGGGTTCCAACTGATGGTACATTTTTTCTATAGGACATATTAAAGTTTTTTAAGTTTAATCTGCTGCACTATGAGGAATTGTGCAATATTAGATCAATTCATTATAAGGGCACAGTTCATGTACTAAAATGAGCAAGGGTGCACATTACTCTACGTATTACCAAGAATACGGTTGTGGGTGAATGAATCTAGTTGTTATCATTAGCAGAGGTCCAGGAGTTTTGGGTATTATATGGAGAGAATTTAGTGTCTCTGTGATTTATCAAGATCATAAAAAACTATCAGGATACTATCACGCCAAGAGTACTTAGTCAATTGATACTTTAAGTAGTGTGACTCTTGGCATTCAGAACGTTGAGTGCAGGTATGTTGAGCAGAGCACTGAGTAAATCTATTTTGTGCATTCAGAGTTTAAAATGGGCCCATTCATTTCTGAAGAGCCACTTTCAAAGCGGTCTTAAAAAGATAAACACAGTAAACTGTGATAAGTGAATGAGATCTGATTCTTAGCTTAGTAAGACATTGAGCTGACTTTCCACTGGCTGCTTGTGCTAATTTCACAGCATCAAGAACCATTTAAAAAGAGAGCATACTCTCTTGAAGGTGCCCACCATAGTAGGTTGAACTTCTGTTTTTGTGAAAATTTGCCCTGTACCCCAATTTGTTTTTCCAAAAGAGCCAATGGCATGATGACAAAAGAGCTGCCACTCTCATCTAGAAAGAATTTGACAGTTTATATGCTTGCTGTTCTAAAGCAAGGGTACAGTGTACAAAAACCTTTCTGGATGAGAGCGGTGAACCGTGTGACCCTCAGCACTTTATTCAAAATACCCATGACTTTAGTGAAGTGGCACAAATGGCCAGCACATCCAGTCTTAATATTGTTCCATCACCAAGGCAGTGGAACTAAGAACCTCAAAATCTTCCCCGAGTCTCATAACGAATTGGGTGTAGGCCATCTGGAAGATATGGTAGGCCTGGCTCCTATTCTGTTGTGGATCACGCTGTTTAGCAGCAATTTTTTTACCGCTGCCGACGGCCAAATCCTAACGCTATGTTTGAGACGTATTTACAATACGTCGCTACGCGGCGTTAGGATCAGCTAGCAGCCATGAAAAATGACACTAAATCTAGCGGCAAGGTGATAAAAAAATTCACTACTAGCAGTGAAAAAAGTGACAACCAGCCAAATAGCGGTAAAAAGTTCACGCTAGTCAGCCCAACGTCACTTTTCAGCGTCTAGCAGCAAAAAGAGCTTACAAATACGCTGCTTAGGAAAGATAAATGTTCTCAATAATTATCTGAATGCAGAGTGGAGCAGCCAGGACCAAGTTCAACACAGAACAACAACACTCCCCAACATCCCCCACCCCCTACAGATAGGATGACCAGCCAGAGGCCCAGGGGAAGAGGAAGAGAGAAAACGCAGATTCAGTCAGGAGGAGAATGAGATCCTGATTGCGGAGGCGACGGTCATCAACACCAGCCCTTCATCACCTCCAATGTGTCATTGGGTACCAAAAACGCTATAGGGAAGTCCATTGTCAACAATGCATTCTGCAGCACCCAGAGAAAGAGGAAATCGTCTCTTGTGATTGATTTTGTGCAGGAAAGTATCCCTTCCTGCACAAAATCAATCAGCCCTGCAATGCAGGCCCCCTTGCATCATAGTGCAATGGTGCCTGCGTTGGCGCATGGCAGCCAATTGTGCGCCAGCGCTGGGGAAAAGGGCAGGAATGCACTGTATCTTATAGATACAGCGCATTCCTGCCCTTTTCTTTTGATGCAGGGCAGCGCAGCAAGATTCCTTGTGGCGCTGCCATGCGCCAAAACCTCATAAACGAGTCCCCTTTTATACAAGTGTGTTAGCATCATTAAACCAGGTAATTCCTAGCTGTAAGAAATTGTGGCTAATGTGACTTAGCAGCAGTTTTTCTTTTTTAGCGACGTACAAGGAAATCCTTGTAAATATTGCATTGTGTGTTTTGCAGGAGTTTTTATGCAGGAACGCCTACCTTGCATCTAATTTTCGGGACGTCATGCTAACCAAACAGGCGCTGTGAGAAATTGCCTATAAATCTGTTTAACTGTCGCTAACGGTGGTTTGCGGCAACTTGTAAATATGGCGATAAAAAAAAAAGTTGCAGTAGCGTCAAAAAATGTACGCTACAGTGGCATGAAATCCTTGTAAATATGCCCCTGAATACGTAGCTTGAGCAACATAGATTAGGAGATGATTCCCTCCTTACACTGCCTAAGAATGATGAGCTGGAATGGTTAAGAACTGAAAAAACTAGGGAATGGAGGAAATTCAGATCGGATCTTAGCAGATAATTAAGCCTGGCTGTGTGGAGAGGAGTTAAATATACATATTACAACCGAAGCTAAAGAAAATGTACAGGGGTGTCCCTCGGGTGGGATGCAAACTCTTGCTTCCATAAAGATAGCGGAAGATTTAAAACCACTGCCTGAGAAATGTGACTGGCTCTGAATATGTCAAATAGATCTTTAGCCGATTGCTGCAAACACTAAGGAGCATATTTACAACTGAAGTGGCGGAGCGCTGCATTAAGACAAGAAGGCTAACACAGTGCTTCGTCACTTTAGAAACGCAGGGCTGCACTGTATTTACAACAATATGGTGCAGCCCTGTGTTTTTCCCTGTGCTGGTGCTAAATTTAGCTGTCTAGCACCACCGCAGGCACTCTTGCACCATAGTGCAAGGGTGCCTGAGTTGTGGGAAATGATTGTCTATGTGCTTACAAAATTCAGCGAGATACTATAGATGTATTACAAAACCCAAAACCCACGGAGGTGAATAATTGGTAATCCAAGATAATGGGAATAGTAATTAACTGCATGAAAGTGGAATACAGTAAAAGAGGAGAATCACGGGCGGGAGATTCAGAAACGGTAGTCTGACTCAGAATGTCGGAAATTGAAGAGTCAGTTAAGGAATATGCAACCGGTCTTGGAAGAATGCACTGGATGAGGCTATAGCAGGAAATGTATGTAATTTACAGCGAAAATATAAGCAAACAAGAAAAGAGAATTTTTCTTTTTTTTATTACTAAATGTTGGAAGTAGTCTCCACAAAAGAAGTAACATCTTGGAAGTTAGTACATCAAGGTATGGGAAATAATCAACCTGCCATAAATGGTATTGTCCCAAAAGGAGGCTGTATGAAATACTCGGAAGATGTAAAGAGTTATCCAGTGTTGCGAACAGGAAAACACATGGGGGCATATTCTCAAGGACTTATCGCTGAGTTATCGGCACTTTAGCGCAGCAAAAGTGTCGAAAGAATTATCGCCCCATTCTAAAGCTGGTGCAAACTGCCCATAGCGCCACTTTTCCCGCGATAGCTGCCCCAAAAAACATCGCCACGGATGAGAGATACAACTAACGCTAATGACATGCAGAGTAGGCATTCCCGTGCAAAAACACACGAAAACACCACTTTGCGATATTCAAAACGACCAGCCAGATCTGCGATGCGACCCAAAAACAGGCGATAAGGCGCATTAGCAGCAGGGATTTAACACTTGCCTTCTACTGGTGTTAAGCAGGACGACTACCTGCAGTTTGAAAGGGAGCCCAGCCCAGAGCCACACCTGAAGACCAACACATGTCATGGAAACACTGATCGTGCAGCTCGGAGACCCGAGAGGGCCACAACACCCACCGCCACCACCCCCAGCCCCCCCCCGGACTCCCCCTGACTACCACCGAGGCAGCGCAGAACAGGACAGCGAACGTTCTGAAAACAGAATGGCCCCTCAGCCACACAATAGCAGAATGTGGGGAGAGGTGGGAACCAAGTAAGTGTGAAGGAGGCAAGTCACCCATGAATAAGAATGCACACAATGCGAAGTGTGGCGGTGATGTGCTGGACAGACCTCAGTATGCAGAGCACAGACCTGTCCATATGGACATATACTGCAGGTGTCTGTAGTGTTGTGGACAGTGGACGCAACCATGTTACCTCAGGCAGCGGGGAAGACCTCGTTCATGTAGCTGTGCCGTCCCCCCCTGTAAGCGTAAGCGGAGTGGGCTCGTCCGGCGTAAGCCAGTCCAGCATAGGAGTGTGAATAAATAGGCCGGGGCTCTGGGCGTGGTTCACTTCCCGGATGGCCAACGCGTCTGCCAGGGTGGCGCCCCTCACCCTGCCATGAGGCTGCCGCCGTGACCGCCACCCCCCTCAGCCCATCGCTGGCTTCCGCGACACAGGCCCACAGCGCACCCAGCCGCACAGCACCACAGAGTAATGTGTGTGCTGGATACTGCCTCCAGCCTACACTGCAGCCAGCAGGGCTCACAATTCAGATCGAGTCGCGATTGCAGATGACGCAGTCCAGTAGGCAACAGACATTGCCACCAGTGCGGCCCGCCCAGACTATGCATCATGGCAGGCTGCGCACCCCCTGAGCGTCACAGGTGCCACTAACTCTGTGCACCACAAGTCAACGCCACGCGGCTGCGGGCCCTTGCTGACCTCTGCCTCCAGCCTACACTGCGGTCAGCAGGGCTCAAAATTCAGATCGAGTCGCGATTGCAGATGACGCAGTCCAGTAAGCAACAGACATTGCCACCAGTGTGGCCCGCCCGGACTATGCATCATGGCAGGCTGCGCACCCCCTGAGCACCACAGGTGCCCCTAACTCTGTGCACCACAAGTCAACGCCACGTGGCCTTATTGAGGCAGAATTCAATAGGCAAAAGACTTTGCTCCCAGTGCGGACCAACCGGATGACGCATCATCGCTGGCTGCGCACCCGCTGAGCGCCACAGGTGCCACTAACTCTGTGCACCACAGCTCATGGACCCTTTATGATTGAGTTACGTGCTGTGGACTGCGGACGCAACAATGTCACCTCAGGCAGTGTGAAAGACCTGGGACGATGATGATGAAGATGAGGCAGGTGTAACACACCACACTGCAGCTGCAGCAGGAATATCCCGAAGGGACACAATCATTGACAATTTCTTTATGAGCACGCTCAGCTCTGGCGCCCCTATCTCAGTGCACCACAAGTCATGGCCCCTTCTGATTGAATATTGGGTGGCCTCTGGACTTGCTCCGGCTTCCTCCATGATGCTTCGCAGTTGTTTGTGTTATGTTGGTGTTTTCTGTTTCCGCTTTATTAGTGATCACTGTTCAAGTTGTTGCCAGCACCAACCACTCCCTGAGGGCTGGCTCACACTCACCCCACACCCATCCAGCACAGGCGTCACTGATATGTGATCCTGGTAATAAAAATGGGCCGGGCGCACGTGCCCGTAGCCAGTTCCACTATCTATCTAAGTGTGTCCGTGTGGTCATTATGCATGAATGATGGCCCCAGGCCCTACCACATTACATTGTGCTGTGGACAGCGGACGCAACCATGTCACCTCAGGCAGTGGGTAATAGCTTGGACATGTAGCTAAGTCGTCCCCCCCTGTAAGAGACAATGTTGCAATGTAGCATGCACCCGGAGGGCGGGCTCGCACGAACGGAGTAATGAAGGAGCGCAAGACCGCTCTGGGTCCAGGATCATACATGCCAAGTGTTGTGTGTATCTGTATTGCCGCAGCATGAGCAAAATGCTCAGCCACATTAGCAGCGCCAGTTCAGCCAGGCATGTACTCTACATCTGTGTCCGCCCAATACTTAACATAGGCCTACACTCACGTGGCCCACCACCTTCAACGGCCAACAACACAGTGTCGTTGTCAGGCTTCTGGACATGCGCAGACAGGCATGACAATACTGTGCCGTAGGAGTGCAAGTGATGCAATCGCGCAGCGCACATAAGTAAATGGGTTCGGGGGGAGGGAGGAGCAGCTGTGAGGCAACGTAACACACTGTGATGCCGCTCATATGCCACATGCAAGTCATGTCAATAATGAACCCCAAAGTCCCACTCATCCCACCCCACCCCCAACAAGCCACTTCACATTCCATGAATGCAAGCAGATTACATACTTACACTAGGGATGAAAGCTCCTTTGTCTGAACTATCAGGCGGAAGCACTTCTGCACCTCCGACCTCGGAATTGCATGTGCCTGGCAACCCCTGACAGATACTATGGCAGCTGATGCCGACTCCAACACTAAGCACAGCCCGACGAGAGACCAACGTATACACACCCCACACACAGGAGTCCTTGCTCGAAGTTATCTTGCATGGAATGGCCTTCACACTTACTCCCACAACATCCCAGGCGTACAACCGGTGCACACTTAAACAACTCATTGATCCGAGATGTGGCATTTCATCCACAGAACTGCCGCAGGTCAGAACAGTGCCGCTTCAACAAGAGCCACTAACGCAATGGCCGAACATCCCGGACACATGCACAACCCCTGTCACATGGAACTGTACCGTGCACGAATGCTGCATTTACTGGAGGCACTGCCATTGGCAGTGCTGCGGATCAGTTACCGGCTAAGCTTCCGCCTTGCCAACATCACCTGCATTCAGCCTGTGTTGCATTGTCGCTCGTGCATGTTCGAGTGGTCCATGGATGTCTGCCTATCCAACAGGACGGTAGCTGAACTGGATTTTGACATGTGTGTGAGCCCCCTGTTGGCCCACGACCAGGAGTGTCACCATGATACACGTTTATGGGATGCCTTGATACTTGGCATACATGCTGGCACGTGTACCTGGGAGATTGCACAAATCCTCGTGTGCAGTGACCACATTGAACCGCTCCCCTATTGGGCAGTAGTGCTAATTGGTGTAAGGGGGTGGACGCAGCACATCTGTCCGGACCTGCTAATGGATTGCCTCGCCGTCCTGTTTGATGAAGTCGACAACGACCTCATGTTGGAAATGTTAGCCTACCAAGCTGCAATCGCTTTCATGGACGAGCAACTACGTACCTGCAGCCACAACTGATTGGAACACATTGCACATGTCCTGACACCTTGTTGCATCTTGGAGATCTGGTCACATATCCCACGACAACAGTGGACATGGCTGCATTCGCCTGGACTCCGAATACATGAGCGGACAACAACGCGGTTTAATACGCACCTGTGAAAGGTGAGGCACTCCCCCGGAGTGGACAGCGGCACTTGGCAACGTTCCTCATTCTGACATACTGCTGCATTGGTCTGCATGTTGTGGCACTTATCTTGCCCATACTGACACGCATATGCTATTAAAGTCTACGCACCTTCACTTGTATTCAACTGTGATGAGTGTTGATTTGAATGACAATGTGTGTCTCAATGCCTATCTGGGTCACGGCCATACATGCGCATTGATAGCATTACCCAGGGAGTGCCTCTTTTGTGGAATCACTGTCCCTACATTCATCCACACTTTCATTCTTGAATGATCATGGCCATGACACATCTGTGTGAAGTTAAATGTTTTATTCACATTCAGTGGAGTGTTGGAGCTGGACCAGTACAGGGCCATGCAAACCCCACTTTAAATTGTTGGCCCGTGGAGGGCCAGCCAGAGTCATTTCGGGATTGACAAATTCATAGGGAGTGGAAGACTACAGTCCGCAGTGTCATTGCTGTGTCATTGGTAACCACACCAAATATGGCAGTCCATGTCGAAGTCCAAGGTGAGTGTTGCTCAGTGTATGGGGGGACAGTGGGAGGTGTTATTCCAGGGCATGATGCAGAGGGCAGAACCAAGCTGAACACGGCCATATGGCGGAGATGAATGCTACCACTTCATTCTAGCCACAGAGCCAGATTCATCATCATCTTCGTCCTCTGATGTGTCAAGTGCCTCACATGCGGGTGGTGGTGTTCTGTCTGAATCACTGTGTGGCAGTGACACATCAGGGGACGGAGGTGGGAAATCTGCTGCACTGTGTGGCACTGACACTTCAGGGGGAGGAGATGTGTATGTAGTAGTAGCGCCAGCATCCATCCGCACCAGGCCTTGTGGTGGCAATGCCATGACGAGGATCTGCAGGGCATGGAAGATCACAGCTACATCTCGCTGGTGTGCAGATGTGGCAAACATTCTTACCGCCTGCATCCGCTCCAAGCTCTCCATCATTCTCCTTATGTGTCCCAACTCCCGGCTGACATCACTGGGGCCACTCTGACTAGACAGTTGTTCTTGTCTCAGAGTCATGACTCCAGCGATGTCAGCCATGGCTTGTCATAGAGCACGGAGCGAACATTGGGTGTCCATTAGGGACTGTGAGTGGTCCCTGATGGGACTTAGACACCAACGTATGGCATCTAGTTTGGCTGCCATGAGGTCGAACCCCACCCGCAGCTGGTCAGCTATCTCCTCCTGGCACCCTAACACACGGCATTGGAATGTCATGTGTTGGTCGTGGGGATCCTGGGAGACAGCCATGGTGGTGGGTGCTTCCTGCTGTGTGGCCTGTGCAGGGGGTGGGGTCTCATGGATGCAGCTGGGCTGCCCTGCTCCTGGAGGTGGGGTGCCGGAGCTGTCCCTGAGCAGTTGGAGTGCATCGGTGTAGATGTTGGGGAGGTCCTCTTCATCATCAGTGCTGTGTTGTTGGGTCTGCTCTGCAGGAGGTGTTGATTCTCCCTCTGCAATGTGAAGGGAAATGCAGATTGAAATTGTGTTCACATGTATGTTCACGCATTGTACAAGTTTATTGTCAGACTGCATGGCAATGTACATTGTGACTGTGTATGAGGAGGCGCCTATTTGAAGCGGGACAGTTGGCATTTCTACACCATCAGGGATGTGCGGTTGTACTTGTACATTGTCATCTCACACTTTCCTGCTATGCCAAATGCGAATGGCCATTTTCTACACACAGGCGGCAGCAGTTGTGTCCTCTGTTCTGCTGTGAAAGTGTTGCAGTTTTTACCACATTGTTGTCAATGTTGGGGTGCTCTGCATCTTATGTGTGTGTGCTGCATTGTGGGTGAGTTGCCCCTTCGGGTCTGATTTGGCTGGCCCATATCCCTTTCAGGCGGTGTGCCTTTCACTTCTGTGCTTATGCAGTGCTGAGATGTTGCAGACTTGGGTAAATTGGGTCCTTGGCCGGAGTTGTGACTCTTGGGCATGGTTGGTCCGCAGATGTGCTATACTTACTTGTGCATGTGTGCCATTGTGCCCATCTCCCCCGTCCCCCCAGTCCCTGGTCGTTACTCACCCTGTTGCTGTTGGGTCAGGTCATGTTGTGCAGTGTCCGGTCCCCCGACTCCTGCCATCGTCTCCCCAATGATGGTCCCAGCCTGGTCCTCCGTGGGGCTTGTGGGGTTCTGCTTGTCCTCTGTACTTGCTCCGGCTACCTCCATGGTGCTTTGCAGTTGTTTGGGTCTTGTTTGTGTTTTTGGTTGCCGCTTTTATAGTGATTTTGGCCGCCTGACTTGTGGGACTTGCAGGCTGGCGCAGCTTATCGCTGGTTTTGTATCGCGGTTGGGCCCATCGCGACTTTTTTCACGTTCGGGTTTAGATTTTTATCGCCGTCCTAGTAATGTTAACGCGGCCATTTGACGCGTTATCGGGAGACTATCGCATGTTACCGCCGTGTTGTGAATACGACGTTAGCACAGAGTTATTTTCCCGCGATAGACGGCGATATGAAAACGTGTGTTGGCCTTTTTTGGCGATGATTATCGCACGTTCTTGAGAATATCCCCCATGGTTGATAGAGAGCTGTTGCAGAGTTTAATGGATAAAAGAAAGTAATTAAAAACAACTCACATTCGAGATGCAGGACCAAATAATGTGCCTGCTCTAACAATGAAAAATAATGTAGATTGTTGGAGTGAGATCTTTGTTATATTATTTAGAACAATAACTATGAGAGGCCCCGCATCAGAAAGTTGGAAGGGGGCAATCCTTAAACCTATAAATAAGGAGGCCCCAGTTCTAGAGCCAAAGAATTATAGATTGATATTGAGCTGGGCACAAGTAGATTTTGAAAGGATGGAACAATGTCTGAAGGATGGAGATACAGAATGGTTCACGGCAGTGCTGTGTGTCGGCCTTGACAATGTTCGCACTGTATTTAAGGACTCTCCCCCAAACCCTAACGTGGTCCACCTCCTTCACCCCAAGATGGGTGGGCGCTATGTATCCTGTCAGCTTTATGGATATGACACAAATTGGGCTTCAGCGGAATTCAGACGCCTTTAAACAGTACAGCATGAATAAAAAACTTAAAAGTAATATAGAGAAAACAAAAATAGCAGTACTTGGACATAAAATGAAATAGTTCAAATGGCACTTGGGAAAGGAAAGGATAGAAGAGGTGTAGACGTGTCGATACCTGGGAGCGCATTTGACATCAAATTAAGATAGAAAATGCATTGTAAAGTGGTCAAAGCAAATGCCCTGCCTATAATAATGGGGACGAATACATTTAGGAAGTAGTTTGGGGGGGGCCTGATTTGGTCCTAGCTTTAATTGTTTTTAAAGTTATAATTCAGACAAAATTGTTGCATGGTTTCAAAATGTTATTCTTGATTGGGAGGAATAGAAGATCAGTGCTTGAAAAGATACCTGGATATTACCAAATTGGCTATGGTTCAGGTGCTAAGGCTGGAGTTGGGTGTGGCATCATGGTTTTTTTTCTCGTAGGGTTACGTTGAGATTCTGGAATAGGCTGCTAGAGCACAGCTTGGTCAAGATATCTCAATTGTGTAAAGACGAGATTTTAAGAAGAGAGAGGAACTGGGCTGCACGCCTAACACTGAGTTTATCAATGATGAAAGAGTAGTACTCATCTAGTTCTCCCATGTGTGATGTCCCATCCAAATTTCGAAAAAAGATTTACATGTTAGGATGGAAGAAATCTCCAGAGGGAGGAACCTAGGCCTGGGTGGAGCTCGCGCAGTTTCACTCCGCGGAATTCCTCAGAGTTACAGAGAAACTCTGCAGAATTCCACGGAGTTCCGTGAGCATGCGGAATACTGCATGTTTAAACTCAGGTGGCTGAATTTTGGTGTGGGGGTAGTTGTGGTAGTCAACCTCTCGATTGCTGAGAGGTGGGGAATGCAAGAGCCACATAGTCCGCTGGGCACCCTGGCAGCAGCTGACCTCTCTATTGCAAAGGGAATTCAGAACTGATAAAATAGACAGAGCCTCAATAAAGCAAACAGAGGGGCATATGTACAAGCCCCTATGGCCACCACAACGTCACTTTTTCCGACGTTGTGGTGGTGATAGGGGCTTAGCCTTATTTACAAGGCAGCGTTAAGCCACTTAACATGGCTTAACGCTGCCTTGTAAATAAGGCCCCCTTTCACGTCATGCCTAGCATGAAAGAGGTGGGCAGTGGGTGTTGCGGTGGGCGTTCCACCGCAACACCCATTTGATGCTCCCCCTATTTGCAAGGGCAGCGTAAATAGGAGGCAGCGCCAAAATTAAGACCAGAGAAATGCTTTATTTCTCCTCATTTTTGCTTTGTCCTTGTGCAGCACACATGGAAAAAGCAAAATACCAAGGAGTGCTTATGTGTAGGAAGGTGTCCCTTGCTGTACATAAACAATCCTGCACGAAGCAGCACACATGACAGTGACAAAATGGCATTTTAGGATTGTTTATGTGCCTGAAGGGACACCTGCCTACACATATACAATCCTCCCCTGCACGCAGACACCCTTGCACTATGGTTCAAGGGTGCCTGGTTTGGCGCTAAGTTGCTAAATTAGCGCCATCGCAGGGGGAAATGCAAGCCTGCACCACATTCTTGTAAATATGGTGCAGCCTTGCATTTCAGAAGTGGCGGAGAGAGGCGTTGTACACATCCCCCAGAGTCTCTAAAGGTGCAGGACCAATAATAGACAGCTGATAGTAGGTGATAATGACTGGCCGGAAGGACTGAAGGTGGATAATATAGCCTGGCAGGGTTGCAATATTACTGCCATGGACGGACTGGCCCTAGCAGGCATCATGCGTTTTCCCGGGAGGTTGGAAGGGTGAGGGGCGGTTTTACAGCAGTGGGGGCCAGTTTTGTTGCTGGGGGCTGGTGTTGCCGTGGTGCTACAATTTCAGCCCCCAGTAACAAAAGCAGCAGTGCTTCACACTTGCACGCCCCCCCTGCCCCCTCAGGGGCTGGTCCTACAAAATTGTCAGGCCTGCTTTGGGTTCCCATCCGGCCCTGTGTGCTGCCGGAATACTATCCGCGCATCTCGAAATGTTATTATTGGCTGATTCTCTCCAGCAACCGCACCGGCTCGTCTTTCAAAAGCGCTCATAAATAATGAATCTCTGCTACCGACCGGCACCAGACGGCCTGCAAACTCACATCTGGACTCTTCATTTGATAATTCAAATTAAATGGTAAAGCTATTGATCACCCAGTTTATGGCGCCTCAACCCATCCTGCTCAGCCGGGCGTATACACTTACAACTAAAGTTTGCTTTACATTCATGGGACTCACACATAATTATATAGCATTTCATCATTTATCAACATTGACAAACTTCGCTATGAGGAAGGAACTTTTAAGATTTCAAATTGGGATCAACCCTATGTAGAGGGTAGAGACAGTCAAGAGACTAAAAGAAAATGTTTTTTAATGAATGTGGACTACAAATGAAATGCGCTAATGTGCATATTTTATTAGATTGCATTTTAGGTGGGAACAGAGTAGATTTTTAAAAACAATTTTAAAGAAATATGGAATATTTAACCATTGGGAAGCATCTACATAATTATTTCACATGCAATTATTTGATGTGATCAGCGCAATAGGCAGCTTTTTGTTAACAAGTAGGAAAACATGGGAACATTTTTAATGGGGTAGGATGTTTGTGGTTCCTGGAGCTATAGAGGATTTGCACATTTGGGGTTGTGGGGTACTAAGTAGATTACCTGTTGTGTATTTTAAACTGTTTATACCTTTGGGTCATGAAGTATTAAGTATTAACTGTTGCTGTATTTTAACTTGTACATGCATTTTAAAAGAAAATTGTACAATATTTATGGGTTGAGTTTTAATAACAAATTGTACATTATTTATGGGCTGTGTTTTATGGACCAAGGTCTAAAATAAATGAATTTATGAACTGAAAAAAACAATGACATTAGGGGACAGCCTTGCAACAGCTATAAGTCTCTCTACTATCTGCTAGTCAGGTAAGTCCAGGAACCTTTAATGTGCATTTGTACATCTCATCATAACTCCTTTTGCAAACTTGTTTTTATATTATTTAGATTATATATAAAGATAAAAGTGTTTTTATTGTTATTTAATATATTCCTTTCATGTATGTATCTCTACTGTATCTGCATTTGTGATCAATTTCACTTTTATAGTTTGCCAATAGTCATTGAACATAATTCTTCTCTCTATAGTGGCTGGATCATAGGATGCCTTGGTAACATCTGCTATGAGGACACTAGTTCAGCATCTGACATCACCACAGTGTTCCAGAAATGGAACACCTGTGGCTCTAGCTATTGGGTTGACATTGCCAAAATATAATAATTCCATGCAAGCATCAATTCTTGATTTTATAATTTTTTTATGTTTGCATGGTGCTAGTGCTATTATATTTTTTTAGAACGTCAATTAAAGTACTGAGTAGAACCTTAGATATAAAAATATATTTGATGTATATCAATTGTTAATATATTCTTTTGTAGGTACTGGGGTCATTGCATTACATGATAATACTTAACCATCTCCACATGACGGATGGCAGGGTGTGCAAGGAGAGAATACAATCCTCCTTCTAGCAACTAGAATAGCAATAGGATGACCTGGAAGAGGAGACTGACATTGTTGGAAGATATTGCTATTCTCACACTGAACATGTCCAAGAAGTCCAATTCACAGCCATTGTGAGCATTGCCAGTCCCTACCCTTTAGCTAAGCAGTCACAGACGCGTTTTCCGCCTATGCAAGATTCATCTCTACATAGCCCTCAACTTTAGGTACCTCTGCACAATCTCTTACACCTTCCTCTCATGAAGGTTCATCACTGGTCTTCTTTTATTCATCTGAGGGACAGAACACCCCTGAAAGTAATAGTTATCCCCCATTCCAAATACCTGCAGGCAGATGTACCTCTGCACAATCTCTTACACCTTCCTCCCATGAAGGTTCATCACCGGTCTTCTTTTATTCATCTGAGGGACAGAACACCCCTGAAAGTAATAGTTATCCCCCATTCCAAATACCTCCCCCCACAAAAACAACCAGCTGAATCCTCTCATCATGATGGTCAACATGCTGGCCATTTCAGATGACCACGAATATGAGGAGCGGTTATCATGGTCTAATTCTGCTCTCTCGGAGGATCATTGTTTCCAATAACAATATAATTTGTGGGAGATTATTCATGGAATGGAGACTGTTGGACCATGAGATAGCTATCTCCCTTAAAGGACTCCCTCACATGGTTGACAGATAGATTGATGCTTTGGATACTGTTGCAAAATATTACCAAGACATGACACAGATTCACTGAGAACATCTTTGAAGTTTGAGAGAAGCGAGTATAAGGCAATCAACACACCTTGGCCATGAAAATGACAGAGGGAATAAGCTAAACATGCCCGCCTACAAACTCTGCCACAACCACCTGCACCTCCTCCATCAACACTACTTCAACCACCAGAAGCTCTTCCACTGCTTCATCCCTAACACACCCACTGAAGAATGTTCTTAAAAATAAAAAACTGTATACCATTTATAAAAAAAACAACCTGTGTCTATCTTTCATGTGTGTTGAATGTTTGATGTTAAAGATAAGAAATTGTTTTTATTATCTGTTCCTTTTTAACCTTCAAAGTGCATTGCAGTAGAAATTATATTATGCTCTTGACAATATCATCAAAATAACAAAACATTTGTTTTGCATGACTGTAAGAAATCAGGTTATTGGTTAAGGGGAGTGAAAACCGCACTCAGAAAACAACCACAATTCTTGTTAGGGTGAACCACAAAAGTCAATAAATTAACTTGTGCTTAAGCCTTAGTAGCTTGGCACAAAGTAAGTAAGGCTTAACTTAGAGTCACACAAGCAATAATAAAGTGAAACTAAAACACAAGAAAAAACCCAAACCTGTTTGATAAAATAGAGTAAATAAATAAAATGATACCAGAATGACAGACATTCAAATAGAAGGACCAAAAATATGCAATTTAAACATTTCTAGAGACAATAGCAGATAAAAGCACAAAGTGCCAGTCATAGTAATCTGACTCTAGGCCAGGGGGAAGCCACATGTTTAGGCCGAATGCAATAGAGCATGGGTCGGGTACAGGAACCTGTTAAAGAGTGACCTTCTGAGTCAGGCATGAAGAGTTCCATTCATAGTGGAAGAGCCTGTGAGGAGCAGGTAGAGAGTTGCAGATGGTTGTCGCTGTAGCCCGAAGAGCAGGCCAGGAGCTGCTGCTTTAGTGTGAAGAGCTGGTTCAGTGTTGTCGGCAGATGTTGCTGTAGTTTAGCACTGGGCAGTCCCTGTGGGCTGTTGTTGCTGTAGCTGGAAGTATGGCTCTTGCATTGCCTGTCGTTGCTGGTGGTTGATGTTGTGTAAAGAGCATGTCTCACTGCAGCTTTGTATTGGCAATTGTCGTAGGCAGCAAATTCTTGGTGCAAACTGGTCTGTTTGCAGTCATGAGGTGCCCAAACTTCAGGATTTTCACATTTTCTAGCAGAGCAGCACACTCTGATGCCAGCTAATGGTCCCGGCCATTGAAGGCAACTCTTGTAGATCAGGGAATCACTCCAGCAGAGACAGCAGGGTTCAGACAGGTACAGTTGCAGGTCCAGGCAAATTTGGTTGCAGTAGGTCAGCTGTGAAGTTGCAAGGATTTCTCAGGAGCTTGTTGTGTCCCTGTAGCTCAAACAGAAGGTCAGCCAACTGTCCCTTGGAATCCCTCTGAGTTTACCTGGGATGAAGGTAAGTTTGTCCGGTCTTCCTTCTCAGACAGCAAGGCAGTCCTCTGGCAGCAGGGCAGTTCTTCTTCTGTAATGGCCATATGTCCAGGAGCGTTCTGAAGAGTGACCCAGGAGGCCCAAGATTTATAACTGGTGAAAAGTCTTTGTGTGTGTGGGGGAATCTCTGTCCTACCCTACATCATGTTCTGGAAAGTTCTTCCCTTCCTCTGTCAAGACTCCAAATTGTCTGGGGTGGCAAAAGCCAGGCCCCAATCATACTTCCAGGATAGACCATTTTGTCCACACCTGAGTCACGGTCTTAAATAAATACACAAACCCCAACAGCAGAGCCATTCACAGTCATGTGACTCAGGACAATGGCAGAAAGCACAAATGGTTGGAGCAAGAAAATGCCACCTTTCTAAAAGTGGCTGTCTCAGAATTGTAATTTGAAAATGCGGTTCCACCATTAAAGAAGGGTGTAAAGAACAATTCATTTGAGCCTAAACACATGGGCCCAATTCACAAAGGTAAACATAGACCTGAAGTATAAGTTTAGACCAAAAGTCCAGGTTTGGACCTAAAGTCTATCTTTCGACCTGAAGTCTAGGTTTAGACCTGAAGTCTAACGTTAGACCTGATGTCTAAAGTTAGACTCAGGTCTAAACTTGGACGTCCGGTCTAAAGTTAGGGGCTCATTTATGGGATTTTGGAGTAGGGCAGCGCAGCAAGGCACCTTGCTGCGCTGCACTATGATAAAGTGAAAGGGCAAGAATATACCATATTTAAGCAATATGGTGCATTCCTGTTTCTCCCTGCGCTGGTGCCATTTCGGCAGCTTAGCCCCAACATAGGCACCCTTGTACCATGGTGCAAGGGTGACTTTGTTGCATGTAGGATTGTTTTTTGTGCAGGAAGGGGCACCTTCCTGCAGAAAAAAAATTCTAAGAGGTGTTTTCTTTCTAAATGTGCCGCAATATGCAGCACACATAAAAGGAGGAAAAAACAAGGAGAAATACACATATTTGCCCTCATTACGCCACACCTCAGGAGACGTACAGTTTTTGCCCTTCCCAAGGTTTACATGACTTTGTAAATCTGGGGAAGTGTCAAATTACATGGGTGTTACGTGGAAAAACCAACTGCAAAGCCCATGGAACACCTTCTTGGGAGCAGAAAGGGCGACGCAGCCTTACTTATGATTTATGGGGCCACTAAAAGCCACGTAGCATCATAAATCAAAATGAGAGCCCTGCGTCATGCATGTACCACTTTACATGGTGCAAAAGTGATGGAGAGCTCTCATAAATAAGCCCCTTTGACTTTAGGTGTAAAGTTAGACTTTAGGTCTAAACTTAGGGCCCGATTCACAACGGTAAAGTTAGGCCAAAAGTCTAACTTAATTTTTTTTTTTAACTTTACTACTTTTTGGTATTCACAAACCTAAGTTACTACTAGTAAATTTACTACTAGTAAACTAGTAACTAGACTAGCAAGTGGTCGCAAGTCAGGGATTTACAATGCCATGCAACACTTGTGTGACTCTGTGTGGTTTGGTAAATCCAAAGTAACAAAAGGCTGGGAATTTGCTGCCTTGCATTACTTTGCATCAGGGAAGTGTTCCATGGGTAGAGCATGGGAGTTTGCACTCATGGTTTTTGATGCAATCCCAGATTTACAAAGGGTGCCTGTGTTGGTGCTAGGCAGCACACAGTGCACTAGCACAAGGAGGTAGCCTAAGTGAGCCATATCTTAGTAGATATGGCACATTTCTGCTCTCTTTTTTTTACGCAGCACAGTGCAGCAAGTTGCTTTGTTGTGCTACATTGTGTAAAACCTTAGCAAATCTGCCCCAAAGTATTATTTCAGCATAGAGATGCTCCAGTCACATCCAGGCCATATCTCCAACCCACAAATTGCATCAATATAATCCTCTTAAAGTTCACCACAAACCATTCCATGATAGAACACAGGCAGGAGAATGTAAATGAGTTATGTGGGAAACCTAGAATGCAAACCTGCAAACATAACACACATGCTGCCCCTAAGACAAAACAGAAAAAACACTGTAAAACATGGACGTCTAATAAAGGGTACAGTAGTAGTAATTTACTTTATTTGGTTATTACAACCATCAAAGTTTTCAACAAAACAACCAAAACGTTAAAATAACAATACACAGACATAGATCACATTATTGCCAAATGCACCATTATCAGTCGAGGCTAAAAACTGTACGCACACCCAGCACAAGAAGAATATAACTCATTTCGAGTGCCACTTCCAATACAAGATGTGCAATAATGTTAAAAACTAAGCAATAAAAAATAGAGCATAGGTAAAACAAATGTATATATACAATGATAGCAGCAATATATAATATCTACCCTCATCAGGGACAAACCCCGGTTTTCAAGTGCAGAGTGCTTCAAAATCAGTATATAAAGCTAGGCTACAATAAAAATGGCATAAGATCAATACAGAAGAAAGACAGTTCATTATTACAAGTAAGTAATAAAATAGAGCTCATAATCATTACACTATGCATTCCTGTTTCTCCCTGCGCTGGTTTAGTTTTAAAAATTGCATTGCGTTTATACCAAACTGCCTCCAAAAATGTACTAACAGCTACAACAGTTCTGGGAGAGAGATCAGTTTTTAGGATCCTTAGGGCTATTTGATAACGTGTAATCCCCAGTTCTCGACAAATAGGAATAATCCACCTCCAAAGAGGGGACGAGTACTCTGGGCAGAAAAATAATAGATGTGATTCATTTTCGACACACTGATTATACTTTGGACAAGTCAGTGTTAACTGTGCTATATTCCATTTGTGAGTAAACGATCGTACAGGTGTTGTCCCCAGACGAAACCGTATGAAAAGGCTTTTAGGAAAAGCAGAGGGTATAAAATCCAAGTATTGCTCTAGTAATGGGATAGATTTAAAATCAAGAAATGTATTGGTCAGAGATCCTACAGAACTTCTTCTTAATATACCTACATTAATAAAATCCCAATAAGTGGTTTTAAGTGTACAGTACATTTGGTACAATGTGCACAGGCAATTGAACTGAAATACAGTCAATATAAATGAAAAGTTAATCACTTTTCTACTAACATCCTACTACAAATTCAGCCATCTTTTCAATTTAACTGCCCCTTTGAACAGTTTCAATACTTTGAGTGGATTGCTAAACTTTCCTGATCCACACAAAGCTTTTATAAACTTTGCTCTAACAATATCTCCTTCCTTTACTACAATATCAGTGAAAGATTTGCCTCTGTCAAACTGTGACTTCCTTTTCATCTGCCCCTGAAGTTCTCTTTGCAAACTGCAACCTGAAACATCTTTAGAACCTACCCCCCCCGCAACTGAGAATTAACACATGGATAGCATGCCATAGCACAAGGTTTTCTCCTCCAAAATATTTTGAAAGTTGAGATATCTGTGGTGGTGAGAGACATCAAACTGATAATCCTCTACCCGGTTGAAGACCTCATCCATCCAATTCTTGCCTGTAGATCTCAAAAACTGAATGGACACCTTTAAGTTTGTATTAAACTTTTCAACCACCCCATTGGTCTTGTGCAGATATAACACACACCTTTGGTGTAAAATTCCTCAGAAAATGTAGCATGTCATGTTCTTATGTCATTGCTTGTATAGTATGTTGTTTATTTTCTATCCATTCCTATCTGTAACCTTGATTACATAAGGTACCAGCCAGGTTCTGGAGCATTGGCTCTTTGTTAGTTGCTGCACTACCTTGGATTGATCGGTAGCTGATGCAGTCATGGGTACATTAAAAAAAGGGATATATCTTTCAACTCTACACAGCTCCAGTGTTCACCGAAGTGCTTGCAGTGTGTATAATATAACTTCATTGCTGCGCTACAGAAACTCTTTGAAAATCCCCCTCAAGGGCAGCTGAACCCCATTGTCTGAGGTAGTGTTCTTTGGACTACTGTCACAGGTAAAATCCTGAGACAAACACCAAAAATCCCACTACCTCAAACACAAATTCATCCCAGAGACCCTCTGGAATCTCTGTATAGACCTTGTATGGTGCTGTCTACCACTAAATCAGCAATCCAAACAATCTCATACTTATCTTTCTCCCTGTATTGCCATTCCTGGCCACCAATAAATACACCATAACCTTCGCTTAGTCTAGGATACACTTTGATGACCCATATGTGTCACTTTCAACAAACAATTCCTCAATTCTGAAACAAAAATTCAACTCTGATTTTGCTGAAGAATCTTGGAACTGCTTTACGATTCATACAGACTTTTGATAACCACCTGTTGGTGCACTCTTCGGGCAACAACAGATCCTTACCCATTACCTATGTCCAGTTTTCAACTGGTATACATTCAACAGTAATAAGACAACCATTGACCTCATCCTGCTACCATCTTTCATTTCCTTCCTCTTCATTGCAACCACTCTCCACCATTACTCGGAAGACATCATCAGCATTGTTGTGGACTACATCAGGAAGGCATGTGACTGAAAAATTATATTTTTGTAAGTCCACTATCCATTTACAAATCCTAGATGACACAGATGAAGCTGTTTGTTACCAAATGTTTTCTGAAGGGGCGTGTGATCTGAACTAACTTGAAAGCTAACTCTTCATAGAAACTGTATGAATGTTCAAACAGGCCAAAAAACCACAAGAGTCTCCTTCTCAATGGTAAGGTATCTATACTCAGAATCTTTACGTGCTCTTGAAACAAATGCTGGAATGACCTTTCCTTCATCTTCCAACTGTTTCAACATAGAAACCCAACCATTTGTCACTGGCATCTGTGATCACGCATCAAGACAGCCCAGGAAAAAAAACTGTCTCAAGTTGAAAATTGGGGATACAACTTAAATAAAATTCTGCCATCCCTAAGAATGGTTTCAATTTTTCTTTTTTAGCAGGTTTGGGTAAAACAATAGCAGACTTCACCAAATTGTCATTTGGAGAACACCATTTGTAGAGCTGACGTGAATGAGATATACCAATTCGATAAAATAAAATCTTCACTTCTTTTCCATAAGCATCATCCCTTTGTCTTTAAACATTTCCATAACCATTTTACTATTTCAATATGTTGTTCCACCCAAATACAAACAGATGGTCTTGGAAGTATTTGACTTCAGGTAAGTCATCTAAAATACGCATCATCAACTTTTGGCACATAAAGACAACAGAGCAAATTCCAAATTACTTCTAGTCAAATCTATGAAGTGCAAAAAGTGTAATGAATGGCTAAGATTTTTTGACTCTTCAGTCAATCAAACCTGATGGTATACAGATGTAAGGTCTACAGTGGTGAAAATGTTTACTACTGTCGGCACACCCACATTGTCTTCCACTTCCTTGCTGTTTACTTCCATGGGGTCAACACATAACCGAATTTCTTTTGTGTGCCATTACTGCTGCCACCAGTCACTGCTTGCACTTCCAAAGCCTTTATGATGTTTTCGGCACAAAAACGATCTAGCTTAAACCTTGAAGTCATCTCTGAAGCTGATTAGAATAAGTCTCACTTCGTAAGTGACAGGAAAAGCTTCTTTGAGGTGAATGTGATGGACATATCCATCCTACCATACATCCTATCCTATATTTTCCCTACAGCAGTGTTGCCACGAAATGTAACAGTGACATTGAAGTACCACACAAGTTCAATTGGCTTGCCCTCGCTGCTATACAGCTTAAGATCAGGTTATAATAATACTACTTTCCCCTTGAAAGCATTTTCCAGTCTTTGTCTCAGAGACGGGATTGGTGAGCATCGGAATCTATTATCATGGAAACTGGGATTCCATTTTGTGATACCAGATCTGGAGGGATGGTCACAACCAATGCCAGAAAAGTTATTTATTCCACCTGAAAATTCACCAGATCTGATGTTGACAATACATAGAAAAATGCCCCATCTTTTCGCAAGCTTCACTAATGCTTCTTAAAGCAGGACAATCTTTATGGGTAAATAAGTGACCAGAATTATCACAACAGAAGCAGATGTATTTAAATCTTTAGGCGTCTGTAGATTTACCTTGCCTTTTGAATTGCTTCTCACTGTATGGCTATAGAGGAATCTATTATCTTTAAGACTCGGTTCCCCGCTGATCCTCATATATATATATGAGGATATACGCCGCCGAAACGCGTCTAGGTCGTTGTTGGATCAATAAACCTCTTCTTTGTCTTCATCTCACGGAGTCAGTGCCTGTCTGTTCGTCGCTGCCAGGATTGGTATCAATATGTATATATATATATATATAAATATATATATATATATATATATATATATATATGTGTGTGTGTGTGTGTGTTGTGTGTGTATGAGTGTGTGTGTGTATATGTGTGTGTGTGAGAATCACTGACACACCCACTCACACCCCCATAGAATCTATAACTATAATGTCCCTCTAACCTTTGGTTTTTTTCAGTGAAATTGCGAGGTTTATTCAAATTCTATTTCCTAACTATAACGCCCCTGTAACCTTTGTTTTTTCAGTGAATTTCAAATGTTTTTTAATACTATTTCCTAACTATAATGTCCCTGTCATCTTTTTTTTTCAGTAAATTTCTGAGTTTTTTTTTAATGCTAATTCCTAAGTATACGGTCTCTATAACCTTTTGATTTTTCAGTGAATTTCTAAGGCTATTACATCCCTATAACCTTTGAATTTTTAGGGATGTCTTAATGTTTTTCAATTGTGTTTTGTAACTATATTGTCTCAGTTTCTTACATTTTTCCCAACTTTTTCCTAAGGTTTTTGTAACTTCATTTTGAAATTGCATATTGTATATTAGAGGTGTATAACAAACCAATTATTTTTTTTGTTTAGTACGATGCTGCTTTTAATTTGCTTCAGTAGTGACACTTTTTTTCTGAGTGTCTTACGTTACTGGTCAAGTAGCTCCTTAAAGGTCTTAAATGGGCTTTGATTTGTGATCCGTCAATATCCAACCCTTCATGATGTGCAGTAGTACTGCTCTATCTGGTCAAAATAGTTGTATTAGTCCAATCTTACTGACGTAGTTGCTCCACATAGTGGTAATTTATTGATTTTGTTTCTTCTGTGAAGAGCTTTCTGCGCGTCTGGCTCCCGGCCTGCTCGGTCATAGAAAAAAAGTATCGCCACTTCTGCCTGCGATCTGCAAGCCATAGCCATGTACCCATAAGAGTGATGATTAAAGACTCCCATCTACGAATAATAAGAGAACCCTCTTCCACTCACCTGAAAGATTATTACTAAGAGTGGTCCTGATGAAGGTGGTAGTAATGCACATCCACTGAAACGTACGTTGACCACTGATCAATTTCAGGAAACCTCTTAAAGACAACACAATAGTGGAAAATTTTGAGATTGAGTCAGTCCGCAGGATCTCCATCAGTGTATGTCATATAAATGGACAGAAGTTTCCCCAGGATTGTTTTCTGTGTGTGAGTGTGTTGCCTGTGAGAGAGAGTTTTGGTTGGTGAGATTGAATGTTTGATGGTTTGTTTTGGGGTCATATATATGAATTTATAAAATGATTCTTTATGTCTTCCATGTTCTTTATACTTGTAAATAACATGTCTTTGTTTATATAAATCATAATATGTCTTTTATCAACTTGAATGTACATCCATACATCGATATTTGAAAATAATTGCACATGTCTGTATTGACTAATGTTTTGAACAAAAAAATCATAACATTTCATAAAAATATGAGAAAATGTTGAATATAAATAAAAATGAAAAAAACTTTTAATAAAAATCAATGATTTTTGTACAACTTTGAATGGAAAGACTCATTGTTATAGAACAGCCCGTGTGTTGAGCCCTTTTCACGCCAATAGCAAAAGGATATAGGTCCGACAAGAGTATCTGTAAGAGTATTATTGCCTCTCTGAGTGATTCCGTCAGTGTCTCAGTCGATCTATCAGAGGGTGCTTTAGTGTCTGACTGGGCTTCTAAATGGGAGCCTGAGTATCTGAGAGGGTCTCTCAGTGGGTGCTTTTGTGTCTCAGTGGACCTCTGAGTGGGTGCATCAGAGTCTAAGTGTGTCTCTGAGTGGATTCATCAGTGTCACAGTTGGTCTCTGAGTGGGTGTGTCAGTGTCTGAGTGAGACTGTGAGTGGGTTAGTGTCTGACTAGGTCTCTGAGTGATTGCATCAGTGTCTGAGTGGGCCTCTGAGTGTGTGTATCAGGATCTCAGTGGGTCTCTGAGAGGGTGTGTCACTGTCAGAGTCTGTGAGTGGGTACATCGCTGTCTCAGTGCATCTCTTTGTGTCTCTGAATGAATAGGTCTATAAGTGGGTCTGTGAGTCTCAGCGTGTGTGTAAGTATGCGTGTCAGTGTCTGAGTGGGTCTCTGAATAATTGCATCACTATCTGAGTGGGCCTCTGACTGGCTGCACCCCATTCTGAGTGGATTTCTGAGTACATCCATGAGTGCCCGAGTAGGTCTTTGACTAGGTGTGTCAGTGTCTTAGTGAGTCTCTGAGTGGCTCACTGTCTGACTGGTTTCCTCAGTGATTCCGTCACTGTCTAAGTAAATCTATCACAGGGTGTATTAATGTCTCAGTGGGTTTGTAAGTGGATCTCTGAGTATCTACGTATCTGAGAGGGTCTCTCAGTGGGTGCATCAGGGTCTGAGTGGGTGCATCAGAGTCTGAGTGGGTCTCTCACTGGATCAATCAGTTTTTGAATGACTCTTTCAGTGGGTGTGTCAGTGTCTGAGTAAGTCTATGAGTGGGCCAGTGGGTGCATCAGTGGCCCAGTGTGTTTATCAGTGACTGCATACATCTATGAGTGGGAGCACAAGTTTCTAAGTGGGTCTCCAAGTGGGTGTGGGAGTCTTTGACTATGTCTGTAGGTGGATGTGTCAGTGTCAGAGTATGACTGTGAGTGGGTGCATACGTTTCTGAATGGATGTGTCTCTGGGTGCATAACTGTCTGTGAGTGACTGTGTGAGTGTCTAAGTAAAACTCAGGGCAGGTGTGTTCATACATATATATTTGTTTTCTATTTTCACCAGTATTCACGGTGTCCCTGCAATATTCGCGTTGTATTAGGGGGCTGCGCTGACGGTCATGGCGTCATCACAAATATTGTGAGTGGAAAAAAAACAATATTGGACACATAACTTGTGTCACTAACATCCCCATTTCTCAAACATGGGGTCAGAGTACCTCCACCCTGAACCCTTATATAACCTTTTACACAACAGTTTAGCCCTGGGAACCGCTCCCCCATCAATAAAATGGCTGTCACAACCTTCTCTTCATATTTCAGCCAGCCAATCACAACATTTCTTTCGGCTCATGTCGTTGCTATTATTCACGATGTCATCACAAAATATCCTTGACCACAGATATCTATATTTTTTCTTCTTAAATTTCTCCATAAATAAAGAATGAATTTACACCAAATAGCAAAAAGCACAATCTGTGGAACAAAATCTAGCGTTCTGTCAAATTTGTTCTAATTCTGTCCAGTGGTTCGGGCTGTTATTGTGCTGACAGGTCCTATGGGAATTAATATTGCAAATGCACCCTTTTTTCAACCCCATTTTTCTCATCCCCCTCTTCAGGAATCATCCCTAAATCTTCCATATGCAACAAGAATCACCGGGCCATTTTTTGGGAAAATTTTGTGAAGGTTCGTCAAACGGCGCCAAAGTTATAGGCAAGTCAAAAAATGCTTTTCCTATGGAAACATGGTCCTAACCATAAAACCTACTGGTGACACAAATACCCCTGCTTCCACAGTAAAACAAGGGCATGCACACAAATCTGTAAAATCTTCACCATGAATCTTTATTGCAAGGGGCCTCTCTCGACCCTGCAGTTGAAAGAGACGCGTTTCGGCAGTATTCACTGCCTTTGTCAATCTAAAATATGCCTTCTCAGTGCTGCAATTAAATAGGTAAAAGTGGCAAACATGGAAGATGCACTACAATTCTGCTGCAGTTCTGTTCCAATCAGTTCGTTGATTACTCCATATGCTGCCGGAGTGGGAGGAACCTTCAGTTTAAGGTGACAGCCTGTATTATTTGAAATTAAAACCTGCGTAGGTAAATGTAACAAGCATAGTTCTTTTCTGTTTAATAACATGAGCTGTAATCACTCATTAGTCCACTCTGCAGTATTCTTTAGGGACTCAGACTAGGAAGTCAGAACTGACAGTAGCACAAACTCCTCCTCAGTTAACCAAAATGATTACCATCAAAACACGGTACAACACCAACAATTAATGCTGCCTTATGTCATGGAATCGCTGGTTTCCATTCCACTCTGGACTTTATCGGGCAACTCCCAGGATCTAATAAAAAATAACTCGCCATTAATACTGCAAGTCCCAAAATCCTTCAGGTTTAGATATATATATATACATCTATATATGTATATTTTTTGGACCAGATACATAGATGATCTGTTTGTGATATGGGTGGGTCCAGAAGTGGAACTCATTGATGTTTTAACACACATTTCACAACATTGTTTAAATTTGGCTGTCACGTACAAAATTGAAAAGACACATATGGATTTCCTGGACGTCTCTGTTACAGTGGTAGAAGGCAACATACACACACTAGCCTGTATATGTATGTATATATATATATATATATATATATATATATATATATATATATATATGATATATAGGTGTGTGTGTGTATATTTATATATATATATATATATATATATATATATACATACATATATACATATATATATATATATATACATATATATATATTATCTACTGGCGGTCGCCAGTAGATAGTTATAGTTAGGACCTATTTTCCATAGGAAATCTGCAACATTCTATTTGAAATAACTCTTGCGTCGGTTGACGAAAGTTCGCGAAAGTTTCAAACTTTGTGGCCCGCTCCGGTCCGCTCCTATCCTGAAAGTCTTGGGGTCATTCGTCAAGCGGGGGCCGAGAAAAAGGGGGTCCCAAAGCGTGTTTTCCCCATTCATTTTCCCATAGGAAACTTTAGCCACGGCTACAGCACGAACTGCTGAATGGAATTACACCAAATTTGGCAAAGAGGTAGTTCTTGGTTCAGAAAGAACCCTTTTTGTTAAATGGTGTAAATCCGTTCAGTAGTTGCTGAGAAAATCAAAAGTAAAAACACATATATATCTATGGCCGCGGAGGGTCCGCGCACCCTCCCGATGACCAGCTGTATGCTAATTGGCTGTCAACACTCCAAACCAGGAACTGTTGGCAGCCATCTTGTGACTCGGTAGAACCAAGTCACAAGAAAACAGTAAAAACAATTGCGCAAAACGCAAAAAGGGGGCAGGGTAGAAACACCCTGACCCCCTAGGCCTGCTCAGGGGGTCCTACAAGGACCCCCAGGGCCCAAAAATATATAGATTTTTTTTTTAAATTGGCAAAAAACGCGCTGGGTGCGCGGATCCTGCCGATAAAAAATTAATTGGCCAACGGGTGGGTCAAGTCCTGGGGGCATGCAGGGTTTTATTTAATAATAATATGGGGGGCCTCTAAGGCCCCCCCAAGCCCCAGGGACCGCCACCCCCGGGGCTATAAAAATAATGGTGGCGGGGGCACACAGCCCCCGCAGCCCCGGGACCGCCACCCCCGGGGCTTCTTTTTTTATTTTTAAATTACCTGTGTGGGGGTGCTTGAGCCCCCACACATGCCTCGGGACCGCCACCTCCCGGGGCACTAAATAATAAAATGTGGGGGTCCGTTTAGGACCCCGAGCCCCGAGGACCACCACCTCCCAGGGCCGGCTCCTGCAGTGTCCCGGGTGCCTACCCCCGGGACACTGCTGTTTGCAATCACAGGACGGGAGCCTCGCGGCTCCCGTCCTGTGATTGCAAACTAGCTTTGCTTCATTGAAGCGAGAGCAGGAAACCTGCTCTCGCTTCAATGAAGCAAAGCAGAATTGCTTTTCCATAAGGGGAGCTGCATGTCAATTCCAAGTGTCACCACACTATCCCTTTTGACAGGGATTTCCTCACCGCACTCGCTGCTCCGTATTATGAAAGGCAATAAATCACCAATCGTCCATTAGTAGTTCAAGGGTGTTTTAATTTCCAAAAGCTGCCAACACACAACCCCATATTTTTATGTTTGGCGAGGAGATCTATCGCCAAGTAAAGGGGACGGCTATGGGCTTTTCTTTTAGCCCAAGCTACTCCTGTTTGACAATGGGGTGGTGGGAACGTAGCATCGCTTGGAACCCAAAAAATGATCGATATGTAAACAAAACAGTTAAATGGTTACGATATATCAACGATTTGATTATCATCTGGATAGTACTAAACAGGAATTCGCAGAATACTTCGCCATTCTTGACAACACGGAGACTGATCTTAAATTTGCATATACGATCAGTGATGAAAGGGTTATCTTTCTGGATACAGAGGTTTACATCAGCCAAAATGAGGTTCATACAACATTACATCCAAAGGTAACTGCTACCAATGTCGACCTCCACGCGGAGAGCTATCACCAAAAGAGCTTAATTAACAACATTCCATATGGCGAATTTTTGAGAGCGAGAAGGATATGCTCACTAGAATCAGAATGGCAAAAAAATAGCAGATTAATATCTGATAGATTCAAAAGACGGAATTACAATAAAAAATTGGTTGCAGCATGCCAACAAAAAACAGCAAAATTGGAACATTCAGAATTGATCACCAAAAAACAACATCCCCCCAACATGGACTTGACTAAACAGGAAATAAGGTTGATCACTACATACTCCACAGAAAACAAACAGATAAGAAACATACTAAGAAAAAATTGGAATATCCTAACCCTGGATCCCACAGTTGCTAAAATAGTGGGACATAATCCTAGTATGACATTTCGCAGAGCAACAAACTTAAAGGATATGTTGGTACACAGCCACTTTAGAAACAAAACAAAACAGAAAACGTGGTTACAAAGTACGGGATTTTACAAATGCACCGTTGCAAAGTATGTGCCATAGCCAAAAATACAAAAAAAATAGAAATGGCAAACAAAAAAACATGGAAAATTAAACAGAGAATAACCTGCAAGAGTCAATTTGTGATCTATATAGTGGAGTGTCCCTGCCCGCTCAGATACGTGGGCAGCACCATATGTGATCTGAAGAAAAGAATACTAGAACATGTTAGGGCAACAGTGAACACCGATAGAAGTAATGCCATAGCAAAACATATGGAAAAAGAACACAGTGGGAATTGGAAATTGCTAACCTTTTTGCCATGGAACAGGTGGAACAACAAGTCCACGGTGGAGACAGAGAAAAAATCTTGCGGCAAAAGGAATCTAGACACATACTTAATTTCCGAACTCTGACCCCGAGAGGGTTGAATCAAGATGAGGAGCTTCATTCACATCTGTGATGCACACAAAAGCACGTTGATCTAATGAGACTTGATAATACATGATGCCGTGTGCATTGAGTGACATTGTATATAAGCATATGAACTGACAACAATGACAAGAACATTAACCTCCCTTGTATCTGTTTTTAACTGTATATATGTTGTAATGAAACCTCCATGGTGCTTATGGCATCAATTAATGAAGGGATGATATATAACATATGGTTAATGCAAGGCATGAATCTAGAATGAAAGAAAAAATTGGTCTAAATCACTGACAATGATCGTAGCAACAAAGGAAGGGTGGATTGGAAGAAATACAGGGGCATAACCCATAGATGCATTAGGCGTTTAAAGAGTGTACTGGCCCGCTGGAGGGCACGATTAATTTAATGAGCACTTGAACGTTAGAAATCATGGCAGCGTAGAACAAGTATTTTAACACCATGGGGATAGATAGGACCCGCTCCCCCCTTGTCACTGCTCGAAAGTTATTAACCAGGCAAGTGTATACTCCTGATGAGAATATCAACCCATTGGCTAGTTGCCCGGGCTTGATATTAAGAATATTGGGCGACAAACACTAAGAACTGAAGGAGGGAGAAAAACAAATAAGACGGAACAGCACAGCATGTTAAAGCATCACTAATGTAAATAGGCAATCCGGGTTCGGTAGAAGCAAATCACACAATCCCTTAAATATTTGAATGGATGGATTCACCAATAATTTTCAATTACTGATATTAGCTTTCCTTTTTGTAAATATAGCATATATTGCAATAATGAAAAGATTCGATGCAGCGTAATCTGTAACTAAGCTTTGCCTACCAAAGAAATCATGTAATTGAAATATTATCATGCAAGTTTGTTGCCATAATGTGATTTTAACTCTAAAATGTGGTATCAAGGTCAAACGACAACACAGGAAATGCGAAACTTCAAATACCATAATGCAACAGATGGCCTTAACAGGAAGTTAGGTCACGATTGTTTAAATATAGCGGAAAGGCAATGTCGCTCTGTGTTTGTCGATTGTTCCCCGTGAGCAAGGTCTCGGCTGAGACTGAAACGCGTTGGGGTTGTGTGTTGGCAGCTTTTGGAAATTAAAACACCCTTGAACTACTAATGGATGATTGGTGATTTATTGCCTTTCATAATACGGAGCAGCGAGTACGGTGAGGAAATCCCTGTCAATAGGGATAGTGTGGCGACATATATATATATATATATATATATAGTTATGCCAGTATGTTCATAGGATGGTGGGAGGAGCACCATGTTTGGACTGAGGAGAATGAACGGTGGACTAGTCAAGTTATTTTTGGGACCAGATACCTAGATGATCTGTTTGTGATATCGAGGGTCCAGAGATGGAACTCATTGATTTTTTTACACAGATTTCACAAAAGTTTTTAAATTTGGCTTTCACGTACAAAATTGATAAGACACATATGGATTTCCTGGACGTAGCTGTTACAGTGATAGAAGGCAACATATACACTAGACTCTGTCGTAAAGAGACAGCAGGTAACAGCATTCTCCATTTTAGAAGTCATCACCCACAAAAATTGAAGTGGAGTATCCCATATGGTCAGCTGGTAATTGCCAAACCGGCATGTAGCACATCTTTAATCTTTACACATGAGGAAGGCAGGATGGTCTCTAGATTTAGAGCAAGAGGATATCCTTATAAATCCTCAATGCAGCCAGCAGGAAGGCAGCCCTAACTCCCAGGGAATGCTTGCTAGTTCAGAAGAAGAAGGAACAACAGGACCCTCACATGGTCAGGTACATTACCACGTTCAACAGTGAATCAAGTGCCATGAGAAAGATCGTGAATAGACATCAGGACTTGGCTAAGCCAGATCCCAATTATTGGGAAGGTTATGCCACCATACCCTCCAGTAACCTATTGTAAAGCAAAATCTTTAAATGATATTTTGGTACATAGTTACAACAGTGCCCCCACTGATAGCAGGGGTTGGTTACAAGAACAGAGGGGTTTCCACAAGTGTGGCTGCTGCGAAGTGTGCTGCAGCAGCAAAAACAGGAAAAAATACATATTACGCACAGGGCAAACACATAGCATTAATAAATTCATCACATGTGGAAGTGACTATGTGGTATATGTACCTGAGTGCCCATGTGGAAATCAGTATGTGGGGAGCACCATCGGTCCAGTGAAAAGGAGAGTGTTGGAACATTACAGAGCAATCAAGAACTTTGACACAAACCATCCAGTGGCTAGACACCGGGCCAGATATCATAATCATAATGCTGACCTATTATTTTATTTTGGCATTGACAGAATCCTGCAGAATGTCCATGATGGAGACAGGGAAAGGAAACTAAGACTACTGTAAATCCTGGCGAGTCATTAATGAGGATGAGGAACTTTATGTTCACATCGGCTGATGCAACATATCCTTATGTTCCATGTCTTCATTTGACCTCTTCTTTGATCTCCATCTTTTCCTCTCTTGAACTCATCTCCTCTGATGTCACTGCCTGACAGCTAGATTGCCTCTCTTGTTTGTTTTTCCAGATACATCTTAACCTACTCTGGCCTGCTTTGCCATTGCTCCTTTGAGGGACATACTCAGTATGAGAGAGGTTACCTTTTTGAAAATAACAGGAGAAATTCTGGTCATTCTCATCTCATCTTTTCTTTTTCTTCTTTTTCTTTTTTGATTCTCTTTTTGATGCTCATAATGAGCTATTGCTTATTTGTTTTTTTGCTTTAATGATGAGTTTTATATTTAGCGGACATAAGTTGGTTGTTCTGGATACACACACATGGTAAGCACAATTGATGTACGTGATCGGGAGGCTCACTCATTGGAGAGTTACTGCTTGATAACGGGCTCAGTTGTATCCACTCTGACCAATTCCACTTACTAGAATGTAATGTATTGTGAATTATGCCACTTGGCATTTATTTTGTTGCAATTGAAATCATGTAGAGCACACAATGGGAATATAAACAGTTCTTTATGGTTCTAATTTGAATTTAATTTATTCATGTATAATTCGTGTTTTGGCACTATATTTATGGAATAAGCTACTTGGCTCAAACTATGCATTTAATTTCCTATTTTGTGGTGCCCATTCCATGATTAACATGACTATTAGCTTGGCAATTTCTTTAATATTTTTACATGTGAGTTGTTCAATTGATTTTGTTTCAATCATAAGAAGCATAGTTGTAAAATTTAGGAGCCTGCAAAAAAAGACAAAGGATGTCTTCTATATCAATGATTTCATTTCACCCTCCCTGTTTTTTAAGGGCGATGGGGCACTGTGTTTTCTTTATGTGGCCGTGTCGAAGCCCGGGCGGGGGTGAAAAGCATTGCCAATAAATTGCTTTGAAAACCATAACTGTGGAGTGCGAGCCTTCCTGTCAATTACATTTCTAGGGACCTTTGTCCAGCCCCCTTTCTGCAGGACTCTGCAATTGCACCTCCTGGTGCACTGCTGGTTGGGGGATTAAGTCCCCTTGGCTGCTGAGGGTCCTAAGGGACCAACAAGATCTCCTGTTACCTCCAGTAAGAATCACACAGTGGGATTGCTGAGAGGTGGTCGGAGGCCATGCACCCTTCCTCCACCACTCTGCAAACGCGCCTCTAGGTGCACTGCTGGTGGGGGATGACATCACTGTATATATGTACAGCCTGGCAGGCAAGACCTGGGACAACCTTCCCCTGCACCTCAAAGCCTCACCATCACTCCAGCATTTCAGGAAGGACCTCAAGACCTGTATGTTCAACCAATAGGAGAACAAGCAGCCTGATCCAACAGCGCCTCAAGACCTTTACGGGCGAAGCAGCCTTGCTCTACAAATCTAGCTAGGGGTGGGCCTAGTTCATGTCCTCACTGTTTTTCTCCCTTTAAAGACCAGTTTGGCTGCCCAGCCCCCTTCCTATCCTGGCATCTGCAGCAGCAGATACCCTCCCACCAGATAGACTCTTTGTCTCAGGCCAGGCCACTTCACACCTAATCAAGTGAGCTTGGCTTAGCCTGTCAAAGGATGGCCAATCAGAAGAGGCTGCTAGAGGGCTGATTTTAGGTAACTTTAGGAAAGCAGTTCTAAAACTACTTTCCGGCAATATTTATATTAAATATAACCATAGCAAGTTGTTGGATTTATTGTAAATATTATTTTAATACTTTATCTTTTTTCCTAGTTCACTCATGTCAAAAGATAGGCTTTATTAAGATTTAATAAAGCCTTCCTATGTTAGCCTATAGAGCTAGCATAGTACAATGGGGAAAAACAAAATTGGCTGGTTTCCCTCACCAAGCATATAAAACATCTTTTATAATGCCCCTGCTTATGATAACATTGCACCCTACTCTTGGGGCACCTATGGCAGACCTTTGGGGTGACCTATATGTCAAAATAACGTGGTTTTAGACTTTGGAAGTACTTTTAATTAATTTGGATAACAGCAGTGCCCACTTAAGTGGATTAACTCTACTGGGGTCTCTAAACCTACATACCCCACCATATACTTGGGACTTACAAGCAGGAAGTCATAGTTAATTGTAACCACACCTAATTACTATGTACTTTTTAAACAGAGCACTGGCTATGGGACTGGTTAGCTAAGCCCAGGGTACAAACTGAGTCAGTAACCACCAGCAGCAGTAAAACAAATGGGAGTGATCAGGGCAAAAAGGATGACTTTCTCACAACCACCAAATTGCTGACTTTCTCTTCCTGTATCTAATTTTGGTATACACCCCAAATATTAACACCAGACTATTGAAGGGACACAATATTGATGACAAAATATCCGCAAAAAAAAATCAAAAGTGTAGATTTTCTATACCTAGCTCCATATATAAGTAACAACAAGGTATGGATATCCTTAAGGTACGTAGATGTGAATATATGCTTTGTAAATCTATACTTTCCCATATTTACTTACCGTTCAATATGCTGCCCTTTATATTCTGGTTCCTCAATATTTTGGGGGTTGATATACATTAGTACCACACTAATTTCCTGTTTGCTGAGGTAGATGGTGACCTCCCAACTCTCAGGATCTCCTTCCTGGCATACAGAGATATCCAGATGTAAGGCACAGACTACTCATGAGGGAGGGAACCCTCTGCATGTGAAGGAGAGATTTTCACATGCATGAGGGAGACCCTGCATGTAGGGAAACACCCAAGCATTTAGAGGATCCTAAAAATGTATACACATCTTTTATAAAGGTGTTTTTTAAATCATGTGTTTGAAAATGCTACGTTTAGGAAGTGGGCCTTTTCTTGTTTAACCATCTTGCGCCTCTGCCTGCCTTTGGAATCAAAGTCTGGTTTAAACTGACAGGGGCCTGTTTGTGCATTCACTCTTGACAGTCACACAAAGAGAGTTGAAGTGTACTCCGCATATCCTGATGGCCCATCACCAGGCCTATGGGCCTACCTGAACCATAATGGTGGGAAAAGTTGTGACCTGCACCTAAATAGGGCTGTGTCTGGCTTCTCACAATGCTGTCTGCACCTCCCTTGAGTGTGTCTGGAGCCAAGACCAGGCAGGACAAAAGCTTGTACAATACAAAGACAATCCTTTGAAGAAGGCCTACTTCAATGGTCAAAAGGGGTAAAAGCATTGTACCTAAAACCCCAGACTTTTAGAACACTTCTGGATGCAATGCAGCGGTTCCTAGTGCGATGTACTGATTCTCCTCCGACAGCTGGGTCGATGCACCAGTTCTGCTACACACAGACTGGAGATGTGTTGATTTCTCTGGTGCAAGTATCCAAGTCCATGTCCAGTGTACCAGAAGCAGGGGTAGAGACTTTGATAGCCCGGAGTCTAAAGCAACAGGAGGCAAAGTCAGCAAGCCCTTGAAGATCACTTTGGTGCTAGACAGAGTCCAGCTCTCCTCAGCAGGGTCAGAGAGAAGCAGGCAGAACAGAAGCACAAGAGAGAAGCAGGCCTTCCTGGTCAGTAGTGCAGCGGAGTGGCAGTCCTTGATGCAGCACAACGGTTCTTCTGACAGAGTCCAGTTGTAGGTCTAGAAGTGTCTGATTGGTGTAGTCAGAGCCCCAATACTTTTACCCAGTTGTGCCATTGTAGTGGGGGGGACTTCAAAGAAGGGTTGTTGAAGTTTAGAGAAGCTCTTCCTCCCAGCCTTGGCTCCAGACTGTCAGTAGGGGGTCATCAGCCCTTTGTGTGGGGCAGGGTACTGCTTATTCAGGAGTAAGTGTCAGCCCCTCCCTCCTGTCCTGCTCATGAAGAGCCATCAGAGTGCAGATGAGTACTCAGACACACCTAACCTACTGTGTTTGTTGCTGTCTGGAAGGAATGAAAAAAGTGTAGCTGTTACCCACCCCAGACATGTATTGGACACAGGCTGCGGGCACACAGAGCTGTAAGAGCAGAGAAATGTCCACTTTCTAAAAGTAGTATATCTGTAAAGGGGTGCCTCCCAGACCATCAATTGGTATGATTCACAACTAAAGGATCAACAATATTATCCTTCGTGGTTTTCTATTTAACCTTGGTTGACTCTCATACTTTTTATGTGTAAACTTTTTTCCAAACAACCCTCATGTAGCTTGTTATTTTAGCAGTACTCAGATACGTGCGCTGAGGAAATCCATAGTTTCAACCACAACTTCTTTACTTCCAAGAATCTCATTTGTCAACTAGGAGAAACACCAGCTTATAGTCAGCTCATGTTACACAATTTCCTGTGCTTATTCCCAGACTTGAATATCTATTTAAATATAATTGTAACAATTATTTTACAGCATTCTTACACTCTGCCACTCAAAGCAAGGAGTCAATCACTAGGAAGGAGTCCCTGCAAGCATCTCTAATCCGCTGCATGTGCAAAAAATGTGTGGCTGCCATGTGTAAGTTTCTAAGCACATCCCTATCCCACTACAATAAAATGTGTGCTCTCCATATGATTTATTAAAGAATGTCTCAGGACCTTTTGGACCTGCTGCCATAATGTGACACCATCAACGTCATGTGCTCCTTGTCTTCCTCCATTCCATAGGCATAAATTGCCATTCTACTTCTAGTTAGAAGTAATTTTTCCAGTTGTGTGATCATTTTTGGTGAATCCAGAGTCCTAGCCACTGATCTGGTGACTTGTAAGATTGGGTATCTCCACTGTCCTGGCTGGACTGGACCCCTAGTTATGGTGTTTATATCTATGCCACAAACACTAGTATTTCTCAGTAGGTGGCAGTGGATCTGCATGAAACAATCACCAGTTTACATTCTCACCTTATATCCGTGGCTCCTGGAACTGTTAATATGTTTAACGCAGATGGCAAGAAAGATGATACTTGTTGCCATGAGTGTGCAAGGAACTGAAGTTAGGCAACATACAACTTTGCCTTTTTTTAAACTTTTTAGACTTCTACAGCCTTTGGTACCTGAAGGACCATGATCCTACTGCCATGAGGAGCAGTAGATTGAAAGATTTTCTCCATCATAGGTTCCATCTTGCCACTTAATGTGTCCCACCCAGACTCCTCCCACATCCCTGGCAATGGCAAAGTGCCTTTCTCTGTCTCTAGCGCTTGAGGCCCTACTCATCAGCTACCACTGCTAATCCCCCACATCCACAGTTTACACCCATCCGTTTGCAGCCACTGCCCTGCTTGTCCTATTTGGGTCATCCTGCTCCTGCAAACCAACCTAGGGGCAGATTTACAAGCCCCTTGCGCCACTTTTGCGTCACTTTTAACATGGGAGAAGTGACGCAAAAGTGGCGCAAGGGGCTTGTAAATCTGCCCCTTAGTGTGTGACCATGTGTTGGATAATGTGACATAAGGGGCTGATTTATATATTGGCAGATGGAGTAAATAGTGCTGTGATGGCAGAGTACTATACTCCCCTTATATGGCAAGGGGACTCTGCCAGCCATATTTAGAGAGGTCTGCTGTCCTTGCGAACATCTCTTGCATTTTCAGGAACTGCTGTAACAGTAGTTCTTGGAAATGCATTGTTAGTTTGATGGACAGCTCCATCAACAAGACAGAGCTGTGCAATAAACTGACAACTTTCTTATCTTGAAAAAGAAAATCTCAAATCAATGACACCCCTCGCCATGGGAGTGTTCTCCCTTGGTGAGGGGGACATTGAGCAATTTTCAATGTCCCTTACTGCAAGGGTTTTCCTTTTTGTGATGAGCACTGAAAATCGGCTGTATGTCTGCCCATCTATATTAGGGAGGCCGACATACAGACAAGCCTCTTTACTCCCTCAATGACAGTCAGGCTGAAAGCGATTTGACCATGGTGAAGATGGAGAAGTGTCCGCTGTTGTCAAACCTATGGTCCACCAATTCTAAATCGGGTCTGCAGACCATCATGTTGACCACAGAGAGGGAACTCTCCGCCAACATTTAAATAAAGCACAAAGTTAGGTAAGTTTGCCTGCCTTTGACGAGGCTACACTCCCAACTCCTAACTTTTGCTTTTACTGAAGGACACTTGTGATTGCTCAACTTATGGAACCTGAACCCTATGGAATCCTCGCCTGGATCACCTCTTTATTTCAGATTATAAAGTCTATCAGTAAAATCTGATTCTATTTGCATATATGCCACATAAGATTACTCTTTTTATTTAAGTTCAGAAAAATTTTATTGATAGAAATTGGGGTGTCAGTACACAGTTCACAATATTAAACTCATGTCATTGCATTAAAATTTGCTACAGTAAAATTATATGAATCAGACTAATGAATAAGAATAAAAAGAATCAAACGACAAAAATAGATCATGGAGAACATTGGAATATCAAACATTCTAGGAACATTTAGGGGATTCAAGGGGGTTTTAGAACTTCTTGTTGAGATGGTTGTAGCTGGGAACACCGTCTGGCACTTGTGTCAAGGTGCATTGTGACGGGTGACCATAAATCCAAACGTCTCGTTGCCATATGTATAGGGTACACAAAGGCAGTATCCAACCTGTGGTTATGGCAAACAGCATACCACCATGCCTTGTAAGAGATTTTTGTGAAGTCTTTCCAATTTGCAGTAATTTGTTGAAATGCGACCGCTAATAACAAATCAATAATTTTAACATTAAGCGTAATATTTTCCCAACAAGATGAGACTTCCTAAAAAAACATTAGCAAAGGAAAAAGAGAACTTGGGGGCCCATTACGATACCCGGCGTAAAAAATACCGCCAGGCATGGAAGCGGCAAAAATCCGCCCGCACACACCGCCTGAACACCGACCACGCCATTACGATTACACAAACCGAAAACCGCCATCGGCGAAAAACACACAAAATACCGCCCGCCATCGTCCGAGTCGGAGTCAAACCGCCCGCCACGGACGGAAACACGCACGACAACACAAAACCGCCCGCCCTCACGGCCGACACACCGCACGTGAAATTACGATCGCACCGCCATGAGCGCGGAAAAACCACAAATATACCGCCCGCCAGCGCAAACAACGCCGATGAGAATCGACACGGCAGAAGCCATGGCGCCAACGTACCTGCACAGAAACCATCCGCACACAAAACCAATAGCACACAACATGGCCAACAAGTCCACACAGCAAGGCACGCACAAATACACAAGCACAGTACACATCCCGAAAACACCCCCCGGACAAACTAAAAATACAAAGGCCAGAACCCCAGACACAACACACCTGAAAACAACAGACCATGAGGACACACCCACATAGGTGAGTACAAAAGCAGCACTCCCACAGACCACAACCCCTTGCTACATTGCAAACCAGAGAGGAGAGGAGAGGACACAGTGACACAGCAAGGACAGCAGCACACCACAGAAACGCACACATCACTACCACCACCACCACCACCACCACCACCAAACACCACCACCACCACCACCACCACCACCACCACACCCGGCACCACAAACCCCTGCACATTACACAACACACACCGCACCAGCACCACAAACACCATGGCACCACAAAGGATGCCCAAGTTCACGCCCATGGAGCTGACGGTCATGGTCGACGAGATCATCAAGGTGTACCCACAAATCTATGGGAACATGGTCCAGCACACACCACTAGCCACCAGAAACAGAATGTGGAACCGGATCGTAGACCAGGTCAATGCAGTCGGGACCCTGCCCAGGAACAGAGTCGAGATTAACAAACGTTGGAATGACGTCAAGAGCCTGGACAAGAAGAAGGAGGGCAAAAACAGAGAGCTGGCTGCCGTCACCGGCGGAGGGAATCCCGCGCTCTTTAAGACCTTCAAAGCGTGGGAGGAGAAGGTGCGAGTCGTAATCCATCCGGAGATCCTCGCCGGATTAGCAGGGGAGTGGAGGCTGGTAAGTACAAACTAATGTATACCAGCACACCGCTATGTACTCACATGTGCAACTACCATGCCACAGCTCCCAGGGACAAACACCCCCATGTCCAGCACACAATACACAACACATCACACACACATGCAACAGACACTACCACACACAGCCCAAACCGAACAACTGTAAGATGCGTGGGGACATGTGTACACTCAGCCAGCCACGTAACCACCAACAGGTCCCCAAATATGCCAGAAGCGCCACAACGAGCACCCACCACACCCATGTGTCCGCCACAGCTGCACTAACCGACAAGTAACAGGTAAGTGGCAGGAACACAAAGTGCAGTGGGTGGGACGGTGGACAGCCCAAGTACAACACACACCAGGCCCAGTCCCACAGCACAGCAAGGAGGAGCATCCCCCACACCCCACAGCCACGTGTCAGCCACCGCAGTGCACAACGACAGCCGAAAGGCAGACATCACGGTCCACAGCAATCGGTGTCAGTGGGTGTCCAGCCACCCCCACGACCCACAACACCCCCACCCCCACAGACCTGCAACATGGAGCACCCCCGCTTAGAGCCATGTGGCATCCAGTACAGTGCACGCACGAACAACTTGCAGGTGGGAAACTGGACAGGGCTGGATTACTGGAGGCATGAGGACCATGACACGACCAACACATGGGACATGTCACGTAGCAGACGAACACGCAGCACCGCCCACCGTCACGAACAAGTGAACAATGTGCACACGGACATGAACAACAGACTCACACCCCACATGACCCATCACAGACATAGCAACACCCAAGGAGCCACGTCTGCATGCACAAGCCACACTGAATATAGTCCCACACGGCAGCCACTGTGCAACTCATCACACACAACCGAAACACCATTGAAGTCCTGTCCATGTAGCCCCTACTGCCTGTCAACCACACACCCCACAACTACGCCTATGTAAGACAAACAACACTAGACGCAACAGAGCGGAACAACAGAAATGCACACGAACACCACTGAACCCATCAAATTCACAGACACACCATGCACATACAACATACCATCCATCCCATCCGTCAGCCCCAGTCTCATGAAAGGCATGTAATCCGCACAGCTGCCACACATACAGCAGTCACGCTAAGACACATGCCCATGACCAACCATGTGCCAGAAGTCAATTAAGCGCACGACACACTGTGAGCAACAACACACAACATGGGCCACACCCCCCGGGCACTGCAGTGATGCACATGGCACAGGGCAGCACGCACACCAAGGAGATGGGACAACTGCAATACGTTGGCTGGCACACAACTATCACTCACTCATAACGATGCGTCCAATGCCATGTCCAGTAATCACAACAGACAGCAAATATGCAGGCCATGTCAAGCATGCACACACCTCAAACCATGCACTGTCATGCTGCCACAACACATGTCACGTTCGGCACCCATGGCTCTCAGCATGTACCCCAAAAGCATATCCCCTCCCAAATGCGAATCTGGGGCATGGCCCCCATGTTGCCATATGCGTTCCTAAGCGTTCCATTTGAACCCCAAAAGCATATCCCCTCCCAAATGCGAATCTGGGGCATGGCCCCCATGTTGCCATATGCGTTCCTAAGCGTTCCATGTGAACCCCAAAAGCAAAGTACAAACCAGACCCAGGATGGGCCAGGAGCCCGCATACACCAGAGTCACAATGAGTAGGGGCACAGCAACACACCCATCGGCATGGCCAATCCGTCCCATGCCACATGTGCACAGCACACAGTCCCATTGCCTAGCACACACAACTACAGATGCCACAGCCACACACTCGCCTCCGGGAAACCCATGTACGAGATTGCACGAACTGCCAATGTCAGACGACAAATACATACTTCGCCAGGTGCAACACAATAACAAATCTCATTCTCTCCACAGGTGACGAACTGCCGGATGCTGGGGATGGAGACAGCAGCCAGCACAGCCAGCCCACAAGCCCCCAACGAGGACACACGGATCTGGAGGATCTGTCCTCCTCTTCGGACACGGACCACCAAGCAGGCCCATCTGGTGTGGCAGGGCCCAGCCGCTCCCCAGGACCCCTCCTACCCACCAACCCATCATCCAGGGATGCTGAACAGTCCCAGCCCCCTGCTGCCACTGTCGTTGCGGCCACACCCACGGTCATTGCGGCCACTACCACTGTCGCAACCGCCACCATCGCCGCACCGACCACCACCGCCACCACCACCACCACGTCTTCGCTGGCACCAGCCCCAGCGCAGGTGGTGGCCCGGCCGACTGGATCCACCCTGGGAGCCACAGCGAGGACCGTGGTGTGCAATGTGGCTAGTGGGCAGGCCGGTGGCAGCAGGACTGGTAGGAGGAGCAGGGTCAGGGAAACGCCAGCCTCCCCTGGGAGCCATGCCCTGCCTCAAATGGCCAGAGTCCTTGGGGCCTATGAAGAGGCCCAAGGACAATGGGCCAGGTCTGCTACTGACACGCGGGAGGTGCTGGGGGTGCTGAGGTCCATGGACGCCCATATGGGCCAATTCGTGTCCCGTATGGACCAACTCGTGGACCTCATGGGCCAGCTGGTGGTGGCGGTGGGGTCACAGGCAAGGCCAGCAACACCACCTCCGCCACCACCTGCTAGGGCGCAGGGTCGGGCAGCAGTGTCCACTTCCCCTGCGTCCACAGCCAGTGAGCACACCTCACCCACCACCAGCAGGTCGCCACCACACACCCCCTCCCAAACGTGGAAGGGGCCGTCCGAAGAGGAAACAGATCTCCCGGGAGGACTTCGCACGCTCCAGTCGCAAGTGAGGCAGCCAGCCAGCCTTCCGCCAGCCTTCCTTGACCAGCCACTGCATTGACTTGCTCTACGATCCCACTCCACACAGCCAGCTGGATGGCATGTGTGTGTTGGACTATGGACATGGAACCAGTGGGTACACCCTGAGCTTCACGCAGCCATGACCGACAGCTCATTGTCACTGCACGCACCACTTTTGTCATCACCTTACACACAATCACATGTCACAGTTTGTAATAAATGCACCTTTTTCACTAACTGCTGTTTGTGCCCTGTGTTTTATTTGTACGGAATACAACGGCCACCTTGGGCGGAAAGGCACCTGATGCGTGGCATGGCAATGGAATCCGGAGGGCCTGTAGGGACCTAGGGGTGGGAGACAGAACAGGAGCACATTCAATGAGTGTGTCACACACCCATCACACAGTACATGTCAACAACTACAAGCAATGTACACACATTGCACAGAGCAATAGGGCACAATGCCACAGTCACCAACAGTGGCATACTACCCTGGCCATGGAGCGTTGACACACTGCACGCAGTGAACATACGGCCACCCTGACACAGCACACACACACCTGCACAGATACAGACACATCATCCGTCGTACATGGACACTCACCGTCAAGTGAAGTAGCGGGCGATGAGCTGCTGGCGCACATTCCCAGCTTCCTCCTCTCCGCTGTCCACCTCACTCGAGCTGTCCTGGTCTGCGGGCTGGGGCCCTGGTTGATCTCCGTCATCCACAATGAGGGGGATCTGCTTCCGAATGGCCAGATTGTGCAGCATGCAGCACGCCACCACTATCTGGCACACCTTCTGTGGGGAGTACGCCAGTGCACCCCCGGTGCGGTCCAGGCACCTGAACCTGGACTTGAGGAGGCCAAAGGTACGCTCGACCACACGTCTGGTCCTCCCATGTGCCTCATTGTATCGATCGTCTGCTGGGGTGCGAGGATTCCTCAATGGACTGAGCAGCCATGCCCCATTCGGATACGCAGAGTCACCTGGGTGTGAGGGACACAGAGAACCGTTGCTATTCCAACTGGACAGGGGACAGCATCGCACAACCAGCACGCTACACCACTCCACATACTCACCGACAATACAGCCACGATCCTGTTGCAGATTGGCCATCAGTCGTGGCAAGATGCTGTTGCGCATTATGTGTGCGTCATGGGCCGAGCCTGGAAACTTGGCACACACGTGGGTGATCACCATGTCCGCAAGGCACACCACTTGCACATTCAGGGAGTGCGTGTGCTTCCTGTTGCGGTACAGGTGCTCAGTGGCCTGTGGTGGAACAAGGCCGACATGTGTGCAGTCAATGGCTCCCACGACGTGTGGGAATCTGCCAAGGGCATAGAATGCACCCTTCACTGCCGCCAATTCACGAGCCCTGGGGAATCTGATGTACCTGTTCCGGTACAGCATCATGGCTGCCAGTACATCCCTCAGCACCTTGCTGAACATGGGCTGGGACATCCCTCCTCCACTGCCCACTGTGTGCTGGAATGACCCAGTGGCGAAGAAATGCATGGCGGCCATCACCTTAGCCGTGGGGGTGACAGCAGTCGGATACACCCTGCGGGGACGGAGATGGGGCTCTAACATGGCACACAGTCGATGCAGGGTTGGCCTGTCCAGCCGAAACTTCCTTATGACCTCAGTATCCTCCATGTCCGCCAGCAATTGGTATGGGCGGTCAATGTTCGGTCTCCGCCTGGGTTAAATGGCAGAGGACACATGTCAAAGCGACACGGCACATAGCAATTTCGCATACACATCACTGACATGACTGAGCAAGCACATGAGCCACAGCCCAGCTGTCAAGCTGGGGCGGCACGGCCACAATACACTTACACAGGTCTCCCAACAATGGCAATGGCAAGTGAGACATACCACTGCCATGTGCATGCACATGGGGATCTAGGCCCCAATGACTTGCGGGGCGTGCTGATGGGGACTGACTGCATATTCGTCAAGCGGCAATGCCACGGCAACATGAGTGTCTGCTGAGCATGGAACTGCTTCCGAGGCTGGATGAGTATGGCACACGACGACGACGATGTGGGCACGGGCTGAGCGGCCAATACAAGTGGGACCTGTGGCACGAGGGGATATGAGACAGTAGTAGGTGTCAGCACTGCACCCTATGTACAGCACTGTACGGATCACAGCTCCCGCAACATTGACTGGTGTCCACATTGACAGCCCCATGCCAAGACGGCTGTGTGCTTGCAGTCACACGTCACAGGTGAGAGGTTACATTGCACGTGCCAGGTGGCAGACGTACATAGTGGGAGCTGGCATGTGTGTGCATGTGTCTCCTGTTCAGGATCCACCAGATGGGCGCTGACTCTGTACTGACCATTGGACACAGCATGTTCCGTGGAAGGCTTGTGTGTGTGGGATGGTGGCACTGGATGTGCCTCCGTTGGGTGGGGGCCATGCACAGGGCGGGTACGTCGATGATTGCGCATTGTTGGCCACGGTGGGTGCACCAACTGAGATGTGTTGCCCTGTGTTCAATTCCTATGTCCGCATGATGATGGACTGTGGATGTGGGCAGACTACACATTGGTCGATGTGCTGTCTATATGCATGTGCCTTCACACCAGGCACAGCTGCCCCTGCACATTTGACCCCTGCTGGACTCGCTGCTGGGTCTGTGGAGCTGATGCACCTTCTGCGCGTGGGGCGGACAGCTCTCCTCACTTCCCTCATTGCGCATGTCATGTCTTTGCCGCAGGTGACATGGATCATGGAGGGCCCACATGTACGCGTGGGTAGGCTACACATGATTGTTCACTGGTCGCCACCCCAGTCAGTGTTTCGAATGGGAAGGTTGTCGTGCTGGTGGTATGTTCGATGTGGCGGATGGGCGGGCCTAGGTGCGGGCTTACATTCCGGACATGGGGGGTAGTTGGATTGGCGACTAGTTGCAGTACACACGGGACACGTCTCTTCCTTTCCACATCTGGGTCATCCCTTGTACTAACTGACAGTGATACAGTCATCTTCGCCCCAGCCCTCATGTCCTCCCCTCGCCCCCCAATATGCATGCTCACCTGCGAGGCTAGCGCTTGCACAGGCAGCCCCAAGCTCGCACCAGAGAGGGCAAGGAGTGTATGTGTGGGTCCAGTTGCACAAGTGGGCTGTCTCAGGGTATGATGTGTGGCGGGACGCCGTCCACCTGCGTGGTGCCCCAAATGGAGACCCGGCCTGCATGGACTATGCATCACAGTCTTCGCCTTCCGGATCCGCCACCTGCGACACCCAGTGGCTGTGGCTGCCCTTGCGGCCAGGCCGCGTCCGTCTGTGGCTGATGGCCCACACATTCACTCTTTGGCCTCTCTGGGGAGGGCTCAGGGGTGGTGGCGCACGCGCTTGCACTTAGTCGCAATGGCATGTGGCGTGGTTGGTATGATGGGCAATGGATGGGATGGTGCGAGCCACCTCCCGTGACGTCAGTGCTGCTCGTGCTGTGGTGCGTCCCCTACACTTCCATTTGACTTTTGCCATGCTGGACGTTGAGGTTCTATTGCCTGCGTGATATGACCAGGAGGAGCGCGAGGAGACCTCTCACACACCATGCTCCACTGCCATCCCGTGCCCTGTATCGCCTGTGCGGATTGACTATGTTGGGGTTACACCTGGTCGACTGGGGCTGTGTGTGCCTTGTCAAGGGGCATGGCGGGCGCACAACAGGATCCAGCTTGTCCACAGAGGGTGGGCTGAGGTGCGCCTGGTACCGCTTTGTACGTGTGCCCGGCTGCTGTGCACACACGTGTTCACTCCCCCCGACAAGTGTCCTCTCACAATGCCCAGGGAAGCGGTGGTGTACTGTTCATGACCCCTCCCAACACGGCGTGCTCCAACTTGGCATGTGCGCATCTACCCGTCGCACCCACCCACCTGAGCACTGCGTCCATACGACTTCACACGACACATGTGTGTCTTCCACAGTAGTGCTACTCATTTGCATTGACATCCAATACCAGTGGACTACATGGTCATGTCACGACTGCCGTGTACTTCACATACTCTCATCCTCTCTCATTCGTACTTGTGAAATGAGTCAGCGGAGACAGTTTTGGTTTCAAACATTATATTGAGTCTTCTGTCCTCTGTGATGCAGTATAGTGGACACTACTGGCAGCGGAATACATGTTGAGGATATACTGAGCATGATCACAAATGGGATAGGGTTTGGGGTAACATCTGCTTGGCCAAGGCTGTGCTAATGTACATTTACGTATAGCTGCGGAGCTGCGGACTTTGACACAGACGGTATACATGTAGCCTACCAGACCGCTCGGCATCATGGGCACAGTCCATCTCAGTTCCATGTGACAGGTTTGCTGCGGTTGTTCCTCATGCACGCGTGCATGTGAGATGACATCAGGGCATGTGCTTGCGTGCATGCAGCGGCGTGCCACTTGTTGTTGCACTGTGGTGGTTACTGGACATGTCACAGTCACTGGGGTCGTGTTGTTGTTGTATGCACTTGTCGTCCATGCAAAGGTCCTGGTATGGGATTCCCGGGGCGGGGGTGGGAGGGGTGCAGCACCCACAGACTCCAGGCGACCTATTCATGTCCACTGAGCGGTGTGTGTGTCCATGGGCGCTGGATCCATGTCGTGTCCTGGTTGTTCGTGCAGTTCCGTCCATGTGGGTGCGATACACAGAGCCCATGCCACTGCCTCCCACGATGCATGCGGTGTTCCTGGATGTGATGGGGAACAGTGTGCATGTCCCGGTCATATCCGATGTCATGGCGATGTCGTTGATGGTGTGGTCACAGTTGCCGGTCGTTTGGTATGGCTGTTGTGGTGGTGACTGGCCAGTCCGTGCGGAAGCTGAGCATGGGTGCGGGGTTGGACTTCATAGGTCACTCGGGGAACCTGCGTTGTGGTCCGACGTATTTACAGGTTGTCAGGTATGCGATGCCGTCCAGCAGGGCTTCCATGTCATTGGTGGTGTACATGTTTGCCAGCCAATGAAGCGGATGGTGTCTGTCAAGGTGTTGTTCGTAAGTTGTCCCTTGGAGGACCATGATGGGGCATGCTGGGTGACATTCGATGTAGCTGTTCTCGATGATCCGTCGTGTGGAGGCACAGTGGTCCCATTTCAGTGCGCGTGCGATGTTGGCCACATACGCCATGCCCCCATAGGCAGAGCAGGCCCTGTCGTGTGCGTCCAGAGGGAGGAGTAGTAGTAGCAGGTCCACCTTCAGACATGCCGGGTTGGAGAGGCATATCTCGACGGGATGCTGGTAGGGACACCTCCGACAGTAGAAGACGGGCATGACGCAGCTGAACAATGTGATGCGGTAAGTCAGTCGGTAACTTACGTTCAGCAGGGACAGGAGATCGCATCCCAATGTATGTATCGTGTTGGTTTTGTACAGCTTGAGCTGTTCGGCGTAGTTGGGTAGGTGTGTTGCGGTTGCCATTTCGCAGCGGTTCGTTGAGGTGGCGTGCTCCGGCTGTGTGTGCAGTCTGCAATGTGCACGCTCCGGGGTTGCTGTGAGCTCTGTGTAGTCGTGGGGAGACAGGACTTGTGTTCTGTTGGCTTGTTTGGAGGACACGGGCCCTCTTCCCACATGCTTCTCAGACAGTTCAAGGTCAGTGCTGTGTGACTCCTTCCAATTAACTTGCATGTGGCCGACATGGGGAGTGTTTTCTTCTTTCTTCCCCGTCCGTTGTGTGCTTCTGTGATATGCGCTATCTGCCCTGTGGTCTGTCTCCTCGGCATGCCTGTGTTGGTCTATTCTTGGACAATGGCTGTATTCACCGGCTTCTGTCGTAGGGCTGTGGTTTCGGAGTTGGAATGGAAGGTCATTCAGTGCTGTCTGCTCTCCCTTGTGTGGGCGGCAGCCTGCCTTTCCGCTCTGCGTTGGGCCTTGTGTGTGGATGTTATTCTTGGACCACCTGTTGTCGGTCCCCGGGCTCTTTGGTGTTCCGTTTCATGTGTCTTGTTCATATGTGCAGGGTGGTATGGGTTTTTCAGTGTGGTACTGGCGTTCCTCTTCCCGAAGGAGCCCTGCTTCTCCTAGTTGGTGTTGCCGCCGCTGTGTGCTTCGCCATGTTTGTTACACTGGGGTGTGTCCTGCTGTTGCGTGACTTCACTGACATGTGTGCGTCGGTTGTGTGGCGTTGGGTGTTGTCCGTGAATTGGGCGTTGGGGACATGTCTGTGGCCGGCCTGTCACGTGTCATGTGCGTTCGGGGTGGGGCTGATGTGTGTGCTGCTTGGTTGTGTCCCTGTGTCTGTGTGCGACGCATGCATGGCGCTGCGGTTGGCCTCTGCGTTGTGCGCATGTGTGGCGGCGTCATCGGCGCTTTGTGGCCGTGACGGGGTGGTTGGTTCCTAGTCCCAGGTGGTGTGTACACATGTGTTCCGCGATGTTAGGATTTGGCCTGTGTGTCATATGTGGATGCAATGGTGGATGTGTAGTGTACACGCGCTGGTGGGGGTTGTCCGCTTTTCCGCCCTTGCACTGTGTGCGCTGTTTGCGTGCACTTGTTGTGTGTGTGCCTACCTGCGTCTCCGCGGTACGTTGCGTCCTTGGTGGTGCATCAGCAGAAGCATGGGAAGGGCCTGCAGTGCTGGATTCATGCCCGGGGTGCCGCTTCTTCGTTGTCCGTGCTCTGCGTCCGTGTTACCGCCTCTCTTTCACGTGCGGTGTCTCTTGGCCGTGGGAGCCGTTTGTTTGCGGCATCGTAATTTATGCGCCGGGCGGGACGTGTTTCGTCGGACGGTGTGTGTCAGTTGTGCTGCGCCGCTACGTGAGCGGGCGCACTTTGATGGCGGACGGTGTTGCTGGCTTGCCGGCGGTGTTTGGCCTGCTTTTCGCATCGTAATTGGGCGGGCGTGTGGACTGCTGCGTGCCGGCGGTAACTGGTGGTTTTTGCATCCGCCAGCACGGCGGTTGTGCTTCCGCCCGCCATCGTAATGAGCCCCTTAGTTCCAAAGATCAGGTTAATTTGGTACCACACTTGTTTCCAAAAATTATGAACAATTGGACAAGAGAAAATCATATGAAATAAGTCAGCACTTGGGGAGGAACATGTCCAACAAGCATCGGGTACAGTCGCAAATCTTTTACTTAAAGCATTCGGTGTTAATAAAAGCCTATTGTATACAAAAACAACGTTTGCGTTATGTTAGCTGCTCTGGACGATTTACGTATCTTGGTCCATAAGTTATTCCATAAGGACACTGGCCAAGATGACAGAAAATCTCTTTCCCATGTTTCTTCTATTTTGGATTTCTGCCTAACAGAGCCTTTACCTTGTAGATAACCGTATATTGTGGAAGCTTTGGGTATAGTTTTTAACAAAGTGTGAAGTTGTGGGGAGGGGTCCGATGTGGTGGAAACAGCAGGTGTAGCAGACAAATGACAACCATATATGTATCCATGACAGCTTTTTTAAGTAGATTGTATTTATGGATAAATGAGGCAGGCAAATTGAATAGTTGACTAAGTGAGGCGAAAGGCAGAAAATCCGATTGTGAAATTAGCTGATGGATCCATATTAATCCTTTTTGTCGCCAAGTCCTCCAATAGAATGGTTTATTTCGGATAAGTAGGTTTTTGTTGTGCCAAATTGTTGAGTTGAGGAAGGAATCCATAGTACTATGAGTAGGGAGAGACACCGATTCCAGGAGTTTAGAAGTCATTTTGATTATGGGAGTAGATAAGGCCTGCGGTTTGCATGAGAAGGATAGGTATTCATAAAAGGAAAAAGGGGACAAAAAAAGACGTTCAATTGTAATCCATAAAGGACAGTCTTTCGTGGAGTCCAGCAACCAAAGAGAGGCTTGACATAAGAGGAATGCTTTCTGATACGTCTGAAAATCGGGAAATTAACTCCACCTTCTGTTTTAGGGCGAGTTAATTTAAAAGAGACATCCTGGACTTCTTATTATTCCATAGGAAGGAAGAAAGGATGGAATTAATCTTCTTAAAAATGTAGCAGGAATAGGGACCGGGATGTTAGAAATGGTGTATAGAATTATAGGTGACAGCATCATTTTTATAGTGTCCAAGCGGCCCCACCAGGATAAATAGAGAGGATGCCATTTGGTGGATAGGTCTAAAATCTTTTGAGTACATTTGTTCATACATAATGTTACTGTGTCCGAAATTGAAGGAGTTATATGTAACCCTAGATATCTAATGTGGTTAGGTTTCCATGTGAAGTTGGAAGCACTAAAATCCGACTTGAAAATATACTTGGTTTAATGTAAAATCTCACACTTATCATTATTCAATTTGTAACCAGAGATATTAGAATATGCTCATACTTCTGTTAAAAAGGCAGGGATTGAGTCATTTGGTGTTGACATAAAAAGCAATATATCATCCGCATAGGCCGCAAGTTTAATATGGGAATTTGTTGTCTGAAAACCATGTAAGTTGGGATTCTGGCGCAATTTAGAGAGAAAAGGTTCTAAAGCCAAATTGAAAAGGAAGGGTGAAAGAGGGCAGCCCTGACGTACTCCTCTTCCTAGATCGAAGAATGGAGAAACCAAACCATTGGCGCAGACTGCCGCACGAGGATTAGAGTAAAGAAGAGAAATTAAGGATGTAAATTTAGGGCCAAAACCAAACCACTTGAGGGAATAAAACAAATAGGTCCACTCGACTCTATCAAACGCCTTTTCGGCATCCAGTGCTATCACTGCAAGTGATTGCTTTAAGTGGGAGGATTTAGATAAAACGTTAAAAAGGAGTCGTGTATTATCAGTTATGAATCGACCCTTGACAAATCCAGATTGTTCCCTTCCCAGCAGATCTGGTAGGTAGGAATCTAATCTTATAGCTAAAGCTTTGGAAAAGATTTTGTAGTCAATATTAACCAAGGATATAGGCCTATAATTTTTACAATATTTGGAATCTTTACCTTCTTTGGGGATGAGGCAGATATGTGCTTCTGAAAAAGAACCCGAGGAGCCACCTAATGTGCTAAAGGAATTTATTAGGGAATATAATTTTGGCATTACGAGTTTAGAGAAATGGAGATAAAATTCGACAGTGAAACCATCCAGTGCCGGTGCCTTGTCTTTTTTGAGGTTCTGAAGGGCTGTTAAAAGTTCCTGCTGCGTTAGATCTAACTCCAAAGAGGATAAGTCCGGGACGGTATGTTGAAGTTTTTGGATATTAGAGAAAAAGTGCGACAAGGAATGGTCAGTGGGTTGCATTTCGGAGTCGTATAATGATTTGTAAAAGAGAGAGAATTCATTCAAAATGTCAGCATCCTTAAATTTTAACTCTAAGTGTTCATCATAAATAGATTCAATGTTTAATTTATTCTGTCTAATTTTTAAATAATTGGCCAATATCTTCCCTGCTTTATTTTTACCCCCATAAAATTTTGCGCTAGATTTTAACAAGTATAATGAAGCATCCTCCGTTGACTTCTCATTAAATTGCATTTTGGCATTAATGAGAGCTGTCAGACAATGCCTCGAGTGTAAAGTGTAATAAGAGTGCTCCAGTCTCTTAATGTCCTGAAGGAGATTCTTAGTAAGTTTACGGGCAGTTTTTCGTTTCTTAGCAACAAAGCCGATTATAAAATCTCTCGCAGAGGCTTTGAATGCATCCCATAAAGTTGAGAATGGCATGGATTGGGTCTGATTAATCTCGAAAAACTCATCAAAAAAGGTAGTAAAGGAAGCAGTAAATTTCGGATCCAAGAGGAGAGCATTATTAAAGCGCCACCTTCTAGGACCTGTAACTTTAGGTAGGATATCCAGGCCAATTGAGACAGGGGCATGGTCTGATAATAAGATGGGGCCAGTCTCTGCATGTGTAAGAGTTTGCGAAATGTTATGGGAAACAAATATATAATCGATTCTTGATTGAGTATGATGGGAGGGTGAGTAAAAAGTGTACTCTCTAGTAGTCGGATTACAAAGACGCCAAGCATCGAGGAGTTTATGCTCGGTGTTAGTGTGAACAAAAGACTTGTGGGGTTTATTAGGAACAAAGGAGACTCTGGAGTTCCTATCAATAAATGGATCAAAAGTCTGATTGCAGTCACCGGCTAATATGAAATTGTCTTCCATGCAGTGAGTGATTTGCTTGGCCAGTGTGGGCCAGAAAGAGGGTTCACCGCAAGTAGGGGCGTAGACATTTAGAAGAGAGACTGGAACACCCTTTAGTGACAATTTAACATTCAACCATCTACCATCACCATCCGATTCTTGGGACACAAATAAGAACGGAAGAGATTTACGGCAAAGTATCATTACTCCATTGCGTTTGCCGTCGCCTGGGGAATAGAAAACTTCACCTACCCAACCTTTTTTTAATTTTAATGATTCAACTTCCGAGAGGTGTGTTTCTTGCAAGAATACAATGTCAGCGCCTAACTTGGCTAAGTGGGTCAGGACTCTTTGCCTTTTGATGGGAGAATTTAACCCCCTAACGTTCCATGTAAGCAGTTTTAATGACATGCGTTATTGAAAACATAATGATCTAAAAAAGTGAAACAAAAGACCGATTCATTGTAACAGCAATATAGAGTGTGAAAGGAAACCAGAAAGAAATAAGAATGTAGATCGAAGATAAAGTGAAGAAGAATGCAAAAATCGAATAACCAAAGCCAAGAATGAAATTCGAATACAATAGTGCAAATGTTGAGGAGCCAAGTAGATACGTGATGAAAGAGCACAAAAATGTGAAGAATAAAATGACAAGAGAAGCAAGGGAGAAGAATGTTGACAACACCCAGGAAAAGAATAAGAGAAATATTTGAATAGGGAAAAAGAGGAAAAGATGAAAACAAAAAGGAAATGTAGGGAAGTAACATACCTACACAAAAAAGGGTCAGGAAAACAACACAAGGTGGGAGGTGGAACCACATGGAACAAACAGGGCATCCAGGTTCAGCCAACGGAGGACCGGGGGGAAACCACGCCATGAAAGTAGTACATCTGTGAAGGCGAAGGACAACAAATAATAAGACATTTAAGAAAACGCACTATGAACAAGAGAAACAATGAAGATTTGCCAAACAAGCAAACATGTATTGGATGAGAATAGACACATCACAAAGCATCAAGTCCGTGTCCATAATATTTTCCATATATTTTCTTCTTTTATTTTTCGAAATATTCTTGATATAAAAAAACCACAGCCGACGCGTTTCGTCCAATAATGGACTTCTTCAGGGCATTAGGGCCAAAAAGGCGGACACTCCTGGGGATAAATCAACATCGGAGTTTCACCCCCTGGGTGTATGTTGCGCTGAAATTGCCCAAAGTTCTTATCCTCCGTGTGACAATAAAATCAAGATAACTATTCCTTAATTAGAAATGGCGGGATTCATTCATAGGAATAGTACCCTCCACACGAATCCTTCCGGAGTGCGCCTCACTGTGATATAGTGGGCCAACAGTTGAAATGGGCAATCTCCCAAAACAGCCTTGATATGGCTGAAAAAATACGGCGACCTCGAACAATCTCCTCTGAGGACGAAGACCGTCGATGTTGATTTATCCCCAGGAGTGTCCGCCTTTTTGGCCCTAATGCCCTGAAGAAGTCCATTATTGGACGAAACGCGTCGGCTGTGGTTTTTTTATATCAAGAATATTTCGAAAAATAAAAGAAGAAAATATATGGAAAATATTATGGACACGGACTTGATGCTTTGTGATGTGTCTATTGTTTCTTGCTACTAAGTGGTGCACCTTTGCGCTTTAGTTTGTTTGTTATAATCCTGTTTTGGATTGCACCGCGGCAGTGGGTGTGTTAACGGTGTGCACACACTATCATTGGAGAAATCCTATTACACTAATTAGGGATAGTGGGTCAGGTGCTAGGTCTTTACGGGGTACACTGCCAAACTTGTGTGTTTTTCATGTATTGGATGAGAATTAAAGCATCGAGTTCATCTGAAACCAGTAAATAACACATCTAATATGAAGAAATAAACAGAACAAAGGTTAAAACACTTTGCAATCGTAACAGATGAAGAAAGTCAAGTGTTGTTCGAAGAGGAAGGACCTGCGAGTTCCATAGCATTTGGTCTGCAGGAGTTTATGAAACTTTGTAGCCGCACATGATCTTCATATGTTGTCGTTCTGTTGTTGAAGGTGACTTTGAAGAGGCAAGGGTGGAAAAGTCCATAGTGGGTGCCCATTGACCTCAGATCTGGTCTCAAATTGAGAAACGCCTTGCGCCTGTTGGCAGTAGCTTTGGCGTAATCCTGTGCGAAAAATAAGGTTGAGCCAGACCAAGTGATTCGTTGAGAAGATCTGAGCGCTGATAAGACCTTTAACAAATCCGTATACTCTAGAAAGTATAAGATGACTCCTCTGGGCCGTTGTGGAGATGAGGAATTTGGAGAAAGTCTGCCCAGCCTATGAGCTCTTTGTATGTTGAGTACAGTGCCGTTGGCCAAATGTAGTACTTTTGGGGAGGAAGGATTTAAAAAAGTGAGAGGATCTGACCCTCAACTCCCTCCGCCAAGCCATAAATACGCAGATTGTTCCTCCTGTTGTGATTTTCGAGGTCTTCAATCTGTCGTTGGAGCACAGAGACTTGAGATTGAAGCTGAGAGACATTCGCGTTTGTATCTCTGAAGGAAGAAACACTCTGTTCAACTGCAGTGATTCTTGTGTCAAGTTGAGACCAGTTGTCAGTGAGAGTTTGTAACTTTGTATTAGTTTTTTCCATAAAGGGTCGAAGGGCCCTGATTTCTTCCAACAATAACTCCATAGACACAGGTGAGGTCGATTTGGGAGGAGAAGGAGGATTTTGTTTTAGGCGCTTAGTAACGGATTTGCCAGGGGGCGCCGTGGAAGGATCCATATCTGACACAGTAGTTTGAGATGAAGACGACAGAGAATCCTCCAACCTGGAAAACGTAGTGAAAATCTTTGAATTCTTGACAAAGACCAGTTTTGGATGCAGTTGTTTGGATAAGCCACCTTTCGACCTGCCCATAGAACAAGAGCAGCCTCAAGTTTCAGGCAAAAAGGTATATAAAACCAATTACCATGAATTTGAGTTGAAAAAGTTATAGGAGAATCTGGCGTATAATGCGAAAGTTTCAGTCAAGATTATGTGTACAGCAGCCTCTATATAGTGGTCAAATTCCTCTATGTAACGGTATATCCCCAAAAAATGAAAAGGATAGACAATATTGCCGAGGAATTAACTAAAAAAAAAACAATAATGTGAAAGTTATAATGCGTCAGTTAATCCCAGCAGGGTAGGGTGGAACCTACGCCTTGAGGATGACAGAGAAACGACAAAATGGGCGCTGAAAAAAAAATAATAATAATTCCTTCCCAAACAATGATCCAAGTGCAGGTATTTGTAGTCACACGACTCTGCTCATGGATCCAGGGATAGAGCAGTAATGAGGTTTGAGTCAAATCATGTTAGAGAAGGGAAGGCTTGAGCAGTTTTAAATTGGAAACTCCTCAGACATGAAGAGCGCCGCTGGTCAGGCAAAATACAAAATGGCGGCCGCTACCGGGATATCGCGTTCCCACAGAGGTGAATTCACATACCAAAAATAACGATGTTTCCTCGCTGCATTCGGGAAGGGCAGTGGTTACAGGACGTTCAGCAAACCTTCGCACATCCTCAACGCTTCATTGTTTCACTCAGGGCAGCTTAAAAGCGCAGGACCGCCGAGTCGCTCCGGAGAGCCTCACCGAGACGCCGCCATGTTCCTCGGGCGCCAAGCCAAGCCCCCCACATAAGATTACTCTAGACTACTATAATTATGTGGTGCGATCTAGTACTTGCAATTGATACATAATGTAACGTGTATTTGTTGAGCACACATTCACCCAATGGTATCTTGGCGCTGAATAACAGATATTTAACGTTACCCAGCGCAATGGTACTCATTTAGTCTACCTCGGAAGATGAGTGGACCCGCCAGGATTTGAACTTGTGACCGTGAGGTCAAACATATGCCCCTACAGTGGACGCATTAGTCCTCTAAGCCACCAGACCGGTATTAAAAATCCAGAATACAGCTGCTCAATCAATCATCTATTGGATAAGATATGTTCCCAACAAGCTATTGCTATCAAGTCTTTCTGTCCATCATGTCAGTAGTCCTCTTGCTCCCCCTCGAGTGTGCTGCTGTCCACTCACTAGAAGGGTCCAGGGGATGTTTCTCTGTGTAGGCAGCTCTCTTACGGACATCTTTTCCCGAGCCCCTTCTGTTTATTGGAGACCATCCTCGTTCAGGGAGGCTTTCAAAACTTGGCTCTAACTACACTGGTCTGGTTGTCTCAACCTATTTCCTGGTTTCATAAGGTCACCGGTCATACATTGGTTTAACAAATGCACGTACCATGCCAATCAAAACATACCATGCACTATCATAAAGTACTATTCCATACCATAGCACACCATACACTAAGTGTAAAATTTGACTAATATAACTTGAAATGTTATGATATATAGGTACATAATATTATTTGATTAACTCTATGGAGTGTATTGCCATTATATCGCTGTTACCATAGCATTCCATCGAGCCATACCATGCCATAGCATATTGTGCCGTGACATACCGTGCATACATGGGAACAAACTTCTCCAGAGTAAGAAATACGGCGTCCCATGGAATCCACCATACGATGATTAGGTGTCGCGCTTTTATAAACGCTTGGCTGCTTCAGACAATGAGGCTGAAACATTTTATGTTCCAAATAATGAAAGGTATGTTTTTAATCATTGTGATCAGTGTGTGTGAGTGTGGTGTGTGGGTGTGTGCATGTGTGTGTGTGTGTGTGTGGTGTATGGGTGTGCGCACAAGTGTGTGTATGTGTGTGTGTAGTGTGTGGTGTGTGGGTGTGTGCATGCATGTGTGCGTGTACACATGTGTATGTGTATGTGTGATGTATCTGTGTGTTTGTGTGTGTGTGTGTGTGGTGTGTGTGTGATATGTAGGAGTGTGCACACACGTGTGTGTTGGGCAATGAAATGAAACTTTAAATGTACGCATCATTTTATCTTTTGTCATATGGTGATGGGATTTTGCGTTTCGAGCTCTCTTCCTGGACATACTAATCCAAATACCTGATTAAAAATCATTGCTTTGCCTGAGAAGTCATCTGAATATGAAATACAGGGAGAGAGAGATTAAACAGAAATGCACGCCCTCTGCTAGCCTTAATTTGACTGTTTGAGATATTGACATGACTAGACATGCTTATGAAAATGGTATAAAGTTGTCTCCCATGTACTGCTTCTGAAAGACAGTGACATTTCGCTGCATTCCCAATGGATTTCTACCCGAAGAGTTTTCATCCTCTATCTTAGAGGCTGTGTTTATGCTCGTGGTATTTTACCCCTGAAAAACCAAAGGGGACAATCTTGAGACTTTCTGCTGAAGTTTCTGAGACAAGAGTCCCTTCCCCCAGGGATGAAGGCATTGATTATTCTTCACTTGAAAGGCTATAAATTGTTGCAACTGGAGATGTTTTAAGTGGATAGCAGGCGGAGAGGCACCTGCTCCAGACAGTAGGACATTCTGTAGTGTGCAGACAAGAGGAACTCCATAGCAGATACCCAGTACCAGTGCCAAGAAGAATCCACATCAGCAGCCTTCCTGTGCATACACATGACAGCAGCATGAAGTGCACACAGAGCTGAGCGCCCACAGACTGTCTTCACAGCACTCTACTCATACTGGTTACGAACACTCCTCACCATCGTCACTGTAGGCAGTGGTGAATATTGTGAGTAGCTCTTGTTAGAAAGGGGGCCAAGTTGGTGTCCCGCAGCCCCTTCAGTGCGGTCAGGATTGGAGCCCACATCACCGCTGTCCTGGTGGGGTCCCTAAGGCATCTGTCCATTAAAAGGTTGCCTGCAGCCTGATGTGAGTGCTGGGCTCTGCTGACCTGACTGGCCTCCGAAAAGAAAATAAGAACTGCTCTGAAGGGACTTCTCTCGGGAAGGAGGGACCCTCTCGAGTCCTGCTTCTTCTATGAATGATTTTCGCTCCCCAATGTGGGCCCCCGAGCACACATGCCCCTTCGGTCAGCGGGCACCATCTCCCACGGGGGCGCAGGGAGCTACAAGAGAGGCCACGCTTCCTGAACTCTATTCCTAAGTAACTCCCACGTGGTGCCATTGGAAGCCAGTCTGACCAGGGGTCATGCCCACCCCGCCACCGCCACCGCCATCTGAACGAGACCTCAGACCTCTCAAAGCACCTCAGAAGCAGGGACCACGCAACGCAGGTAAACAAAATATCAGAGGAGAGATGGGAAAGCTTGAAATGCACATGTGGCTGTGCTGAGGAATGTCCGTGCATCTGAAGTAAATGAAACACCGTTTAAACATTGTTTTATTTCTTCCGAAGCGCTCAAGCCTTGCCATTTACTTTGCATTGTGATATCTGTAGTTTAGAATCGAAACACAACAAGAAACACCAAAACACCAAGATAAAATCCGGATTAGATGAGCCACTCGTACGTAACACGGGGGGCCTCTTAAAATGTACCTCGCTCTTGTCATCCTGTGTGGAGAGGCGCACTTTAACTTTACCTAAATTCGCAGACAACCGGTTCAAATATTACGGCTTATGAACGGCACATTCAGTGCTGCTGAAAAATCATGAGTGTGGCCTCAAATTGTCCCTCGTAATTATGAATTTAGCATAGAATGAAATTTATCTGCTACATAATTTGCGTATTTTAAGAAAAAAATCTGTGTCTAGCTGAAACGGATACAAGTCATTAAACTCGTTGTGCATAGGATGCAACACTGCTGCATGTGCGCTGCACCTTTCAGTGGTTGGTTGCTGAAATCAGGCATAAAAAGAGTTGTTATTACTGCCAGTCACTGTAAACCTGTCTCAGATGATGAGCTGGGGAGGACGGTAGCAGGAAACAAAAATATGAAATGCCTGCATGCAGTTCAAGCACGGTAAGGAGAATAAACCTTCTCAAACTATGTTCACATCGCAGACACAGGTCTCAAAGTAGCTTTGACTTTAGATGAATTCCAGATATAGCTCCTCTCATGTAAACTCCAGTGCCTTCAATCCCGGCTGCGTCCTGTGCACGTAGGCTTGTTTTCTGCCAAGGATAACACCATCTTTGCTATAAGCAATCTATTTTACATTAGGAAAGAGCAATGTTGGTTTCTAAATGGTATTCTTGTGCTTTCCTGCAGAACAAAAACCTTCATTGTTAATAAACAGCATTTTGAATGAGATTTCTTCTTCTTTAAGAAATATACATATTTTCGCAGCTCTTTCTTCCCTTTTATATAAGTGCATTAAAATGTTGCAATTTCTAGGCAGTTACACATCAAGATGTTGAAATGTTGCATAGTTTGCCTTTTATCTCCTAATATGCAGATTGATTTGCTTTTCCTTGCTGCATAATTTGCCTTCTCGTGGCAGCTAATGTAATCAGTGCTGTGGCATAATTAGGTCTTTCTCTGCTGCATAGTCCAGGTGTCCTCGGTTTAGGTAATGGTATTCGGAATCCAGCGGAGGGCGACTTACTCATATTACCGGGAAATTATATGGGAGCGCATTCCCAATCGATGTGCGTACAAAGCAATTTTGTGGCACGAGTGACATGGGTTTATAGGTGGATATTGGATGTAACCTATTAGGATTACATGTCAATTTTGGACACTTACCCAAGCTGGAGGCTTGCCACTGATTTCAAGCTGAAATTTTATGAGCCCTGAGGAAGTTCTGAAAAATTGTTTTTCCTGAACGAAACGCGTTGGCTGGACGACTTGTGTTTTATATTCTCTATGATAAAGAAGAAAATAAAGAAATTAGGGGCATATCTACAAGGGCCGGAGTTAAAATTATCGCTGCTTTAGCATCCGTTTTCGGACGAAAAGCGGCGATAATTTTAACGCCCTATTAGCAAGGACACGCTAACGCGTGAATCCATGCTTCTTCGCCCTTTTCCTATCGCCCAGCTTTGCATCTCTAATGAGATGCAAAGTGGGCGTTCCTCCCAGAATAACGGGAGAAATGTCGCTAGCGACATTTCTCCTATTATCAAGCCCCACGCAAAGGAGCATAGCGATAAGCAAAGTAGCGATAACCTCTGTTATCGCTACTTTACTTACGCCTGCTTTGACACTGACTTAGCCATGATATCCTATGGAAGGTGGATATCATGGCTAAGTATGCCTTGCCCTATCATCAAGCTAACGCCAAGAAGTTGTGTGATTATCGCTGGATTTCCAGCAATAATCGCACATTTGGCAGTTAGCGCTCTGAATTTTATCGCTTTGGAGATAGCGTTGCTGATAGCACGCTATCTCCGTGATAAAATCCAGAGTTGGCGGCGATAATTATCCTCACGCTAAGAGCGCTGAGCGATAATTATCGCCAGCCCTTGTAGATATGCCCCTTAATTTGTTACCATAAAGACACCTTGTTTTGAATCTTATTGGAAAGTGGATTATCTTCTTGGTGCACCATTCCATTTAAAAAACTAGTACATAAATTTGTAGCATGCTACTCTAGTCCTCGTAAAGTGTTATCCCAGTCCTCAGCCCTCTGCAGAGATCGTGCACTGTATCCCGAGCCAGACCTGAACCGTGCACGGTTGTCCCAGGCCTGAGAAATCCACAGAGCTATAACAATGTATCTCAATCCTGAATATTCTCTCCTACCCCAGTGCTGAGAAAACTACAAATGTCTCACTTTTTTCTCATCTATATTTCATGCTGCTATCCCAGACCTGACATCCTAGCCTCGAGACAGCTACAGAGCTCTTATGATGCATCTTTATGGTAATCTGCACTATGCACTGCTATCCCAGTGCCAAGACAGACTTAGGGCCACATATACCAAACTGTCACCCACCGCAGCGCAGCAGGCAAAAATGCTGCGCTGGATTGCATGACAGGGAGAGAGTAGGTTAGCACCATATCTACAGTAATATGGCCCTCTCTTCCCCTCTCCCTTGCGATGGTGCAGACTTTTGTTGCTGAGCACCACACACACACCTTTGTGCGATAGCATGCATGAGTCTAGCATAGGTTTTGTACTGGAAGAGTACAGCGAAGCACACATGCACAGTCGGAAAGGAAGGGAAAAATGAAAACATTTTCCTTTTACGCCAGATTTCAAGTGGCGTTAATTTTTTACGAAAAACCATGTCTCAAATTTTTGGTAGATAGGATTTTGCCTCAAAACCTGCGGGTGGTTGCTTGGGAATGGCCATGTACCATCCATGGGATTCCCCCTTGACACTAAGTGATGCAAAGCAGTACTTTGTGCTGGTTTGTGTTACTTTCAGACTACTTTCCACAAGTAAATTACTGAGAAAACTTTTTGTGTTGGTTTGTGTCACTTTTGTGATGCAAACCCAGTGAAAAATGTTAGTAAACATGTCCCTTCGAGGTCTCACAGTTCATAATTTTGCTGATCTGCACCCTCCGTTGCTATACCAACGCTGAGGTTTGTTCCACACTCTCATAAAGCATCTCTATCCTGAAACTCATCATGCACCAACATCCAGGTACCGAAGCATCCCAAAAGTTGGCACAATGAATCTGTATCTTGACCAGCACGCTGCATCCTACCCTGTAATGGGCACACCTATGCCAGTACTGAGATATTCACGGAGCTCCAAAGGGGCATCTCTATTGTATGCACCATATGCTGCTGTCCCATAGTGCTCCAATAATAACCCTCTTATTTGGCCTATGCTCTGTATGGGTATCCCCTGCACAGACATCCCATTATGCAGCTGTATTCTGAGCTTCACCGTTCACATATGCTGCACTGCTGACTCTGAAGCAGAGCTCTCGCTATGCACCTCTAGTTAGAGCTACTCATTGCATAAAGACAGTAGCAACTAGAGTAATGCATAGCAGAGAAAAGAAGTGAAGGAGCAGCAGAGCTGGGAGAAGCAGACACCCCCACACGAGTCATGCCGTCCTGTGCTGCAGTCCATATCACAGCCCCCCCCAACAAGGAGCGCCTCACCGACCCTTAGAGCAGAAGCACACCGATGCTCCTCTTTGTTTAATAGATAAGGCTGTCCATGCCTGTCAAAGGAGAAACAATGTGCATTATTATCTTCATTTTGGCTTCTGTTTCTGTGAGTGTTATTTGCAAATCTCCCTACTTGTGCTCAAATGTTTCTTTTTTTCTGTTTTTATTTTTATGGTACATATCTGGAATAAAAAATATCAAATACTTAACCATGATATTAGCGGGCCAAGACGAGACCTGTAGGCTTTGCCAATGTTTGTTTTTGCAATGTATTAACGCTCTGTTGAGTCCCTGTTCCCTGGTACAGAGCACTGTATATAACATGAAATTCAACAAATTCCTAATGCTGCTGACTATTATGGAAGCAGCAAACATGTCTCAATAATGTGAACCAATCTGAATTCCAGAAAAACACATCTGTTCCTATAGTAGAGTACAGTGACTTCAGTAAACTGTAATTTGAACATGTGAATTACACTACAAACAGTTAACAACATTCCAATCAGAAAAGTATAGTAGGACAGGTTTGGTAAATATGGGGGAGGATAGAATGAATGCTCTTACCAGGAATCATGGTTGCTATGGATGGTGTGTTAGATGAGAACTTGCACAGAAACACGGTGCACATGTTGGAATACACCACAAACCAAAGATTATACACAAGAGAACAATATAGTGTGCAAATGCTCATAGTTTGAGTCATATAAAAAAATGTACATATTTACAATGTTTGGTCATTCCTTGGGAGTATGTTTAGGAGGTGTGTTTTTCGGTGTTAATTTAAATTCCTCAGTGTTAGATTGCTTCTGATATTTAGTGGGATAAAGGTAAATAATGTATTGGAGAGGTAGCCTGTGGATGTCTCATTAATGACTTTCAGGACAAGTGATAGTAGTTACTAAAAGGGCTATGCTCCTTATGAAAAACCAACTGGCGATCAGGTGACACAGGGATGTTTCTGTGGAGAATGTGTAGTGCTCTATTTTCAAATCTTTTGACAGTGACAAGGGGAGAGAAGGCCTGGTGAGAAAAGACCATTATAAAAGTCTATTGCAATGGTTCAGTTTGTTGTGTAACAATTAACTCATCAGTGCTTTAGCTGACGAATATTTGATAGAGCATTCTGTGTACATGTAGCGTCTGAGAATATTCTGCAGTGGCTGTGATAGTGGTTTAAGGCTCCTACCTCAGGGAGTGGTTAGAAAGAATGCCCAGGTTTCTGACAGTCATGGCAAAAGTCCTGATCTTGACGGGGTTGCTATTAATGATGACATTGATTATATTATATGTGCTTTCATCAGCAGTATCATTAATAACATTAAGGGCCCGATTACGAGTTTGGCTGTGCGGGAGCAGACCACCATGCTGGCATCCTGCTCCCACATAACCAAACCCGTGGTAACACCGCCCACCAGATTACGAGTTTCCTATCCAATTTGGGGAAGATGGAGGAGCTTTCTCTGCTTCCCACAGTAAATGGAATTGAGGTTGTGATAAAAAACTAAGAAGTTCCCAGGTCCAAGGTATAGATGGTCTATCCACTGACATAAAAAAGCTTAACCCTAGTTTTTGGGCCCATACTTTGACCCCTGTGTTTGTTGTTATAATAATGGGTCAAGATTTACCAGATTCTTCGAAGGGAAGTATTAGGGTCTGTATCTATAAAAAAGGGGCGCAGGAGTCACCCATGAGTTATTGTATGACAGCCCTCTTGGATATCTCTAGTAAAATTTACATTAAGCATCTATTAAGTTTGCTGGAAGAGTGGGTAGTAAATGAAAGAGTCCTCCCAAAGGTCCATTAGGCACTCAACAGGGCAGTTGATGGAAATTCAGGCGGTGGCTGATGTACACTGGTACTTGGTTGTGTAGGGCGTTGTAGGTGTGGATCAACATCTTGATTTGAGATTTCTTCTGGATGAAGAGTCAGTGGAGCTTCTTGAGGTGGGGGTGATGTGGGTCCACTTTGGAAGGTCAAGGAAGAGTTTGGCCACTGAATTCTGTGTGATCTGCAGTCTCTTCAGGAGGTGTGAGGTGATTCATACTAGGGCTTCAAAGACGGTTCGTCTGGTGTTGACAGGGAGCAAATTGAAGATCTTTTGGAGCATGCGAAGAGTGAGGAAGCAGGCAGAGGAGACTACATTGATCTGACTTTTCATGGTGAGCTTGCCGTACACAATGATTCCATGGTTGCGGGCATGATTTTTCGGAGTGGGTGAGGGTCGTATTTCGGAGGGCCACCAGAAGTCGTCCCACTGGGAGGTGTTGTTCCTGAAGATCATCACTTCCATTTTTGTCTTTGTTGAGGTTTAGACAGCTGTTTTTCTTCCAGATGGCGACGCTCATCATGTACCTGCGGAAGCTTCCCAATGTATGGAGGGGTCGTCTGTTAGCGAGAGGATGACATGAGTGTCTTCGGCGTAGGATATGATGTTTAGTCCACGGGTTCCGTTGATGTTGGCCAAGAAGGTTATGAAGATGTTGAACAGTGTCGCACTGAGGGACAAGCCTTGAGAAATGTTATAGATGATGTTCTTAGGTTCCGATGTGAAAGGTGTTAGTCGGATTCTCTGGGTTCTACCAGTGAGGAAGGGGGCGGTCACTTTGCGGGCATCTCCTTGGATTCCAATTTGGTGAAGCCTCTTGATAAGGGTCTAAAGGAATATGGTGTTGAATGCTGCTGAGAGGTCGAGGAGGATCAGGGCCGCCGTTTCTCCCCAGTCAAGGAGGGTTCTGATGTCGTTGGCAGCAGCAATAAGGGCGGTTTCGGTGCTGTGGTTGGTGTGGAGTCCGGATGGAGAAGAGTCCAGAAGATTGTTGTTCTCCAGGTGTTCCATGAGTTGGCGGTTAATAGCCTTTTCAAGGACTTTGGCGGGAAAGGGGAGCAGAGAGATGGGATGGTAGCTCTCTTGTTCGCTGGGGTTAGCTGACGGTTTCTTGAGGAGGGTTTTGACTTCTGCGTGTTTCCATTCTTCGGGGAACATCTTGCTCCTGAGGTTTAAAAAGTGGTGGGGACAGGGTCCGTGGGTGCTTCTGAGTTGTCAGAGTTCATGAAGTCTGTGGTGTTTTGTGTGGTTAGCTGGTCCCAGGTGGTGAGCAGGTGGTTGGGCTTTGCATCTGTGGGGGCGAGGAGACTTAGGATGTTGGTGGCAGTGGGTTGTGGTTCAAGGTTTTTCTAGCTGGTCGAGATCTTGTCGTGAAAGAAGGCTGACAGGGTGTCGCAGAATTCCGGGGAAGGAGTGATGGTTTTTTGGATGGCTGAGGGGTTGGTGAACTCTCTGACAACGTTGAAGAGTTCTTTGGTGTGGTTAGAACAAGTGGTGGCTGAGTGGTGATCAAGTAAAGATGAGGTGGCACATGTGTATAGATATTTAGGCCTCCTTTTTAGATATAAGTTGAATTGTAAAGCTCATATTGATCATCAGGAAGCTTGCTCTAAGGCTATTGCAGGTGCTTTAAAAAGAATGGACCTTGCGTTGTGATGTAACTCTGCAAAAGTACTTAGAGAGACCTACAATGCAAAAAAAGTAAATTTACTTTTGTATGGTTGTGAGGTTCTCTCTAAAAAAAATACTTACCGGTTGAAGATTATAGAAATGAACAGCTGGAAAAGATGGCTTGATCTGACTGGAGGTACAGTAAATAGTGCATTGAGGCTGGAACTGGTCCTCACCAATATATTATATGAATATAAACAGAATATTCTCAGTTATTGGGCCCGCATGACAGAGTCGGTTGATGGCTCTCTGAGTCAATCAATCAATTCCTATTTACAGGCAAATTATATAGACTCATGGGCTGTTAAACTTCATAAAATTGAGGATAGCTTGTATACACCATTAGTGTCAGACTTTCAAAGTATGTCAGTGCTACAATGAAAATCAGTAGTAAAATGTGTAACAAAAGAGAAATCTAGAAACTCTGATTTAGAAGATGCTTTATTTAATGTACAAAGATTATGGAGGGGATATACAACTATATTTGTGTGATATAAAAAGCCCCAAGACTACAAGATGGTTATTGAAGATTCGGCTTGGGCAGGTGCCAGCCTTTAAGCATTGGACGTTAGTCAAACCGGGATGGGGCTGACACTTGCATCTTTCCTTTCTGCGAATATTCTCCATTGACTCTATCTCAAGTAATGTTATTTTGGCCAAGTTTTGATAAAGAAAGAAGAGGTTTGTTACTCTGTTTTTAGAATTTTACAGGTGTGCAGGGTCTATGATTTAACGGATGTAAATTTAAAATGTAATAATATGAGACGGTGTCACTTTGCAGGTAAATTTCTATCTTTGGTATCTGAATGGTTGGTGACTTTGAATTGAAAGTGTTAACAGACTTCATTTGTATTTCTCTGATTATTGGTTATTGTGGTGTGTTTCTAGGTTGATTTTGTTCCAGTTTGCTTTCTATTAATTTATGTAGCATGAACTAGGATAGCTATTTGTGGCCCTGATTTTATTAGAGATATATGTTTCATGAGTTTTGGTGCTTATTGTATTTATACAGCGCATACTACCCTTGACCAGGCGATGAAGCTTGGGACATTGACAATCACATTTTGATCAGACCATAGAAGCATTTTAGCTTCACCGTCTTTTGGTTGACTGCAAGAGAGATACTTCTGCTTCCAGTGGCATGCATGTTTTCTTTCTTTTTCGACTGCAGTAGACATTTTGTAATATTTTACTCGGGACTCGTGCAACCTGGGCGTTCTCATGAGTGGCATTTTGGGTTGTCCCTTTAGGGCTGTCTGATCTCCATGGCTGCACCCTGGACTAACAGAAGTGACTCCGAGGGCTAGTTTGCTGGCTTCCTGTTTAGAGCCACAGGGACATAACAGGCTCCAACCATCTTGAACCTGCACCCAGCCTGATTGAGTCCTGAACCCTCAAGAGATGTCCCACTAGTCCTGGACCCTTATTGGTTCTAAAGTTGCCCAGACGGCAAATTTTCCAAAACTTAGGACTTAGACAACATTTGACCAAAAAGTGCTCTGAGAACCAGGAGGAGACCAAAATCAACCTGCTTGCCTATCTGTCTGAGGTGCATTACCGTCAGATTGACTTTGCGGCTTCTCCCGCTACGTTCTTCTCTGCAGCAGCAAATCCATTTCAGCGGTCCTTTGCCAAAGGTGTATCTGACCTCATGGAAGTGCCTTTGGCTACAGCCTTCTCCATTGTCCCACTGGAGTTTTTTGATTTCCATTTCGGCGACTAAGTCCGAACATAGAAATCTTTACGGCAGCTTCGACTCATGGGCATCTGATGATGATGCTCCCTCTTAGGACACATCCTGCTGCCTTGCCCCACTGAACTTTAGCTTCTCAGACATTTTTCTTCAGAAATTTAGAATTTAAGCGCTGACTGGGACCAATCCACTTTGTGTATCCAGCCTTAACTTTTGGCCTTGTCCCAGTTTGTGTGACTAGATGTACGCAGTTGGGGCTTTGATCTTTTAGGTGCTATTTTAAAACTTAAACTTGAAAAGTTCATAACTCCAGTTTTTCTGATTGGATTTTTGCCCCTTTGGTGTCAAATAAGTTATTACATTTTACCTTATTATTCTAAATTGGTTAGGAATTTTTCTTGTGTCGTGTTTTCACTTTATTGCTTTTTTGTAATGCATAAATACTTTACACATTGCCTCTAAGTTAAGCATGACTGCATTTTGTGCCAAGCTACCCAGGGTTAAGCACAGGTTAATTTAGTGATTTTTTGTGGTTCACTCTGCAAGGGATTGTGGCTGTTGCTTCACCAGGGCTCACATCCCAGTCAACCAACAACCCAATTTCTCACATGGTCAAACATGGATCGTGCATGTGCGCCATGACATAAGCCTGTTTCGCAGATTACAGTCTTGTTGTACCATTAACCTCATGATAATGAAAGGCTACTGCCTTTACCAGGAGTTACGAGGAACGAGTGTGGTGGTGACAATGAAGTAGAATAAAATTTTTGCTCCATAATGTTTATTAATCATGTATTAGTCTTAGTGCAATTGTGTGGCCGTATACATATAAAGATGCCACAATGTATATAACCAAAGTACAATCATGAGCTTGTTGTATACTAATGCTAACTGAATGATCATTTAAATTTGTCCTAACAGTGACTAGGCTTTGAGGTATAAAGCTTTCATTGGTGATTTAAAGTTGTTTTGAAAATGTGCTTTAACGTTTTTCTTTGCCTTGCATGAACTTGATAACCTTTTATAGCTAAGAAGAGGAGCTCATTGTCTGCTTGTAGAGAAGTTAGTTTAACAGATGATCTGTTGTGAGTTACACCATGTGTAGGGGATAAAAAAGATCCTCCTGTATAAGGCAGCCTGGGATGTGGTTACTCCCAAGGCTGTGTTGCTTTGTGTCTCTTTGTTCCATGATGGGAAAGTGGGGAGTTTACCTGCACCAAGAAGACCGCGCAACCTGACTGGCCCCATCTGTGGGAAGTTGGTGGGAAAGAGCTCTGAACGAACTGTATTATTTTACCTGTATGCCTTAGTTTAGGTCCTATCCTGACTTCCCTGAAGAAAGACCTTTTCCTAACTCTGCACATATTCTTAAGGTCTCGAGATAGACTCTACCATGAACCTTAACATGCTTCATTTTTGACTGACACCTTATGCTTAGCACTTCCCCTTTATTACTTTCAGATGCTTATGTTAGACTAGTACAGTTCCTTTGTGGAACTAATGTATCCTTTGTTTTGCATTTTGTATTTTATAATGGTTTGCATTTGTCCCTTACTTGTTATATCTAGGAGGACTGATGAACAATACTGAATAATATGCTTATTTGATTGATTGATTTCTGAATGAATGAAGAAAGTAGCATTGAGACATTTGCTAAAAACCTTTCAAGGTTGGAAACCATCCTCCCTGTCGCTTTTGTCTAGCCAAACTGGATTCATTGTTGTTAGACCTGGCACCATTGGCGAGGGTCTCCCTTCTATTTTTTGCTGTTGCCTCCTGTGTTTTGCTATGTTTTTGCTGGTCTAGATGCTTTCGGCACTTTGCCACTGCTATTCAGTGCCAAAGTGCAAGTGCTCCCTATGGTAAATTGTTGTATGGATTAGTGATTCCATGATTGGATTATTTGATTTACTTGTCAGACCCTAGTACAGTGCACCGCGTGTGCCCAGGGCCTGTAAATCAAATGCTGCTGGTGGACTTGCAGCGCTGATTGTGCCACCCACCGGAGCAGCTTGTAATCTATGGCTCAGGCCTGCCATTGCAGAGCCTGTGTGCAGTTTGGGACTGCCATGTCGACTTGGCAAGTGCACACACTTGCCAGTCCCCAAACCTTTCCTTTTCTACATGTTAGCCACCCCTAAGGTAGGCCCAAGGGCAGGGTGCATTGTATGTGAAAGGTAGGACATGCCCTGATGTGTGTGGCATGTTCTGATAGTGAATTACAGCCATTTTAGTTTTTCACTATTGCAAGGCTACCTGCTACCATAGGCCAGAATGGGCAGTTTGATTATAACATCTTATAATCCTAACTGACCCAGGGAACCAGGTAGAAATTCGAGTTTAGTATGCCTGAACTCAGAATGTTAAAATACATCTGGCCAACTCCACCAACTCCAAGGAACTTTTCAGTGTCATTCAAGAATTCACCAACCCACGCAGCGAAGCCACAGACATCACCCCATCCCAAGACCTCTGCGACAAGCTTGGAACCTATTTCCACCTCAAGATCAAAAACCTCTACGACAACTTCATCGACCACCCACCAGTCGCCACAGACGGCCCCCGCACCCCAGAAACACCAGCCATCCCACCATCTCCAACTGGACACCAATCACGGCCGAAGACACTGCCTCGACCATGAAAAGCATCCACTCGGGGGCCCCCACCGACCCCTGCCCCCCTCACATCTACCACAGAGCCGTGGCCGCCATCGCACCCGAACTACAACGCACCATCAACACCACCTTCAAAACAGGCACCTTCCCAGATGACTGGAAGCGCGCAGAAGTCAGACCCCTGCTCAAGAAGCCCACAGCTGACCCCACCGACCTCAAGAACTATCGGCCCATCTCACTCCTCCCCTTCGCAGCCAAAGTTGCAGAGAAAACAGTCAACAGGAAACTGACACGATTCATTGAAGAAAACGCCGTCCTCGACCCGTCCCAATCCGGATTTCGAAGCAACCACAGCATAGAGACGACCGCCCTACTCGCCGCCACAGACGAGATCCGCACCCTCCTGGACCAAGGCCACTCCACAGCCCTCATCCTACTCGACCCATCAGCGGCCTTCGACACCGTCTCCCATCGCACACTAGTCGTCAGACTACACGACGCAGGCATACAAGGAACAGCCCTGGACTGGATCCGATCATTCCTCACCGGAAAAAGCCAAAGGATCAGACTCCCACCCTTCCTCTCCGACCCCACGAAAATCATCTGCGGAGTCCCACAGGGTTCATCACTGAGCCCCACCCTCTTCAACATTTACATGGCCCCCCTCGCAGCCATCGTCCGACAACACGGCTTCAACATCGTATCCTACGCCGACGACACCCAGCTCATCCTCTCCCTCACCAAAGACCCCACCACTGCCAAACTCAACTTCCAGAAAGGAATGCAAGACGTTGCAGTCTGGATGACCAACAGCTGCCTGAAGCTCAACGCCGAGAAGACAGAAGTCCTCGTCCTCTGTACCACCCCTTCTGCATGGGACAGCACCTGGTGGCCGACCGCCCTCGGAAGCCCACCTACCCCCTCAGACCACTCCAAGAACCTCGGCATCGTACTCGACTCATCACTCTCCATGAACCGACAGGTCAACGCCGTCATCTGCGGACCCCCCCCCCCAGCGCCTTGAGACCCTCACGGGTGAGTAGCGCGCTTACAATTCCCTGATTGATTGATTGATTGGGTGATTTTTACATTCTGTGTTTGAAAATTCCACTTTTAGAAAGTAGGTATTTTCTTAGCTAACCATCCAGCCTGCCTCTGCTAGGTTGTGTATTGCATGTCTGGTTTGTGAGTGACAGGGGCTGGGGTGGCTACAGGAGACAGGGTGAGTCAGCACTAGGCTAAATAGACCAGCTACATTGGGAGTGGTGGGAGGAGTAGCACCTGGGCCTGAATAGGGCTGTGCCTGCCTTCCACAATGCTGGCCCCACCTCCTGTGGTGCGTCTGATGACCCTGGCCCACACTGACAAAGGAAGAAGTTGTGCACTGGCAGAATGCACCCAGAACTGGTTTGGACTAGGTACAGACACTCTCTGCCTTTAGAGACAAAGGATTTGTGGGTATAAAGGGGACCCAGACCCCAGAACTTTAGATCACTTCTGGGAATCAAGACAAACATTTGCTGAGGAGAAGAACCAGGAAACTGAAGGAGGAGACTACCCCTGTGCTGTTTGGGGGTCGGCCTGCAGTGGTTGCTTCATTGCCAAAGAAAGGAGAAAAGGACTGAGTGTGCTTTCATCATCTTGAAGAAGATCTCCAAGGGCTTGAACATTGAGCTTGCCTCCTGCCTGAAGTCTCAGGGATACAAGACTTCACTACCAGCTCCCCCTGAATTCCCTTGCTGGGAATTGAAGTGCCTGCTGTTGTGTTGTGCCTTCTGAGAGACTGCGTGTCTCTGGGAGCTGGAAGCGCGATGCAACAAGGAGAAGCGTGTCGACGCCACATCACCGAAGAGGCGTGCCGCAGCTGTTCACGGTCGCATCACCGACGAAGCGCGTCGCATCCCCAGAGAAGCGTGTCGCCGCCGCAGAGGTTGCCGGCGCATCACCGGAGAAGCGTGTTGCAGGGCCTGTCGCGGCTCAGAAGTTACAGAGTTTGCCGTCGGGCGTGCACGCATCGCATCCAACGTTGTCGCATCGCATCAAAGAAGCCATTTTGTCGCATCGCACCGGTTCGTCGCATCGCATCGAGGTGCCATCTTGTCGCATCGTAACCGGAGCGCAGTAAGAACCCGACGCATCACCTCCCCACGCGGTAAAGAACCCGACGCATCACCTCCTCTCCGGTAAGGAACCGACGCATCACCTCCCCTGCGCTGCAGTAAGGAACCAACGCATCACCTCCCCCAAAGCAAGGAACCGACGCATCACCATTCTTGCATGTAAGGAACCGACGCATCACCTTCCCTGCGACCCTTTTGTTTGTTTTGCGTTTCGCATCCAAGGTACATTGAGAGTAAAGTGTTGCATTTACAATCTAAAGGGAACTAAGCTATTTCTACCATTCTAAAGTCTTATTTTTGAATACTGTATTGTGGATTTTTGTCGTTTGGGTCTTGTGTTAAGTCTATATAAAGTATACTTATTTTTCTAAACCTGTGTGGTGTCCATCTGTAGTGTTTTCACTATATTACTGTATGTGTTCACAAATGCTTTACACACTGCCTCCGAGATAAGCCTGCCTGCTCGTGCCAAGCTACCAAGGGGGTGAGCAGGGGTTATTTTAGGAGTGTAGCCCCTTACCCTGACTAGACGCAAGGGTCCCTATTTGGTCAAAGGTACCTACCTCTGTCAACTAGAGACCCCCAAATCTAACATTGGTGGTCAGCGGTGAGGATTTGGACTTGCATTTGTGACTCATATACAGTGATTGGTGTACACTACTAGTGAGTGCAGACCAAACCTAACCACATACATTTTGTTAGATTGTTTTTCCTGGGATTTCTATTTTTGCCAAGAACTGCCAACTTTTGACACCATGAGCAAAGCAGCATCCATCACATCTATGGATTTAGATTTTGAGGAAAAAAATCTAGAAACCTACACTGTGAAACAGCTGAAGTGCTTCTGCAGGAGATTTAAAGTTGCTACTCCAGGCCTCACCAAGAAGGATGAGTACCAAAAGGCGCTGAGGGCCTGGGTGGAAGCAAGAAATACCCCTGAGCATGTGGAAGAGCATGAGGAGGGGGCTGAAGAGGCAGAGGGGCAGCTAGATGGGCCATTGGGTCCAGGGGGGAGGAAAGCACATTCCCCAACAGGTAGCAGTGTTTCTTCCAAGGGCCTGTCCCCAGGAGAGCTGGAGGACAGGGAGAGAAGTAGGATGCATGAAATAGAGTTAACCAAGCTCAAGATGGGTGGGCAGTTGGAATTGGAAAAGAAATTGGCCCTAGAGGAAAAGAGGATGCAGTTGGAGCATGCGATAATTTTGAGGGAGTTGGAATTGAAAGCCAGGAGCTTAGAGATTACTCCCTCTGGTGGCAGCACACCGTCCATGCCTGTTGAAGCACGAGTGTATATACCTAAAGATGTGGTGCAAGAATTTTATAAAAATGATGATATTGGTCAGTGGTTCAAGGCCTATGAGGTAGCTATGTCCTCCCACCGGGTCCCTGAGAAGGATTGGGGAGCGGGGTTGTGGGGGCGGTTCCCTAGTGAGGGGCGGGATGCCTTGTTAGACTTGCCCTTTGAAGTCCACAATTCTTATGGTCATATGAAAGAAGCATTGATGTCCAGGTATGGGTTGACTCCTGAACTGTATAGGCAGAGGTTTAGAAATTGCAAAAAGTTGGAGTCAAGTGCTTGGGTGAAATATGTAATGTTTTTTTGCAGAGCATTGGATGGTTGGGTGAAGGGTAGCAAAGTGAATGATTTTGAAGCGCTCTTTGATTTGATTGCATGGGAGCACTTGTCAGGAAATTGTTTTCCAGAGCTACACCAGCACCTTATTGATAGTAGGCTGACTAACCCTAGGAAGCTTGCTGAGGAGGCGGACCGCTGGGTGAGCACCCGGGTCCACAAGGGTCACGTGGGAGACTCTGCCAAAGGTGGGCAGGGTCCCCAGCAGAGGAGTGGGGGAAAAGGGTAAACAGAGGGAGTTCCAGAAAGGGCCCCAAAGTAATCCCCAAGGGAACCAAGGGAAGGGTTCCCAGCCTCCCCCTGAGAAGAAGGCAGGGGCCCCGACAGATAAGCCTGTTCACAGGGGGCCCAAGACCTGTTTTAAGTGTGGTCAAGTGGGCCACTGCTCTTATGATTCTAGATGTCCCCTGTATAGGAAAACTGCACCCATTCGTGCACCACCCCAGCAGATGGCTAGTGTAGCCCTGGGGGAGGAGATGGGTGCCCAAGGTGGGTGGGGTCCCGCAGAGATGTCCCTTGTCTCTTTAGGAGACTGTGAGATGGTCCCCAGGACCCAGCTGCCTGATAACACTAAGAAATACAGGCAGTGGGTGACCATCAATGGCCAGAGGGTGGAGGCTCTGAAAGACACCGGAGCCAGTGTGACAGCTGTCAGTTGTCGGCTGGTGTCTTTGGAGCAGGTGATCCCCCATGCGTACTTCCCTGTAGTTGCCGCTGACAACTCAGAGAGCCACTGTGAGGTGGCCCAGGTTCCCTTTGAGTGGGGGGGGTCTCAGGTACTCTTCAAGTAGCTGTGAGGCCAGCCATGCCTGTTGACTGTCTGTTGGGCAGTGACTTGGAGAGCTCCCCTTGGGCTAAGGTGGAGCGTGATGCACATTTGGAGATGTTGGGCTTGCCAGATTGGGCGTGTGTGACCACCCGGTATATGGCAGCCAGTAAGGGTGTTTAAGAGGACCTGGAGCCTGAAAGAGTGGCCCAGGTGCCTGCCTTAAAGAGAAGAGGCAGGGGGCACGGGAAACCGGACCCCGTGGTTCCCACGGTCCAGGAGGAGGCAGACCTTGAGGGGGATGCCCTGGAACCTACAGGGGAACAGGTAGCTGAACTGGGGGACCTGCCTGAGCTGACCCATTGGCAGCAGGAAGGAGGCCCCTCCAGGGAAGAGTTCTGTGAGGAGCAGAACAAGTGTCCTTCTCTTGTGGGTTTGCGGCAACAGGCCACAAACCAGGCAGCAGGTGATCAGTCTGGATCACATTGGATCTACTGGGAGAATGGTCTCCTGTATAGCAAGCCTAAGGTTGCTGAGCCTGGGTCAGCCCGTGTGCTGGTGGTACCCCAGTGCTTCAGAGCCTTCCTACTGGGTTTGGCTCATGATGTACCTTTAGCAGGACATATGGGGCAGGACAAGAACTTTGAGAGGCTTGTCACCCACTTTTATTGGCCCCAGATGCGCAAGAGTTCAGACACTCATTGCAGGACCTGCCAGACTTGCCAGGCAAGTGGAAAGAGTGGGAGGAAGCACAAGGCTCCTCTCCAGCCATTCCCTGTGGTCAGCAACCCCTTTGAAAGGGTGGGCATTGACATTGTGGGGCCTCTGGATCCCAAGACAGCCATGGGCAACAGGTTCATCCTGGTCTTGGTGGACCATGCCACCCGGTACCCGGAAGCCATCCCTCTCCGGACTGTGACGGCCCCCGTGGTGGGACGTGCGTCGATGGGGATTTTCTCCCGTGTGGGGTTCCCCAGAGAGGTGGTGTCAGACCGTGGTACAAACTTCATTTCCAAGTATATGAAGTCCCTGTGGCAGGAGTGCGGTGTAACATACAAGTTCACCACTCCTTACCACCCCCAAGGTAATGGGCTGGTTGAGAGATTCAACCGGACCCTAAAAGGCATGATTATGGGTCTGGAAGAACCCATGAGGCGTAAGTGGGATGTCCTCTTGCCATGCCTTCTCTTTGCTTACCGAGAGGTGCCACAGAAGTCCCTAGGGTTCAGCCCCTTTTTACTGCTGTATGGCCACCCGGTAAGAGGACCTCTGAGTTTGGTAAAGGAAGGTTTGGAGCAAGCTCCCAGGAAACCTCCCCAGGATGTATATAGCTACATGCTCAACTTCAGAAACCAAACCCAGCGATTCAGGCAACTCGCTCAGGCGAATCTGTAAGCCAGCCAGGAGAAGATGAAGCGGTGGTACAATCAGAATGCCACTCTGATTGAGCTTCAGCCTGGTCAGAAAGTGTGGGTCATGGCACCAGTGGAGCCCTGCGTGCTCCAGGATAAGTGGACCGGACCATTTGAGGTGGTGGAGTGCAAGAGTGATGTCACCTGCTTGGTGAACTTGTGGTCTCCTAGGAACCCCTTGCGGGTCCTGCATGTCAACCGCCTCAAGCCCCACTTAGAGAGGTCCGAAGTGGGCATGCTCCTATTAACATATGATGGAATGGAGGAGGAGACTGAGCCTCTTCCTGACCTCCTGTGTGCCAAGGAGCAAGATGGGTCAGTGGAGGGTGTGAACCTCTCTAACTCCCTGACCCCTGAGCAGCAGGAGGATTGTCGCCAACTGTTGGTACTGTTTCCTGACCTGTTCTCCCTGACCCCTAGTGCCACTGACTGGTGCGTCCATGATGTGGACACTGGGGACAGTCCTCCTGTTAAGCACAAAACTTACAGAGTGACTGACAGGGTGAGAGCTTGCATCAAGGAGGAGGTCTCCAAGATGTTTGCATTGGGGGTGATTGAGTCCTCTAACAGCCCTTGGGCCAGCCCAGTGGTCTTGGTCCCAAAGGCTGCCGCGCCTGGTGCCACACCCGAACTCCAGTTCTGTGTGGACTACTGAGGACTCAATTCAGTCACCAGGACTGACGCGCACCCCATCCCCAGAGCTGATGAGCTCATTGATCAGTTAGGGGCTGCCCGGTACCTCAGCACGTTTGATTTAACGTCTGGGTACTGGCAGATCGCCTTAACTGATGGGGCAAGAGAGAGGTCAGCATTCTCCACACCAGATGGGCACTACCAATTCCGGGTTATGCCCTTTGGGATGAAGAATGCCCCTGCCACCTTTCAGAGGTTGGTCAACCAGGTGTTGGCTGGACTGGAAGATTTCAGTGCCGCCTACCTAGATGACATAGCAGTGTTCAGCGCCAGTTGGGAAGAACATCTGCGCCACCTCTGGGAAGTGTTGATGGCGCAGCGGAGAGCAGGCCTCACGATCAAGGCGAGTAAGTGCCAGATCGGGTAGGGTTCCATGGTGTACTTGGGACACCAGGTTGGGAGCGGCCAGGTGGCACCCCTACAGCCCAAGATTGAGACCATCCTGGCTTGGGAACCCCCCAAAACCCAGACAGAGGTGAGAGCTTTTCTAGGACTCACCGGGTATTACAGGAGGTTTATCAAGGGGTGTGGCAGCATAGTTGCACCCTTGACAGAGCTAACTTCCAGGAAGCAGCCCAAGAAAGTGAACTGGACTGGCACCTGTCAGAAAGCTTTTGATGCCCTGAAGAATGCCATGTGCACGGCGCCCGTGCTCCTGGCACCCAACTTCTCAAAAGAGTTTATTGTCCAAACAGATGCTTCAGAGCATGGTGTAGGGGCTGTTCTTTCACAGATAAATGAGGAGGGCCTAGACCAACCTGTAGCCTTCATCAGTAGGAGGTTACTTCCATGGGAACAGAGGTGGAGTGCGATTGAGCGTGAGGAATTTTCTGTGGTCTGGGCACTGAAGAAGTTGAGACCATACATGTTTGGGACTCACTTCTGGGTTCAGACAGACCACAGGCCCCTCAGATGGTTGATGCAGATGAGGGGTGAGAATCCAAAGCTGTTGAGGTGGTCCATTTCCCTACAGGGGATGGACTTCACGGTGGAACACCGCCCTGGTACAGAACACGCCAATGCTGATGGTCTGTCCAGATTTTTCCGCCTTAGTGAAGAGAACTCCCAAGAGGTAGGGTAGTTCTCCCACATTTCAGCTGGAGGGACACGTGTTAGACCTGGCACCATTGGCGTGGGTCTCCCTTCCATTTTTTGCTGTTGCCTCCTGTATTTTGCTATGTTTTTGCTGGTCTAGATGCTTTGGGCACTTTGCCACTGCTATTCAGTGCCAAAGTACAAGTGCTCCCTATGGTAAATTGTTGTATGGATTAGTGATTCCATGATTGGATTATTTGATTTACTTGTCAGACCCTAGTACAGTGCACTGCGTGTGCCCAGGGCCTGTAAATCAAATGCTGCTGGTGGACTAGCAGCGCTGATTGTGCCACCCACCGGAGCAGCTTGTAAACTATGGCTCAGGCCTGCCATTGCAGAGCCTGTGTGCAGTCTGGGACTGCAATGTCGACTTGGCAAGTGCACACACTTGCCAGTCCCCAAACCTTCCCTTTTCTACATGTTAGTCACCCCTAAGGTAGGCCCAAGGGCAGGGTGCATTGTATGTGAAAGGTAGGACATGCCCTGATGTGTGTGGCATGTCCTGATAGAGAATTACAGCCATTTTCGTTTTCACTATTGCAAAGGCTACCTGCTCCCATAGGCCAGAATGGGCAGCTTGATTATAACATCTTATAATCCTAACTGACCCAGGGAACCAGGTAGAAATTCGAGTTTAGTATGCCTGAACTCAGAATGTTAAAATACATCTTTTAGTGTGGGTGATTTTTACATTCTGTGTTTGAAAATACCGCTTTTAGAAAGTAGGTATTTTCTTACCTAACCATCCAGCCTGCCTCTGCTAGGTTGTGTATTGCATGTCTGGTTTGTGAGTGACAGGGGCTGGGGTGGCTCCAGGAGACAGGGTGAGTCAGCACTAGGCTGAATAGACCCACTGCATTGGGAGTGGTGGGAGGAGTAGCACCTGGGCCTGAATAGGGCTGTGCCTGCCTTCCACAATGCTGGCTCCACCTACTGTGGTGCGTCTGATGACCCTGGCCCACACTGACAAAGGAAGAAGTTGTGCACTGGCAGAATGCACCCAGAACTGGTTTGGACTAGGTACAGACACTCTCTGCCTTCAGAAACAAAGGATTTGTGGGTATAAAAAGGGGACCCAGACCCCAGAACTTTAGATCACTTCTGGGAATCAAGACAAACCTTTGCTGAGGAGAAGAACCAGGAAACTGAAGAAGGAGACTACCCCTGTGCTGTGTGCTGTTTGGGGGTTGGCCTGCAGTGGTTGCTTCATTGCCAAAGAAAGGAGAAAAGGACTGAGTGTGCTTTCATCATCTTGAAGAAGATCTCCAAGGGCTTGAACATTGAGCTTGCCTCCTGCCTGAAGTCTCAGGGACACAAGACTTCACTACCAGCTCCCCCCTGAATTCCCTTGCTGGGAATTGAAGTGCCTGCCGTTGTGTTGGGCCTTCTGAGAGACTGCGTGTCGCTGGGAGCTGGAAGTGCGACGCAACAAGGAGAAGCGTGTCGCCGCCGCAGCACTTGCCGCCGCATCACCGAAGAGGCGTGCCCCCGCCGCAGCTGTTCGCCGTCGCATCACCGACGAAGCGTGTCACATCCCCGGAGAAGCGTGTTGCCGCCGCAGAGGTTGCCGGCGCATCACCGGAGAAGCGTGTCGCAGGGCCTGTCGCGGCTCAGAAGTTACAGAGTTCGCCGCACGGCCGTCGGGCATGCAGGCATCGCATCCAACGTTATCGCATCAAAGACGCCATTTTGTCGCATCGCACCGGATCATCGTATCGCGGCACCATCTTGTCGCATTGTAACCGGAGCCGACGCATCACCTCCCCACACGGTAAAGAACCTGACGCATCACCTCCTCTCCGGTAAGGAACCGATGCATCACCTCCCCTGCACTGCAGTAATTAACCGACGCATGACCTCCCCGAAGCAAGGACCCGACGCATCACCGTTCTTGCATGTAAGGAACCGACGCATCACCTTCCCTGTGACCCTTTTGTTTGTTTTACGTTTCGCATCCAAGGTACATTGAGAGTAAAGTGTCGCATTTACAATGTAAAGTGATCTAAGCTATTTCTACCATTCTAAAGTCTTATTTTTGAATACTGTATTGTGGATTTTTGTCGTTTGGGTCTTGTGTTAAGTCTATATAAAGAATACTTATTTTTCTAAACCTGTGTGGTGTCCATCTGTAGTGTTTTCACTATATTACTGTATGTGTTCACAAATGCTTTACACACTGCCTCTGAGATAAGCCTGCCTGCTCGTGCCAAGCTACCAAGGGGGTGAGCAGGGGTTATTTTAGGAGTGTAGCCCCTTACCCTGACTAGACGCAAGGGTCCCTATTTGGTCAAAGGTACCTACCTCTGCCAACTAGAGACCCCCAAATCTAACAATTATAATTTGAAATTGATGTTCTGATGTTAGCTACAAGGCTACACTTTCAGCTAATAACCAAGGGTCCATACAACCAGTGGTCAGAAGGTATAGGAAATTGTGTTGCATCAGGAGCACACCATGCAGTGATCAGTAGGTGTGAACAGGGCTTTTTACCTGTGTCACAGGAGTGAGGCCTACAGGCCCACTCATATAAAATGCTGCTGCTATGTGCTTAACTCAACTTTGGCATACGTCAAGTTAGTATGTAGCGCTGTGCAGCATGTGTGTGGTTGAATTCATGTGGTGGATGTATGTGTGGCTGAGAGTAGGTGAATAGATGGAAGATCTGGGTTCCATTTTGGGAAACCAAGGGCTGACTGGAGAAGCATGTGTAGGTAGGAAGAGGATTCCCCCCCAAGACAGATTTGTGGATTACTGCATTTCTGAGAGCTCGGTGGGACACACCCTGGAGGAAGGAACAGACAGTCTCTTCAGTATACTTTGAAGGATGCTCTTTGATACAGAGAAAGGTCAATGGGAAAGGGCCTCAGCATATCTTAAGAGAAGATGAGGCTGAAAATATTATCACAAAGAGTAGGTCTGGGGCCCTGGAATAACTCTTTAATGCACATTTCACTGTGGCTGACATTGAGTTCTGAAACTCTAGTCACTCCCATGGCCTGTGTTGTGGGGGTATCAGATTTGGAGTTGCTCTTGAAGTGGCAGACTCCTCTCTGGTGGAAGGGCAGGGCAGAGGAGTGTGCACTTCAAATGGAAGCAGACTACTACCTGTGAAAAGGACTGTGGGCTAAGGTTTGCCAGTCTCCCAGATGGGTGAGGGGACATCACCCAGGGATATCCAAGTCCCCTTGCCCTGGAGCCTGGAGCACCAGCGCCTTCCTGCTTGTCAAGACCAGTATGCCCTTCCCACCTAACTAACTAACCTTAGCTCAGCATACCAATGCTATTGTGTCCACCTCCCATTTTCCGAACAAGAAATTGAAGAAGATCTTACCTTATATTCCTGTCGACTGCACTTGTGCAGTCAAAGTTAGACTACTGCAACGGACTCTACCTGAATAGGCAGAAACAATACCTTAAAAAGCTTCAGATGATACAAAACGCAGCCGCAAGACTACTACTGAATATCCCTAAATACGAGTCAGTAGCTAAGGAAATTAGAAGACTCTACTGGCTTCCGGTGGCGCATCGTATTAAGTTCAAGGCGATATGCTTAGCATACAAGGCCCTGAACAACACCGGACCAATGTTTCTCAAAAATCTCTTTTCTTGGTCCCACCCCACCAGACAGTTATGTTCCACAGGCGCCAGACTTATGAGGGTTCCAAGGATCCGAACCTCATGCTGGGGAGGCCAAAGCATCTCGTACGGCACAGCAAAACTATGGGATACGCTTCCAATTGATATCAGAAACGCTAACACATTTACCTCCTTTAGAAAGGGTCTCAAAACATGGCTATTTCAGAATTAGATGTTTCTCCCTGGGCTTAGCACAGTCTTAGCGCCAAGACACCTCCGGGTATTTGTGCACTCAATAAACTTTGTTAACATAACATAACATAACCTCATCAGGCATTGCAAAAGGAAGAAATGATGGACGGAATGCTGAACAATGCAAACATTCACCCCAGTCACAAAGATCTGCATTTAATCCATCGTTTTGTTGCTCAACACTCCACCCTAGTTTGGACCCAGCCATATGCCAATCAGTCTTGACCCTGTACCTCATGGGAACAGTCCAGCCTGAACTGCCAAGCCAGGTCCTCCCTGGACTGTAAACAAGCATCCTGGGACCGGTTTTGGGGCATCACCCCTCGTCAGCCAGGCTAACTTGAATCCAGTAGTGCAGTGAGTATGGGACCCACATCTGGGTATACCCTTCCCACTTGGGGCAACAAAAACAAAAAGAACAAATAATGGACGGAATGCTGAACAATGCAAACATTCACCCCAGTCACAAAGATCTGGGTTTAATCCATCGTTCTTTTGCTCACCACGCAAACCCCAGTTTGGACTCAGCCATATGCAAATCAGTCGTGTTCCTGTTCCTCATGGGACAGTCCAGACTGAACTGCCAAGCCAGGTCAACACTGAACCGCAAACAAGAATCCTGGGACCGGTTTCGGGGCATCACCCCTCGTCAGTCAGGCTCGCTTGAATCCAGTGTCGCACTGAGCACGGGTCCCACGACTAGGCATACCCTTCCCACTTAGGGCCACAAAAACAAGAGGAACAAATGATGGATGAAATGCTGAAAAATGCAAACATTCACCCCCAGTCACAAAGACTGGGTTTAATCCATCATTCTTTTGCTCACCACGCCACCCCAGTTTGGACCCAGCCAAATGCAAATCAGTCTTGACCCTGTTCCTCATGGGAACAGTCCAGACCGAACTGCCAAGACTGCTTTCATTAGGCAGACCCATGCACTCCTTCCCCCTAATCCTATGTTTGCCTCTTGCCCAGGCCATGTTCCCCTTTCCCTACCCTCCCCCTCACTTCCGCCACCCTGGGAAATCATGTCCTCTCCTGCTGGATGTTTTCTTGTGGTATTCCTCCAAGTGGAGATGTCCTCCCCATTGCCAGATGTTTGTCATCTTTGAGGTTGCTCTCTGTATTGTATGCAATGTGCGATTCCCTTACACTTTCCCAACTCCCCCCCTTTTTCTTTCCTCCTTAGTCTTGCTTTTCGTACTTTGTATTGTACTGGTGCCTTATTATCCTGGTTATTAATAAAGAATTACAACACAAAAAGAAAAAAAAGAAAAGACCAGGTGCCCTGTAAGGAAGCACTTGGAGTGGAGGGAGAAAGGTCCTGTGGGGGATCCTGTCAAGTAGATCCCTAGCGTGAGGTATGAGGAGGCAACTGCTGCATCGATCTGGCCACCACTTGTGAGCAGATTAAAGTTGGTGACTCCATATGCCAGAGGGCGCTGCCATGAAACTAGCCCTTACTGTACTGATTGGACTGCGGCCTCTGTGCAGGGAAAAGTTGGTGACCCCGTATGTCAGAAGGGGCTGCCATGAAGTTTGCATTACTGCTATGCCAACCGGGCAATCACCAGTGTGCGGAGTAAAGTTAGCAACCTCGTATGCTAGAGTGGGCTGCCGTGAAGAACAAGAACCATCGCCTGGTTCTACTGACATCAAGAGGAGCGGATGCAGTGGCAAACTGTGCGTGCCTGATCACCCGAAAGAAGGAGCAGAACTCAGGTGTTCATTCTCCTATCTGTGCGAAGGATCAGAGGAAGGAATAAGCGACCTGGACAACCCTTTCAAAACTGAGAGTGCTACTCACTGTCATCAGCTGCTGCACCCTCCACAAAGTCTGAGTGTAGCACAACCCCCGCAAGTGTGGTAGGACTGAACACAGGGCCAAAGTGCTCATGGGAACTTCTTCTGCCTCACATGGCTTTAGGGCGCTAGAACTCTTTTGACTTTGGAAGAGTCATAGTGAGACTTATGATACTCGGATTACTAGTGCGGCCGCACCTGAATGTCGCCTATTGTGAATGGAGAATAACCAGAGAGAGAGGGAAGTGGGGCTCAGGGACCTCCCTATTGAACACTAGAGTACTGACCTCAGGGGACTGTTTATATTATTTTTGTATGCCATATTCTATACTGTGTTCTTTTTTCATAAAAGTAAGTATTTGTCAGGGCATTCATTTATTGCTGCTATTGAACATAATTAGAGCTGTGAGCCTGAGTTCACCCCCTGCATCTACCTCCCCTCAGAGAAGTCTTGACATGCTCGACCGACGCTGCTACTGAAAGTCAACTGCTGGACGGGGACAAGGTGCAGTTTCCCAGTACCCTTAGTAAGTCGAGCTACGGGACATCAGGAGTAATAGGCCTCAAATTACGCAGCTGGAGCCAGTAGCACCTGTTTGCCCCATGGCACTCCGTGGCACTCTGAAACAGGTTGTGACAAATGTGATTAAAATTTTTTCAGCTTCTTCTTTAGCTCTAAACAGCTGTTAATCAATGCTTTATAACAGATTGCCATTCTCTCACTTGGTCAAATCAAGCTCTGAGTTCTTATGACTGCCTGTGCATTCACAAGAATCACATTTATTTGGAAGAGTGGTAAATATCCCTTGGGGTTAGCTACTGTTAATGCAGAAGGTGCACTGACATGTGAGACCAGAGTATAGGGAGACCACTGCACCCAAATGATAGTGTCTTTTTATTACCCAAGAAGAGATTGGGGCATTTTCCGTATCTGCATTAGAGCTTATGGCACCCATGCAATGGTACTAAAAGCACCTTTCTACTCTCAGAGGGGGAATTTGGTAGGCGCCATCCATGGTCTACAATAGTCATTAGCAGACGTCATTATTGCAAATCAATTAAAAACCTCTTACTAATTCATATAAAAAGTAATTTTTATAAGTCATATTATTACTAATTAGAATGTTTATGTCCCAAGATGGATAGAATGTACAGATGGAAAAGTGCATCTTCCCTACTATCCAACTATATGCAATCGACCATATTATCTAAAGTAAAACATGATTTTGATTTCAGAGTACCTTAACTCAATTACTGCACTACTATTGTTGGACTGGACATCCTCTGCAGGGTCACCCCATATTTTTCCCTTCCTTTGCTGAACCCGTTTTTGTTGGCTTTGACTTGGCAAAATAAACCTTTTGCCAGGCCCAAATCTTCCTTTTTAATACATATAAGCCACACATGGGCAGGGTGCATTGTATTTAAATAGTTGGGCATGTACTTTTAAGTTTTACCTGCCCTGGTAGTGAAAACTCTCAAATAATTTTTTCACTAATGCAAGGCCTACCTCTCTCATAGGATCTCATTGGGTTGCTTTATGAAATTTTATAAATAATAACTTTTGAATAGGAACAGGTAGGAAAGTCATTGTTGGTGCCTAAAGAATTGAAAGTTAAAGCCCTCTTTAGTCAGATTTTAAGTCACAATTCTGAATATGCCACTTTTATAAAGTTGGTGTTTTCTAGTCCTAACCATTTGTTGCGAGCAGCCTGTTTCCTGGGTCACATGACTAGGTGTAGTTGGCCTTTGTGTATTCCTCCTAGACAGTCTTTAAAAGGAGGTTCTGGGCATTGGCAGGATGGGCCATCTCTAACTTGATGGGAGAGAAACTGTTACCTACCACACTTGCACTTCAAAGACACTAGCTCAGCTCACACACAGAGGACTTCACACTAGCCTATTGTGCCCCCAAGCAGACTGGAACCAGGGCAGAGAGGCAGGAAATTCCAGACACCTCTATAGGGGGAAACTCCAGAAGCTTCCCCCACTTCAAATTGGGCACCACGTATAAATATTGGACCATCAGATCCAACTCTTCAGTACACTCCTGAACCTGTGGATACTAAAGAAGATAGATGCCTGCTGCTCAGCTGCTTGAGGCCTGCCATGCTTGCTGAGAAGGAAGACTGGACCTGCACCATTCATCCCAGCATGAAGTAGCTCTAAGGGGTAGCTGACTGACTTCCTGCTGGAGCTACAGGGACATAACAAGCTCCAGAGGCTTCCCTGCTTCTGCTCAGCTGACCTGCTGCTGAGACCTGCAACTGGACCTCCATTAGTCTTGTTAGCCTCTGCTGGAGGGAGTTCTTGATCCCGAAGAGGTGCCTCTCTGGTCCTGGACCCTTGGTATGACATAAATGGACCTCCTCCTTGAAAAAATTGAGAAATCCTGAAGTTCTTGGTGATTCGTAACCACAAATGGGCTTGTTTGTGCCAAGATCTTACCACCTGCGCCAACCGCTAACTCAAAGCTCCACTGAACCCGACTGTTCGCACTACAGTGACTGTCAGCAATGACCAGCAACGCAAGATCTGTACTTCGCCCCAAGCGCATCGACAGTCTAGGGTAACAGGCAATGCGAATCTCCAGCAATGACCATCCGCGATGTCCGACAGGACCTTTGTGCTTCAGCGATGAACGTCTGCGATGGCAGCCCTACTCTTCTCTGTACCGCAACGACCATCTGTGACACTTTTCCTACTCCTCGCAGCCTCCTCCACCGTGAACGTAACTCTTCGATCTGGACTTTAAAAAGTAACTTTTTCATCAGGACTAGCCTGGTCCATATATGTGGCCTATGCTCCCTCACAGTTGACCTGAATTTGTGACTATCACCCGGTCTCTCACGACCAGATAACCGTGAATGCCACTTTGTGTTTTTAGGTGCTATTCTTACCTGAAATCTTTAAAAATTGCATATTTCTGGTTCTGTTGATTGGATTTTTGTTGTTTTGGTATCAAATAATTTATTGCATTTTACTCTATTTTTGCAAATTGTGTGGGATTTTTCTTGTGTTATGATTTCACTTTATTACTGTTTAGGTCCTGCATAAATACTTTACACACTGCCTCTAAGTTAAGCCTGACTGCATTTGTGCCAAGCTTCCAGAGGATAACCGCAGGTTATTTGAGTGACCTCTGTGATTCACTCTGATGGGGATTGAGGCTGTTGTTTAAGAAGTGCTCACACCCTCCTCAACCAACAGCCCAGTTTCCCAAAGATAGATAAATGCTTCTTGCAATCATGTGAATTGTAATTTAAAATCCTAGCTAATGGTGAAGTCAGATTTAAGTTACTGTTTTCGAACATGGCTTTTTAGAAAATTGGCATTTTTCTGCCTAAATAAAATGTGCCTTTCTGCCAGTATCGAGGGTCACATGCTGTCAATTCCTTCAAGACATGGGGACAAAAGGGACCTGCATGTGGAGGCGGTGGGTCTTCCTGACTGAATAGTTGGGGGGGAGTTATGTCCTGCCTTGATTATACTTCAGAGGACCCTGCCTGTAGCACACACAAAGGAACCTGACACTAGTCCTGCTTTTGCTTTTGTCACAATAGACAGTTTGACGCCAAACCCCGGGGAAGGGGAAGAACTAACCAGAGCTGTTTTGGGAATAGGCTACTCATTGCCCCCACACAATGACTGTGACATTTTCAGAACCGCTCATCAGAACACTCACAGACCTGTGGATGGTTAAGAAGGACTGTCCTGCTGTATGATGATGGAAGACTGGATATGCTTGCTTGAACCCAGGATCCCCAAAAGTGACACCAAGGGTCACATGACTAATATCCTGTTTGAGCTATAGTGATACAACAAGCTTCCAGAGTCCTCAGTGCAAATGCAGAATAGTGCTTTTGGCATTATTTTCACCTACAATTATGAAAATTAATAACTCTAGTTCTTATTGGATTTATGTTCTTGTGGTGTAATTTTATTTATTTAATTATACTCTATACATCTATATTGGTTTGGAATTTTCTTGTATTGTGTTTCAACTTTATTACTGATTGAGCGCTGCATAACTAAAATAAGCCTGACTCTTTTTATGCCAAGCTACCAGGGAGTTAAACACTGCTTGAATGGGTACACAGCAGCCACAGACCAATTTTGGCATAGATAGGCCGCTTCAGTGAAGTGCAGAAGAGTCTTGTGCACAGTGAGCATGGGATCCATATTTGGGTAAACCCATCGGATGAAAATGTTATGAATGAAATGCTTGAATTAATCTTAGCCACCGGTAATCACTGTAGTCAATAACCAGTCCATTGTTTATTTGCCCACTTTTGCAAAGTCATGATGTGTCCCTGGACACCCCCATTTTTTGCTGACTGGTACTGGTAGTAACTGACTCTGACTGTCCCTGTGCTCTGCCTAACCAGGCCCAGGGCAAGTGCTATACTGAAAACACAGGTAGAATACAATGAAAACATCGACATACACTAGGGTACACTATGGGTTAGGGTACCCCTTACGACTGACCTCCCCTATAAAGCCCTAGTACATAATAGGGCAGGTGGATTAAAAATACCTTTAAGTCCCTAGTATATAATAAGGCATTGCAGCTTAGGCATGTGCAGCCCCTCTTCACTTTGCATGTATGCACTGCTGAGGGGAAACAGCCATTACAATGCGGCTGTTACCACGCAGAGCCTTTACCAAGCATGCATTACAAAGCATGCACTGTTACCACGCATAGCCTTCACCACACATTTTTTACAATGTATGTGGTAAGGACATATGGTGGTAACGGTGGCAAAGGCACCTGCGTGGTCAAAGCTATCGACGTTGTTAGAGGAGTGAAGAGATCCTTCCGCTTCCTCTTGACAACCTGTGCCACGCCACACAATAGTTGCCTCATCATCGCCAAGTTAAGTTAAGGCGGACTCGGCCTGGGGCAGGTGGGTTTGGATTTTGGGCTTTAAACTGGGGGTGTTTTTTTTTAAGGAACTGGGGCCAGGAGGAGGTCGCGTCAGGGTATGGATTTAGGGTTCAGGGCAGGGGGCGGGTATTTTTTAATAGGGTTGGGGGCCACAAGGGGGTCGAGCTGGGGTCTAGATTTAGGGCTTAGGGCAGGGGTCGGGTATCTTTAAAAAGGTCAGGGGAAGTGGGAGTTGTGCTGGGGTCTATTTTAGGGATTAGGGCAGGGGTTGGTATTTTGAAAATGGGTCAGGGGTGGGGGCACCGGTGACCGACTTGAGGACTGAGGGCAGGGTTCAAGGAAAACGTTTATCATGCAAAGGCCTCTACCATATATGCTTTAAAACAAAATACATTGTTAAATGCATGCGTGGTAAAGGTTATGCGTGGTAAAGGCGTTCACGTTGTAACGCATGTTTGTTAAAGGCATGCGTCGCAATGGAATGCATTGTTCCGTCATACAAACCTGCTGAGGCCTGAGGTCAGTTTAAAAGCAGCCCTGTGTTGCAGGACTGCTTTTAACATGTAGAGTGTGCCCAAACTCGACTTCAGTGTTTGGGGCACTTACAAATTTATAAAGTACAGTATTGTGGCATATTAGGGACCCTCAGGGTTTCCCCAGTTTTCCCAGGGATGGGGGCCAGGTAATGCTAAGGCGGTCCCTTAATAAATAAGTTTTATATGCCCTGTGGCTAGTGAAATTGCACATTTCACTTCCCTCATTGTAGTAAGGTGCTTCCCAAAATCGACTGTTGTGCTAGGAGCACAGTAGAGTGAGGATCTACATACTTTTTTTATATTCAGAACCCCTAAAGTCTCCCCTAGGTGTTCCAGTGGAGTGGGGTCCTGTAGATATAGGCAGGGTGATTATAAAAGATGTTTTATAAGCCCTGGTGATGGAGTAATTGCCCAGTTTATTTTCCCCATTGCAGATCCTCAGCCACATAGGTTAGCATGGCAAGAAGAATTAATTAATAACTCTCCCAGGAAACACCGAAAATATCATTCAAGGACTTAGTAGAATGGAATTGATAGATCCAACAATATGCTATTGTTGAATTTATCCTAAAATGTACAGACAAGAAGTTATAAGACTGTTGTGTCTGTAAGCCAAAATTCAGCCTTCCAGTGATCTGTCCTGATTGTTCAGAGTTAAGTGGAATAGTCTGGCTGCTTTGATGAAGTCATAACTGCCACCTGGGGTGAAGAGCCATTCTGGGAGGAGAGGGTTATGCTGTATAGGAATGACAGAGCAAGGGGGAGGGGGAGTAAACTATGTTCTTCAAAGTAAGGAGGGGACAGGCAGAAGAAGCCAGTTTCATTTACAACCCTACCCTCTGAACCCAGCCAGATGGCAGGCTTAATGAAGGAATGTGCAGATTCCAGGGGGAGTGAGAATACAGAGATGAGCCATCCTGGAGGTTGGTTTAGCCAGCTCTTGCCTCTCTGCTGAGACTTCAGGCTTATTGAGTTTTGGCAAAATAGTGCTTTTCTGGAGACCATTGTGCCACACTTCGGAGGAAATGGTCATGTTCTGGGGTGTTGCCCTGCACCTCATTGTACAGGAGTGCCCTCCTTGTGTGACCCTAGAGCACACTGACTAAGTATCTGAGAGGGGCAGAGCCTCTCAGCTCTGCTGCTTAATAATGAGAGAAGAAGAAGGATTGCCAAGCTGGAAACTTGATTTGCACCATCAGGCCCTGCATTCTGACTGACTGATCCTGCTGCATGATCTGGAACTACAGCCCTTTGGATGTACCTTGCTTCAAGAGGAATAAAGATTGGACGTCAAGCTGGAAACTTGCTTTGCACCATCAGGCCCTGCATTCTGACTGACTGCGCCTGCTGCATTATCTGGAAGTATAGCCCTTTGGATGTACCTTGTTTCAAGAGTAATAAAGAGTGCGCTCCCTGCAAGCTACAGGTTAACAGAGCTGACCTGCATCAACTCCACCACGAGTCCCCTACCTAGAGTGCATCCAGTAGACTTTTAAGGGTTTTGACCAGGTGCATTGTGGTCCCAAACTTTCCAGAACCATCTTGGAGCATCCAAACCATTGGATTGTGTTTTGAACCCTTTGGACCCTCCAGCGGAACTTCAGGAAGAAGTTTCAGAAGATTGGAAAAGTTTGGAGCAACTTTGGGAAAAAAACACCTTAAGTTGACTAAGTGCTAGAAAGAGTTTATTCTTTAAAAAATCATATCTCAGGTCCCCTTCATGAGATTTGTTTCATTTTGGTGTCATTTTAAAGATAAAAATATTTACTATTTGTATAAATCGGTGTTGGATTTTTATCGTGTGTTGTGTCTTAATTATTTACTGAATTGGTGTGTTTAAACGCTTTACATACCTGTCTCTGAATTTAAGCCTGCCTGCTCGCAGCCAAGCTACCAAGGATTGAGCATGGGAAGAATTTTCTAAGACCTATTCTGTGCCCTAGACCGTGTTAGTGGCCTTATTGTCAGTGGTAGATATATATTTAACACTACTAATAACCCACTTTCCAACACCCACCATGCCATGTCAGAGAGGAACCAACCATATGCAATTCAGCCTTGGTCTTGTTCAATTTCTAACAGTCCAGACTCGCAGAGGCAAGTAGTACTGGCCATAGGTAAGTTATGGGTGTTTTGCAAATCTTATATAAAAAAAATTGGTACAGGAGGTATGAGTATGTAAAGTCAACGCTCAGCATATCTGCACTTCTTTGATCTTGAGTAACTCTCATCAAATCTCTGGTGAGGCCTAGAGAGGGATTTTTGCTCTCTTAAGGAGTTTCTCTGGGTTCCTTGGGTTGCCTGGATGCCTTGCCCACAGTCAAGTAGCAAGGAAGCCAGCAGTGTTTCCTCACCATTCATAGCCACTTCCTTGAAGAAATGGGCAGCATGCAGGTCCACTTTGAGGAGACACAGAAGCAACAGCAGGGTGTGCACCTGTGTGTGTCAATATATCTCTTGCAGTTTCTGACTCCGGCCTTCAGCTAATATTCATAGTACTTGGCCATTATGCCTCAATCAATCAATCAATCAATCAATCAATCAGGGGCTTATAAAGCACGCTACTCACCCGTGAGGGTCCCAAGGCGCTGGGGGGCGGGGGTGGGGGTGCAGCTCCGGTTCAGTTGAAGAGCCAGGTCTTGAGGTTCTTCCTGAAGGTGTGCAGGTTCGGGGAGCGTCTGATGTTTTCTGGGAGCCCGTTCCAGGTCTTGGCTGCAATGTATGAGAAGGCTCTTCCGCCAGCTCTGCTTCTGCGGATGCGGGGGGTCTCTGCCAGGGCGAGGTTGGCGGAGCGGAGGTTGCTTTTGGGTACGTGGAAGGAGACTCTCTCGTTGAGGTATTTGGGTCCGATGTTGTGGAAGGATTTGTAGGCATGGGTGAGAAGTTTGAAGGTCACTCTCTTCTCGACGGGGAGCCAGTGGAGGTCTCGTAGGTGTTGGGTCATGTGTTCGTGTCCTGGTGTCCCTAGGACGAGTCTTGCTGCGGCGTTCTGGATGGTTTGGAGCTTGTGCAGCAGAGTTCTGTTGATTCTGGCATAGAGGGCATTGCCGTAGTCCAGGCTGCTGGTTATGAGTGCGTGGGTGACAGTCTTTCTGCATTCGGGAGGTATCCATTTGAAGGTCTTTCGGAGGATGCGAAGGCAGTTGAAGCTGGTGGAGGCGACGGAGTTGATCTGGCGGGTCATGGTGAGGAAGGAGTCCAGGATGATGCTGAGGTTCCTTGTGTGGTCTGTAGGGGTGGATGGACTCCCGAGGGCAGAGGGCCACCAGGTGTTGTCCTAGGCCGAGTTGGAGGGTCCTAGGATGAGGACCTCGGTCTTCTCTGAGTTGAGCTTCAGGCAGCTGTCTTTCATCCAGCGCGCGACGTCCTTCATTCCTTCCTGGAAGCCGAGTCTGGTGTCTTCAGGGTTCTTCATGAGGGAGAGGATGAGCTGGGTGTCGTTGGCGTATGAGACTATGCTGAGCCCATGCTGTCTGAAGATGGCGGCGAGGGGGGCCATGTATATGTTGAAGAGCGTGGGGCTGAGCGACTATCCTTGGGGTACTCCGCAGTTGATCTCTGTTGGTTCGGAGAGGAAGGGCGGGAGTCTGATCCTCTGGGTTCTGCCGGAGAGGAAGGATCGGATCCAGTTGAGGGCAGTTCCTCGTATCCCCACGTCGTGAAGTCTGGCTGTGAGTGTGCGGTGTGAGACGGTGTCGAAGGCTGCGGAGAGGTCTAGTAGGATGAGGGCCGCGGTGTGTCCCTGGTTGAGTAGCATGCGGATGTCATCAGTGGCGGCGAGGAGGGCTGTCTCGGTGCTGTGGTTGCTGCGGAATCCGGACTGGGAGGAGTCTAGGATGGAGTTCTCTTCGATGAAGGTGGTCAGCTGAGCGTTTACGAGTCTCTCGGTGACTTTGGCTGGGCAGTCGGGAGGGTTCTCCCATTTAGCTGTGCTGGTACACCTGCCTGCCTCTCTCCATCTCCGCCGATCAGAGGCAGGCAGGTGTACCGGCACAGCTAAATGGGAGAACCCTCCCGACTGCCCTCACCAATCTCATGAGGCATTAATTGTAAAAATAAGGGGGACGCTACTCCCTCTCATTAACCTAGCAGCACGGGTCAAATCCAGGCCGCTAGTGATACCTAAACTTACCTTGGTCCTGAAGAAACGCTTTGGATCTCCTCCTGAGGCCACAGACAGCGTGAAACATGTCGACCACCTTATACGCCCATTAGAGACGTATATCTAGCTACCTAGGGACATAATATCCCCCAGAGCAGCACCACACACCTTTTAACAATGACAGAGGGATCACCTTAATAAATAATATTCACTCCCCTCCAGTCATTTTTTAAAAACACTACTTGAGACCTCACTACCACTCACACGCACGCACCCATACGGCTTCTTCATCAAAAGATCTCCGATAAAGAGACCCTTCGGGGGACCCGTAGGGCATTGCAGCGCCCGGCCCGACGAGGAGCAACAAGCCCTATGATGAAGCATGACATCCTTCGGGGTGTGTGAGGGCATCATGATGAGGACACACTATCCCCACACATAGAGTAGCACAGGACAAAACTTCATTCTTTGATTTCCCTTTACAAGGAACAGTGACTCCCTTTATTGTACTAGTTATCAATCGGGAGCAAGGGTCACTGGACCTAACAATCAGCTCCTACCGTCCCCCCCCTCTCTATAAATAGGAATGTTCGCTGAAGTTGTCATAGAGGGCCTTGATTTTCAGATGGAAGTAGGAGCTGAGCTTGTTGCAGAGTTCCTGGGATGGTGTGACGTCCGTGGCTTTGCTGGGGGGTTTGGTGAATTGCTGTATGACGTTGAAAAGTTCATTGGCGTTGGTTGAGTTGGTGTGGATCTTGTTCTTGATGAAGGTCCGCTTGGTATCCCTTATTTGCTGGTGGTATTCCTTCTGGGTGTTCTTGTGTTTGTTCAGGTCTTCCGTGGTTTTACGGTTCCACCAGGTTTTCTCAAGGTGTCTGCAGGAGTGTCTGGCTTCTTGGAGTTCGGTGGTGAACCAGGCGGCCTTCGGTGGGTGTTGTTTTGCAGGGTGGCGGAGGGGTGCGAGCTTGTCGGCGCAGATGGAGATCCAGCAGTGGAGTTCTTTGGCTGCGGAGTTGGCATCGGTCGTGGCACTGTGGGGGTCTAGGAGGAGGGTGGTGTTGAGGTGTTCCTCTGTGATCTTGCTCCAGTTCCTTCATGGCAGGCGCAGGGGGGTTTGGGTGCGGTGGTGGTATTGAAGGTGAAGTGTACGCAATGGTGGTCCGTCCAGAGGGGCTGCGTGGTGTGGCTGAAGCGGATGTTTGTTCCTCCTGCGAAGATGGGGTCGAGGGTGTGTCCTGCTCTGTGCGTGGGGGTGGTGACGTGCTGCTTCAGTCCGAGGTTGGAGAGGTTGTCGAGGAGGGTGGTGGAGTCGGGGTCATTGCGGTTGTCGAGGTGGAAGTTCAGGTCTCCAGGTAGAATGTAGTCCGTGGAGGTGATGGCGTAGGGTGCGGCGAGGTCGGCGATGGTTGTGGCGGCCTGGGTGCGAGGTCCCGGGGGCCTGTAGGCGAGGGTGCCGCGCAGCGTGGTAGTGGGGCTGGTCTGGATCTGGAAGTGAAGGTGTTCTGTGTTGGCGTGGGGGTCGCTCGTGATGGAGGTGGAGAGTCGGAGGGAGGTCTTGTGTGCGATGGTGAGGCCTCCTCCTGGGCGGTGGGGGTGATCCTTTCTCTGGATCTTGTATCCGTTGGGGATGGCGGTGGCGATGTTGGGGCCGGAGGTGGCGTTGGTCCAAGTTTCCGTGAAGAAAGCGACGTCGGGCGATAGGGTGTCGATCAGGTCCCAGATCTCTGAGGCGTGTCTGTGTAGGGAGCGCACGTTGAGGAGGATGCAGGTCAGGGCTTCGGTGGAGCGGCCGTCCAGTGGGCCTTCTGCCGTCGTGGGGGCGTCGTTGATGGTGAAGGATCGTTGGCAGTGTCTGCAGGAGAACTGTTCGTGGGTGGTGTTAGGTGCGGCTTTTTGGCAGTCGGTGTGTCTTCCGCGGTTAAATGCGTGGAGGGTGGCGGAGTCATATCGGCGGGGGCTAGGAGTTCCAGGGTTCCTGGTGTGAGAAGTTGGCCTGGCATATGCTGTCCACTAATTATAGTGGGCACCGTGCACCAGTCCAAATCGACTCTTATGGTAGGTAGGTTAAAGACAACCTTATTGAAAGCTATCCTAGTGGTAGCTATGGAGAGCAGCCTTCAGGCTAAGTCTTGAAGGAATGTAAAGCAGCTTGTTTTACCAGTCTATAATCTCTTGAGTGACCAAATGAAAGAGCACCACACCAGGTATATATTCAAAACATATGTATTTATTACTAAACACACCCCTCTAGTCTCTTTATGAGGCTAGAGTTCGAAATACATAGGTTATAAGATCTTAAGTCACAGTAATAGCACAAATACACGTTTGGGCCCTAGGGGCGTACCAAACCATATACCAATAAAGTGGTATGCGAACCACGACTGAACTAGACACTAGGCCTAGAGCCTCTAGAAGTGCTTGGACCACAAGGAACCACCCAAGGTAGTGACACAGGGGACCCACGGGAGGCAGCGTGCAGTGTAAATACACAACCGCGATACGCCGTTAACTTCTATGGAGAAAGTCGGGATCGGGAAAATAGAGGAAAGGGACACTTAAAAGAGGACTAGGACAAAACCCTTTGAGATCTAGGACTTTGAAGAGTCTCTACCCACGGGAGCACCGGAGTACTCGTGTTACCTCACCCAGGGAAGCCGGGTGCATAGGTGCCTTTCGGGGTCGGGTTTCGTCGTCGTTTCTTATGGCGATCTGCTGCAAAGTGCTGCTGGCGACCAGGAGAAAAGTGTCCGGGTGGATCCAAGAGTGGATCGGAGTTCTGAAGAACCTGAAAGCAGAGGGGACAGAGTCTGGGTCACTAGCCAGTGACCAGGAAGGCGATGGACAGATGCCCACCGATGTCGAGTGCTTCAGGTGCGTTGACGGTTGTCTCCTTTCTGCAGCCACGAGGTCCAGGAGGCGTTGTCGGCAACCAGGAGCAGGATTCAAGCTGGGACAGGATGTCTGTCGAGTGCTGCAGTGTCGGCGACCGGATTGGACCCAACAAGCCTTGGCAACGGCAAGTCTCGATGTAGCTGAAGATCGTCGATGGTGCAGACCAGCAAGGTCTGGAGAACTCACCCAGCGAAGGTAAGTCAAGGCAGGCCTGGAGAAACCAGAGGAGCCCTTGGTTTCTTTAGAAAGTCTTCTGGGGACCCACGAGCCGGCTGGCAAGGGATCGCAAAGACACCTCAGGCGGAATCACTCAACAGGGGCCCACGGTCACTCGGGACGGTGTAGGCCTCTGATCTTCGGAGGGTTTCCTGCTGGAGGTTGGGACCACACGTGGTCCAAAGCACAGGTTCGTAGAACGTTGCGAAGGGGTTGCACTTGACAATAGTGCACGGTACCCAGGGGTCGCGGTTCCTCGTCACTCGTGGGGTCCACTTGCCTCAGCTTCACTGGGGACTCACGATGGCCTTGGAGAAGTCAGGAAATCCACTTCTTGGGCTACAGGGACTTCGGACTCCAGCGGGAGCGGCGTAGTTTGCGACCGTCGTTATCGTTTTTGGTGCCTGCCAAGCAGGGGAGTCACTCCTTGACCCCAAGGGAGATTCTTCAGTCCTCTAATCGTGATGTAGAGCGTCGAAGGTCCAGGATTCAGTTTCAAAGTTTAGTCCAGGGATATCTTGCTGTGGCAAGGGTTCCCCATTTTAACTAGTAAAACAGGGAGGGACTAACTCTATGACCCCACCTATGGGAGGGTCAAGGGAGGGGTGGCTACACCCACTTCCCTTTGTCCAGTTTCGCGCCAGAGCAGGGGCAGGTAGCCCCTGAGCTGGTTTGAACTGGCATATGCACAGAGGAGCCTTTTGCTCCCCCAGTGCAGGACTTCAAAGCACTCTAAGAGTGCACCCACCCAGCCCCAATACACATTATCCTGTCTGGGGAGGTGGTCACACCTCCCTGCAACAGGAAACCTATTGTCCAGGCCTCCCCTGCCGGAGTTTCGTCCAGCAGCAGGAGGCCAGACTTGTGTCTGTGGCAGCAGCATCCATTTTGTGATGCCAGGGCTTCAGAAAGAAGTTACCGGGTAAGCCAGAGTTAACATGTCTTTCCCTCTAGAAGGGTGGAATGCTACCCCCGCCGCCAGGATTGGCGGGGGGTAGTATTCAAGATGTTTGACACCAAACACGACATGTTTAGGTGCAGCCATTCCAAAGTTAGCATTTTACCGCGAGGATATAATGCGCTAAGAGTATATGGTCAGGCTGCACTACAAACAGCATCAGAGATGGTCTCCGAACGCTGCAGAGGGCCCTGCTCATGCAGGGGCACCCTCTCACATAGGAACCATGCACTCTGCCTTTAGGATTGATAAGGCCTGCCTTAGGAGTGACTTATAGGTTTATATGTGTGTATGTATTTAGTGATATAGGTAACCTATATCACAGTAAGAGGTGCATGCACCACCTTACCCAGGCTGCAGTAGCAGACCTGTGGTGTCAGTTTGGATGGCCTTCCAGGGGTGGCACAATACATGCTGCAGCCCCTGGTAGGCCTCTGAGGTACCTATGCCCTTGGTACATAGTATACCATATACTAGGGACTTATAAGGGCACTCCAGATTCCAATCAGAGATGTGCCTAAGGCACATGGAAACCTTTTACAGAGAAAGCAGATAGACTGGGGCCCTGAATAGCAGGATCCCAGTCCAACTAAGTCATAAACCAGCAAAACACCATAAAAAAGTGGGGGCAACCATATAGTCAGATTCCACCTTCCTACATAACCCCCCAAACGAAAGGAGATAAGGCTAACCTTGGCCAGTTGAGCCTTCATTGACTAAGTGGTCATATAAGGAAGCACCTGCACCAGCATGGTTGCCCCCTGTCTTATGGTCCACTAAGCAATCCCTCACCCTAAGGGTATGAGAGGGTCTCCACCATGGGGAATTACTACCTGTGGTGTGCTTAGGTAAAGTACAAGGCTGGTGAGGTGTCTGAGTAGAGAAGTGAGGCCCTAGGAATGTTGGCCTCAGCTTCCTCAGATCACTGGTCACCATGTATGCCTGTCTTTCCATGACTGAGTTGCACTTTGCTCTAAGGGTCAACCTTTGGCTGCCTACAGCTGGGGGTTGGGTCCCTTTGGATGGACTACTGGAGGGACATGGCAGGTTTGGAACCTTCTGGTCCCATGTTTGCCCTTGCCTACCAGAGTCCTTCTGGGGAGGTCCCTACATAAAGGTATGGGGGATCCCTCAGTGTGTAGAGGAATTTTCACCTGGCTAGGGCTACTAGACTGGGTGCCCCTAATCTGCTGATGGGGGGTTCCTCTGGACAGGGGGCCCTGGGGGTCCACTGACCTCCCTGACCTCTGCAGCCCTGGGCTGACTGAGGCAGGGTAGAGAGGGCAGGTTACCTGCTCCAGACTGGGTACCACCTTGGAAGGGTCCTCTGCCATCAGGGGGTGGCCAGGCCAGGCCTGACTACCTCTGTGGCAGTTCCTTCACTAGGGGTAGGGTCAGTTCCCTGAGGAGGCTGACCCTTACCTACTGTCTGGGGGAAGAAGACTTTTCTTCAACCCTTGTGCTCTCTTTTGGGGAGAGTGGGCCATTCTTTCAGGCTCCATCTCTCCAAATTCTTGGGCTGGGGCAGTGGCCATCACAGCCCCACTAACCTTTACAGGGACGCCCAACATCCTAAGATGGGTTTGGTGTTCAACTGCAGCCCAGGCTGAAATTTCCAAATCATTGCCCATCAGGCAATCTACAGGTAAGGTGGGGGACACTGCCACTCTCTTTGGGCCTGTGACCCCCTCCCAGCTGAGATTGACTATGGCCATGGGGTGATCTGTTCTGACACCATCAATGTTGGTCACCTGGTATTTAAACTCAGGTAAAAGCTGGTGAGGGGGACTAGTTTCCCTGCCACCATGGTGACACTAGCCCCTGTGTCCCTAAATGCCACAGCTTTCTGACCATTAATCATTGGCTCCAATCTGTACCTGCCCAATGCTATGGGACCCATGGTGAAGGTGGCAAATCCTATACCACCATCAGAGTCAGAGGAGTCTGTTGAGGGGTCCCTGTCTAAGCTAGGGCCCACCTCTGTTCCTCTTGCAAAAGCACCCAACTTTTTGGGTGCACTACTCCCAACTGGAGGATTACTACTGGTAGTACCAGGAGGGGTGGTAGTAGTTGTGGGAGGAACATTTTCTTTATTGCCAATCCTGGGGCAACTGGGATCAGTTTTCCAGTGCCCAGGCTTTTTACAGACATGGCAATAGGGTTTCTTTTCAGGAGAGGAAGGAGTTTGGGACCCACCCCCAGAAGAGGAATTTTGGGGCCCTGTAGGGGACTTATGCTTAGATGTATCCCCACCTTTCTCTTGGGACTTAGTAGAATCTTTCTTCTGGTCACCACCCTGATTTCTAGTTTTTACTCTGGTTCTGACCCATTTGTCTGCCTTCTTTCCCAATTCTTGGGGAGAGGTCAGATCAGAGTCCACCAGATACTGGTGCAAAAGCTGGTTTTGACAATTATTAAGGATCTGCTCCCTCATAATCAAATTGTACAATCCTAAAAAGTCATGCACTTTGTTGCCATGTATCCAACCTTCCAGAGCCTTTGTAGCACAATCTACAAAATCAACCCAGTCTTGAGTCTGAGCTTTTTGGGTGTCTCTGAACTTCAACCTATACTGTTCAGTGGTTAGGCCAAACCATCTATCAGAGCACTCTTAAAGACTGTGTAATTGTCAGCATCCTCTTCTCTTACAGTGAGGAGCTTGTCTCTGCCTTTGTCTGCAAAGGAGAGCCACAAGATTGCTGCCCACTGCCTCTGGGGGACCTTCTGAACTTTACAGGCCCTCTCCAGTGCAGTTATCCATTTGTGGATGTCATCCCCACTCTGGTAGGGAGGGACAATCTTGTTTAGGTTTCTATGGTCATAAGACCTGTCCCTATCTCTAGGGATATTGCTGCCACCATGGGACTCTAGTCCCAACTTTCTTCTCTCTCTAAGGAGATCTAGGGATTCTCTATCTAAAGCCAATTGCTTCTTCCTGATCTCTAGTTGAGTTTCCTCATACTGGACCAGTCTCTTTCTTCTCTCATGAGAGGATTCCCTCCTGTGAGAAGAAACAGAGCTCCCTATTGAGGTGCCAGAGTGGTTAGACTCCTGAGAAGGAGACCTAGACTTTCTGAGCACACTCATAATCCTTCCTGGGGGACAAAGGTGTGGTTCTCAAGATCCTCATCTTCATCTTCCCCAGAAGGGATTGGGTTCTCCAGGTCAGGGTCATTGTCACCCTCCTGGTCAGTTTCAGAGGGGGCTGGGGGTAGTAGTACCCCTGGCCCCTTCCTCATCTGCTGGCCCACCCTCTGCTCCTACCCCTTCAGTCTCTGAAGACTTACTAAGATCATAAGCCACCAACAACTCCTGGAGGTGTTGGGTGGTGGGACTTTGGCCTGTCCTTAATTTCCTCACGTTACACAAAGCTCTCAATTCCAAGAATGGGAGTGTGTCATACTTGGAGGGTGGAAGCTCAATGGCTTCCTGCAAGGCATCTTTGGATCCTGCTTTTAAGGACATTACTAGTGTGGTGTGGTGTATGCACTACCTACTCTAGTGTGGCCTACTAAACTCTCTTGAGTTGTAGAAAGGGTTGTGCTATCCCTTAACACACAACTCTAAGTTCAGTAGAACTTACTGTTATTCTAAGCTTAAATTATATGTACCTTAGGTACCTTTAGTGGTTTTCAGTTGATCAATTCAATTGAGATTATCTGGTAAAACAATAGCAAGCTGGAATCCCACACGCTGCACACCAATGTGAGAAGTTGGCCTGGCATATGCTGTCCACTAATTATAGTGGGCACCGTGCACCAGTCGAAATCGACTCTTATGGTAGGTAGGTTAAAGACAACCTTATTGAAAGCTATCCTAGTGGTAGCTATGGAGAGCAGCCTTCAGGCTAAGTCTTGAAGGAATGTAAAGCAGCTTGTTTTACCAGTCTATAATCTCTTGAGTGACCAAATGAAAGAGCACCACACCAGGTATATATTCAAAATATATGTATTTATTACTAAACACACCCCTCTAGTCTCTTTATGAGGCTAGAGTTCGAAATACATAGGTTATAATATCTTAAGTCACAGTAATAGCACAAATACACGTTTGGGCCCTAGGGGCGTACCAAACCATATACCAATAAAGTGGTATGCGAACCACGACTGAACTAGACACTAGGCCTAGAGCCTCTAGAAGTGCTTGGACCACAAGGAACCACCCAAGGTAGCGACACAGGGGACCCACGGGAGACGCGTGCAGTGTAAATACACAACCGCGATACGCCGTTAACTTCTATGGAGAAAGTCGGGATCGGGAAAATAGAGGAAAGGGACACTTAAAGAGGACTAGGACAAAACCCTTTGAGATCTAGGACTTTGAAGAGTCTCTACCCACGGGAGCACCGGAGTACTCGTGTTACCTCACCCAGGAAGCCGGGTGCATAGGTGCCTTTCGGGGTCGGGTTTCGTCGTCGGTTCTTATGGCGATCTGCTGCAAAGTGCTGCTGGCGACCAGGAGAAAAGTGTCCGGGTGGATCCAAGAGTGGATCGGAGTTCTGAAGAACCTGAAAGCAGAGGGGACAGAGTCTGGGTCACTAGCCAGTGACCAGGAAGGCAATGGACAGATGCCCACCGATGTCGAGTGCTTCAGGTGCATTGACGGTCGTCTCGTTTCTGCAGCCACGAGGTTCAGGAGGTGTTGTCAGCAACCAGGAGCAGGATTCGGGCTGGTACACGATGTCTGTCGAGTGCTGCGGTGTCCGCGACCAAATTGGACCTAACAAGCCTTGGCAACGGCAAGTCTTGATGTAGCTGAAGATCGTCGATGGTGCAGACCAGCAAGGTCTGGGGAACTCACCCAGCGAAGGTAAGTCAGGGCAGGCCTGGAGCAACCAGAGGAGCTCTTTGGTTTCTTTAGAAAGTCTTCTGGGGACCCACGAGCCGGCTGGCAAGGGATCGCGAAGACACCTCGGGCGGAATCACTCAACAGGGGCCCACGGTCACTCGGGACAGTGTAGGCCTCTGATCTTCGGAGGGATTCCTGCTGGAGGTTGGGACCACACGTGGTCCAAAGCACAAGTTCGTAGAACGTTGTGAAGGGGTTGCACTTGACAATAGTGCACGGTACCCAGGGGTCGCGGTTCCTCGTCACTCGTGGGGTCAACTTGCCTCAGCTTCGCTGGGGACTCACGATGGCCTTGGAGAAGTCAGGAAATCCACTTCTTGGGCTGCAGGGACTTCGGACTCCGGCGGGAGCGGCGTAGTTTGCGACCGTCGTTATCGTTTTGGTGCCTGCCAAGCAGGGAGTCACTCCTTGACCCCAAGGGAGATTCTTCAGTCCTCTAATCGTGATGTAGAGCGTCGAAGGTCCAGGATTCAGTTTCAAAGTTTAGTCCAGGGATATCTTGCTGTGGCAAGGGTTCCCCATTTTAACTAGTAAAACAGGGAGGGACTAACTCTATGACCCCACCTATGGGAGGGTCAAGGGAGGGGGTGGCTACACCCACTTCCCTTTGTCCAGTTTCGCGCCAGAGCAGGGGCAGGTAGCCCCTGAGCTGGTTTGAACTGGCATATGCACACAGGAGCCTTTTGCTCCCCCAGTGCAGGACTTCAAAGCACTCTAAGAGTGCACCCACCCAGCCCCAATACACATTATCCTGTCTGGGGAGGTGGTCACACCTCCCTGCAACAGGAAACCTATTGTCCAGGCCTCCCCTGCCGGAGTTTCGTCCAGCAGCAGGAGGCCAGACTTGTGTCTGTGGCAGCAGCATCCATTTTGTGATGCCAGGGCTTCAGAAAGAAGTTACCGGGTAAGCCAGAGTTAACATGTCTTTCCCTCTAGAAGGGTGGAATGCTACCCCCGCCACCAGGATTGGCGGGGGGTAGTATTCCAAGATGTTTGACACCAAACACGACATGTTTAGGTGCAGCCATTCCAAAGTTAGCATTTTACCGCGAGGATATAATGCGCTAAGAGTATATGGTCAGGCTGCACTACAAACAGCATCAGAGATGGTCTCCGAACGCTGCAGAGGGGCCCTGCTCATGCAGGGGCACCCTCTCACATAGGAACCATGCACTCTGCCTTTAGGATTGATAAGGCCTGCCTTAGGAGTGACTTATAGGTTTATATGTGTGTATGTATTTAGTGATATAGGTAACCTATATCACAGTAAGGAGTGCATGCACCACCTTACCCAGGCTGCAGTAGCAGACCTGTGGTGTCAGTTTGGATGGCCTTCCAGGGGTGGCACAATACATGCTGCAGCCCCTGGTAGGCCTCTGAGGTACCTATGCCCTTGGTACATAGTATACCATATACTAGGGACTTATAAGGGCACTCCAGATTCCAATCAGAGATGTACCTAAGGCACATGGAAACCTTTTTACAGAGAAAGCAGATAGACTGGGGCCCTGAATAGCAGGATCCCAGTCCAACTAAGTCATAAACCAGCAAAACACCATAAAAAAAGTGGGGGCAACCATATAGTCAGATTCCACCTTCCTACACCTGGCGCTGGTCGCGGTAGGGTCACGGTAGGGTCACGGACGGGCGCAGACGGGCTTGCCTTAGGCGCGCCAGCTGTGCGCTGTCGCCATTAAGTAGGGGAGGGGAGGGACGTGCAGCTGGGAGCGGGGGCGGGTTGCGGCGGGAAAAATTACCGGTGGGCAAAAGGAACAGCAGCAGGGAATACGGCGAAATATAAACAGCAGCACAGTGTACAATGACTACAGTACAATCACACAATAACAGTGATACAGTAAGGGGAACAGCGGAATGCTACGGTGGGGGCACAATCAGCGTGACGCTGACAACAACAGAGGATACAAAATACAATAAGGGGGAACAGCATTATTGGGCTATAGTGGGGGGATGCAGGGGAAAAATAAAGAAATACCGGCGCGGCAGCAAGGCACCAGCGGGACCCAGCAAGGTCTCGAACCCTGCCTGGGTGGGACCGTAGGCAGAGCACAGCAAGGCGGATCTGCTGGGGAAGAGCTGGTCTCTGACCGAGGATCAGGGGTCTAGCCTCGACATGTATAGCACCCTTCCGTGGAATATATCCACGTCAAGGTCGCTTGTCTGACATATATGTGTCTAGAAGAGCTAGAGTCAGCCTTTTTGAATGCCAAAATGTGCCCCCTTTGTAGAGGTCACAGTTTGTGGAGAAAAGAAAAAGCTCTGTTGAAGATGCTGAAATTCAACATAGCAACCTCTAGGGTCCAGGCTACACTGTCAGGAACTCTCTTCTTCCCTGAATATCTTTATGAAATTATTGAAGGCTTGCCGGTTTGTAAGTTCTCATAAGATCAGTCCCAAGGGATCCATTTGGGTAGTGTGCACTGAATGATTGTCCTGAGTTGGTAAGTCTGTCTCCGTCTTGCACACTATTTGCAGAAAGAATTGTGCACAGTCATCTATAGGTAGCCTTCATCATAGTTTGTGGAGCTCTAATGTCAAAGGACCCTCCTCACTGCAAATTTAGTTTAGTGCATCTGAAACTGAGCTAAAAAATTAAAATCAAGCAGAACTTGCCATAAAAAGAAAAAATGGTGGGGATGGGACAACGGGTACTATTAGCTGCAATGTTTATCCTTACACTATTGTGTCTGAATAAGGCTATGTTATACAATTCCACTTTTCAGGTTGAATTTATGCGGGAGCGAGGAGGAATCACTTCCAGGTCCGGTAGAGCAGCTGTTTGTCAGTGTCTCGCCTGTGTTTACGTTAGCGGTCCCTGGAATCCCCCGGTCTTCGGGGAGCGGCGGCGGTTACAAGGTGGCTTTGTTCCTTCCTGGCTGCGCATGACGGGGAGACACGAGCGGCGCTCCACCTCTCCCGGCGAGGCTGAGATGCGCTGACGCCTGTTGCTAGGTCACTCGCCTGTGCACCGCTTCCTGGGTACATGGGGAAACTGTCCGCACACCAACCGGGCGGCGGTCGTTATTACCGATGCTGCGGCAGTGGGGCGACGGGCCCTCGGGGCTGCGGCGCGGAGTCTATGTGATATGACCACCAAAGGCCCTGATTTTACATTAAAAAAGATTCAGAATCTCCCAAAGAAGCACCTGTTCCTGTTCCTGTTCCAGTCCAGTCCAGGTCTTCCAGGTCTTCACGCTGAATCAAGGTGCTCGTGTGTGGAGCCGCGAGGAGGACGCGAGGAGGACGCTGGCTTCTCCGCTCTCTGTTTTTTGCCTTAGGCCCCCCCTCGCTTTGCACACTGCGGGGGTGCTGGGCACTATACCGACTTGGCGTTGGGCGTCTGCTGTGCCCCTCGCTCGATGCCCTTCAGAGCCGGGACAGGAGCCTCTCTTGTGGTAGCCAGCAATCGGACTGTACCGGGCTGCACCGGACTGCACCAACGGAATTCCGGCCCGCCCCTCATACCCCTTCGCATCCCGGGTGTTGGGCCGGAAATTATTCTTGAAACAACCCGGAGTGCGATGTGGGGATCATCTGGAGAGCAGTGGTGAGTTGGTGGCAGGAGTTGAACTTGGAGCTAGGTCAGAACTTGCTTGCGGGTGTGTGTAGGTAAATATTCACCCGCTCAGCTCGCGCTATCTCTTGGCTACACGCTGTTATATCACGCTTCAACTTGGCTCTCAGACAGCCCGCCCCAGCAGTCCCTACTGCCCCCGCTGCCCTGTAACATTTCTTACCTGCCACTTGTCCCTTTGGGTATTTACGAACTGAGTTCAACTTAGTGGCCGATTTGTGGCAGTATTTGGGACGTCAGGGCTTGGGAACAAAAGCGAGAAGCGAGAAGCGAAAAGTGAAAAGTGAAAGTGGAAGCAGCAACGAAGCGTTAACGAAGTGTCATGCAAGGTTAGCAAAGACAGCAAAGATTCTCCAACAAGCAAAGTGAAAGAGAGGGAGCGAGGTCATCTCAAGGCTCAAAGCTCAAAGGTTTGTGAGGGTTATGAGGCTTGTGAGGGCTGGGCACGGCAAGCAGTGAATTCCACCCCGATCCCACTCTTCCTGCTCTTCTGCTCCCTTGCTCCACTGTGAACTGGGTCCACCTGCAATTTCCTTGCAGCTACCACATCACCTACACGGTCATCTTGAACAACCTAGACAGGTTACCTAGCTCATTCTTTCTCTTTTCCGGCCAAAGCAAAGGATGAGATCAGGCAAGCAGAGGTCCATAGCCCCACAAAAGAAAAGGAAACAGAGAGAAAAACTAGAGATATCAACCGTGGTCTCAGACCGGTTACTCAACTTGTCGCCAAGTGCTTCTGGAAGCTCTACAGTCCGTATGCCCTCTGTGCATTCGAAGGAAGCAGGCTTGGTGGGCCAAAACCCATTCAGTAATCAACCTAAAATAACAACAAAATTTGCCTTCCTGAAAGACGTTGGGTCAGCTGTCTTTTCGACTAATACGAAAATCAAGGGACTACCCACTCCTTTGAGCCCCACAGTGACCATCAGCAAGGTCAGCTCAGGCGGTGACAACGAGATGGGTAAATCTCAAATCCTCCAAACTAACCAAGCGATAGTCACCAACCAATTTGATGAGCTTATAACATCACAGAAGGGAGGAGATCCTAACACAGAGCAGAGCAGTCTAGAGGTCCTCGCAGCTTTGACTTTGGAAAGTCCCAAAACTAAGACCACCTTAATACAATCAGTGCCTAGGTGTGACTCTGCAGCTACTATCGCTGTTAGATCAAATCTTATCTTCAACAACATTGACCCCTCAAATGAATTCAATAGAGAGACAACGAGCGATCCTATAGCTTTCAACACTGTCTCCCCCCACGTCAGCTTAATCACAATGTGTAATAACACTGAACAATTAACAAATCCTGCCATAAAGGATAGCGTATTCAATATGATGCAGGGGGGTGAAGTTATCTATACTTCTGCTTTCATACCACCTGCTCCATCAGTGCTTTCACCCCCCTGGGGGGATGGAGGTAGAGAATCCGGCCAACGTGCACAACACGACTTGAGCGGGTCTGCGCCTTTGCAATACATGGAGGAAGCTCGCGCAGAGGAGAGAGATCTCTCCTATCTAGAATCGAAAGAATGGGAAAAAATGCTGTCTTCATACGGAAAAGACGCCTTTGACCATCCTAGACCACCATCGTCCCAAAATGAGGAGAAGAAGGAGGATTTTAAACAAGAGAAGGCATGGGCCACAGCTCTGGACATCTTACAAAGGTCAGCTGACGCAATGACCTATCAAGCCAACAAAATGGACATACAAATCAGCCTTTTGAACACACTGGCTGTGTACGTAGTCAAAATAGATGACAAAATTACAAACTTGAACAACCTGATTAGACGGGCTCAAGCGGTTGTAGATCATCCGCAACAAGGATGCGAATGCTCGCCAATAATCGAGAAACTGAGCACGCTCCCAGTAATGATGGAAAAGCTGTTGGTAGACCTAAAAGAAATTACAAACACAAAGTCATTTCCCCCAAACAATAGTGACGGCGACTTATGTCCTGTAATGAAAGCAAAGGCAGAAGCAAATCCAGGGATGCGAAGTGATGAAATTAATGCCTCGTCTTCACCCCAGGACACATCGGCTACTGGTAGTTCAATGAGAGACCAACAAAAATCCCCATCCGCGGGCAAAGCTAAGTTCACTTCACCACCTCTAATTGATCAGGACATGGAAGACCAGACTGGCAAGGGGAAAAGACATAGGAAGCGAAAAGGCCGCAATAAGATCTGCAGGATCAAACAAGATCTGAGCCTTTACCCTCTGTTTAATACCTACAGACGAGCTGCTGCTACGAGCACAACGACCCAATTGGAACTGACGAGCTAAAAACTCAAAAAGTGATCCAAACAACCCCACTGGAAAGCGATAAACCAAATAAGACTGGCACTCTGTCACCTGTAAAGGAAAAGGACGAAGCCGGGGCAGATCAGGCTCACTTGGCCCATAGGGGGAAAATGGAGCCAACCACGACCACCCAAATGGCAATTCTTGACTCAATGCCACAACAAAAGGCAGAGGGCCAAAGATCCATCGGGCCCACAGATCCGCTTGGTAGCTCCAATTCAGTGAATTATGCTCAAATCAGCAGCTTACATCAAAATCATGCGGGCAATTCTACTACATTGGAGAAGGGCAAGGGAAGCGAAGTACCAACCGCCCGTGGTACAACTCAAAAGAGCCCTAGTGCACGGAACAGGTCAGCTCTCATACCTGTTCACCGAGCAATGAACGTGCAATCAACAGGACCTCCGACAGGAATAGATCCAACAAATTGGGCCCACAGGCCAGAGTCACAACCAAGGCTTCCCTCCCATGGAGATCCAACCTTCACGCTTTTCTACCCGGAGTACAAGTCCAAAGGTAGCTGCGACATATTAAACCGCGGGAACATCATTAAACTGATAGAAGCGATAGGCTTGTCCAATGTCATAACCTCACAGGACATTACATCAATAGAATTCATTGCACCGGGACAGGGTCAAACAAACGAAAGCACAAAGGTTACTTGGAGCTCGATAGAGGTAATGAATGCGATCTTACGTCACACTGAAATCTTCAAGCAGTGGGGCATACTCATACTACCCGGTAGGAACCCTGGCTATCCACATGTTCTGCAGGAAACCCGAGGCCTTGAGCATCCATGCGTCTCAAAAAGAGCTGTCTATTCAGTCTTGAGGAGTGCCCGTGATAAAAATCCCCCCTCCGACTCAAAAATAACAAGCGTAGAGAGGACCAGATCACACTCAAAAGGGATCCGGAAAAGTCCGGAACATGGTCATGGCTGGAGGGCTCCCTAAACTCAACCCGGCTGCTCCGTTGACATCACAACAGCCAAATGGGTCATGACATCTGCCCACTAAGGATTTGCTCATGGAACATTAATGGGCTATCAAGCAAATTGGGGGATAAAGCAACAATCTCCTATTTACGATCATTTGAGATAATATTACTTCAGGAGACATGGCTCATGGAGCCGCAGCAAATAGAAGGGTTCAAAACTCATCACATTCCAGCTCTGAAACTGAAACCTTCGGGAAGAGGCGGCGGTGGCCTAGCAATTTATATATCAATAAAAAATGTAATCACCTCATGGGACCTCGCGAGCCCTTCCCATTTCCTCCAGTCTGTAGGAATCTCATTTAGCACAAACAAAGGCCAGCCCAGGTCCATCATTTTAATGAATGCCTATGTTCGCCCAAATTCAGTGTCCAGACAATCCTTCTCAGACGAGGTGACAGAGTCAGTGTTAAGAATGAAATCTGGTCTCTCGAACACAGACATAATACTATCTGGCGACTTCAACATGTGTCTAATGTCTGACCAACAGAAAAATGAGGTAACTAAATCACAGGAAAGTGTTTGGGTTATACCACCGCAGGTCATTCCCGGATGGCACAAGGAAGACCGGAAGGGACGCTCCTTACAAAGAAATCTGGAACATCTTGGTCTTAGAGCCCTCAATGGGCGTTTTCTTCCTGACAAGCCACCTGGTCTCTCATACTTATCGAAAAATGGCGCATCCTTAATTGATTATACCTTTGTCAACCTTTCCCTCCTGCACCAAATATTAGGTTTTGGATTCGGCAACAGAATAGAAAGTGACCACAGCCCTCAAGAAATATCGCTTAGCTCCAGTTTAGTGCAACATGCAGAGGCAAGGGCTCAAGCCTTTGATAGCTATACGATCAATTTAAAACGAATCAAGTGCTCGGTTAACAAACTTCAGCAGGTAACATCGGAGGCAAAACAAATTTTTGAAAGCAACAGCAGGACAACCGATGATCAAATTGCTAACTGGACAACATTTGCAACGAATTTGACAGAAAGCAAAACCAACATCGTACGCAAAATCAAATGGGACGCAGCAGTCGACCTCTTGCAATCCCGCGATACGATTAGCGAAAAGAACTATGAACCGGCTATGGCGGGAGTTAAAAACAAAGCCAATGGACCCACCAACAATAATTAAACTGAGAGAAGCCCGCAACCATCTGAAGATAGTCAAAAGTGAACATCGCAGGGCTCACTGGAATTCTTTTTGGGCTAAATTATATCAAGACATTAAGTCAAATAATTCTGCGAGGTTCTGGCGTACCATCAATAGTCTTGGAGGGAATGTCCCGAAAGCTGCTTCATCAAATATACTGGAGTCCGAGTGGTACTTGTTCTTGCACATTCACTTTAACGATCGACAAGAAAACACTATTGATCAGTGTTCCGGCGAAGAGGGCAGCAAAGCTCCAAAAGTGGCGAACATGTCTTCAGAGCGACTTGTTAAAACGCTAACCACAGAAGAATTTCCCTACAAAGGCCAAACACCTGAAAAGGTAACAGTGAGATTAAATCATTCAAGCTGCATCGAACAAAGTATAGTCCCGGAGGACCAAATTGAAAAACAGATTAAAAAGGGTCGGAAAGATGGAGCTCCAGGTCCAGGGGGCATTCCTCCGGCTCTGTTCAAGGAGGATACGGCCTTCTGGGCTTCTAAGTTATCTCCACTCTTCACTTCCATCTTACAAAAGAACATCAGTCCGCCCTCTTGGCAAGGATCGATTCTTGTGCCAATCTTTAAAAGTGGGGACAAAAAACTTCCAGGGAATTATCGACTGGTCGCCCTCATCGACAACGAAGCAAAGTACTTCGGCTGGGATACTGCTCAACTCACTTCGGGCATGGGCCGACGAACATTCAGTAATTCCTCCGAACCAAACTGGCTTTACAAGTGACACTGGTACCTCGGTCAATCTTATGACTCTTTCCTGCCTGATAGACCAGGCGGAATCCAGCACCAGCCCGTTTTACATGGGATTCATAGATTACAAAGCCGCGTTCGACAATGTCAACAGGGCCAAGTCTGGCAGAAGCTTTCCGGACTGAATATCCCAAATGGCCTTCTAAGAGCCATAAAGCTACTGCACCAGGACACATGGGTCAGAATCAAGATTGGGGATGGCTCTAGACTGTCACGCCCAATCGTAACAACGAAATGACTAAAACAAGGATGTGTCCTGGCCCCCACACTTTTTAACCTATTTTTATCGGACTTGCCGGAAGCCCTCAACAAGGTAAACTCTCATGCTCCTAAACTAGCCAGTTTCCAGTTGTCAAATCTCCTATACGCCGATGATGTAGTTCTCCTAAGCAACACAAAGATTGGCCTACAAAGACTTATGGACGCTACTGCCGAATACTCAATTAAGAACGAGCTCCAGATAAATAATAAGAAAACTAACATTTTGGCGGTACGTTCAGGAAGGCCCCAGAAGCTGGCATGGGTCCTAAATTCTGAAAGCATTGCAGAATCTAAGTGCCACAAGTACCTAGGAGTTCTTTTCAATAACAACGGTAGATATAAAACCCATCTAGAAGAGCAAAAAAAGAAGGGAGTAGCGCTATCTTTCGCACTCAGCTCCATTCATAAGAAGCTACTTGGCCCAACATTTGCTCCAACATTGCAGGCAGCACAGGCAAAAGTAATTCCCACACTAACGTACGGAGCGAGATGCTAAAAGGGCTGGACAGTGGCCAATTAGATAAAAATCATTGTGAAAATCTTCAGAACCGTGTTCCAGTTGCCTACACATACATCACCTGCTCAAATCAGACTGGAACTGGGCATCTGCAACCAATCTTTGGCCAGATTGATGAGCTTCCTAACATGCTGCCACAAAATAAGGTCGTCAAAGAAGGCACCCTTGCGCAACACCTATGGTCCAGCCTGCACACGAAACGATGGCGAGCAGGGTACGAATATTGGGCGAGAGGACTAAAAACTTTAGCCTTGAACGAAGTTTGGGACCTACAAGTCAGTCAAAATGAATTCAAAAGGCTAGGTAAAATAAGCGCAAAAAACTCTCTTCATTAGAAGACAAGGCAAGCCTCGCAAGAAGAAGTCACGGCTGGATGACTCTTAGATCATACGAAAAGCTGACGCCTCAGAGCTATCTAATCCTGCCGTTTATGGCACGCACTAAACTTTGTTTCCTAAAACTAAGAATGGGAGTGATCAACTTGTCTTGCCATTTTCCCAAATGGAAAAGAGACCAAGCCCAGCAACACTGTCGGCTTTGTGGGAACCACAGGGAAGACATAATACATATCCTATGCTTGTGTCCAAGTCTGTTGAAGGAAAGAAGGTCCCTTTTACGGAGAGGCTGGAACACCAATGAGGTCAGATTGTGCAGAGTCGCAGTATTGGCCTGCTTCGACCCACGGAACACCAATCTAAACTGTGCATTAGTAAGGTTTATGGATCGTGCTGCAAAAAACTAGGGGAGGGGATCAGCAACCAGTAATCTCCACCAGAAAAACAACCGGCAGATCCTCCCAGCAGGCACCCAGACAAAGGAAAAAGACTTGCCAGAGTCACCTAACTATCTGATTAGAGGGGCTCAGTGCACAGGCTGGCTTACTCCGGGACTCAATTTCCAAATCTTGGACAGTATCACCAATGCCCCTAAGGGTTTATTATTAATGTATCGGTGGCAGGGCAATCACAAGCATACTCTGGAAATCGGGGGCCCGGGGGTCTTTACTACAAATAACTGGGGTTCTATTTTTCTTTTAATGTGCAAATTTGTATCTTTTGTAACTTGCAAAGGTTTTTTTAAATCATGCAATAAAGTTTCTTATACAAGGTTGAATTTATCTCTCCAAACTATTGCTCTACAGTTTGAAAATTGCATTTCTTCCTAGCACCTGTGACAGTATATTCCTCAATGCATCCTACTTTACTAGGTTGACTCTATATTCCATGATTACCCGGTGTAACTTCAAACTGAAAAAGGTCGGTCTACTAGAGGGCCTTTCATATATTTTCATCCTCAATAGGACACCTATATCTACACATAGCTCCTCATCTCCCTTTAATTGCCCTTGGGATGTCATAGCTTGTTGGACTCCATGAAAAATGACTAATCTGGACAGTGCAGCACCTATCCTGACCCACACTGCCTCATTAACAACATTAACAAGAATGAACTGAACTTCAAACAAATCAGATATCTCTCAGAATCCCCTGGGCATCATTTTGTTAAGAAATATTTGTTTCCTCAAGTTTTCTTAAGCAGCGTGAAGTTCTTTTAGGGTACTGTGAATATTCAGAAAGCTGATTGTTTTCTGTCACATGTGGTCATCTCTGCAGCACACAGAGAATCTACTCAAGGTCTATTGCAATTGAGTGGGTGACTATACATTTCAAGTGATTATTGAAATCAGTCACTGTCACTGGCTGAGGTTGAGAATGAATGAATGTCTGAATTCATTTTTCTCTTTCGTGTATTATGCCCAGTGATGTGATCATCATTGACTCCTATATGTATTTACTTATGGAAAGGCATTTGTACTGCACAAATCTAGCTAGAAAACAATGTAGTGTGGAATGATGGAGGAAGCCAAGCCCTTGATAATGTGTAGGATACTTTGGGGTAGTGACAGGGTGATGCCAGATAGGCCATCAAGCAGAGCATTTCTTCTTTCCAAGTATATGAGAATCTGAGATTTCAATGCTGCTCTGAAATTCATTTCACGAAGGATATTTTGTACTCAGTTGTCTTGTATTTCCTGGAATTCTTTGATGGTAAGATATGTGTTGTTACTAAATCTGAGTAATTTCTCTCTCTGTCAGCTGGAAGGAGAAGCCATCTAGGTCCACGTCAGTGAGTCAGGTTTTTGTTTGTGGTTAATAGAGGGTCTTGGTAAACCGAGTGAATTCCATATTTGTCAGACTAAGCTTTCAATTGGTATTGCACATCCAATTCGGTATCAGCTTGAGGCAGATTTGGAGATGCTGAACTTCATTGGTTCATTAAACATTAAAGTAAAGTTGAGTGATGTTGCCTAATTGATGGTTCCACATAAAGAAAGAAGGAGATGGATGCAGTGGGTTTCTTGGGTCTTACTACTCCAATCTGGAAGAACTGTTGGTGGTAGCCCTTAGCAAACTACATCTGGGAAATCCTAGCATTTTTCCAGAAATTGCATCAGTGTTTGATCATTAATAGTATTGACATCTGCAGAGGCGTTGAGCAGGATCAGAAAGAAGGGCTGATTGGTAAGGAGAGTGTGGATGACTACTTGAAGAGCAGTTGCCTGAGCAACAGTGTGGTTTACAACCAGGTTTGTAGTCTAAAGATTATTGTTGATCTGATTTGATCCCCTATAGTTGGGATGAGACAGTTTTCTTAAATAGTTGCATTGAAAAAAAGTTGGGTAGTGAAGTAGAAATTGAGAAGGCAATCTGTGTCCAAGGTTGACTTTATCTGCAGAGGAAGGAACTGTTCTATTTTGAGGGGGCCCAGGAAGGTTCATAAGTTTATGGAGGAATTCATATTATTAAGAACATGAGTGAGGTCATCTTCAGGATGGGATTGAAAATGGATGATACAATTATGCTTTCATAGGAGTTGGCCTGAGCGAGTTCAGGATGTTAGTGAATTAATTGTGTAAAAGGAGGTTGGAGGCTGTCCACTTGGGTGTGAAGTAATTGTTGTTGGAAAGTACAGTGGTTCCATTATCGATGTAAGATCTAATTAAAAAAAAAAAATTCCATCGAATAAGTGATTAGTGTAAACTGAGTGATGGAAGGATATGAGAATGGCTTGATGCAGTTCTTACAGCCTTGAGGAATGGTTTGCTTTATGTTGGTTGTGTCTTTCTTTAATTGCTGTACTGTAAATGGGGGTTTTGATTGAGGGACTGTGAGATCTGAATGTGGTTCAGTGTACTGTCAGCTTGGTGAGATCTATTGAGACATTGGTTCATGTCTATTTCTTTTTCTCTCTGTGGAAAGTGCTCTTGTTGTCAAAGGATTCTTGGCTGTTCCAAGATACTGAAGGTTTGGAATGGGAATATTGTGTTTTCAGAGTTTCTTTGAGTTCTACATAGAGTTTCAGCATTGTATTATAGATGTGGCAGGGTGTATGGACTTCTCATATGGTCTGGCTAGTTTTCAACTCTTTGAGATTTTCTAACACAGAGTCCAAGTGGAGGTCTTTAATGGAGTACAGTGTGTTTTTTTCTCTCCTTGATTGAATTCAAAGCAATAAGGAGGTGAAGAAGACTAATAATGGGATGGCAAAGTGGTCAATCCAGTCCAGTTGTCTATGGTCCACACAGTGGATTGTGGGTAATACCAATTGGATGATGTCAAGGGCAATGCCTTTCAAGAATGTAAGTTGATGATGTGATGCTTAATGGCCAGAGTATTGAGAAAGGTATTCAGGGATTACTTCATACTTTCTGTGCTGGAGTTCAACGGTAGACTGAAGTCTGTAAGGAATGTAGGGTAGGAATACTGTGAGGCGGTAAAACTGATGATGTTTGAGACTTTTTGTATGATATTATTATTTGGTTTAAGGGTCTGTCGAAGAAAATTACCAGGGCTGACTTTCAGAGTGGTGAGAAGCTCAAATCTGTGCAGGCCAGGAAGACCTGTGGATGACAATTTGTCCTCCTCCCATGCTTATGCACTAATAGTTTATGAAGGCAGCCCTTGCTGCGGAATCCACCTCCCACAATGCTGGTAAGCTAATACTGAGGCCGCTTGGCAAAGCTCTTTCAAAGTAAATTTAGACAAATATATAACATAAATAAACATATGTTACACTGCTCCTGTATAACCATACATGAGATAAATAAATAAACAGGAGGAAGAAGTCGGCCATATTGGACTCACTTTTTTATCTTCTGAGCCTTGTAAAATACATTTCTGCCTGAGCAAGACATATCTGACCCAGTAAGGACTAGGATGCGGAAGACAAACCAGATGGCAATGCCTGGAGCAACTCTCAGAGAGTGAGCACCTGGGAGTATGCTGGTCTGATTGAGGTGCGTGAAAACATAAGCGTCGCTGAACTCCCTCTTTCACTATTGCTGTCATCACATTGGTGTCACATTGGCATGTTGACCATCATTGATGGCAAGATTAGAAAGCCACTTACAGCTGATATGATTAATGGTATAATTAGAGAAAAGCCAACAAATTACTAGTGATAGCCAAGTGGGAGCTGAGCCAAGGGTCGACTCTGGCTTTAAGAGCTCGTGCATGAGCAGAAACTTTGGTAACAAGCATCCTGTTCAAATATGATAAGGTGTCTTCCAAATTAAAAAAAAGGGTATTTTTTTATCATCAACATGCCAAAGTCTTTTACCTTAATACATCAATTTGTATGTCTGCATTGAGAAGTATTTATTAAAAGAGAGAGTTTCAATACATAAACTGAGAAACTTCCCTTCTCCACCCTGCTACTATAATTCTCTTAGTGGACTAATTCACAAGTTAATTATCATGTGTACCCCATATGTGGCCTAAATGTTATCATAAATTGCCAACATCATAAGTCTTTATATAAAGGCAAGAAGTTTGTCATAAGGAACAAACAGTGGGCTCGGTGAAATAAAGCATTTGTCGAAGACCACACAAAATACTTTCCCAAGCAAAATTGTGAGTTTGTTGGACAACAAAAACTTCAAAACTTTGCGAGACTGATTCTGAGCATACCAACAGGATATGTAAGTAAGTAAGTTTATTATGCATGATTAATAAAAAACGTTGAATTTACATGACATTATACACATTCCATAACATAATTTAGGCATACTATAAAAATTGAAAACTGCATGAGGTGCAGGCCACTGGAGATAAAACTTTGAGCCGTCAAGCTAGTAGTGATACGAATCGGTGGTAGCAGTTTGTTTTTGTGTGCGCTTACTCCGTTTATATTCAACCAGTAATGTCATTGTAGTACTAAGATAACGCATCTAAGAAGTGTGTACCTAAGAAGACAGTTTTCCTCATAAGTTTGTGTTCAGTTCTGAAGAAACGGATTATTAGTTGTTGTACACTGGGATTGTTCTTGTTCCAATATCACTTTAGCTGTTGTGAGTTGCCCCAGACTTTATCCATCCTCTGTGCGTGGCTGCAGCGTTCTTCTTGTTAAAGTGGCAATACATCAAGTGTGGACTTATATGGTGTAATTTCCGCTGCACAAGATAGTCCTTTGAAAGTATAGTTTTCAATAAGTAAAAGATAAAAGCCTCTTTTGTAAGCTTGATGGGTATAGCAGCATTTTGTAGTTCTGTAATTGGAAGTGCGTAGTGTTTAAAGAAGGCGGGGTTTTGGGAATAATTGTAGCGGCCTGTTCAGATTCATCATAGAGGAAATAGCTCCTTGGCAGTTAATCAGGTGTAGCAGTGTTATATTTTGTCAGTTTATTGGTTTGCTCTCCTTTCCTTTCATTACAAGGTGACAATTGAGCCAGTCTCCTGTCTACTGCAGTGAGAAATCATGTGAAGCTGCAGTTTAATTGTATAGCAGTAGGATCAAAGCAGGTCTGCAAGTACGAATGCCTTTTTAGTTGAAGATGGGACGAAGCAATGAGCCGCGGTCTTTCAGTTGACTTGTACAATGACATATTGTGAAGAAGATCTTCTCTTCCATTGGTAGCTCCTTGATTCCTCTTCTAGGGAGGTAGGTGAGGAAGGATCAGAAGTATGCTCAGGCGGTGTCTTAAGAACTTTTCCTTGAATAGTAAGTTGTACCTTGCACTCAGATATGGTTGTGATTTGGTGGTCGCATAATTATTAAGTACAAAGCAGCTGTGTGCCCTTTTCGCCAATGTAGACTTGCTTTCGATTATAGAAATCACTTTAGTGGCTTTTGAAACTAATTTTTTGAAGCTTATATGAGTTGCTGAAGTCTCCCAAACGTTGTTCATGCCCAACAGCAAATAGGAGTCTTAGAGATACACTCTGGCTGGTGAGCTTTCTCAAAGTGATAATTCAGCCCAGAGATGCGATTTTATTGTGTCCTGCTCAGCTCATTTGATCTTGTGCCAGCCTTTCATAAACGCCCCACATCTGGCCAAGAACTGTGTCTGTGGACCAATTTCTAGCCATATTTGCATCAGGGTAGCATAATTTGGGAGGTGGAATATCGTTCTGTAAGCCCTGGCGATGATTTGATCCTGAGCAGCTGCAGCTAGCCTCGGCTCACTTCTGTATGTTATCGTCGAGAGGTGTTGTGTTTGGAGTAGTGGGGCTAGAGAATTGCCAGCTATTGCCATTTTTAAAAATCTCTTTACTAATGTTATTGTGATGCCTTTCTGTCTCAGGGCTTCTTTTGAGGGTATGTAGTATCTTTTTTTGTCTAGTATAGTTTATTGCCATAGTTTTTGTTTTTCCTAGATTAATTTGCAAGACATTCTCATGAGAGTATTCTTGTGTGGCATCCAGTAAATGTGGTAGTACTATTGGCGTGCAACTTATTAAGACTAAGTGATCCACATAGAGGAGGTTAGAAAGAGTCACCTTTCCCATCAGGATATGTTCGCCTATGACATGCGTACAGTGTACCATTTGTACCCCAAATCTGACAAGTTACAAATGAATTGTTAAACCTCAGAACATGGAAATCCTGACTCCCTAATTAAATTGTGGTAACACCCTTTTGTTTAGTTACTCATGCATACCAAAAGAGATACACAAGAAAGCAACATGCACTTTCAATATTTATTGAAGCATTGTGATTCTTGAGTAAAATACGTGCGCTACAATAATCAATGGAAGGAAACAGAAACAGAATACTGTAATTAGCATTATGAGAATGGTGAAAAAGATAAACAGTTCAACCATTTTGCTGTTACAGAATATATATGCTTGCTTATAAGTATTGTAATAAAGTGTACTCCTAACTACCACTACCTAAACTATCTAGGGTGGCTGAATCTGCCAAATCCTGTAGGCTGATCTAACTCCCTGTTAACTGTGGGTAAGTGTCATCAGGCTGCCCCTCTTGGTAGAGAGCTGGGCAGCATCCCTCGCAAGAGTTAACAGGAAACAGCTGAGCTGGAATTCTGGCATGAGTAACCTCTCAGTGCCAGCGAAATGCTCCTCCAACTAAATAAGGAAGTGAAGCTGTTTATATAATAAACATCACCCAAGTGGCCAGTCAGGCTGCTATTGTTGATTCTGTTTGATTCATTTCGCGTAGTGAACTTAGCGCTTGTATAGAATGTTCAAGGCATTGTGATAATATGCCTACGAAGTGGAAATGTAAGCAATGATGTTTCAGAGAATATTATCCTGCACAGGCACGCAATAGAATGTGTGTCAATTATCATTGTGTTTAAGAAAAGAAGGTAATTTAAAAATGTGAGCATGTAAAATGGTTTTCCTTTGTGCAATTAAGCCACTAGATGGGTAGCTCTTTCTCACATCAAAGATGTTTAATTTTTTTTGTCTGAGATTAAAGCTTGAGTGAAGGGCAGAATCCATAGGTTCTGGCAGTGTTGCATTGCAAAAACCTTGTTCAAGGACATAAGAACCCTTGACACCAGACACAGACTACTTTACACTTTTTTTTTTATTTTGTGGAGGGAGATTTACCGGGTTCACAGAGCGCAGCCCGAGGCTGGGATTAGAACGTGTTTTCCCATGGTTGGCAGCTGTAGTCACAAGACCACTTTGCCTCGCATGAAAGCTTGGCTCAATTTGTGCTTACAAAATTACTTGAGGACCTCGAGCTGAGCCAGAGCCAGGGTTCTGGCTCAAGTCTGGAGCAAGCTTTCACTGGCTTGGCACCGTTTTGGCAGCTTAGTACCAATGCAAGCACCCTTGCACCATGGTGCGAAGGTGCCTCTGTTGCATGCAGGATTGTTTTTGCGCAGGAAGGGGTAACTTCCTGCACAAAAACAATCCTGAGAGGCTTTTTCCTCTTTCTATGTACAGCACACATAGAAAGAGGAAAATCAAGGAGAAATGAAGATATTTGGTGAAGGCATAATATTTTGGCACATTCCCAGGTTTACACGTCCTTGTAAATCTGGGAATGCATCCCAAAACTATAGGAGTTGCAGAGGAACACCCAACACAGCGCCCATGGAACACCTCCCTTGCCCAGAGTAAGGCAATGCAGCAATTTTCACTGTGTTGCCTTGCTCAAAGTGGCTTTAAGTGGCTTCAAAAATCTGATTTTGAGGTTTGTGTCACACATGTTCCGATGTTGCGTGGTGCAAGCATGATGGTAAGCTCTCATAAATATGTGTCTAAACCTATGTCTTGCTTCCAATTGCAGCAATTAACTTGAACATGCAAAGCATTGGGGCCTCTTCGGTTGTCGCTGATATTTGAGATGGCTAAAAATGCTCTGACCAGGGTAGTTCCTGTGTCCCACATTATTTGAGTCTATTAGAGAAAGTGAAGATTAAGAGCCTGATTTAGATCTTGACACACGGGTTACTCCGTAACAACAGCGACAGATATCATGTCTGCCGAAATATAAATCTCATTATATCCTATGGGATTTATATCCTTTGTGACGGAGTAACTCATCCGCCAAGATCTAAATCAAACCCTAAGCCTAAGGTATTTCCTGTTTTATGCATGAAGCAGTTTACTATTGGTTTAGACCTAGTGAGCTCATTGTGCTGATTACCTTAGCACTTCTGTGATTGTCTAAATTCTCCACCCAAATATTAAAATCACCAAGAATCATCATGGTGGTAAAAAAAGAATTGAGCATGAATGAACAGTTCCCCTAACCATTTGAAATACCTATATAAATTTGAGGAGGGTGGTATATTACAATATAGCCAATGACAGCATTCATATTACTTTCTAAAGTTAGGAGCATGGTTTCTGTACCATTAAATTGGGAACAAGATTTTGTGTTTTGAAAGGAATCATGTCCACAACACTCCCACGTCTATCAGGATAATTGTATCTAATTATTTTATGGTGGGCTGCCAAAAGTTCTTCTAAGGTAGGTTACAATCTCCCTAATTCTGTTATGAAAAAAAGTTTGAGCTGGTCGATAATAAGTAAAGCATTTATTAAAGCTTATTTTTTCCTGCAGATTGAGTACTACATAAACCGGCTTTGATCTTGCTATTGAATTCACTTTTTTGCTTGGGGGTGGCGTAAAACAGATGGTAGATGTTTGCTTACCTCTTCCTTTTGGAGTATAGTCATGGAAATATAAGTTAGGAATGGACTTAACCATGTTACCATCCCCAGAATGTTGGCTGTGTTGAAACCTGCTGATAGGTGGAAATGTTTGGTCATCTGGAGAGCATAATGGCCAGCGGGCTAACCATGTTTACCAGGGGATGGGCACAAATAGGCTTGCTTTGCTCTGCCTTTGGCTCTGTGGCTGACTTTTTATGTCCACAGCAGAATGAGTGAAATAGGAGAGCACAAGAAGGCTCAGCGGTGACTACTCAGCCCAGCTTCAGATGGAAGTCAGGCATGGTAATATTGGGCAAATAATGTGAAAGTGACTGACAAAGCAAATACCTAAAATAATAAAAGAGCACACATTGCAAAGAGATACAAGGCAACCTCGGAAGTAAGAGTAGAAGAAAATAAAAGATAGGTGTGGGCATAACTTGGGTAATTTCATGTAGCTCATTCAGGGAGGAACTGCCCAAAAATTCTGCAAAATTATTCAGAATTATGCGAGAAGAGTAATTCTGCATTTAGCGCTATTCTTTAAGAGAAAAATTAACCCTTCATGTCTGAAATGGATGTGAGGATGCATTTTTCACTAAGAAATACTGCTAAATGCAACAGAACATGAGTAGTGAGCACAATGAGCCACTCACAATCGCTAAAGCCTTAGTCACAAGTCTGGCAGTCCAAGGACCGCCAGACTCGCTGGGACGTGGCGGTGGCAGGCCAACCACAGCCGCACCGGTGGCCCAACCGCCCCTTTATGAGTTGGGCAGTCGGAGTGCCCTGGGATCGCCGACACTGCCAGGGAACCACCGTTCCATGGAGGTAGCATAGTGGTCAGGAGACTGCAACATGCTTGGAGGGAAAGCCGCAGTCCCGCCAAGCATATTATGAGTTTCCTCTCTGCCGGCGGTGTCATGGAGTCTCCTCCTCCATGTACATCGTGGAGGAGAGGAAACAGAAGGGGCTCTACAGGGTCCCCGGTGCCCCCTACTCTTGTGGATGCACACAGGGGAGCATAAAATATGCACCCTGTGTGCATGCACAACAGTTCCTGCATGGCATGGACTTTCGAGTCCATGCCATGCAGTAACCTTCTGAGGCAGTCCCATTGTGGTACCTTTTTCAAAGGCACCGCCGCCTTTGAAGGATGCACGGCCCTGGGAACGCCATGCCACGTGGCAGCGAGTCTCGGAGTACAGGGGCACAGCAGTGGCATACTGCCTGCCAAACACCGCCCTAAATGTGCACTTGGGGTAGGAGTTCTCCGCAACTTATACTTGGCATTTAGCACTATTTTCTTATGCAAAATGCATCCTCACGTCTAAAATGGGTGCATGGATGCTAAATGCAACAGAACACTAATAGTGAGCACAAGTAGCTGCTTGGGTTTGATAAATTAGGATTTTCCCCTCAAATTATTCTTAGTTACATAATTGGGTGTAATCACGTTATTATGGGTAATTCTGCATCAAAGAGTAATATGGTATTATCTAAATTACTTAAATTACTCCAGCGTAATTGAAATTCCACCCAGGCCTAATAAAAGGCCAGTTAAAAAATAATGCACAATAAAATAATAACGGATCCAAGAGGGCCAAGCACCTTTCAGCCAATGGTTATGTTATGCTGTGTTGTGTTAATTTGTAAACTGTGGCTAATTACATATGGGGCATTCAGGCACTGGAGCAGGTGTGAACGTTGGCTGCAGGGTCTTAGTTGATGAACCAGGTCTTCAGCTTCTTGCAGAATCCCAGAAGCAAGGAGGAGGCTCTTAGGTGTAGCAAGAGGTTGTTCCATGTTTTGGGTTCAAGGACCGAGAAGGCTAGCCCACATGTTCTGCGTCTACGGATACGGTGTGTGTGTGTGTCTGAGAGAGAGAGGTAGAGTGTAGGTGTCTGGTGTGCTGGTGGAAGTGGAAGTGGAAGCGGGAGCTGAGGTATGCTGGTCCAGTGTTGTACAGTGTCTTGTATGTATGTGTGAGGAGTTTGAATTGACAAAGTTTGTGAATCAGCAGCCATTGCAAATCCCTGAGGTGAGGCGTGATATGGTTACGCTGGGGAGGTCCAGGACGAGTCTGGCAGTAGCATTCTTTATAGTCTGAAGATGGTGGAAGAGGTGGTTGGGGATTCCAGCATTGAGTGCGTCACTGTAGTCAAATGTGCTGGTGATTAGGGCTTGAGTTATGGTACATCTGGTGCTCTTGGGAATCCATCCGAAGATATTTGTAAGGATGCGTAGCATGTGTAAACAGGAGGACCTGACTGCATTCATCTCAGCAGCCATGTTGAGTTTGTCATCTAATATGTTCCCCAGGTTGCGTGTGTGCTTGGTCGATGATGGAGTAGAACCGAGCTCTTATGACCACCAGGTGGAGTCCTAAGGGGAGTTTTTGTTCCCGAAGATCGGGACTTCAGTCTTATCCATGTTGAGTTTCACGCAGCTCGTTGTCATCCATTCTGAAATGTGGATCATGCATTCAGTGAAGTTGGGACTGGTCATGGAAGATTTGTCTGACATGTGGAGGATGAACTAGGTGTTATTGGTGTAGGAGATGATGGCAATGCTATGGAATCTAATGACGTCCATGAGTGGTGTCATGTATATGCTGAACAGTGTGGGGCTGAAGAATGATCCTTGAGGGACTCTGCTGATCAGGTTCTTGGGCTCTGATGTGTAGGGGGGGCATACATACTGTGCTCTCCTTGTGAGGAAGGAGCATATCCAATTGATGGCAGTGTCTTAGATGCCTGTGTCGTGTAATCATTTGATGCGGTTGCAGTGTCGACTGCTGCTGAAAGATCCAACTAGACTCAGACTAGAAGGGTAAGGATCCCATCTGTGATGGTGATAAGTGCTGTCTCTGTGTTGCGATTGCTGCAGATTCCAGATTGGAAGCGGTCGAGAGTATTGTGGAGATGCAGATGGTTGGTGAGTTTTTGGTTGTTTGCTTTCTCTATCACCTTTGCTGTGTATGGTAGTATGGAGATGGGTCGGAAGTTGATGAATTCATTGGGGTCAGTCAATGTTTTTTTAGGAGAGCTGTGAATCAATGGAGAGATTGTTAATGTGTGTGAGGAATTTGCTGAGCATGGGTCCTCCCAGGTTTTTAGGTATGGTGTCGACAAAGGTCTCTGGGTGCCACAGAGTGGCTGGTCTTTATGACTGAGATAGTTTCTTTCTCAGTGGGTGTTCTCCAGTTAGTTAGGTGTCTGTCTGAGTGGTAGATGTGCAATTTGCTAATGATGTCCTCTGGATTGGGTTGTTTTTCAAAGTTGTTGTAGATATGCTTAATTTTGACGTTGAAGTAATTTGAAAGATTCTCGCTGAGGTCCTGGGAGGGGGTGATGGAGTTGGTTGAGGTGTCTGGGGTGATGTATTTCTTGATGATGGCAGAAAATCTCTTTGCTTTGATCATATAAGTGAGGGCTCTTTTCTAAATAGCTCTTAGAAAGTGGTGGTAGTGTCCTAGGGCAGCCTTATAGTTTGATTTGGCCTTGGCGTCGTGGTTGGTTAATTCACTTCCTCTCCTGCAGTTTCCAGACTCTTTTAGAGTCCCAGAGTTCTTCCATGTACCAAGAGGCCAGGATGTTGGTTCTGCAATGTTTGTGGGTTTCGATGGGTGTGCGGATGTTGGTGCATTTGGAGATTCATTGATTAAAGTTGGTGATGTCTGTAGCTAGATCATTGGTGCTTTCTGGTTGGCTTGCTTTGAGTGTATCACGTTGTATCACGCCAGTCTGTTTCAGTTATTCTTCTCCAGTTCCTGCTGGCTTGGTTGGTGTTGAGGGGAGCTTTGGCTTATTTCTTACAGATATTGAAATGGATAATGTAATGGTCGGTCCATGTGAGTAGAGAGGTGGAGCGGTAGCTGATGCAGATGCCAGAGGCGAAAATTGCATCTTAGTTGGGTCTTGCGTTGTGACTAGGGTCTTTGGCGAGTTGGGAAAATCCTATGTTGTGTAGACTCTCAAGGAGGTCGTTGAAGCAGTGGTCAGAGGGGTCTTCAGGTGGAAGTTGAGGTTGCAGAGAAGAAGGAAGTTCTTGGAGTTGATGGTGAAGGGGCGATGAAGTCTGAGATGAGGTTACTGAAATTGCTGCACAGACCGGGTGGTCTGGAGGTTAGGGTGTCCTTCACGGTGGTGTTGCTGTTTGCTTACAGGTTGAAGTGCATGTGATCCATGAAAGGAGTGTGGGTCAATGGTGATAGTACATTTGAGGGTGTGTTTGTAGATGATGGTGAGACCTCCCCTGAGTTTTTGGAGGTGGTTCTGGCATACAATGTTTATCCTGCTGGTATGACCACAGAGATGTTGGGGCTAAGGTGGGGTTCATCCAGCTTTCTGTTATAAAGAGGACGTCCGATGTGCTGTTGTTGAGGGGGTCCCAAATTTCAATGGCTTGTTTTTTGAGTGAGTGGGTGTTTTGTTGCATGTGGTGGTGAGTGAGGTGAGGTGAGGTTGTGTGCTGCTGATGTGGGAGTCTGAGTGACAGCAGTGTTTGATGCCGAATTGATGCAGGTGAGGTGGTAGTGGGAACAAGAGGAGGGTCTTAACGTGTTGTGGGGTGTGGTGCGGCAGCAGCGGGTATAGGGGCATCCATGGTCATGCTTGAGCAGGTTCACTGTGGAGGTGCGGTGGTGCATGATCTGACCATGGTTTGTGACTAGGCATGATTCAGGCATGGACAGGCCAGAGAGGCTTGCCTTTGACACACCTTTGGTATTTCTACAGCATGTCTGCTGTGCAAAAGTGTAGCATCCACCATTAGGTAAGCCCTGGGAGAAGGGAGGAACATAGGGGGGCGATGGGCAAACCTACGAGGAGGTCAGAAGAAAATGCAGTGGAAAAATATGGACGAGAAGGTCAGGAGCGCGGGAAGCGGGAGGATGAAAAGCGCAGGAGGGGTTGGGGGCTGGGGAAAGAGGAGGGGTTGGGGGCTGGGGAAAGATGGAGGCACAAGGAACAGAGGCACAAAGTAAAGAGCCAGAAAGGAGAAGAGCCATGAAGAAAGAGGCACAAAGCAAAGCGGCATAAAGAAAAGGGGCACAAAGAGAAGGCAGAGCGTGAGAAAAAGAGGCAAAGTAAAGGAAACGAGTGAGAGAAAAGGGCTAAGTAATGGTAACAAGTGAGAGAAAGAGCCAAAAATTGGGCAAAAAGTGAGAGAAAGAGGCAAAGTATAAGCAAAGAGTGAGAGAAAGAAGCAAAAACAGAGAGTGAGAGGAGGGGAACAGTGGCATGAGAGAGAGAGAGAGAAGATTGCTCCTACTGCAAACTTTACCTTTTGAGCTCAAAGTCAAAAACGCTGTCAGCTAGTTCAGCTTCTGAAACGAAGGTACTGCCCTCAACTGAGTTAGTCGGCTACACCCTAATTAATGCTCGCTCACTAAGCAAGCATGCGTTTGAGTTAGCTGATTTCTTGGATGTACAATCTATTGATATAGCTTTTGTAATGAAGACCTGGGCCTAAGACGCATCGGGCCCGGATCTAGTGATAGCAGTCCCAATGGGGTACGGCATCTTCAGGCAAGACCGGTTAGCTAAAAAGGGTGGTGGTACAGCTGTAATATATAGGAGCAGTTGGAATGGGGTTTTCTTAAGCCTTAACAATACCGCAATCCTGGAATCTCTGTCCTTTAGGATTTGAATCAACAACCATTCTTTTTTCAATGGCTTACTCATTTACCAACCCCCAGGTCGCAGGGCCGATCTTCTAGATTTTATGAGTCAGTCATTAGATGTCATCTTGCAATCACATGATTTTACACTCTTGTGTGATTTTAATCCACACCTAGAGGACCCTGGAGATAGGGATTCTGCCCACTTCATAGATGTGATGGAAAGCCTAGGTCTCTCACAACGAGTCATGGGTGACCCCCATGCAGCAGGTCATCTGCTGGATAGGGTTTTCACTAACAACGATTTCCTTCAATGTCTTCCCCCTCTTCCGTTGACTTGGTCCGATCACAAAGCAGCTCTGTTTACCCTAAACCTCCTGCGGCCTCAGTAAGAAAATGGTTCAAAAGCTAATCTGAAACGGTTCCACTCTTGGAACCTAATCATGGCTGAACTCTTGAAAAGAACCCTGCCACAAACATCCTTGGAGCCCTGTAGCGAACCCAACGTAGCAGCAGCTACCTTTGAGCAATGGCTCCACTGCTCAAAAGATCTTCTAACACCAGAAAAAACACACCCCAAGCATAGAACAAAACCCTCTGAACCATGGTTCTCAGAACAACTCAAACTACAAAAACAATAGTGCCGCCACCTAGAAAGGAGATGGAGACTTCATTACAACATCAGTGATAGGGAAACCTACAAACCGTCTTTGCATACATATAAAGATCTAATATCCAGTGAAAAAACCTGCTACTACACCGCAGCCATTGTAGCTTCTAAAAACTCATCCAAAGAACTTTTTGATACAGTAAAAAAGTTAGCCAAACCCCCTGAGGCTGTTAGTATAAAGGCGAGTAAAGACTTTTGTAATTCCTAAGCCACTTTTTTCCAAGACCAAGTTAAGGCAGTCTACAGCAATTTTGCGGTTGGCCTACATCAGGGCCCAATTCTGTCTCAGTGCCCTCTAGCAAATGGGAACATTTCATTTGAGGCTTCAGTCTCAACTATAGAAGCTCCCAATCCCCCTTCGCTAACTTCTTTTCCACTGCTGACTCGCGATCAAGTAATCAAACTACTGCTGTCCACTAAATTGGGCTCCCCCCTCAAGATGAGTCCTCCCAAGATCTTCCACCTTTTGGCAGAACTTTTTGCCACACACCTACTACCAATTTTTAATCAAATGTTTATTTCGGGCAATTTTCCCAGCATGTGGAGGTTAGCATCTATCCTCCCACTATTAAAAAATCCTAACTTGGACTCTGCCGATCCGAGCAACTATCGCCCTATCTCTAGGCTTCCACTGCCTGCAGAAATGGTTGAAAAAGCCATGAACATGATTATCTCAGACTTCATTGAAGAGCACCGATATTTGGATGCCTCCCAGTATGGCTTTAGGAAGCACCACAGTACAGAACTGGCTCCGATCGCGGCATCAGAACAGGTTAGGCAGACAGTCGAAGCATGTGGCAATGCAACACTGGTGCTGCTAGACCTCTCTGCCGCATTTGATACTGTCAATCACAAAAAGTTGCTAGAATGCCTGGAGTTGATAGGTATTAAAGGGAAAGCTCTGGCATTACTCGAGTCATTCTTAATTGACCCAGAACAATTTGTTGCACTATCGGAGTTCAAATCACCCAACTTCACACTTCCTTGCGGGGTTCCCCAGGGCTCTTCTTTGAGCCTCACTCTTTTAATATCTATGTGGCCCCTTTTGCACAATTGATACAATCTTTAGGTTTCTCAACAATCTCTCATGCTGACGACACCCAAATTATTGTATCTGTGACTAGTAACTCCTCGGACACAGCTACATGGTTTCATGGCTGCCTTCTCTATGTTGGTCAATGGATGGCTGCAAACTGCTTGAAACACAACTCTAGTAAAAACAAGGTTCTTCTTTTCGCTGGCAACGCGTCTTTTTGGGTACCCCCCCTACTGGCCGCAAGAACTAGGCTCTCTTCCTTTACCTACAAACAAATGAAGAATTTAGAAGTCACCTTAGACTCTAAGCTTGCGTTTGAAGGCCATGTGAATACTGTCAATTCTGTATCCTTCTATACCCTAAAGCTTCTCAGGAAAGTATTTCCTTTTATTCCCCATGAGCTATGTAAACGTCTCATCTCAGCTCTGGTCTTATCTTGTGCTGACTACTGCAATAGTCTTTTTGTCAATCTGAGAAAGAAATGCCTCACCAAAATTCAAATTTTGCAAAATGCTGAAGGCCGTATACTGCTGGATATTCCCAAGCACAAATCTGCTGCGCCTGCGCTTAGACAAATACACTGGCTTCCAGTAAAGAGACATATTGAGTTTAAGGCGCTATGCATTGCTTTCAAAGCAATACATGGTGCAGGTCCCAGTTTTTTTAAACAAAATCTTCAATGGCACATTCCAACCCATCCACTCAGATTCTCTCTTGCCCACAATCTTGTGATCCCCAGGTTTAGGAAATCCACCTGGGGTGGTAGAACCCCAGGCGGATTTCCTGGTAGAGGCCCAGGTGGCACCACCAGACTTTGGAACTCTCTTCCCCTTGCTTTAAAGATGGAAACCCAACTGCTGGCCTTCAGAAAAGCGCTAAAAGCCTGGCTTTTCAATATCTGATATTGCAGGTCAGGTCTCCGTGTTCAGATGCTCTGTGGGGAAACAGCGTTTACAACGCTGTCTCCACAGCGCGGTACCATTACAACGTGGTTGTTACAACAACCGCGTTGTTACCACGCGTGCCATTACATCGCAAGTCATTTCAATGACTTGCTGTTGGGGGCGCGCTTCCCTGCTGTTGCGCAAACTGGCGTAGGAATAGTAAATAATACTATTCCTAAGTCCAGCGCGCCCCCTACAGCAAGTCGTTGTAACGACTTTCAATGTACTGGTTCACATTGTTACAAAGCGGTCGTTGTAACGATCGCATTGTAATGGCATGCGATGTATTCGCATGTGATGTGAAGATATATATTCGCTCTGTGAGCTAGCGCCTAGACACCCTCGGGTATTTGTTTGGGCTTAATAATTCTACTTTTCATTTCATTTCATTCATTCACTGAGGGACAGAGAGTGGCTGCTGTGAGGCTGAGTCTAAAAGGGCCTTAGGATGGTCGGAGGACCAGTCCCAGGTAAGTGGGAGCTGGGGCCTACAAACAAGAGCATTATTGGTTTCTGAGTTAGAAATAGTATCAATGCTCGCTCATTATCAGAGAATTGATAGCGTCTGTGCTGCAACTGCAATTTTAACACCATAGCAGAAGTGGTGATGTAGGAGAGTACTAGTGGAATGAGAAGTTACTTTTCCTAACTTCAGGCAGAGTGACAATGGGCAAAGAAAAGGGACTGGCAAAAGAAAGAGCTAGCATAATTAAAGACCACAAATTGCAAAGTCAAGACAGACAAGCTTGGGAAATAAGAATACGATGAAGTAAAAGGTAAATTGTAAAATAAGGCAAGCTTTAATACTAATGAATCAAAGAGGCCAGATACTCCTCGGCCGATGGCCAGATACAAGGAAAATAACAAGGTCTGTATTAATATTGCACATAATATTACAGATAAGAATAGATCCAATCCTTGAGCAATATGAGAACATATGGAAAGCAGCATGATACAGAACAACTGAAATATATTAAGTTCCTGATTACTGGGGTCTTTTATTATGTTTGACTAAATCTTAGTTTCAAAGAAACTCCTTAAGAGAAATGATGAGAAAACATAGTGTGAAGTAAAACTGTGAAATCCATATATGGAAATTGGCTCATGTATGTGTTCTTTCTTTCTCCCATAGACAAATCTAATCATCTTGTGTCATGAAATCAGCAAACGGAAGCACTGTGACTGAGTTTATCCTGCTGGGACTCACCAATGACCAAATTCTGGAAGTCTTCCTCTTCCCCATATTACTTTCTGTCTACACCTTCACCCTTCTGGGCAATATCATCATTCTGTTCATTGTTTCCTGTAATGCCCAACTTCACACACCCATGTACTTCTTCCTAACTCAGCTTTCCCTATTGGACATTACTTTTTCTTCAGTTATCTCCCCTAAGATGCTGACTGACCTGCTCTCCCAGAAGAGGACAATCTCATTTCATGGTTGTATAAGTCAAATTTACTTTTATGGTGCTTGTGTCGGCACTGAATTCTTCCTCTTGGCAGTGATGGCGTTTGACCGATATGTGGCGATATGTAATCCTTTGTCATACACACTCACAATGACCAAATGTCTCTGTCTGACTTTAGCTGCTGGATCCTATATTGGTGGCTTTCTGCACTCGTTGATTCATACAGTTTTCTTACTATGGTTATCATTTTGTGGTCCTGATGTCATGGATCATTTTGCCTGTGATTACTCTGTGCTCTTGAAGTTGTCCTGCACTGATCCCTGGGTGAATGATTTGGTGCGTTTTGTATTAGCGACGGTTGTGGTAGCAGCATCTCTACTTGTCATTTTTTTCTCCTACTACAACATTGTTACAGCCATCCTCAGGATCCGCACCACAAAAGGAAGGCACCGGGCTGCCTCCACCTGTATCTCCCACTTCACCTCTGTCTTGTTGTTTTGCGGTAGCTCTTTCTTCCTGGAGATCCTACCAAACTCAAGCTCATTGAAGCAGCTCTACAAAGTTTTGTCTCTGATCCTCACTGTGGTAATTCCCGCACTGAACCCCCTCATATACAGCCTGAGAAACAAAGTGATGAAACAGGTCTTAAGAAAGATGTTATACCAACCAGCTCATTCTTTTCGCTGAATATTATGATGACCTGTATATGGCAATTGCTGAGTTTCAAATATTTCCATAGCTTAGCGACCTAAAAAAATTAACAAAGAATTTGGAGCTAATGAGAAATTTGAAATGGGTGGATACTCTGGAAAAAAACAGACCAGAGATAACATTCTTTAACAATGCAAAATGTAACGAGTGTAGGATATAGTGTTCTAAGATTAATTACTGAAGGTACAAAGTGGTAACATAGAGTCTATGGAACTAGGTGCCTCAATCTGAGTGACCAATTAGTTGTCATCTAATCTGGAAATGCAAGTGTTGCAGAAAATGATTTCCATTTGCATTCCCTTGCATACCTCACCTAATAAAAACAAGCCAAATGCAATTGAGAAAAAGGAAGAAATAACATGCAGTAATGTTCATGAACTGCTCCAGAAATACCAATTTCTGCTGATATTCACCAATAAAGAATGCAAAACTCATAACAGCCCTGTATCCCAAAAGCACCAATGCCCATATTAATGGTACTTCTAGGTGCAAGAACACTAATGCAGGAGTCCTTCATCACTTGGAAAATAACTGTTCAGGATCTGATGGAATTAACACATTTCAGACAGAATTTCTTGAAGGGTTAAACTGTTTTTGTTTATAAATGCAGTAATTTCAAGGTCAGTAGTGTCAAGTCTAAATAAAGCAGACTCAGCATCCCATCCTTCTAATTATCAGTAACATTGGGTGCCAAGTAGCACTCATCATTTGAAGCACTTAGCAAAATACTGGCATTAGTTCAAGAGAACAAATTTACAAATAATGCAGCACAACTGGACTCAAAGGAGAAGTGGTAACCAGTGGTGATCATACGGGCAATGGAACCCTTTGTGATTCGTGACTGTTTAGGTGGGCTGCAGAATGTTGAAAGGCCTTTCTAGTTAGACAGTGGAGGGTGGGAGACCCACCAGGATTCTCACTTTTTCGACTTAACCAAGCTTTACCACCCACAAGAACCTGCTAGATAAATATTGTGACACAAAGGCAACGCAAATCTATTAGGAGGACCGCAGATACAAATGTTTAAAAATGTAAGTGATAAGAGACATTCAAGGTGCACGTCATTACTCACACAGCACTTCTTAAACTAAATTAACGTAACATAATAGCAATGATAGTCTATGAAAGTGTACCTGGGAGCAATTTCAGGCTGACTGCAATGGAGTGTGAGTTGGATATGCCAAGCGGGTTCATCCTGATCAAAGATTTTACCTTCTGACTTAGTCCTTTTTATCAAGATCGAAATCCTCCAGCAGGACACCCAAAAGCTATGTTTGAAAAATCTTAATCAGATATCTTTGCTACACAATTTTGATGACACTCTACAGGTCTTGGAAGTCCAAACATTTTCAAATTCCTAATTTTTCAGGGTTTCTGGAGCAGCTCCTCTCTGGCACTTCTAAGGCTCCCAGAACCTTAGGGGCATCACTTAGGGCTCAGGTCTTACTCCAGCACAGGCCACCAGCAAGGTCCAATCCAGTTGGTACTGGTCAACTGGTCATTTCAGGAACAAGGCCTCTTGCATCCTACTGTGTCCCTGTAGCAACTGACCCATGAAAGCAACATTTCACTTTTGGGTTAAAGTAGGAGCAGGTCCAGCCCTACAAGTGTCCTCGCGGACAGTAGCTCGTGTCTGCTCTGATCTTCTGCAGGTGCAGGAAGTGTTGTGAGAAGGGTTTGTTGGGGGTGCCACATTTATGATTAGAATTAGCCAGTGAGTGGGAGTGACTCCTGTTCCCTCCCTAACTAATGAGATAAAGGATCCCCAGCGTGCCTGTTAGAAATTAGGGTCTCTAGTTGGCAGAGGTAGGTACCTTTGACCAAGTAGGGGCCCTTGCTTCTAGTCAGGGTAAGGGGGTTACACTCCTAAAATAACCCCTGCTCACCACCTTGGTAGCTTAGCACAAGCAGGCAGGCTTATCTCAGAGGCAGTGTGTAAAGCATTTGTGAACACATACAGTAATACAGTGAAACACTACAGATGGACACCACACCAGTTTAGAAAAATAGGTTATCTGTATCTAGACTTAACACAAGACCAAACGACAAAAATCCACAATACAGTATTCAAAAATATGACTTTCAAATGGTAGAAATAGCTTAGTTCAATGTAGATGGTAAATGCGACACTTTACTCTCAAAGTACCTTGGATGCGTAACGCAAAACAAACAAAAGGGTTGCAGGGAAGGTGATGCGTCGGTTCCTTGCTTCGGGGGAGGTGATGTGTCGGTTCCTTACTGCAGCACAGGGGAGGTGATGCGTCAGTTCCTTACCGGAGAGGAGGTGATGCGTCGGTGCCTTACTGCGTTCCGGTTACGATGCGACAAGATGGCGCCGCGATGCGACGATCCGGTGCGATGCGACAAAATGGCATCTTTGTTGCGATGTGACAACTTGGATGCGATGCGTGCACGCCCGATGGCCGTGCGGCGAACTCGGTGGACTCTTGAGCCGCGACAGGCCCTGCAACACGCTTCTCCGGTGATGGAACGGCAACCTCTGCAGCGGTGACAGGCTTCTCTGGTGATGTGACACACTTCATTGGCGATTCGTCGGCGAACAGCTGCGGCGGCGACACGCTTCTTCCTCGTTGTGTCGTGCTTCCAGCTCCCAGCGACTCGCAGTCTCTAGAGGGCCCAAAACAACAGCAGGCACCTCTCTGCAGGTAGAATTCCCAGCAAGGAAATTCAGGGGAGAGCTGGTGGTAAAGTCTTTGTGTCCCTGAGACTTCAGAACAGGAGGCAAGCTCAGCTTCAAGCCCTTGGAGATCTTCCTCAAGATGATTAAAGTACAAACAAAGTTCCTCTTCTCCTTTCCTTGGCAATGGGTAACCACTGCAGGCCAACCCCAAACAGTCACCAGTGTAGGGGCAGTTTCTTCCTTCAGCTTCCTTGGTTTCTCTCCTTGGCAAAGGTTTGTCTTGATTCCCAGAAGTGATCTAAAGTTCTGGGGTCTGGGCCCCTCTTCTTATACACACAATTTCTTTGTTCTCTGAAGGCAGAGCGTGTCTGTACCCAGCCCAAACCAGTTCTGTCCTCCCTGGTGCAGCTTCCTGGCAGGAGGTGGAGACAGCATTGTTGAAAGCAGACCTGGCCCAGGTAGCTGAAAAGAAATCTCCTCCCCTACTCTCTATTCTATGAAGGCTCAGGCAAGTGAATGGAAATCGCCTCCCCCTACTCTCTATTCAACCCAGGCCCTATTCAGCCCAGCCCGGCCTCATCAGACTGCTGGAGCCAAGCCCTCTCCAGCCCCCTGTCACTCACAAACCAGACATGGAATACACAAACCTAGCAGAGGCATACTGGATGGTTAGGCAAGAAAATACCTACGTTCTAAAAGTGGTATTTTCAAACACAGAATGTAAAAATCACCCACACTAAAAGATGTATTTTAACATTCTGAGTTCAGGCATTCTAAACTTTATTTTTCGATCTTGTTCCTAGGGTCAGTTATGTTTATAAGATGTTATAAACTAACTCCCCATTCCGGCCTATGGGAACAGATAGCCTTGCAATAGTGAAAAACGCAATTGGCTGTAATTCACTATCAGGACATGCCACACACATCAGGGCATGTCCTACCTTTCACATACAATGCACCCTGCCCACAGGGGTACCTTGGGCCTACCTTAGGGGTGACTAACATGCAGAAAAGGGAAGGTTTAGGGACTGGCAAGTGGGTGCCCTTGCCAAGTCGACATGGCAGTCCCAGACTGCACACAGGCTCTGCAATGGCAGGCCTGAGCCATATTTTACAAGCTGCTTCTGTGGGTGGCACAATCAGTGCTGCAAGCCCACCAGCAGCATTTGATTTACAGGCCCTGGGCACTCATGGTGCACTGTACTAGGGTCTGACAAGTAAATCAAATAAGCCAATCATGCAGTCACTAATCCATTACAACAATTTACAATAGGGAGCACTTGCACTTTGGCACTGAACAGCAGTGGCAAAGTGCCCAAAGCATCTAGACCAGCAAAAACATAGCAGAAACATAGGAGGCAACAGTGAAAAAATGGAAGGGAGACCCACGCCAATGGTGCCAGGTATAACACGTGTCCCCTCCAGCTGAAATGTGGGGAGAACTACCCACCCTCTTGGGAGTTCTCTTCACTAAGGCGGAAAAATCTGGACATACCATCAGCATTGGCTTGTTCTGTACCAGGGCGGTGTTCCACCATGAAGTCCATCCCCTGTAGGGAAATGGACCACCTCAACAGCTTTGGATTCTCACCCCTCATCTGCATCAACCATCTGAGGGGCCTGTGGTCTGTCTGAACCCGGAAGTGAGTTCCAAACAAGTATGGTCTCAACTTCTTCAGTGCCCAGACCACAGCAAATGCCTCACGCTCAATTGCACTCCACCTCTGTTCCCGTGGAAGTAACCTCCTGCTAATGAAGGCTACAGGTTGGTCTAGGCCCTCCTCATTCATCTGTGAAAGTACAGCCCCCACACCATGCTCTGAAGCATCTGTCTGCTAATGAATTCCTTTGAGAAGTTGGGCGCCTGAAGCACGGGCGCCGTGCACATGGCAGTCTTCAGGGCATCAAAAGCCTTCTGACAGGTGTCAGTCCAGTTCACTTTCTTGGGCTGCTTCCTGGAAGTCAGCTCGGTCAAGGGGGCAGCAATGCTGCCATACCCCTTGAAAAACCTCCTGTAGTACCCTGTGAGTCCTAAAAAGGCTCTCACCTCTGTCTGGGTCTTGGGGAGCTCCCAAGCCAGGATGGTATCAATCTTGGGCTGTAGGGGCACCACCTGGCTGCTCCCAACCTGGTGTCCCAAGTAGAGTACGGAACCCTGCCAGATCTGGCACTTACTCGCCTTGATCATGAGGCCTGTCCTCCGCAGTGCCATCAACACTTCCCAGGGGTGGTGCAGATGTTCTTCCCAACTGGCGCTGAACACTGCAATGTCATCCAGGTAGGCAGCACTGAAATCTTCCAACCCAGCCAACACCTGGTTGACCAACCTCTGAAAGGTGGCAGCAGCATTCTTCATCCCAAAGGGCATAACCCGGAATTGGTAGTGCCCATCTGGTGTGGAGAATGCGGACCTCTCTCTTGCCCCATCAGTTAAGGCGATCTGCCAGTACCCAGACGTTAAGTCAAATGTACTGAGATACCGGGCAGCCCCTAACCAATCAATGAGCTCATCAGCTCTGGGGATGGGATGCGTGTCAGTCCTGGTGACTGAATTGAGTCCTCGGTAGTCCACACAGAACCGGAGTTCGGGTGTGGCACCAGGCATGGCAGCCTTTGGGACCAAGACCACTGGGCTGGCCCAAGGGTTGTTAGAGGACTCAATCACCCCTAACACAAACATCTTGGAGACCTCCTCCTTGATGCAAGCTCTCACCCTGTCAGTCACTCTGTAAGTTTTGTGTTTTACAGGAGGACTGTCCCCAGTGTCCACATCATGGACGCACCACTCAGTGACACCGGCAGTCAGGGAGAACAGATCAGGAAACTGTCCCAACAGTTGGCGTCAGTCATCTTGCTGCTCAGGGGTCAGGGCGGAAGAGAGGTTCACACCGTCCGCTGACCAATCTTGCTCTGTTGCAGAAGTCTCCTCCTCTATTCCATCATCTGTCGCTAGGAGCATGCCCACTTCGGACTTCTCCAAGTGGGACTTCAGGCGGTTTACATGCAGGACCCGCAAGGGGTTCCTAGGAGACCGCAAGTCCACCAAGTAGGTGACGTTACTCTTGCACTCCACCATCTCAAATGGTCCGGTCCACTTATCCTGGAGCGCACAAGGCTCCACGGGGGCCATAACCCACATTTTCTGTCCAGGCTGAAACTCGATCAGAGTGGCATTCTGATCATACCACTGTTTCATCTCCTCCTGGCTGGCTTCCAGATTCGCCTGAGCGAGTTGCCTGAAATGCCTAGTTTGACTTCTGAAGGCCAGCATGTAGCTATATATATCCTGGGGAGGTTTACTGGGAGCTTTCTCCCAGCCTTCTTTTACCAAACTCAGAGGTCCTCTTACAGGGTGACCATACAGCAGTTCAAAGGGACTGAACCCTAAGGACTTCTGTGGCACCTCTCTGTAAGCAAACACAAGGCATGGCAAGAGGCCATCCCACTTACGCCTCATAGGTTTCTCAAGACCCATAATCATGTGTTTTAGGGTCCGGTTGAATCTCTCAACCAGCCCATTACCTTGGGGGTGGTAAGGAGTGGTGAACTTGTAGGTTACACCACACTGCTGCCACAGGGACTTCATATACTTGGATATGAAGTTGGTACCACGGTCTGACACCACCTCTCTGGGGAACCCCACATGGGAGAAAATCCCCATCAATGCACTTCCCACCACGGGGGCCGTCACAGTCCGGAGAGGGGTGGCTTCCGGGTACCGGGTGGCATGGTCCACCAAGACCAGGATGAACCTGTTGCCCATGACTGTCTTGGGATCCAGAGGCCCCACAATGTCAATGCGCACCCTTTCAAAGGGGGTGCTGACCACAGGGAACAGTTGGAGAGGAGCCTTTTGCTTCCTCCCACTCTTACCTCTTGCCTGGCAAGTCTGACAGGTCCTGCAATGAGTATCAGAACTCTTGCGCATTTGGGGCCAATAAAAGTGGGTGACAAGCCGTTCAAAGGTCTTGTCTTGCCCCAAATATCCTGCTAAAGGCACATCATGAGCCAGACCCAGTAAGAAGGCTCTGAAGCGCTGGGGTACCACCAGCACACGGGCTGACCCAGGCTCAGCAACCTTAGGCTCGCTATACAGGAGACCATTCTCCTAGTAGATCCAATGTGATCCAGACTGATCACCTGCTGCCTGGTTTGTGGCCTGTTGCCGCAAACCCACAAGAGAAGTGCACTTCTTCTGCTCCTCGCAGAACTCTTCCCTGGAGGGTCCTCCTTCCTGCTGCCAATGGGTCAGCTCAGGCAGGTCCCCCAGTTCAGCTACTTGCTCCCCTGTAGGTTCCAGGGCATCCCCCTCAAGGTCTGCCTCCTCCTGGACCGTGGGAACTTCTGGGGCTGGTTTCCCGCGCCCCTTGCCTCTTCTCTTTAAGGCAGGTACCTGGGCCACTCTTTCAGGCTCCAGGTCCTCTTGAATACCCTTACTGGCTGCCATGGACTGAGTGGTCACACACGCCCACTCAGGCAGACCCAACATCTCCAAATGAGCTCTTTGCTCCACCTTAGCCCAAGGGGAGGTTTCCAAATCATTGCCTAGCAGACAGTCAACGGGCATGGCGGCCTCACAGCTACTTGAAAGGTACCTGAGACCCCCCCCACTCAAAGGGAACCTGGGCCACCCCACAGTGGCTCTCTGAGTTGTCAGCAGCAACTACAGGGTAAAACGCATGGGGGATCACCTGCTCTTCAGACACCAACTGACAGCTGTCACACTGGCTCCAGTGTCTCTCAGAGCCTCCATCCTATGGCCATTGATGGTCACCCACTGCCTGTATTTCTTAGTGTTGTCAGGCAGCTGGGTCCTGGGACCATCTCACTGTCTCCTAAAGAGACTAGGGACATCTCTGCGGGACCCCACCCACCTTGGGCACCCATCTCCTCTCCCAGGGCTACACGAGCCATCTGCCAGGGAGGTGCACCAGTGGGTGCTGTGTTACCTTTGTTGGGACACCTAGGATCCCAGAAGAAGTGGCCCACCTGACCACAACCAAAACATTTCTTGGGACCCCTCTGAACAGGCTTATCTGTCGGGCCCCTGGCTTCTTCTCAGGGGGAGGCTGGGAACCCTTCCCTTGGTTCCATTGGGGATTACTTTGGGGCCCTTTCTGGAACTCCCTCTGTTTACCCTTGTCCCCCCACTCTTCTGCTGGGGACCCTGCCCACCTTTGGCGAAGTCTCCCACATGACCCTTGTGGACCCGGGTACTTACCCAGCGGTCCGCCTCCTCAGCAAGCTTCCTAGGATTAGTCAGCTTACTATCAATTAGGTGCTGGCGTAGCTCTGGAAAACAATTACTAGACAAGTGCTCCCATGCAATCAAATCATAGAGCGCTTCAAAATCATTCACTTTGCTACCCTTCACCCAACCATCCAATGCTCTGCAAAAAAACGACACATATTCCACCCAAGTACTTGACTCCAGTTTCTTACAATTTCTAAACCTTTGTCTATAAAGCTCTGGGGTCAACCCATACCTGGTTATTAAGGCTTCCTTCATGTGGACATAGGAATTCTGGTCCTCAGAGGGCAAGTCTAACAAGTGTCCCGCCCATCGCTGAGAAACCGCCACCACAACCCCGCTCCCCAATCCTTCTCAGGGACCCGGTGGGAGGTCATGGCCACCTCATAGGCCTTAAACCATTGGCCAATATCTTCATGCTTGTGGAACTCCTTAATTATATCTTTGGGGATGAATACTCTTGCTTCTACAGGCATGGATGGTGTGCTGCCACCAGAGGGAGTAATTCCTAAGCTCTTGGCTTTCAATTCCAATTCCCTTAACATTCTCTCATGCTCTAAATGCATTCTCTTTTCTTGCAAGGCTAACTTCTTGCTTTCAAATTCCATCTGACCACCCAGTTTGAGCTTGGCTAGCTCCATCCTATGCATTCTATCCTTCTCCCTGTCCTCCAGCTCTTCTGGGGACAGGCCCTTTGAAGAAACACTGCTGCCTGCCCTGGAAGGTACTTTCTCCCGGTCATACCCAATGGCCCATCTAGCTGCTCATATGTATTCTCTGCCTCCTCCCTAGGCTCTTCAGGATGCTCAGGAGTATTTCTAGCTTCCAACCAGGCCTTCAGCGCCTTTTGGAACTCCTCCTTCTAGGTGATGCCTTTCACAGAGATTTTAAATCTTTTACAGAGGGTTTTAAGCTGTGGCACAGTGTAGGTATCAACCCTATCTTCTTCAAATTGTAGATCCATAGATGCGTTGGATGCTGCTTTGCTCATTGTAACAAGGATTGGCAGTTCTTAGCAAAAATAGAAGTCCCAAGAAAAAATTCTACCAAAATGTATGTGGTCGCGTTATGGTCTGCACTCACTAGTAGTGTACACCAATCAATGTATATGAGTCACAAATGCAAGTCCAAATCCTCACCGCTGACCACCAATGTTAGAAATGGGGGTCTCTAGTTGGCAGAGGTAGGTACCTTTGACCAAGTAGGGGCCCTTGCTTCTACTCAGGGTAAGGGGGCTACACTCCAAAAATAACCCTTACTCACCCCCTTGGTAGCTTGGCACGAGCAGGCAGGCTTATCTCAGAGGCAGTGTGTAAAGCATTTGTGAACACATACAGTAATACAGTGAAAACACTACAGATGGACACCACACCAGTTTAGACTTAACACAAGACCAAACGACAAAAATCCACAATACAGTATTCAAAAATATGACTTTCAAATGGTAGAAATAGCTTAGTTCAATGTAGATGGTAAATGCAACACTTTACTCTCAAAGTACCTTGGATGCGTAACGCAAAACAAACAAAAGGGTCGCAGGGAAGGTGATGCGTAGGTTCCTTGCTTCGGGGGAGGTGATGCGTCGGTTCCTTACTGCAGCGCAGGGGAGGTGATGCGTTGGTTCCTTACCGGAGAGGAGGTGATGCGTCGGTTTCTTACTGCGTTTCGGTTACGATGCGACAAGATGGCGCCTCGATGCGATACGACGATCCGGTGCGATGCGACAAAATGGCGTCTCTGTTGCGATGCGACAACTTGGATGCGATGCGTGCCAGTGGCCGTGCGGCAAACTCGGTGGACTCTTGAGCCGCGACAGGCCCTGCGACACGCTTCTCCGGTGATGCGATGGCAACCTCTGCGGCGGTGACATGCTTCTCCGGTGATGCGACACGCTTCGCTGGCGATGCGTCGGCGAACAGCTGTGGCGGCGACACGCTTCTTCGGCGATGCGACGGTAAAAGCTGCGGCGGCGACACGCTTCTTCCTCGTTGCGTCCCACATCCAGCTCCCAGCGACACGCAGTCTCTAGAGGACCCAAAACAACAGCAGGCACCTCTCTGCAGGTAGAATTCCCAGCAAGGAAATTCAGGGGGGAGCTGGTGGTGAAGTCTTTGTGTCACTGAGACTTGAGAACAGGAGGCAAGCTCAGCTTCAAGCCCTTGGAGATCTTCCTCAAGATGATTAAAGTACACACAAAGTTCCTCTTCTCCTTTCCTTGGCAATGAGTAACCACTGCAGGCCAACCCCAAACAGTCACCAGTGTAGGGGCAGTCTCTTCCTTCAGCTTCCTTGGTTTCTCTCCTTGGCAACGGTTTGTCTTGATTCCCAGAAGTGATCTAAAGTTCTGGGGTCTGGGCCCCTCTTTTTATACACACAATTTCTTTGTTCTCTGAAGGCAGAGAGTGTCTGTACCCAGCCCAAACCAGTTCTGTCCTCCCTGGTGCAGCTTCCTGGTAGGAGGTGGAGACAGCATTGTTGAAAGCAGACCTGGCCCAGGTAGCTGAAAAGAAATCTCCTCACCCTACTCTCTATTCTATGTAGGCTCAGGCAAGTGAAAGGAAATCTCATCCCCCTACTCTCTATTCAACCCAGGTCCTATTCAGCCCAGCCCTGCCTCATCAGACTGCTGGAGCCAAGCCCTCTCCAGCCTCCTGTCACTCACAAACCAGACATGGAATACACAAACCTAGCTGAGGCTTACTGGATGGTTAAGCAGGAAAATACATACTTTCTAAAAGTGGTATTTTCAAACACAGAATGTAAAAATCACCCACACTAAAAGATGTATTTTAACATTCTGAGTTCAGGCATACTAAACTTTATTTTTCTATCTTGTTCCTAGGGTCAGTTATGTTTATAAGATGTTATAAACTAACTCCCCAAATTTGGCCTTTGGGAACAGATAGCCTTGCAATAGTGAAAAACAAAATTGGCTGTAATTCACTATCAGGACATGCCACACATATCAGGGCATGTCCTACCTTTCACATACAATGCACCCTGCCCACAGGGGTACCTTGGGCCTACCTTAGGGGTGACTAACATGCAGAAAAGGGAAGGTTTAGGGACTGGCAAGTGGGTGCACTTGCCAAGTCGACATGGCAGTCCCAGACTGCACACAGGCTCTGCTATGGCAGGCCTGAGCCATATTTTACAAGCTGCTTGTGTGGGTGGCACAATCAGTGGTGCAAGCCCACCAGCAGCATTTGATTTACAGGCCCGGGGCACTCATGGTGCACTGTACTAGGGTCTGACAAATAAATCAAATAAGCCAATCATGGAGTCACTAATCCATTACAACAATTTACAATAGGGAGCACTTGCACTTTGGCACTGAACAGCAGTGGCAACGTGCCCAAAGCATCTAGACCAGCAAAAACATAGCAAAAACATAGGAGGCAACAGTGAAAAAATGGAAGGGAGACCCACACCAATGGTGCCAGGTCTAACAGTGACCCTACCCACTTTTAAAGCAGTTCCTGTTTGCCTTACTCCAAACAATCCAATAGTGTACATTACTCAAAATATCCAAAAGGGAGGAACCTTTCCTCTATTGTGCAGATCCCTTGTGTCCACCCAGAGGTGTGGCCAGAGAAAAAAGCAGTTCCTTCCCCTGTGTCAACTGCAATCTGGTTTCGTGGGTAGCTTCCCTCCCACTGGATTCAGAGCCAGCCTGGATAGTATGGGCGTAGGTTTCATTTTACATTGACCTATGAATAGGCAGGATGCCCCTCTGCCCCATTCAACTTAAGAAAGTTCCAGGAAGCTTCCCAATTATCCTTCTTGACCTGATATAGACAACATGCCCCACACCCCGCCCATCCTGTCACTGGGCCTAAGCCATTGTCCTGCTCTCTGAGCAATTTTCGTACTTCATTGAGGTAAAACACTGCCTGAGCAACTGTTTGGCAGGGTAACACAAATGGGCCTCCAGGAGCTTCAGATAGGCAAAAGGTAACTTTCCAAAAGTCACTTTTCCCAAACATTTATTCGAAATCTGACTTCACAAATGAATTTGATTTTTAATAAGTATGAACAGTAACAATGACTACTGAAGCTATTTCCTGTCAACAAATTCAGAATAAAGTATATAATCTGTACTTTAACTTTCTAGGATCCATCTATGGCCCTGCCAGTGATAAGAGCATTTGGAGGCTAGTTAAATTGAAGAACATAACAAGTTTAATTTTGCACATGTTCCACGTATTTATATCAATCTCACCCAACTTGTGGTCAATGAGCTGTACTGAGGGTGGCTTTATAATATTTAAAAGCAGTGTTCCCTGCATGTCAAAAGGGTTATTTTGATATGTTTGACAGCAGAAACTGTGATGCGTGAAGTGAATTTTAGAAAATGTCACATAATTTTGCATCATTTCATGATTGCATTTTGAGTAAAAACATGAGGGCGGCTCCTCCTTGGGAGGGGAGGAGCTTCGCCCCACCTGCTGTGAATGCAGCAGGCAAACTCAAATAAATAAAATGGCATGTTAATGCCATTTTATTTATTTGCCACTGCACCAGCTCGGGCTGTGTACAGCACAAGTGTCGGGGTTGTATCCTGCAAAGGCAGGATGGCAGCACTGGTCTACAGTGCACATTTCGGATTGACGTGCTGTCTATAGCCGTCCAATCCGACATGTGCACTGTAGACCCAGAAATCCAAAGGCTGTGAAGCAGCCTGGGGATTGCTGGACAGGCTCCCAGCCTCAAAATGAGCCCTGGGTAAGCCTGCTCCTACCAATCCTAGAGCTGCTTTCACAGCATGAAAGCAGCTCCACGATTGGTTGGAGATGCGTTCAACAAGCAGGAAGGAAGTCCTTCATTTACCTGCTGTGGAAAGCGAAGAGGAGTGCCACCGGTTGTGCTCCTGAATTTATGGTGAGTTGAGCATCTTTGCGCCTCACCATTTCTTATTTGTATTAGCCGCCACTGAAAAACGTTATGATTTTACACCACACAGCTAGCTAAAACTAACATACTTAAAATAAAGAATTCCTGAGAAACAGATACTTTATCAAATTATTTTTCAAGCTATAGTAAACAGTGTTGACCCTGATATCCATGGAAAGAAAACTTGATTGTTCACACCTCTTAACTTCAGCCACTTAAATAACAATTGAACTGTAAAATACTTTGAAATTACAAGATTGATATCCACTCTGGGCTCTAAGTGTCATTGTGGACCACAAAACATAACCAATTCATACAGATAGTCAGGAAATTGAGAATGAATTAGTTATGTGAAAAAGCTCAGTGATCAATTTGAGATTTGATGAATAGACATCTAAGATCTTTACAAACAAGTCTCAGATTGTTATATTTTTTAGGTCAAAAGAAAAGTCTTTCAATTCAGATTGCGACAGCCTGAATTCTACATATACATTCATCAACATATTTTTTGTTTCTTAGGGCAATAAGATTCAAAGTTTAGATAATGAAAAAAGACATTACTGGGATGTTTTTGACAAACGTTTCCCTTTCATCTCTAGTTAATTTCTTTTAATTTGGTGATGATCAGCACGCACAGTGGTAAATGTATACATCAGTAATTCCCTATGCATAGGTGAACCTAACACACATCATTGGAACAGATTAAAACTTTAACTATGTGAAGACATCATTGATATCACATTGACTTCATACAGTCCAAGTTTTGAATTGTGACTGTCAGAGGCAATAGCTCCTTTATACAAGTCAGGACAATTTTATCGGAAGATGATCGGAAGATGTGTGGGAGAGCTAGGTGGCATGAATGTTGTGAATCCCCACAGATTCCAAAACCTTCTGTAACAGAAATGAGAGGAATTATGAGAGAAATGTGTGATTGTAGCCAAGATTTGACATTTGTAGGGCATTCCAGAGAGAACGTGTAGTAGTTCTCATGCAAGTAACACCACCATGGACTTCCCTAAAGTAAGGATCTAAATTTCAGAAATGTCTGGGTTTGCTATGTGTCTGTGGGTGCCAGATGAGCCTGGGCCCATATGCTGCAGCTATCAACATCTCCATAATGGACACATTTTAAATGTGAATATGTGATGTCTCCACGTTGTGTTTTGGGGCCCATTTCTGTATTTGGCGATAGGCTAAGGCACATGAGTTAGGTGCTGATTTTATTGGGATTAGAGAGGGAATGCTGTGTGATATGAATATTTTGGATCCCCACAGATTCTGGAGCTTTCCCTCACAGAAATGTGAGGACATTTTAAATTTTCAGCTAAATTCTAATGTTTATGGGGATTACTAAATAAAAATATATAGTGGGTTCCATGCAAGTCACACCACACTGGACTCCTCTCTGTGTCTAGTTTCGGAAATATTTGGGTGTGGTAGCTTTACCTAAGTGGCAGCCATGCCCAGGCCGAATTAACATTTTCAGGATGAAGTCTTGATGTCTCCATCTTGCTATTATACATTTATGTACATGTACACATATATGTGCATAGATGCAATACAAGTGACAAACAGTTTTTCTGAAATGTGGAAACACAAATAGTAGAACATTTGTTTTTATCAATTGAATTTCTCTCGAATTTTGGCTTCCAAATCTAAACCAATCTGCAAGAAATAACCCATTTTGTAAAATGACTTTTGAATTACCAATGTAAATGTGTTGGGCTCATTCCAATGATAGTTATCTAGGCTTGTGCCAATGTTAGACTCTCCCCATGTGAGACATGGAATGATCGGTGAGCATTCCATGTCAGTTGGAAAAATGTGTTCAAGGCTGTGCATTGTTGCTGTGTGTGGCAGCTCCTTATCAACAATAAATAAGAGTGAAACTATACTTTTGTGGCACAACCTTTTCCAGGTTATGAGAAATCCCTACATCTTCCACTAACCCTAGCTGCTATAGACACCCCCAACTGCTTCATTCTTAAGAAAACCTAAACAGTACAACGAAGAAACACTGGTTAAAACAAAATAGCTGCAGTGGTGAAGGATCGATATCATGGTACATGTCCAGCAAGCGACAGTGATATAACATTAGCACCCGCAGCACCCGCATTGTGGGGGGCCTGGAGTTCCAGCGGGCGTCCTCAGCACACTATAATGGGTCTGGGACCAATGTGGTAGGTGGTGGGCACCAGGGGGGGGGCTCCATGTACATTGCCTTACGCCACTGGCAAGTAACTAACTGCTCTCCCCTTGAATGCTCAATGCATGGTATGAAGGAGCATGGATCACTATTTAATGCTCATCCACTCTACTAGCAAACACAGGGGCAGATTTACAAGCCCCTTATGCCACTTTTGCGCCGCCGTTGCATCACTTTTGTGACGCAGCGGCGGCGCAAATCATGCGCCATGCTGCGGGGGATTTACAACGTGACGCGTCTAGGGAGATGCGTCACGTTGTAAAGCCCTGCGCCACATGAAACCTGCATCAGGTTTCATGTGGGCGTGCTGGCGCAGGGGGTCGTTCCTGCGCAAGGAAGCCCCGTAAAAGTGACGCAGGGAAATCTACAAGATTTCACGGAGTCACTTTACGTCCCTGCTGCGTCAAATCCTTACGCCTGCTTCAAGCAGGCGTAAGGAGTGACGCAGCATGTTAGGTATAGGGCACCCCTGAGCAGTACTGGAGTTACGTCGCACTTGCGACACGACTCCAGTACTGCGCCACCCTTCCGCCGACAGATGCGTCACGCATCTGTTTATCCTTGCGCCATGATGCGGCGCATTGTAAATGCGGCGCATCTGTGGTGGCGCAAGGAGTAAACTTGCGTCACGCATCTTCCCTGGCGCATCCCTGCTGATTTGCAGGGATGCGCCAGGAACATAAATCTGCCCCCCAGTTTTTTATGGTTCTTCTGAAAAATTAATTGCGTGTAGAGACTTTGTGGATAAAGACCGGACACCTACATCAGGGATGATCAGGCCTACAGTCTGGTTGCACAGAGGCATAGCTGTCAGCGGTGCGGCTTTTGCAATGGCTCCAGAGAGCAAAAGAGGACAGGTGCAGTCATTTATGGGCTCCCCAGCTCAGATTGTTTTTTGTGGAGGACTAGCTGAGTTCTGGCTGTGTGTTGATTCATCCTCAGAGGCATTTGAGGAGGGTCACTGCCACTCAAAGTGAGACAGGCACTACTCGGGCACTGACACGTACACATCTGCTCAGCTACAGCAGAGTGAGCATGTATTTAGACGTTCTATGCATAAGGTAGGGTGACCTGATATCCCTGGTTTGTCCTGACCGCCCGGGTTTTTCAGGGTCTATCCCTGAATACCAACAGCTTTCATAAAAATAAGTACATGTCTATGTTTTAAAAGGAGGGTGAAATGTGTGCGAGCACATTAGTAAATAAAGTCATGCATGCTCATGCCCCCCACAAATCACATCAGGCGCTAAGATTAATTGCTTTATATCCCCTGCTGTGCTGCTCTTCCTCATTCATTAACCCCAGCAGGATTTAAAGTGAGGTCAATCAGCATTACAAAGATGCCTTTGGGCAAAATCCAAGTATACTGACCTTCTTTTGACCTTTATCACAGACCAGAAGAGAAACAGACAGGTTATTTAATTAAAGCATTATTTTGAAGTGTTTTCCTCTCGCCCGTTTTCATAGGTATTTGCACACCACTAATAGTATATGAAGATTTAAAAAATCTGCCTCGAACGTTTTCTATTTTTGGTTTATGCGTGGTGATTGCAAACAATTTTGTTTACACATACGTGTTCCTAGTCAATGACAAATGTTACCCATACTTCTATGTCTGTGGCTTGTCCTGGCAGATTCGAAAGACATTTTGAGGTGTATGTTAAGAACATAGAACCTGTTCACTGCTTTCATTGGTTGACTTTGTTATCACTTTTATGTCCTTGCTTCTTTTTCAGTGCCTGTGTTATGTTATTTTGACAAAGTGAAATATTAGTTAGGGTGGATAGTAGTCCATCAGAAGTAATAAAGTCACTAACTTTTTAGGTCCAGCCAAAGATTTCAGTAATTTAAAGCTGTGCTCAATGCCTGATAACTAACTATAGCACAGAGCAGACAGGCTTCACTTTAGTAGCTTGCTGAAGGTCAGTAAATTGCACTCAGTCCCCAGAGTGAGGTGCATAGAAATCCAGTTTGTTTGGTTCAGCAAGTGACAGAGATCTATCATGTTGGTCACTGAGCTAACTAGAGTCCCAGGCTAATTTCAGGGATTCCAATGATCTCTCCCTCTCTGCATGTAACATACACATTTACCAGCCAGAAATGGAGGTAGAGGTCTTATGATACAACACTTAATGTGTGATTTTCATAGCTTTAGAGATGATTCTTCTGTGGAAAAGGAGCCATTGGAGAGACCTAAGCAGAATGGAAATGTGTTATCATCATGAAAGCATTCTAATGAACTGCACCAGTTTAATACAGTCATGTGGTTTCACAGAGGAATCCATGTAAATTGAGATAACATAAATAATTTAACCTGAATGGAGTCAATGCATTTATTAACTGGCTTACAGAATGACTTGGTAGGCTAACCCGGAGGGCCCATAACTGGTAACAGAGCAACGCCACATCAATCAAAAATGTATATGGCGTGACGACCACATTTTGGTCAGTTAAGAAAAAAGAAATTTTGGACATCAGTTACTTATTGATGGACATGGACTTTCCCTGTCCTTGTGGATCATAACTTGTGTTGTTTGGTAGGACAAAGATGAGTTAGGGTCATCAGCATGCAGTGCTGGAGGAAGTGGTTTGGCAAAGAGCACATACACAGGGTCATCTAGAGAGGAGACTTGAACCATGCATAACACCACTTGTCAGTATTCTGGTGTCTGAGGCAAATGGGTGGAGTAAAACAGCTTGCCTTCCTTCTGCTAGGTAAGACTGTAAGCAGTAGAGAGCAGTGCCTATGAAACATCACCTGTCAGAGTCCTGATCAGGGTGTTACGTTCAATGGTGTTGAAGTCACCTGACAAATTTAAAAGGATCGCCACTATCACCCACAAGCCTATATTGATTACCTGGTGTGGACAGTACAACAACTTCAATGCAGTGGTCTGGATGAATGGTAGCTTGGAAGAGATCAAGTAGCTCAATTTCTTCAGCAAATGTTTTGAGCTGGCTAACAGTCAGCTTTTACACCCTCTTTTCCAGATGAGGCAGTAGTGAGAAGGGATGGAAGTTGTTCAAGTCACCAATCTCATCAACTGTTTTACCAGTAACAAATGCATGCTCTATGAACAATTCCTTGGCTCAGAGTCCTGTTAAACAATATAAAAAGTTTATGTCTGAGAAATCTGTAAAACCGTTTGATAGATCTGGCTGGGTACAGATTGTTAACAACGTGAGAGGGATGTCTTCTTGGATGCTGGTTAGCATTTGTGAGTAGGTCAAAATGTTGCATGGAGCATACATGAGAGTTGAACTTGGCCCTCTCTGCAGGCCCACTCCCAAACCTTTTTGTCTCCACTTTTTGCTGAAATCATTTCTGTTGGCCTTAGGACTCTGTGCACTTTACCACTGCTAATCAGTTCTTGCTTGCTTGTGCTCTCTCGTTTAAATATGGTTTATTGGCTCATATCCAATTGTAATATTTACTTTACTTGTAAGTTATGTTATGTTATGTTATAGGCATTTATAAAGCGCGAGCGGTTACCCAAAGGTGTCCTGGCGCTAGCTGCTCTCAATCTGGGCATTGGGGTGGAAGGCATCTTTACAAGTTAAAGAGCCATGTCTTCAGTTCCTTCCTGAAGGTCAGGATATTAGTGGTATTTCTCAGATAGAAAGGGAGATCATTCCAGGCCTTAGCAGCACCAGCAATGAAACGTCTCCCGCCCCATGAAGCTTTTTTTATGGGTGGTTCAAGTCCCATGCAGAGTGGTGTACCATATACCCTGGCCCTGTAAATCAAATGATACTAGTGGGCATGCAGTAATTATTGTGCCACCCATTGAAGTAGCACCCTAAACATGTCCCATGCCTGCCATTGCAGCCTGAATGCAGTTTCAAACTTCCATGTTGACTTGGCATTTTAAACTCACTTGCCAAGCCTTAAACTTCCATTTTATTACATATACATCACCCCTTATGGTAGGCCCTGTGTAGCCCAAAGGGCAGGTTGCTGTGTAATTAAAAGGTTGGACATGTACTTTTAAGTTTTACATCTTCTGGTTGTAAAATTTATCTTAAATTAGTATTTCACTACAGTGAGGCCTACCCCTCTCATAGGATAACATTGGGGATTCCTTATCACATTTAAAAAGCTGTAATTTCCAAATGGGAGCAGGTAGGTATTCCAAGTTTGATGTATATGGAATTGTAATGGGAAACACTCTTTAATGGTAAAGTTGGATTTTTCATTACAATTCTTAAAATGCCACATTTAGAAAGTTGGCGTTTTCCTGCCCTTCGCCCTTTTGTGCCAGTAGCCTGACCTGAATCACATGAGTGGGTATAACTGAAAGTTAGACTTTGTGAATTCCTCCCAGACATTCAGACAATAGAGGGATTAGGTGTGCCTGAATGGGCCATCTGCTGGCAGGATGCAGGAGTGGAGCTGAACACAGCCCCACTTGTAACTGTATAGCCTATGCTCTGCCTTCACACAAAGGGCTTTACAAGCTCAGATTGCCACTGCAGCTAACTTGGAGCCAGGGGAGTCAATACATTCTATTCACTTTAAAGCCACTGTCTAGAAGCTACTTCCACCTTCTAGAATCAGAGCACCAGGGTATACAATATAGACACTCTTTAGTACACTTCTGGACCTGTGGATACTCTGCCAGGAAGAAGGATTGCTGTGATGCTGAAAAGACTGCCACTCTGCTGGGCTGATGCTCTGAAGGAAGTGCTGCCCTGCTGCACTTACCTGCTGCCTGCACCCTCTTGCCTGGGTGAGGTGAGAACTGGACCTGCAACTTCACTCTTGAACCCAGTATTCCACAGTGAATCCAAGGGATAGTGTTTGGGCCCCTTGATCAGAGCGTCAGGGAAACAAAAGGCTCCCCAACATCCTGCACCAGCTCCTGGATGCAGCTGAAGTGGGATCCTGACCGCAAAGTGGTAGCCCTCAGATCCTGGACCGTTGGGGTGACTCAGAGAGGTAAAATAAAGATTTTGGGCTCTTCGCAACCACAAATGGGATTGTTCTCACTGAGACCTTGCTGCTCACACCGTGATTCAACAGAAAGCTCCAGCTGCTGCCTCTTTGCAGTACAGCATCAACCGCTACCAGAGGACCTCCAACGTTAATATCTAGCAACACCCACCTGCAACACCAGGCCTGATCTTGGCTCTAATCCAGCAGCCTCCTGTGATGGTCTCCCTGCTACTTACGTCCCCCTCCATCACGAACCAGGCTCTTGGCACAGATTTTAGAAGGTACAATTTCAGTGGACCTAACCTGGTGACTGCAACTGACCTGCACTCTATCATGGTCGACCTGAAAGTTTGACTTTTACCCGGTCCAGCGCGACCAGATATCCATTGTTTTTGCTCTGTGCTTTTTGGTGCAATTTTCACTAACATCTTTACAAAATAATGACCCCAGTAATACTGCTTACATTTTTGTCGTTTTGGTGTCAAATATTTGTTACAATTTACTCTATTTTTCTAAATGTGTCTGGTATTTTTCTTGTGTTGTATGTTCAATTCATTACTGTTTGTGTGCAACATAAAAACTTTACACATTGCCGCTAAATTAAGTATGACTGCTTTCTGTCCCAAGCTACACAAAGTTAAACACAGGTTAATCTTGTGACTCTTTGTGATTCACCCTGCAAAGGATTGTGCCTCTTGCTTTGCCAGGGCTCACACCCCAGTCAACCAACAATCCCATTTTTAACAATGAGCATTAGCCTGCCTTTGTTGGCAGAATTATAAAGTGACTCATCTACACATCACATGCGTTATTTAGTACATTGAAGTAACTTGACTTGTCTCTTGGGTTGCCCAATTGAATTTTGAATCCATAACTGGTTACCCACCTAGCCATTACCTATTCAAGAAAGCTCTGAAAAAATCCTTCTGAAGATTGTTTCAGTTTTAAATTTTATATAACAGGTTTTTCCCACTTTAGAATTTAACTCATCAAGCCAATTCCTATCTGAAATTTAGCCCAACTATGACAATGACCAAGGCATGAGTAAAGTTGCCTCAGGGCGAAGATGTGTTGTTACGTCCTAAGCTGCTGACTTTGGAACTGGGGAACCAGGTTTAAGTGCTGGCGTCCGCTCAACATCCTGTGATTCTAGGCAAATCACTTACTCTCTCCCTGCCTAAAATATGAATCGAACCTTGTGTAATTTAACTAGTCCTCATGTAAAGTGCTTCAATGACCTTGGGCTGAGCCTGCACTGTATAAAACTAAAGCACACAAATGCCCAGGCACCACATCCTTGCAGCCCCCCCCCCCAGTTAAAGTGCTCGGACATACAGAGTTGTGTGCAGAAAAACAGATTTTTTTTATTTATTTGGCAGCTGGCTACATGCTTGATGGAAGCCTGTTCAAACGTAACCCTCCGGATTTTAGGTAGTTGGTGGCAACTAAACTAACAAGCATTTGCAATGCAATAGGTCTCGCATTTGCGAGAGTTAGAGCCATTGGCATTGTAATTGACGATGTCTTTCACCTTTGTGTTTTGGTTTGATGTGTAGTGGATGTTTGTGGTTTGGCGTGGAATTATGTGCATTGTATTGGAATTATTAGCTGTGGTATGATGTGTAAATTTGTGGTGTTTTTGAAGTATGTGGTGTGTTCTGGAATTGTGTTGTGTATCTGAAATATGTGGTTTTGTGTGAAATTATGTGATGAGTTTTGTAAATGTGTGAAGTTGAATTGTGTGGCGTTTAGTGAAATTATGCGTATTGGAATTGTGTTATGGTGTGGAGTGCATTTATGTGGATTGCTGGTATGTGGCATAGACTGCATTTATGTGGGATGTATTTATGTTGCATTGAGTAGAGTGTAATTATGTGTAGAGTAATTATTTGGATCTTAGTGGTATTATGTAGAATGTAATTATGTTGTGTGGTGCAGAACTGTGTGGCATTGAATTGTGATGTGTGGAATTATGTGGCATGGTTTGTAGTGGCACAGTGAAGACTAGTATTTTATGGTGTGGAATTATGTGGTTGAACTGGGATCTCTAGTGGCATATCTTGGTGTGGTTCGAGAATGGCTTAAGGTCTCATACCAGCAACATTAAGCCATGTGCGGGCGGGGGATGAATGGGATACATCCGTTGTCACCAGTGTGGCTCTCTTCAAGAACATTCTGGGGTCAATAGATGATAATAGATTTCCTTTGGTTACTTCCTAGCTCACTCTCCCATATGAAGATCCTCTGATGAGAATAGAAAAAAGTAAGCCTACAATGTTCATGACTTAAAGGAGCACCATGGGCTCCTGTCGAAGCTTACTGATCAGGTGTCTTCTCTATTGGGCTTCAGCAGTGGCACGAGAGAACTCTATGCAAACAGGCAGATGAGGTAACTGACACACTTCTTATGGAAGGGTGTAGGAGGACACCGATAGCACTGTTTCATGTACCCGAAATTAGCCAAGCTGTGAGTGCATCTGAGGACGTGTGAAGGTGGTGCCGTGCTGGGCGCAGGTCAACACTTTAAATGTGCCACAATACAGCACCCAGAAAAGCATAAATGACAATTTACAACACTGTTAGCATCTCTGAAATTAAAGCGACTGGAAGTATTTTTGGTAAGCGTGCAGATTTTCTTATGCGTTGCTACCTAGAGCCTCACACCCGGCTTCTTCATTCTTAGCTTGGAATGAGCCCTGTTTACGCTACTTTCATCACCTTCCAACTATACCAACGGTAAACATCTCCGTCCTACCATAGAGGCTCAAATTCTGTAGTCTAAAACTGCATTGAACAGTGTGTGCACATAAGAGAACATTGAAATAAACGTAATTTGGCTATGTTCCTAGTTACTCGACAGGTATACTTGAGACCATCCCCGAGGTGGCGATTTAGAGGACAGCCATTGGAATTATGAGGCAGGGGAGGACCAAATTATGTGGCAGGGATTACTAAATTATGCAGAAGAAAAGGCAAAATGTGTGACATAATTCAGCACATTTGGTGATTGTATTACCTCATAATTGTTTCATTTTTACACGTTAACACTATCTGGAGAAAGGTTTTACTCCATTAGTACCAGCCTGACACCCAAACACTGAAATCTGCAACAGAAAGATTAACAATCAACCTTTGCGAAGGGCCTTCCACTGTGCCACAACACGTTGCTGTGTTTTTAGTAACTTTTGATCTGTTTGAGCTAGAAACATTGTTAAAATCTGCAGATTATGCAGCAAATGATGGATTATGTGGCAAATGCAGAAAATCCATAATTATGAGGAAACATTGAGGCTGCAAAATTGCATAATTCCAGTAGCCCATCAAGAGTGATTGCCATCTGTGGTGAAATTAAACCTTATGAAACTCTTATTTTATTTGACTGTATAGGGTTACATAGAGTCTAGATTTCAGCTGTTAAATCCAGATGTTGTCATTACACCACAATAGACCAAAGGGCAGGCAGAATCGCGACGTGTGCCCAGTCATCTGAGCATGAGGACGCTGCCCTGCAAATACAATGAAAGCAACACAAGGAAACTAGCACTTCTTTCGTAATTTAGTTTTTACACAAGTTCAATTTTGTGCACAACCTTGGGGATGGCTTCTGGTAAGAAAAGCTGAAGGGGCAAATCTGGTGGGACCTGCTTCTCTGCAAGACTCGAAAAGACCTGGCGGCACAGGTATGAAAATGCCTAAAAAATGACAATTCTGTTAGGATACTGTGTAACCACAAATTTCAGACTACCACCGTCATGTGCATTTACTTGCATGTCTTCAAAAGTACCATGAATAAACCAACACAAAGATAGACATAAAAGGAACAAACACTGGCAAAAACCAATAGTTCTGAACTTAGCAATTGTGAGGTAGTTTTTGTTTACTTATTTTGCAAACCTGCAATATGGAAAAACAATGGGAAAAATATACAAAATAAAGTAGCAGGCCAGAGCCCCAATACACCAGCACATGCACTGAAGTGTACTCCTTCTCATGCTCCTGTGCACATGTCATCAAACAAAATGCTCTCACTCACAGCGCGGACAGCCGGTGAATGAAGTGGGTTGACCAACTACAGCGTAATCTGAAGTCACGGGGCAGTAGATGAGCTGTACAAGGGATGGGAGATATGCAATGCTACTTAGCAGAACCCTTGCTCAACTATCAAATGACAGAAATCAAGGAGCAGCTCCAGTGGAATTGCTAATGGTATATAAAGTAAGTAGGGCAAAAATGAGCAGCTTCATGTGAAAACTTATGCACGCATAGAACGAAATGGGCATCTCCCGGTTTGCACACTGAAAGAGTTCAGACCTGAAGTGGGCTGCAATTTCTACCTCTAAAGGTGGGGAGGGAGGGCAGAATGAGGTTTTGCGAGCTGTGGGGATGCCACAACTCCTAATCAGCAAAATACATTTTTAAAGGCACATAAACTGGCATTGGAGATTAGAGAACAGTGAGGGAGGTTTAAAAGGGGAGCCAAGGATGGTCAAACTACTGCTACTCACATCTCAGATCTTTTGGCCCTACTCTCGGTTTGAAAAGAAAAGGGCTGTGGATTATGTCTGGGAATTCTAGTCAAATTGACCACTGTACAGGCTAATGTGCCCCCTTTAGGCCCTTCTGTACGACAAGATTTAGTTAAAGAGTTAGCGGGGGTTAAGTTCACCAGGAGTGTGCACGCATTTACACTGACCTTTCAACAATCACGTCTAGCCTAGTCAGCGGCTGCATGGAAAGCACACATCACTTACTGTTTCCGACAGCTTCAATGCAGCCTTCACACAAGTGGCAGGAGGTGGGCGTTCTTCCACTTCACATGGGTAATACTCTACATTGTAATATAATAGCGCTGAAGAGCTGTTCGACCCTCCCATGCGTCGGGTAAACAGGTTCATGTTTGCCCTTCGATTTAGAGAGGAAATGTTAATAGCACAGGTTGTAAATGCTCAGAGTCCCACTGATAGTGGGCTTGATAATAGACAGAAGGTGGTGGGGAGGGCACCGCCCACTTCCGCACCACCCGCCCCCCCATCCCCGCCTAGTTTTCCTGTGCCAGAAACGCAAAGTATTTTTGGAAAGCGTGCAGATTTTCTTATGCGTTGCTACCTAGAGCCTCACACCCGGCTTCTTCATTCTTAGCTTGGGAAGAGCCTTGTTATGCTACTTTCATCACCTTCCAACTATACCATCGGTAAACATCTCCGTCCTACCATAGAGGCTCAAATTCTGTCTCTAACCCACCTCTCTTTCTCTGCTGCTAACTTACCTCACCATTCAGATTCAGATTTCACAACTTTATCTGTCAATGAGAAATAGGCATAAAAGCGCACAGATTATACATTGTCATACAAATTCTCTATAAAAACACCGGACAGCAAGCATTGTTTTGATTCAGAATGGCATTCTTTAAGGTGGATGACAAAGCTAATCACAGTGGAATTTGTTGGCTTGTCTACAGCCTGATTAGAAGGCTGGTTTGTTCCTGAAGCTCAAGTTAATCTACGGTATTTATTCACTGTGCTGCGTGCCACCCATGCAGAAAACAGTTCAAAAAGTGGACAAACTAAGGTGCGCAGCCACCATTATTAACTACCTAAAATATGTGACCAGATGTCTTTAATTAAGACAGCGCCCGTGCAGTGGGGGAGGGGGATAGGTACGGAGCGCATTTAAAAGTGATAGCGCAACGCTCCGGTTAAAACAACAAAGCCACACGAAGGGCTTAGATAGGGAGGGAGGGGGAACAAAGGAGGAAGCGTGATATATGCAAGTGGTTTAAAAAACTTATTGGTTGAGCGGCGCGGCCGCCATTCTTAACTATGTAAATATGAGACCTGATTTCTTCAATTAAGACAGCCCCACCTCACGGGCGTCGGTGAAGCGGGGAAGGGATGGGTGGAAGGGAGCGTATTTAAAAGTGATAGCGCGACACTCTGGTAAAAAAAACAAGGCACATTAAAGAAAAAGTCCCGAAAACCGAACAGGCAAAAAAACGCAGAACTAATACAAGTAAAGGGGCCAATAGCCATAGGCGTGCCCAACAGTAAAAAAGAGGACTTTTAACACTATTACCCAATAGCAAGTACTACATTTTGAAAGGCACACTCAACAACAAATGGATAAAATGAGGCGGTGACTCACATACTAAAGCATATACTGCATGTCTCAACGAGACAGCGCATGCGCTGCCTAGGCGAGCCCTAAAAATGATTTTTCTGTCTTGTGTATTTCTCATTGCTATACCTTAGTCAGTTTTCCTCACCTCCTTATTTTTCTTTCCATTTGTCTGTAACTCACTTTCTTTGTACATAACTTACAGCCATCTCTCTAATGCCCTACAATCTATCTCACCGCTCTCGCTCATTTTTCTGTCTGACATCTCTCAGTTCTTCATCTCTCTCTAACCCACCTCTCTTTCTCTGCTAACTTACCTCACCATTCAGATTCAGATTTCACAACTTTATCTGTCAATGAGAAATAGGCATAAAAGCGCACAGATTATACATTGTCATACAAATTCTCTATAAAAAAGCAGTTGCACCTCAGTTCATTACCCCATCGTAAATATTAAAAACTCATAAAGTGCCTTTTTACAAGTTTTGTAGTGATCACAATCAGTTTGAATCTCATACTGCAGGATAAAATTACTTAAAAAGAACCTAAGAAAAATAGAATTAGTCCACTCACACTGTCCTCCTAGAGGATACTGCGGCTTGGTGAAACATACCAACACAGCGACAGGTTTCGTCATCGATCAAGATTTGTAGATCATGATAAGCCTGCATACGAGATTGTATCTTTCTAAGTCTCATATAGGCCACCAGCAATCTTTTTGTGTACAACAAATAGTAGCCACAAAAAAAGAGAAAATTCATCATGGATTGCTTAGCCTTGGTATTACATGGGCATATCCTTGAGTCAAGGTCATGCTGATGCCCCAGAGGGAAACATAAATAGTATTTTACTGTACCCACCGTAAAGCTGAACAGTAAAATGTGTACCCACGTCTTCCACAAATATTCTGAAGGAGGTTCCACTAAATTAAAATACAAGTAAGTCATGACACTCGATTTCTGATTTCCCTAACACAGCCTATCTGTTTTAGCTTTCTCATGACATAGAGACTCCACTAGCTTCTTACAGGCAAAAAATCTGTACAGTGGCATAGCAAGGGGGAGGGGGCGGTCCGCTTCCTCCCACTCTAAACTGCCGTCTAGGGATGGCAATCACCACTATCCACCCCGCTCTACAATGTGGCTGTTGCGGGGTGGCAAATACAAGGACCGCCACATTCGGCCAAAGGGCTAGCTATGTCACTGAGTCTGTAATACTCTATCTAAAAATGCATCTATTAAACCAATTCCCTTCAATGTTTTTTGTAGGCCTGAGCGGTGAAGTTTGCTCCATTCGCGGAGTTTGCGGAGTTTTTTGCACTCCGCGGAGCTCGCGGAGTGCAGAAAACTCCGCTTCGCGATGTGCAGCGGAGTTTTTTCCCCACTCGCGAACGGTAAGTTCTCGAGCGCGAGCTGCCACTCGGGGAGAATTTCTACCCGACCGGCAGGAATACCAGCACAAACTGAAGTTCGCACTGCACTCCGCCACTCGCGGAACTTCGCAGAGTTTTTTTGTAACTTCGTGGAGTTCCGCGTAGCAAAACTCCGCAAACTCCGCCCAGGCCTGGTTTTTTGATATAAGCCCAAGAAGGGAATAGAAAGTCCCTTATCACAGGCCAAACAAACATGATTATATTCTTTGTTACTATTCCATCTTTTGAGCCCCAAATGGATACATCACCATTCATTTATTGCCACACTTCACCCTCTCCCTTCTCTTTGTCTACCTCTGTTCCTCTACCACATCTCCTTCCCTACATACCCCTTTCTCACAACCTATATTTCTCTGTCTACCTCTATTTTTCATGAAAAACCAAAGAGAATCCACCCTTGTAAACAGAATAGTAGTATCCTTCTCAGATCAGTTCAACGGTGTCAAGAACTGTGTGTCCCCTAAAGATGTATAGGAAAACACAATGTTTTGTTAAAATAACCCTCACCCACCGAAATGTCCCTTGGTGGCATGCTTCATCATTGGGTTCTTCTCGCCCTGCTGCGGGACGGGGCGTGCTACAACCAACGATGACGTGGGAGCACTTAATAGTGAGACAATACTATGTGTATACACAGAGGAGGGTGAGTCCACCACTTACTGAACCTCTTCACTCCCTCTCTTGTTTACAATTACCTCTATTTTTCATCTGTCATTACCACGTTTCTCTGTGCCTTTTACTCTGTTTCAAATCAACCATTTCCATCTTGCCTCTCTTTGTCTCTTTGTAAATGCACATCTATACTTCACCCCTCTGTCTCAATTGAATTGAATTGAATTGAAAGGGGACTTGTAGAGCGCATGGTTACCCGGGAGCATCCCAGCGCTAGACGGAGTCAGAGTGGTAGGCCTAAAGGGTTATGGGAATAGCCACGTCTTCAGCTGTTTGCGGAAGCTGAGGTGGTTCGATTCACTTCGGAGATGAAGTGGGAGGGTATTCCACAACTTGGAGGCATTGTATGAGAAGAGCCTACCCCCACTTCTCGCTTTCTTAATTCTCAGCATTTTCGCTAAGTGGAGAATATTAGAGCGGAGATTTCTAGGGGCTTTATACGGGTGGATCAGATCTTTGATGATGGGTGGTCCCTCCCCTTTCAGAGATTTGTGGGCCACACAGAGAGCTTTAAAATGAATCCTCTCCTGGACCGGGAGCCAGTGCAAGGAGCGCAATGCGGGCTTAGACGAGCAACGATGGCTGGTGCCGGTGAGCAGTCTTGCTGCAAAGTTCTGAACAATCTGGAGTCGCATAACCACTGCCATGGAGGCCCCAAGATAAAGGGCATTGCCAAAATGGATCCTGGATAGGATCAAGGCTTGAATCAACAGTTTTTTTGCTAAGTATGGGAGCACAGAGAGGATTTTACGAACCATTTTAAGCATACCATAGCAAGAGGCGACTGTCTTCCTAACTTGGGTTTTGAAGGACAGATCTTGGTCAAGCCAAATGCCTAGGCTTTTTATCTCTGATTTAGAAACCGGGGCTATACCCATACAGGGTGGCAAAGAGCATTCAGATTGGCACTTTGATAGTTACCAAGCATTATAATTTCGTTTTTTTCACCGTTAAGTTTAAGATGGGACAGACTCATCCATTTTGCCACTTCCTCCAAACAGGTGTGGAGGTCAGTAGGCGACTGGTCAGCTTGATTCAGTGCCACGACCAACTGTGTGTCGTCAGCATAGGACACGATATGGATTCCAAAGGGGGCAACCAGGTCCGCCAGAGGGGCCATATAAACATTAAAAAGGGTTGGGCTCAGGGAGGAGCCCTGAGGGACTCTGCACAGCAGAGGTAAAGGGTCTGAGGAAGTATCATCTTCGAACACCTGAAAGATCCTACCTTCCAGGAAGGATTGAAGCCAAGAAAGAGCCAAACCCGACACTCCCACGTTCTTGAGACGGTGAACCAGAATCTGATGGTTCACCGTATCAAAGGCCGCGCTAAGGTCGAGAAGGATGATGGCCGAGGAGCCTCCTGAATCAAGAATCTTTCTTGATTCCTCCACTACCACAAGCAGAGCAGTTTCAATTCCTTGGCGAGGGCGGAAGCCTGTTTGTGAAGGGTGGAGCAGATCATGTGACTCAAGAAACGCAGAGAGAGTAATATTAACATGTTTTTCTGCGATCTTACTCACTCCAGGGAGGAGCGAGATAGGCCGATAATTGCCAAGATCCTTAGGATCCAGATGAGGTTTCTTCAATAGAGCTTTAACCATGGCTCTTTTCCATTCAAAAGGGACCACGCCTGAGGTGAGGGAGACGTTAATCACACTAAGAATGTAGGGAGCGACAGTAGGGGCTACTAATTTCAAAATGTTGAGAGGTGCCGGATCAAGTGGCGACCCACTTTTGATAGAGGCTAGAATAGACAACAAGGAATCCAAGGACAGGGGTTCAAAGGCCTCCAGACAGGGGGCGTTCTTGGCTCGGGAAGGAGTAGTGGTATTGGTAATGTATACATTGTCTTTCACAGGAAGGATTTTGAGAATATTTTGTACTTTAGAGGAGAAGAATTGTGCAAGGTCGTTGCACCGGTGTCCAGAAAGATCGGGAGTTGGCGGTGGGTCAGATACTCTTAACAACTTTTTGGCAATCTGAAAAATTTCCCTGTGAGAGTTGGCTGCAAGGAGGATCTTTTCCTCAAAGTATGAAGCTTGGGCCTTTTTGATTTCCACTTTATACGTCTGTAGGGTTGCTCTATATTCTAATTTCTTATTAGGGGAGAAATCTTTTCTCCAGAGCCTCTCCAACCTTTTACATTGTTTTTTGAGAAGGCGTAATTCAGGAGAGAACCATCCTGATTTAGTAGTTCCAGCTTTTTTCTTAATTGATTTTTTTGGAAGCACCAGGTTAAGGGTGCCTTCAATCCAAGAAGTGAAATGGTTGTAAGCGGTGGCCGGATTAGTGTGAGAAACGGGGAAAGTCTTACTCAGTTCCTGGGACCATTTCTCCACTGGGATCTTAGACCAATGATGGTTGAACGTTCGGGAGATCTGGGTATGACCATCTATGGTGACAGGGGACCATAGGAAGGGGACTAGGAAATGATCCGACCATGGAAGGGGAATAGGGGGTTTTCCTATTACGTCTTTCAAAGTGGAGAAAAAGGGATCGAGAAGATGTCCTTTAGAATGTGTGGGTTGAAAGACCTTTTGTTGAAGTTGGTAGGACGCAAGGTCTTGGGCGAGGTCCATGGCAACCAATGCAAAAGGGTCATCAAAATGCAGGTTGAGATCTCCAAGGAGCGTGAAATTGGCATTGGTATTAGCTAGATCACAGGTTGCTTCCAGCAAAGAATTACAAAATTGACCCAGCGCCCCGGGCGGGCGATAAATGAGGATCCTTGAGAGAGAAAGTGAGGGGGTAAATTCAATAGAAAAATTGACATTCTCGCACTCTGCTATAGGGCTACCTAAAAGGCGACAGGTCATATAGTTTTTATAAATAATGGCAATGCCGCCGCCCGTACCCAACTTTCTATCTAATCTTTGGATTGAGTAGCCCGTGGAAAGGGCTCTAACAATATCAGGTTCTGAGCTAGAAGAGAGCCAAGTCTCCGTAAGAAATAACACTTCTGGTTCACGGTCAGATAGCAATAGTGATATCTCAGTCGAGTGTTGCGGTAAGGATCTGCAATTCAGCAGCAGTAGGTTAAAATGTTTCTCTGAGTGGGCTGGGGTATGGGTGTTCATGGAAGGCTCAAAATGACAATGTAAGCACTTCTTCTGGCCATCCTCTAGTATAATCGAGTTAATACATTGTGGTTCCAGGGGTCTGTTCAGCTGCCTCAACTGGGAAAAGGTGTAACCATAATGAGTTAATGATGGAGAGGCAGGGGCTCTGGCCCCTGGGCCCGGATGGGCGCAGACGGGCTTGCCTTAGGCGCGCCTGCTGCGCGCGTCCGCTGCGCGGTCGCGTCATCTATCGTTTTTATGCGTCCTCGGCGTGACCCAGCAGCTAGAGCGCTGACCCAGCGCAAGCGCACTAGAGCCCTCCCCGAGCTATAACACAGCTCCCCCGTGCAAATAGCAATTTAAAAAGGCAATGGCATCAAAATTACATTACGTTTTTTAAAACAATTAGCAGCAATACAAGAAGCGAAATTTAAAAGTTAAGAGAGCGGGAGAATCTCCTGTTAGTCCCCCACAGGTATGACTCCTCTAACAACCGCTGCGCGGACGCGTCATCTATTGTTTTTATGCGTCCTCGGCGTGACCCAGCAGCTAGAGCGCTGACCCAGCGCAAGCGCACTAGAGCCCTCCCCGAGCTATAACACAGCTCCCCCGTGCAAATAGCAATTTAAAAAGGCAATGGCATCAAAATTACATTACGTTTTTTAAAACAATTAGCAGCAATACAAGAAGCGAAATTTAAAAGTTAAGAGAGCGGGAGAATCTCCTGTTAGTCCCCCACAGGTATGACTCCTCTAACAACCGCTGCGCGGTCGCGTCATCTATCGTTTTTATGCGTCCTCGGCGTGACCCAGCAGCTAGAGCGCTGACCCAGCGCAAGCGCACTAGAGCCCTCCCCAAGCTATAACACAGCTCCCCCGTGCAAATAGCAATTTAAAAAGGCAATGGCATCAAAATTACATTACGTTTTTTAAAACAATTAGCAGCAATACAAGAAGCAAAATTTAAAAGTTAAGAGAGCGGGAGAATCTCCTGTTAGTCCCCCACAGGTATGACCCCTCTAACAACCGCTGCGCGGTCGCGTCATCTATCGTTTTTATGTGTCCTCGGCGTGACCCAGCAGCTAGAGCGCTGACCCAGCGCAAGCGCACTGGAGCCCTCCCCGAGCTATAACACAGCTCTCCCGTGCAAATAGCAATTTAAAAAGGCAATGGCATCAAAATTACATTACGTTTTTTAAAACAATTAGCAGCAATACAAGAAGCGAAATTTAAAAGTTAAGAGAGCGGGAGAATCTCCTGTTAGTCCCCCACAGGTATTACTTTACATCCCTCTACCTCACTCCTTCACTTTGTATCTCTGGAATCAACATCACTTACATCACCTCTCATTCTCTCTCATCTATGTCTCTCTACCTGCCACTTTTATCCCTTCCTCTCATTTCTCTTTCTACTCTTCATCCCACTTCCTCTATCTTTCTCACTTCTCCTATTACCTGGATATTCCTTTTATACCTCTTCCTAGTTTGCCTCTCTTTCCCTCTACCTTGAATCTCTGTATATGTTTATGGCTGTCTGATATTTCTGTCTTTACCTTATGCCTCTCTCAACCTCATTCGTTTCTATATCTGATCTGTATCTCTATATCATTCTCTTTGCCTATGCGACCTTCTCCTGTGTTCCACCTCATCCCATTTTTGGACAGAGTATTGGGTCACTGCCTAGCCAGAAAAGCTAGCACATAGAAATAGGAGAAGGAAGACAAGGCAGAGCAAGAGATTAAGGATATGGTCACAATACTTTTAAAGTGATAATGGTAGGGGTGACGGAGGATTTATTTGTGATTTAAGCTTAAATTTCAAGAGCTTAGTTAATATGGGTTATTTTAATAATACAAAAACTAGCGCAGTGATTAATCTCAGCCACTGGTGATGACTCAAGGCTGATCTCCAGTCCATTTTTTGCCCATCATGTCACTCTAAACAAAGGCTCACTTTGTGCAAATCAGTAATGACCCTCTAGCTCATGGAACCAGTCAATCCCAATACACAAGGCAAAGCCCGTTCAAGAAGAGATCACAAAGCAACCCTAGAAATATTTTGACCTATTTCTGTTTCATCAATAATATGTAGCTTGAGTCCAATAGCACAGTGAGCATACCCACATGTGGACATACCTGCTGCACCTATATTGCCAACTGCAGCAAACAACTCCCCATTTTGCAAATTAAATACATTTAACCGAAAGTAGAAAATTTATGCTGAATAACATGTATAATAATAAATGCAGATTTGTAGTAGGTAATCATATTTAGGCATTGTAATTACATGAAAGAGGTAGCATTATGTACTGACGTGTGTTAGCCTGACTACTGGTGTCATATTCAATGTCGACTTTACATATTAAGGTTAAAAAGCCTTGTTAGACCTGGCACCATTGGCGTGGGTCTCCCCTGCATTTTTTGCCTTTACCTCCTCTGTTTTTGCTGTGTATTGGAATCTGTTTTGCTGGTCTATATGCTTTGGGCACTTTGCCACTGCTGTTCAGTGCCAAAGTGCAAGTGCTCCCTTTGTAAAGTGTTGTTATGGATTGGTGTTTCCATGATTGGCTGATTTGATTTACCAGTCAGTCCCTAGTACAAATCAAATGCTGCTAGTGGGCTGCAGCACTGATTGTGCCACCCACATAAGCAGCCTGTAAATGTAACTCAGGCCTGCCATTGCAAAGCCTGTGTGCAGTCTGGTACTGCCATGTCAACCTGGCATATGCACCCACTTGTCAGGCCCTACCCTGTCATTACATGTTAGTCACCCCTAAGGTAGGCCCAAGGTACCCCTGTGGGCAGGGTGCAGTGTATGTGAAAGGTAGGACATGCCCTGGTGTGTGTGGCATGTCCTGATAGTGAAATACTGCCAATGTCATTTTCTACTATTGCAAGGCTACCTGCACCCATAGGATAGAATGGGGAGTTTGCTTAGAACATCTTATAAACATAACTACCCCAGGGAACAAGGTAGGGAAATAAAGTTTAGTATACCTGGACTCAGTATGTTAAAATGCATCTTTTAGTGAGGGTGATTTTTACATTCTGTGTGTGAAAATACCACTTTAAGAAAGTAGGTATTTTCTTGCTTAGCCATCCAGTGTGCCCCTGCTAAGTTTGTCGCATCATTGGGGGATGCAGTTAGATACCGACGCATCACCTCTTCACGCAGTAAGGAACCGACGCATTTCCTCCCCGGAGCAAGAAACTAGAGACCCCCATTTCTAACAAGCCTGTTTTCGTATTAAATTGTTGTCTTGCACAAGATGTTTTTCTCTTTCACTACAGATACTGTAACTTTCCAGAAGCCTTTTCCTAGCTAGTGAATAGGCATTTGTTATGTGTTAGACAACTGATACTGAGGTTCTCACTGGGAGGAGAGGAGATGGCAGGAAATGCGACTCGTGGGAAGAACTGTCTCAACCACAAGATATGCCCACTGGTCTTGATTCTGTGCTTCATTGTAAAGACATGGAAAACTAGGGAGTTTACCTGCTCCCAGAGAGAGTTTGCTGAGGATTGATTGGTTGCCGGATACTGGGAATGCAATATGTGTTACTAATAATGCTTTGGCAGAATTACATTATTGTTTGTTCTTTAGTTTAGTTAGCCCACGATTGGATCAAAGAGACCCTTCTTAGACTAACTTCTCTTCTCACCTAGAAACTATATACGCTTGCTGATTTATACCTGAGAATACTTTCCAGTTTGCAAATGTTTCCATTACTTGAGTGCCCAGACTTCATATCTATGCCTTTTCATTCTCTCATCAGAACCCCTTGATTTGGGTTTCTGAAACTGACACCTTTCCTTGCTTTTAAAGATTTTGCCTTTTTTATGCCTAAACCCATATTAATTTAGATTAGGGATTTCCTTAATGGAACACACTTACTGTATTTTCTCTATATTATTTGTAATTCTTACTAATGTGGTATGTTACCTTGTTCTGAAATACCGACCAATGGATTATTTGAATCTACAATGATGACTAAATATTGATATTTACTGAATGACTAATAAATAAATCGAATTATTTTGGTAAGAAAACCTGTTAACTCACACCAACTCTTCCTATTGATTCTTGTGAAGCCCCAATTGGATCGCCTCTCATCCCGCTGAGCACAGGACGGTATCCGGACACGGCTCCTATCACATTGCACTGTGATCTTCATACAAATTATCGCATCCACGGACGAAACACTGGTTGCATAACTCTTCCGACTGTATCTTACTGGATCTCATTAACTAGGACACACAGGCGGGTCCTAGGGCTTGAAGCCTCTTCACAGCCAACGTCCCTCAACGGACCTACCACGACTATTACGCCCTATGATGTCCATTACCCTGGCCAAACAGCTACAGCATCATTAATCGCCCCGAAGAAGCCCTTGTTTGGGCAAAACGCGTTGGCTGTGTCCAAAGAATGCAAACCAAGCGTACTTGAAATGAAGATACACAAAGACTTCAACCAACGACTTTCGATTGTTCTTTACCTTTTACACGTTGCATCACTTTACCTGTTACCAACTTATATTGCCTCTCATCCACCCTCTATGCATGTTTCTATTTGTGATCAAGGGGGAGCTGATCATTTGAGGTGGGCAATAACAGTATACCACGTGACTGATCCAGGTAGTGCAGTCTCTCATAAGCCGGCTGCTTTCCATTTTGTGTTGAGTCACTGTTTATGGTGTTTGATGTAAATGGTTGACCTTTATCCACTCTCCTTGTGATGATTAGTCTCAACGATTGAGATACAAGAATTCTCTCTCTGGCAAAGGAGATGGAAGGAAGGACTAAAATTATCTCATCCACTGGAGATCAATTCTAGTCCATCATTTGTCTTCTAGCATGCTGCTCTGGACAAAGTCCCACCTTATGCAAATCAATACTGGCCCTGCTCCTCATGGGAACAGTCCATTATGACTGACAGGTCGGGCTCCCTCTAAGAGGGACTAAAAGCAGCCCCGGGCTAGTTTAAGCCTATTTGGTTCCTGTCAGGATGTGGCTTGAGTCATATGGCACACTGAACAAGGGACCTAGGTACCATGTTCACTGCACCACTTGTGGTAGCAAGTCACCTGTCGCACTTGTCATAGCAGGTCACCTGTCGCACTTGTCATATCAAGTGCAACAAACAACAGGGTAGGCTGAAATTAATCTTAGTCACTGGCTATTCGCCCATCATGCCAGAGTGTTAATCAGTATTGACCCTGTTACCAATGGAAGAGGCCTCCCCTGGCAGTAGTGCACATTATACATTAATTGCGTGGGATCTCTTTGAAAGTGCGCTGTTACCTCTGCACATAGCTCCCAGAGCTCGTTATCTGAAGCACGTGGGGTTTGTACAACAGCCTCAGGAAAGAATCTTGCTCCTTCTGCAAACTGCGCGTTTGGGAATCCTGAGGGCGCGCAGGTCTCTCAGGCCAAAGACTGAGGATAAATGCCTCTCGTTGGAGCTCAGTTTGCGGATCTGAGAAGAAACATTCAGGGACAGAGAGCAAGCAAAGTAGCAGCAGGAGGAATAGAGACAGCGACTGACTGAGAATGCCGACTTTCCAAATGTAGTGAGACCCTTCGTGTACTTTTGTGAGGGGACAAGGCAGGAGACATGAAGACTCTAGCAAAATAACTTCCTGTGGGTTCTGTGCATGTGTTTTCTATTAAGAATGAACCGGAGCTTTCTTCCTTGCTTTGTGGTGTTAGTATCCTGGCGGCGTTCCCCCAGTGCTGCACGTGACAAGAGTGTGATCAGACAGAGCTCATCCTCACACGGTAAGGTGCTTCGAAGCAGCTGAAAGCCTAAGTGCTTCGCTTTAGTCCACTTCCAAATAAATAAATGAATACAAGTGAAGAGGATATCTTTTCTATCTTTGTTGCTGCCCATAAATTTCTGAAGATGTTAGAAGGCATTTGCAGCTCTAAATTCAAACCCACATTCCACGACCCCGCAGAAAGAATAACATATGGAATATTTCAAATCTCTATCACATACAGTTAACACAAATTACACGAGTGGAATTAGTGCCAGCATGACGCACATGCAGCATGGCTGGCAGCAGTGCACATGTTCATACAGAGAACAGATGAGCATGGCACACATGCAGCATGGCTGGCAACAATGCACATGGCACACATGCTGCATGGCTGGCAGCAGTGCACATGTTCATACAGAGAACAGATGAGCATGGCACACGTGCAGAATAGCTGGCAACAATGCACATGGCACACATGCTGCATGGCTGGCAGCAGTGCACATGTTCATACAGAGAACAGATGAGCATGGCACACATGCAGCATGGCTGGCAACAATGCACATGGCACACATGCTGCATGGCTGGCAGCAGTGCACATGTTCATACAGAGAACAGATGAGCATGGCACACGTGCAGAATAGCTGGCAACAATGCACATGGCACACATGCTGCATGGCTGGCAACAGTGCACATGATCATACAGAGAACAGATGAGCATGGCACAAGTGCAGAATAGCTGGCAACAATGCACATGGCACACATGCTGCATGGCTGGCAGCAGTGCACATGTTCATACAGAGAACAGATGAGCATGGCACACATGCAGCATGGCTGGCAACAATACACATGGCACACATGCAGCATGGCTGGCAGCAGTGCACATGTTCATACAGAGAACAGATGAGCATAGCACACATGCAGCAGAGCTGGCAACAATGCACATGGCACATGATGGAGCAGGGTAAATATAAAAATTATAACCTCCTAATATTTTCGTATAATAATAATAAACATGTTCGTTCAAGTAAATAACCAACAATGTATGTTTGGGAAAAGGATAACACGCAGTTTAATGTGCAAAATAATGAACTAATAATTGTTTACGTTTCTAACATAACATAATATTTTGCGTACTAAAATAATAATAAAATGCATGATTTGTGCTTTGAATAAAATGTGTGGTTGCAAAATAAAGCGATGGTAAGAAAGGGACAGCTTTATATGTTACTTCTGCTAGGTAATACCTAATTGGGGTACGTAGAAAGACGGGAGGGAAACGAAAGGGTTTATATTTCATTGTTTTAATAACATTTTGTTTTCTTTAGAAATAGTGCGCTTAGGCCTGCCGAGCAGCAATATAAAATGGCCGCGAGTTACTAGAGTGCGCAGGAGCGGATGCGACCATGTGATAGAGGAGAGAGGCTGTTGCAAAGGGATGATCACGTGCTGAGGCCGAGAGGCTAGGATGAAAGTATGGTCAAGGCTGCTGTGACCCTTCGGAGCAGATGTGTGCCAAGATGATCAGCAAGAAGCGTGAGAAGCCTGGTTGAATCAATAGAAAGAACTCTATTATACAATTTGTTGCAGAAAAAGAAACAATTTGGACTGATCGAAACGGATGAGCAAGTGCATGAACTGTGGGAAACGATGCTTGCATGGACATTCCTCACGGAACTAGTTAAGACCAGGAAGTTTGATTAGAATGTATAGGGACCTGAGTTTTGGACCAATGAGAATGAATCGCGCCATGTAAGAAGAAACATTTTATGCTGTAAGCTAGAATTAGGGTATAAGAAGACCTACTCTTAGTGGGAGGGGGTGAGAATGCTGCGGGATGCTGCGGGAGATGCTGAAGAAGTTAGATGCTGTAGATGGGAGAGTTTGCGGTTGCTGATGCTGACGAGCTGATGCTGCTGCTGTTATTTTCCTTTTCCAGTTGAGTATGAAATGCTGCTTTAGGAGAACTAGCATTTAACAAGATTTATATTAGAATTATTAGGATTTCCCCGAGAGATAGATAGGTTGATCTATAGGGTCCTTAGTATGATAACTTCATTTTTGGTCTAATAAAAGTGTCATGCAATTTACAATTATTCTTATAATGATGATAACCGCAATGATCTGAATAATAAATTAATCTCAAATTTCTGCATTCAAAACTTTATACAAACTTTATTATTCTTTAAACAAATGACTCAGTGACTTTCTTTAGCATAATGATTAATAATGTTTTGGTAAAAGAGTTCATTGTGATTGAGCTGCTCTTAATCACCATCAACTGATTCCTACTAGTTGGTCCATCGACCAATGAGCGGAATACCTTAAAAGCAAATGAGAATTATTGTGTCTTTATAAAAGAGGTCTCCCGTCTCCTTCCAGCAAATCGTTTTTCTCCTAGGTTTCATGTTGGAGGAAAATCCAGGGAAATAAATAAGTAGGTGAATGTATATGCGGTGTTATGGGCCCCACCGTGATATGGATATAGTGTGAGTGTGTTAGAGAAATAATTGCACCTGGATGACCCAAAAACATAGTAGGAGAAAATATTTTTATTGTAAGTGCTGGATCAGATTTCTTGGTAGCAGAGTTATGGTTACTATAGATTAGTTTGGTGATTATTGATTTTTTGATTATAGATTATTGATAAGTTTATGTCTAACACTTTTTGTTGAGTCGCGTTATGTTATATGTAAGTTTTCACGCTTCCGGGAAGTAGGAAGTGGAACACGTGTGGCAAGAGAAGTCGCATGGAATTTTACACTGTCTGAGTTCAATTTGGTAATAACACAGGTTGTGTTATTTAGGGACATTTTGCGTATAAAAGGTGTGTAAGTGAAATAGTGATCGGTTTTCTTGTGAAACTCTGGCCTTAATTCTCAGGAGCAGTATAGTCTCCACATGTGTTTTATCCCCAGAGAAACGGGTTTATCGTTTGCTTGAAAGAAGGGTAAGGTAGAGGGAAGTGCTACTTTATCGACAAAACTGAAAGTTCTGTGGTAGGGTAGAGGTAAGCGCTGCCTACTGGAAAATACAGAATTCTTGTGTGAATGGTTGAAGCTATCTTTTCGGTTTAGTGAATCAGACAATGGAAATGTGGATAAAATGTTGTAACTAACAAGAATTGTTGAAAAAGAAATTGCCGATAAATTTTGTAAAGGAGGGGTCAAGAGCAGAAGTGACGTAGACAACAGCCGCGCTGGGATTGGACAGTGCACTAGTCACATGAGAACAGGAGCGAAGTGACGTAGACAAAAGCCGCGCTGGGATTGGACAGTGCGCCGTAAAAAGAAATCGTTGTGATTGGAGAGTTGGTGTGAGTCGCGCTAGCATTGGTTGAAATAAACGCATAGGGAAACAGAGTTGATTTGCCGATTGTTGTAGGAGAGAAAGGTTGTGAATCATGTCGTACTATGAGTATGGAAAAGAGAAAACGTCTTGGATGTCGAAAGTTAAGAACTTCTTTAAGAAGGACAAAAAGGTAGTGACTAGAGAGGGACAAATTATTCCTCCGCCGAAATCACCAGCTTCACATATGATGCTGAAATATGGATATCATACATGCATTTGGTTAGAAAATTGGACAAAATACACAAAGAACGATGGAGCATTGGCTTTTCCTGAAAATGGTTCATTTAATGTAGCTGTATTACGGAACTTGCGAGAAAAGATGGTAATGTTAGAACCTAGACCTAGACCGACACAGTTTGAAGCTTTAGCGGAATGGGAAGATGAGATGTATGAACGAGAGAGATCCAGAGGATTGAAGAATCATGAGTTTATACCAGGAAGGTTGTGGGGAATAAATCATGAGGACAGAGTAAAGCGTTGGAGATACGCTAACATGGCAGGAGGTTTGTTTCCAGCTTTTGCGGTTGAGGAAGAAGCAAAGAGAAAGTGTACTGAGAAAAAGAAACATGTAGTGGTAGAAAAGTATGTGTATGGTGGTAGTGAAACGGATGACGAATTGCTGGAAGATATTTTAAACAGAAATCCACCTCCATACCAACAGACTTCTGTAGTGGTGACACCTAATGCACCGCAAATAGAAACTGGGAGGAATAAAAAACCCGAACGAAGAAATGAAATAAATAGGTCACAGGAAACATTTAAATTTTCACAAAATGATGAGACAGAAAGTGACAATGCAACTGAACTAGCAAAAACGACAAAAGAATTGACAGAGAAAATAAGAGAATTGACAATGAATATGGAAGCTGTAACTGTACCAGTAACAATAGGTCCAGTAATGCCAATTTTTGAAAATCAGAAAATAAATGAACATTCTTTGGTGATTCCCATGAATTCACATGTGCAAAGAAAAAGAGAAGGGATGGAACTGAATAAGGAAGGTGCACACAGTTCGGCGAGTACGTGAAGACCAAGTCCACCTACAAATTTGACGATAAATGAGAGTGAGGTTAGAAGAATGCCTATGGTGACAGAGTCCGCATCAGGAACACCAGAAAGAACCAGTGATTGGATTGAGTTAAATAGTACACCTGTAGGTCCGACTCCAGAAGAGTTAAATGAATGGATGAAAGCATTAAAAGCAAAAGAACCAGAAGAAAAACCATTAGATGTAATTAGGTTAAAAATAGACATGGAAGAGTGGATTTTGGGAACAATTGGAACGGAAAAACTAAAGAATTATCAGGATGATGAGATTATGTTTTTGTGTAAGAGTCTTACCTGGAGAGCTAAGAAATTTACATGACAAATTGGAAGAGATTGCAGGTGAACTAGGAGTGGAATTTGTGAAAGTGAGGACATTGCAGAAACCGTACAGAGTAGATTTTTGTGAGAAAGACATAGAAAATTTGAACACATCAGGAAGACTGACCCAGATAAAAGAACTGATTGTTTTATTGAGAAAGTGGGGTGATGTGGATAGATGGAGAAACAGATGGACAAAGAGGAATGAGAAAACAACAGATAAAGCATCTTTGGCTTTTGCAATAACAGATAAGGAACCAGTTACTAGAGAGTACCCAATGAGAGAAACACCAGGTGGTAGTTATGTGCATGTTCCGTGGACCAGACAGGATAAACTGTCATTTACAAATGACTTCCCAAAATTGAGAGAGAAACCAGTAGAATGGTACTGACAAGTGGAGAGATTTGTTAAGGTGTCAAAAGTGCTGTGGATAGATCTAGATGGATTGTTTGACATAGTAGTGCCTGCTGATTTATGGACGGAATGTAAGATTACAATTGATTGGCCAACTGTGGAATATCCAAGGGATGCCAAAACAGGAGCGCCAGGTCCAGAAGTGATGCGGAAATATGATCAGGTAGTTACCTTTTTGAAGAATAAAATTCCACCAAAAGAAACAGATTGGGTGAAAATAGACAGAACAACACAGGAAAGCAAAGAATCAGTGCATGCGTACTATGAGAGATTGTTGTTGGTTTTCAAACAGTATAGTGGTTATGAGACGCTAAGTGAGAAGGACATGAGTCACTTTGTATATAGGTTTGTGTATGGATTAACACCGGAGATAAGTGAAAGGATTAAGCAGCATTTGATAGGGTGGCAGAATAGCACAGTGGATGAGGTTTTGAGATATGCTAAGTATTGCAGTGATGAAATTGAGAGTAAACAGCGTAAATTGAAAGAAAAAGCCATGTGGGCACAGGTGAAAGTTGCAGAGAAGCAAGAAGCTCAATTGAATAATACTAGCAGTGAAACAGGACAGTTTAAATCCCGACCTAATATAGGTAAAGGAAAAGGACAAATGAGCATAGATGAGGCAAAGAAAAAGTGGCCATGCCACAATTGCGGAAAGCTAGGGCTTTGGAGAAACGAGTGTAAATTTCCTCCTAAACCTAATGTAGAAAATCAAACATTAAATTCACAGGTGCAGAGTGAGGTAGTTACTCAACAAGGTCAGGTGCCACAACCACCACTTCCCAAGAGTGCTAATCAACAGAAGTACAGTGCAGAAACAGGATTCTACGGAGGAGAACAGGTAAACCAGTTGTCACGTGCAGCTGAAATCTCACAATATTGGTTACGACAGAGTGAGGATGAGTCGTATGAAAGCTCATGACGGTGTCTGAAAGAGAGGGAAGAGTGCGTGCTTGGCGCAACTCTAGAGGTAGACCAGTCAGGTCCATTTGTGGATGGAGAAGTGAATGGTGCACATATAACATTCCTTGTTGACACTGGAGCTACCCGTTCTACTGTTAGGTCAGTGGAAATTCCAAATCTTCCTCTCTCAGGTGAACATATACAAGTGGTTGGAGTTTCCAATCAGCAAATTGAAACGCCTCTTACTAGATTAGTAAAGGTAAGAATTGGTCCATTTAGTGAAATGCACCGATTTGTGGTGTGTGATTGTAGTCCCGTTAACCTTTTAGGACGCGATTTATTGTGTAAGATGAACTACACAATTTATTGTACTCCAGATGGAATTGCATTTCAGACTCCAGATGAGGATGTGCTGTACAAAATGACAATGGTAAATTTAGAACCAGAAGTAAATCATTTGTTTCCTGTATTTGATGCAGAGAAAATCCCAATTGAGTTGAAAGGGACAGTAAAAGAAGAAGTGTGGGACTTGACAGGAGAAGATGTAGGATTAATGAAAGGAGTAGATCCCGTAAAAATTTCAGTAAAAGAAGGAACGAGTTACCCAAATACGCCCCAGTATAAATTGACGCCAGAAATAATTGAAGGAATAACGCCAGTAATAAAGAAAATGATTGAACAAGGGATTCTAAAATAAATCATGAGCAGTCCATGTAATTCGCCAATAATGGGACTTAAAAAGCCAAATGGAACATATAGAATCGTACAGGATTTAAGAAAGGTAAACAAAATTGTTGTACCTTGTTGCCCAATAGTACCAAACCCTGCCGTGATTCTATACCAGATTCCACGCGAAGCAGAGTGGTACACTGTGATTGATTTATGTCAAGCATTTTCTCTATTCCATTACATCCAGATAGCCAGCCAATATTTGCGTTTAGGTTTGAGAGCGTATTTTGGCATGGTGCCGAATTCCTCAGGGGTATACAGAGAGTCCCTCAATCTTTAATCAGATTCTAAAGAAATCATTGGAAGACTTAAAAATGCCAGAAAAGTCAGTAATGGTTCAGTATATTGATGACCTACTGGTGGCATCAAAAACAAAGGAAGCCTGTGTTAATGACACGATTGCTTTGCTGAATCATTTAGCAAAAAGAGGACATAAAGTGTCCCCTTCAAAATTGCAGTTTTGTAAACAAGAAGTCCAGTATTTAGGGCATAAAATTGAGAAAGGAGTACGAAAGGTAACGACAGAGAGAATAAAAATGATTCAAGGAATGAGAGCTCCAATGACACAAAGAGAGGTAGGAATGTTTTTGGGAATGGTTGGATATTGTCGACAATGGATAAGCGGTTTTTCACTAATTGCTAAACCATTGCAGAAACTGACAAAGAAGGATGTTAAGGATCCTTTTGAAATGAATGATGAAGAAATGAAAGCATTCAAAGAGCTGAAAAAGAAATTGTGTGAGGCTCCAGCATTAGGAATGCCTGACTATGAGAAAGATTTTGAGCTGTTTTGCAGTGAAAGAGATGGATGCGCTGGATCACACACATGCTGCATGGCTGGCAGTAGTGCACATGTTCATACAGAGAACAGATGAGCATGGCAGACATGCAGCATGGCTGGCAACAGTGCACACATTCCCTGTACAGAGAACAGATAAGCATGGCACACATGCAGCATGGCTGGCAAAAATGCACATGGCACACATGCAGCATGGCTGGCAGCAGTGCCCATGTTCATACAGAGAACAGATGAGCATGGCACACATGCAGCATGGCTGGCAGCAGTGCACACATTCCCTGTACAGAGAACAGATAAGCATGGCACACATGCAGCATGGCTGGCAGCAGTGCACATGTTCATACAGAGAACAGATGAGCATGGCACACATGCAGCATGGCTGGCAGCAGTTTACATGCTCCCGTACAGAGAAAATATGAAAAGTCAGTAAGAGCTTGCAAGCCTCGACAATGCAGAGGGCAGATTCAGAACGAGTGGCTAAAGCATCCTACAGACAGAGTCTGTGCGCAGTACAGGTAGCATGGCTGCAGTGTAAGGCCCCTCTAACTTTGCACTATTTAAGGACTTTTTTTGTTTAGCACGAGCATAACATTGTGCAGCCACTCACAGACTGCAGTCACAGCGTCTCTCACAGATGATGTCTGTGAGGTGTGGGCATGAAGGGGGCAGGAACGGCGGGAGGGGCATTGTGGCAAGACCAGTAAGGAGAGCCTGTTGGCCCATTGGCCTGGTGGGGATCAGGAGAGACTTAAACATTGTGGTCTGAGCGAGGAGGGGCGAGTGACTTGTGCAAGTATTCATTGGTTGAGCAGGTGAAGCCGGGTCAAAGTTCTGTCAATCTACTTCTGCTCCTCTTAGATTCCTCCAATCACGTGTGGGGTTTGCACCTTTTCAATATGCCTTTGGTTCCTGATAGAAGTTTTCTATGTCTTGAGACATCTTTTCAGTATGTTATGCTGTAGTCGATGACCAACCACGTACGTAGGTTAACTGAATTATAAGAATATAAATGACAAAGGCAGTTCTTGGATCTGAGATGGTTTTAGCATCTCTGTGGGGAGTTCACACGGTTACCATAACCAGAAGAGACCTGTTCCCTGGAGATTTCTGCATTATAATTGGCAGGGCTCTACTCTCAAAGATGGGTCTAAGGCTTTCTAAGACTTTGGATCTCAACTCATCTCTTTTGCAATTAAATCTGCTTTGGAAGTGTTTATAGGTATTTTTGTTGATCTTTGGGATCAGCAAACAACATCACTACAAGCTTCTTTACACTTGTGCGGACTAGGACCTAAAAGCCTTCTCTTAGAATGTGTTCACACAAGCCATTAGGTCTATCCAGTAAGTGTCGACCATCTCTGGATGATTTGGGGGGCTCCAAATCATAGTTATGGCTACAGGACAATTGTGCACATTCCGTCAGGGCGGATCAGCAGACTAGACAGCCGATGACACCTACATCTATTTACTTCTAAAAGCAGCACCCTGAACTTTAGACCATAAGGGGGTTTTGTTGTGCCATATCTGGCAGGCCAAGTCCTGCTTCACACTAAGAATAGTTATAGTGCATTAACAAATACATATTTTTTATCTTTTTACAGCTTTTGATGTAGCTTTCATAGACCCAGAAAAGGGACAGCGCAGTACAACAAAGAATACTAGGATATTAGAATAGAATATTAGTAGGATAATAGGATAGAATACTAGTAGGGTAATAGGATAGAATACTAGTAGGGTAATAGGATAGAATAATAGTAGGGTAATAGGATAGAATACTAGTAGGGTAATAGGATAGAATACTAGTAGGGTAATAGGATAGAATAATAGTAGGGTAATAGGATAGAATACTAGTAGGGTAATAGGATAGAATACTAGTAGGGTAATAGGATAGAATAATAGTAGGGTAATAGGATAGAATACTAGTAGGGTAATAGGATAGAATACTAGTAGGGTAATAGGATAGAATAATAGTAGGGTAATAGGATAGAATACTAGTAGGGTAATAGGATAGAATACTAGTAGGGTAAGAGGATAGAATAATAGTAGGATAATAGGATAGAATACTAGTAGGGTAATAGGATAGAATACTAGTAGGCTAATAGGATAGAATAATAGTAGGGTAATAGGATAGAATACTAGTAGGGTAATAGGATAGAATACTAGTAGGGTAATAGGATAGAATACTAGTAGGGTAATAGGATAGAATACTAGTAGGGTAATAGGATAGAATAATAGTAGGATAATAGGATAGAATACTAGTAGGGTAATAGGATAGAATACTAGTAGGGTAATAGGATAGAATAATAATAGGATAGACTAATAGTAGAATAATAGGATAGACTAATAGTAGGATAATAGAATAATAATAGGATATTAGAATAGAATAATAGTAGGATAATAGGATAGAACTAGTAGGGTAATAGGATAGAATAATAGTAGGATATTAGGATAGAATAATAATAGGATAGACTAATAGTAGAATAATAGGATAGACTAATAGTAGGATAATAGAATAATAATAGGATTGAATAGGATAATAACTTGCACAACATCTGCATATGAAAGAGACATGACATAAATGCACTAGCGAGGCAAGTGAAAGTTAGATACATATGTGCACAACTCTAGGACAATTAAAATATGTAAGACGGTGAGTAAAGATTTTGCGCAGGGCAGCACAGCAAGTCACCGTGCTGCACTGCCCTGTGCTAAAGTGAAAGGTCAGGAACGTGCTGTATCTATGGCATACAACACATTCCTATCCTTTTGCCATGAGCTGGCGCCATTTCGACTGCCTGGCGCCAACTCTGGCACCCATGTACCATAGTTCAAGGGGGCCTGTGTTGCGTGCAGGATTGTTTTTGTGCAAGAAGGGGCACCTTCCTGTAAAAAAACAATCCTGGAGGTTTTTTCCTCTTTCTGTGTGTGCTGCAGAATACAGCAGATATAGAAAGAGGAAAAAAGGAGGGGAAATAAGGTTATTTCTCCTCGTTGCTCCTCCCCTGGGGAGGCATAATGTTTTGGCACATCCCCAAGTGGCTTTGCGTGGCCTCATAAATATGATTTGGTGGTTTGCGACAGCAAGTGTGGCAACAGTGACACAAAGGGCTCGTAAATATGCCCCTTAGAGAACAACAGTAGAATAGTAAGGTGCATATGTTATATACATCTGGAATAATCAGCAGTTCTGAGAAAGAGTATGATGCGAGGGTGACAAGAGCTCACTTGACATACTTACCATAAAGTGTCTAGTAGAGGTGCAGCAGACAAGATTAATACATTACAGATCAGCAGCAGTGCATCCGTAGTCCACAGTGGGAAGCTGGGATAATGTGAGCCATGTTAAGGCAGGCTTATTAGGTGATCTTTTGGTCAGTCTTTGACATTTTTGTTAATTTGCAGCCAGTCATAGACCACCTGCTCATCGACTCAGTCTCCCATGCTAATGTACAGCACAAGAGATGCATGCATTGTTTGGAAAGTACAATCATGTAGGGCACTGATAATAAGTAAAGTATAAATAGTCATAGTGCAGCTGTGTAGCCAGCCACAGAAATAATAATAAAAAGTAAATAAGTATATAGCCACCGTTTGGAACATAATTGTACCAGCTTTTTAAAACACCCAGCAATTTGCGCCTGGCACGACCACGTTTGCCATGGTTGGCATGTATTACGCACTCTGACACTAGATCCTGATTTGTTTCCTAAAAGTGAGCACAAGACAGCGAGAGCATGGACTGCCAAAAAAGCAGGAGAAGGTCTTGGTGGCAGATAGGCCCCCACATCCTTAGGGAATAACAAAAACAGACAGAAACGCACATCATCCCAGCATCAGTGTCCTGAAGCAAGGACGTGTAAGAAGGTATACAACTCTAGACTGTAGAGATTAAAAACGTTAATTGATAAACCCGTTTCCATACCAGAGAGGCGGATCATTTTTATGGAGGACAGAACCAGAACTGGCTAGAATCTGAGGGGCATATTATCAAGAACGCCGTTAGAATTATTGCCGGTTTAGCGGCAGAAAACTGCCGCTAAATCGGCGATAATGGGCTTGATAATATGCCCTGGAGAATTCCAATAGAAGCCCATGTTCACACCAAAACATGGACTTCTATTGGAATTCTCAAGGGCACATTATCAAGCCCATTATCGCCGCTTTAGCAGCAGTTTTCTGCCGCTAAACCGGCGATAATTTTTAACGCCGTTTTTGATAATATGCCCCTTAGACTTGGGCAATAAATTAAGGCAACATTTATAGGGTTTCCTGTGGATTCGTGCACTCAGTGAAATAACACTGGTTGCCAGCCTGGCACCACAAATTGCAATATATCTCATGGCACCCAATGCTAATCTTGTAAATTTAGTTTGCATTATACCTCGTTTTGGGCATAGCAGCTCGGATACATTTGACCCACAATATTTCACCCAGCAAATAAGCCTTTTAGTTTTGGATTTGACTATACATTTTCCTTATGTCAGTGGAAAAAAAACTAAGTACACTAGCAGTGTTCTAGCAGTGGGTTCCAAAGATTACAGGACTACTCAGCTTGAGCCAGAAAATGTAAAAACCCACAATAGAGTAGCCTTGAGTTCCATCTTGGTTCATTGAAGAATTCATCTGAAGCTTCCAATGCCCTTTTCAAATACAAGCACCGTTAGATTGCAAGGATCAGCTTGTATTGTCTAGAGGACGAGAAGCAATGCACCTTCTTCTGCTGGAAGCTATTTAGTGTGGAGTGAGCATGTTCTGCTCTACAAACAACTGGATTCTGACTCTAGAATCTTATGATTCTGATGGGTAGGATTAATTCTGGGACAGTAGATGGGTGGATAGCCCCTGTGCCTTTGTGCTCTTCGTGTCTCCATTCTGATTGACCCAGTAGGGTGATGCGCATAAGAGACCCATGGAACCACGTGGTTTGGCAAGGGAACCAGCAAGTAAAATACAACCAGAGTTCCACAGATGTGCAATTTTAAAGATTTCAGTGAAAACAGCATCAAAAAGCACAAAGCGCCAACTGTGGATATCTGATCACGCTAGACAGGGACAAAGTCAAAAGTTCAGGCCGACCACGATGGAGTCCTGGCTGGCTACAGGGACCCAGTTAGGCCCGCTAAACAAGAGTATCTTCAATCCTGGTTGCGAGCATTGTGGAGTCCTGAGTCAAGGGTACGTCGCACAGCTGAGGTGATGCATCGGTTCCGAGGAGCTGCAAGGCTGTGGTGTGAGACCCACTGTTGGAAGCCGGAGTCCCAGTCACGCGCCACTGTTACAAATGCAAAACCCGGGACTCCCCACTCAACGTTAGGCCAAGTAAGGACACCATTTGAGATAGCCCTGCTCACCCCTTTAGTAGCTTGGCTCGAGCAGCCAGTGTACAGTATGTGCAACCACACCCACAGCAACCCCCTGGTGACACCACAAATGGACTCCACACGAGTTTGAGAAAAACGAGTATAAACTTTATATAGAAAGATATACGATCAGACCACACGATAAAAAGCCAACATATAATAAAGGGTAATATTCGTTCCGGCTGGCTGGTAGGTTCAAATCCCAACCACCGCTTTCAAAATGCTATGCTGGTCGTAATGCTAGAATCACACACGTTGCAATAGACAAACAATAGTGCGGTGTGTAACGATACAATCCTGTGCTGGGCACAGGAGAAATAATACAATGCGTAACGATACACCCCGGTACCTGCAATGGGAGAAATAATGCAATGCGTACCACTACAATCATGTACTGCGCAATGAAGGAATAATGCAATGCGTCACACCCCAATCACGTACTTTGCAATGAAGAAATAATGCAATGCGCGCCGCCACAATCATGTACTTTGCAATTAAATAATAATGCAATGCGTAGCTACAATCATGTACTTTGCAATGACGAAATAATGCAATGCGGGCCGCTACAATCCTGTACTTCGTTAGGCAGAAATAATGTCAGGCATCATAAGACAGTCCGGCAGTTCGTTAGCAGCAATATTGGCAATGTGTATTACGACAGTCAGCCTCTTCGATAACAGGTGCCCCCCCACACGTATCCAAGATGACAAAGTACAGCTTCCCACTCGGGCCTCAGTACCGCCACTCCTTTGGTCAGTACGGACCCCAATCTGAGCCGAAGCAAAGGCTCACGTTGTCAGAAGGACTGAGAGGCCGAGAGAGTGTCCCTCCGAGCCCGCACTCCACCCAGGCAGTGATCCACGCTACCTGGGGGGCACGACCCCACTCTCCTCTCCTCCTTCAATGAACTAGGCCTTCTGTGTAGAACTTTCTCAATGGGCCTCAGCAGCTCGGCCTGGCAGCTCAGCTCCTCCAGGGCTGCCGGTCCGGGCCGCGACTGTTAGGAAGGTCTCAGGCGGCCGCAGGGCACACGTACCCCATGCACCTGAGATTACGTTACTCCGGGTGCACGTTCACCACCGCACCCTCCGGGTCTGTTCTGGCACGAAGCCACACACACAATGCTGATGGGACTTCACGTCGACTCCGAGTGCACGTTCGCCAGGCACTCCTTCCTGCGGTCTCAGTTGGCACCAAGACACGCACACCACGCTGCAGAGACTCACTTTTCTTCCGGTGCACACGATGATCAGCCGATCACCTCCACAGTCCCAGGTTGCACCAAAGCACGCACACTGCTTCACTGAGACTTACTCCAACTCCGGTGCCCCGATATCCAGGTGCCCTTCAGCAACGCCTTCGGCCGCACCTCGACACGCTCACAGTGTCCGAGCCTCACTTCTCCTCCGTTGCACTCGATCACCAGGCGCTCTTCACCAACGCCTCCTGTGCACCACAACACGCACCCAGCGCGTCCGAGACTCACTCCTCCTTCGATGCACACATTCACCAGGCGCTCTTCACCAACGCCTCCTGTGCACCACGACACGCACCCAGCGTGTCCGAGTCTCACTTCTCCTCCGTGTGTCCAAGATCACAGGGCACACCTTCTGAGGGTCTCAAGCGCCCACTGCGTCGTTTGAAACTTCTCCGGAAACTTTTATGTTCCTGTGTTTCCAAACAGGGAGCCAGCTCACCTCGGGCCCTTGGGGTTACAAGACACAGCACAAAGCACAGTCTTCTTCAAGCAGGGGGACCCAGCGCACACAGCACAGTCCCAACAGCCTCTTCCTTGGTTAAAACAGCAAACTGCAGACCAGCCCCAGATCACGAAGCAAGGATTGGTCCTCCCCAGCAGTCTCTTCAGTTGTTCCTTCCTTAGCAGAGGTTCCTCTTGACCACGAAATGGGTCCAAGCCTTTTCAGTCTCAATCCATTTCTATTCCATTCCAACGTTAAGGGGTTTCAGCTCTCATAGATATACCCCTAAATGTCTTTGAAGTTCGTTGTGCTCAGGGGTCCCTGACCCCTGCCTAAATCAGTTCTGGGTGTCTCCCTCCCAGTGTCACCTTTCTCCCTTTGATACTGGGGGTCTGGACCCTTAATCACTCAGCAGGGGATGGGTCAATTGTTTTATAGCCGCAACCCAGGCCTCTTCACCTGCCGGGGTTTCTCCTCGCATACTCTCCAGCTGCAGGTCAGCCTGGTGCCATCTCACCCCCTCCCCTCTCAGATCCAGACAGTCAATCCACATTCAGCAGAGACACACAGAAATGCTTAAAGCACAAAACTCAGCCACTTTCTAAAAGAGCGGCTTCTGAACACACAGTGACAAAACCACTTTCGTAGAAAGATGTGGTATGATGCTGTGAGTTCATACATACCAAACTTCACCTCTCCATTTTAAACTTATGGGATACTAGGCAAACAAACACAATACCCAGCCTCCCCCATTCTGTCCTATGGGCAGAATGGCCTTTCACCAGTGAAAAACGAAATGGAGTGTTTTTCACTGTCAGGACATAACACACACCTCAGTATATGTCCTGCCTTTTACTTACACAGCACCCTGCCCAGGGGTTACCTGGGACCTACCACAGGGGTGCCCACTGTGTATGCAAAAGGGAAAGCAAGGCCTTGTCAGGACAACATGCTAACTTAGCAAACTGCGCGCAGGCCCTACACTGCAGGCCTGAGTTCCCTTCTCCGCGCACCCTTTGCATTACTAGCCCTGGCACACACAGTGCACATAACTAGGGACTTTACTAGTAAGGCAAACATACCAATCATGGCCAACCACTTACCATTACACCTTACACAGGGAACTACTGTACTTTCACACTGATCAGCAGTGGCAAAGTACCCAAAGCATCTAAAAGCAAAGGAGGTAGAGGCAAAAAGTCAGGGGAAATCACGCCAAGATAAGCCAGGTCTAACACCCTCCATCATCATCGAGGATCCCATTGATGAGGGCTTGCGATATGAAGTTCAGCACCAAGGATGCATCGCGCAGCTGAGGTGATGCGTCGGTTCCAAGGAACTGCAGTGCTGTGATGCAAGGTCCTGCATCATCGTCGAGGATCCTATCAATGAGAGTTTGCAATGCAAGGTCCTATGTCAGAAATGCCTTGTGCAGAGGCAGTTCCAATGGGGCTGAGGACTGCGATGCAAAGCCTTTGCATCGGTAAAGTCTATATAGCCCGACTGTGCATGTCTGGGCATGGACCACGCCCAGTGCCAGGCACCCTGGCTCTCCTGGTGCTACTCGCAGATGCACCGCTGATGAGCTCTGAGCCGTGGACCCTAAACTCCACAACAACAACTGCTGCTGCAACTCTCCACATTCAACGGTAGTACTTTTTTCCTGCTGGCACTGCTTCTCCTCCAACACTGGCGTACCCACACACACAACGACCATCACCACGACGACTGTATAAGAACAACTATACTGCCTCCTACACAAAGCACAATCACTCTACAAGCACCCACAGGGATCTGGAATACCATCATCTCCCTCACCCGACATCTTCCTTACCAAGATCTAGTTCAACCATCTGCATCAGCGCCTGACATTGCGCAGCAACACCCAATGGCTACCAGATAACACAACGAGACCGCATCAACACACATGGAGGTGGAATGACCATCATCCACAAAGAAACTATCCATTGCACCACCACCGCAGATGACACCACACCAATCATGGAACACCTCTACTTCCAACTCCAAACCGATGGCAAAACCACCATTAGAGGCACCCTCACCTACAGACCTCCAGGACATCACCCTAGCTTCTGTGATGCCATCCCCCAACTCATCGCCCGCTCGTCATTGACTCCAAACACTATATCTTCCTTGGAAACCTCAATTTACACCTTGACGACCAAAATAACACCAACAATGCCAACCTTCTCGAAAGCATGAAAAACATCTGCCTCACCCAACTATTCACCGACCCCACACACATCGCAGGACTCACACTCGACTCCATCTTCACAGAAAGCGACAGAGTCAAGTACAGCCATGTCACTGAACTCACCTGGACAGACTATGCCATCATCCACTTCACCATCACAGGATCCCCTGGCACCATCACCAAACCACGCAGCACCCCACACTACAGCTCAAACAAATTATCAGAGAGCCTGTGGACCGACACCCTCAACACCTCCCATCTAGACTCTGCAACCAATCTAGAACAGGCTGTCAAGAACTTCTCCGCCTGGATCACTGGTTGCTCCATCAGAGTCGACCCCATCAAGCCCACCAAACTAGAGAACCTCCAAATGAGTCAGCTAGTGCACCACAGAACTGACATCCACAAAATGCAACTGCAAGTGACTTGAGAGGAAATGGCACACCAGCAAGGAGCCCACAGACTAAGCCGCATTCAAGACTTCCCTCAACCAATCTCAGCAACTCATGAAAGTAATGAAAAGGATTGCCCTTGCTTAGCACATCCAAGCCTGCTCTAACCACAGCAAAGAACTCTTCTACATCATCAGAGAGTTCTCCAACCCCTCAGTCACTGAAAACATCAACACCCCCTTTCCCAGGGACTCTGTGACACCGTGGCAGACTTCTTCCACGACAAGCTCACCACACAAAACACCACAGCCATTATGAACTCCATCCACTCAGGAGCATGCAGGGACACCTGTCACACCATATTTTCAACCTCAGAAGCAGGATGATCAGCAATAATTTCACTACTATCACCACAGCTCCCTTCCCCGAAGATTGGAAATATGCAGAAGTCGAACAACTTCTCAAAAAATCCTCTGCCAGCCCTGGCAAATTTAATAACTACCATCTCATCTCTCTGCTCCCCTTTATTGACAAAGTCCTTAAAAAAGCCATCAACTGCCAACTCACAAAATACCTGGAGAACATCAATCTTCTGGACACCTCTAAATCCGGATTCAGCACTGAAACCACCCAGTTTGCTGCCACCAATGACATCTGAACTCTCCTTGACAGGTTAGAAATGGCAGCCCTGATCCTCTGAACTCTCAGCAGCGTTCAATACTATATCCCACCACACCCTTGACAAGAGGCTTCATCATATTAGAATACAAGGAGAAGCCCTCAAATGGACCGCCTCGTTCCTCACCAGAAGAACCCAGATAATCTGCCTACCACCTTTCACCTCGGAACCTAAGAACATCATCTGTGGCATCCCTCAAGGCTTGTCCCTCAGCCCTACACAGTTCAATACCTACATGACCCTCTTTGTCAACATCGTCAGAACCCATGGACTAAACATCATATCCTACGCCAACAACAGCCAGCTCATCGTCTTGCTATCAGAAGACTCCTCCAACACGATGGCCAACTTCTGAAGGTGCATGACAAGCGTCACCGACCGACTGGATGAAATATAACTGCCTAAAACTCAACACAGCCAAAATGGAAGTGCTTATCTTCATAAACAACACCTCCCAGTAGAACTACTTCTGGTGGTCTTTCAAACTCAAAACCCTCACCCACTTCGACGGACCATGCCTACAACCTTGGCATCATCCTGAAAAGCAAGCTCACCATAAAAAGCCAGATTAAGGCATTCTCCTCAGCCTGCTTCCTCACTTTTCGCATGCTCTGTAAGATTTTCAAATGGCTCCTCTCAACATCAGACAAAACGTCATTCAAGCCCTTGTCACCAGCCGGCTGGACAATAGAAACTCACTCTACATAGGAATAACCTCGCACCTACTGAAGAGACTGCAGTCCATACAGAACTCAGCAGCCAGACTAATCTTTGACCTCCCAAAGCAGCCCCACATCACCTTCCACCTCAAGAGGCTCCACTGGCTCCCCATTCAGAAGAGATGTAAATTCAAAATGATGATCCACACCTACACAGCTCTAAACAATCAAGGACCAGCATACATCAACCACCACCTGAACTTCCACTAACCCTCCAGATACCTGCGCTCGACCTCCCTTGCCCTTGCTCCCACCCCCGCATCCACTGAAGAAACAGTGGAAGACACTCCTTCTCCTACATCAGCAACAAGTCCTGGAACTTTTCCCCCTTCACCTCCGGACCTCATCCTCTCTGCTGGAATTCAGGAAAGGACTGAAGACTTGGTTGTTCAACTGTCTCCTCCCATAGCAGCAGGTTTCTCAGTGCCTGGATACCCTCATGGGTGATTAGCCATGCTCTATAAGTCCTGATTGATTGATTGATGCAGCAGAAGCAATGAGTCGGTTCTGTTTCAGGTTGCAACACCCAGCAGAGGATATGTGCCAGTTCTGCTGAATCCAGAGATGGGCTGGTAGAGCACCTTCAGGCCCACTTCCAAGGGATCAGGACTGGGTGGAAAAACTTGGCACTCACAGATGGCAGAGTCCAGGTGCTTGGTTGAAGGTTGTTAGAACCTTTTGTCCCTGAGGCTATAATCAGAAAGTCAGCCAACTAGCTTTTGGAGTCACTCTGGGGTCCTGAGTTCAAAAGATGCAGGTCCAGTCCTTCTCACCCAGGCAAGAAAGCAGCAAGTCAGCACAGCAGCGCAACAGACCTTCGGAGTAACGGTCCAGCAGAGTGTCAGTCCTCTCAGCAGCACTGCAGTCCTTCTTCCTGGCAAAGTCCACATGTCCAGAAGTGTACTGAAGAATTGGTGTCTGAGGTCCAAAATGTATTCCAGTTGCTTCCTTTGAAGTGGGAGAAGCTTCTAGAAGTTTCCCTTTGAAGGGCATAGGTTTCCTGCCTCCGCTGCCCTGGCTCCTGACTAACTACAGGGGTATGCAGCTCTTTGTGTGGAGGCCGGACACAGCTTATTTACGTGTAATTAGAGCGGTGCCCAAATCAGGCCTCTCATGCGGCCAGTGATGGCCCATCCAGGCAGACCCAGGCTCTCCATTCTGTGCGACTGTATAGGAGGAATACACATAGCGCAACTGTAAGCTACACCCAGTCTTGTGACCCAAAGACACGTTACAGGTGCTAACTGGCAAAGGCAGGAAAATACCAATTTCTAAAAATGGCCTTTTTAAAATTGTTTAATTAAAAATCTGACTTCACCATAAAAAAATGATTTTCATTACAATTTCAAAGCCACCGAGCATGATCTGGTTACCTGTTCCCATTTGGAAGTTACAGCTTATTAAATGAAATAAGTTAACTCCAATGTTATCTTATGGGAGTGTCAGGCCTTGCAAGAGTGGACAATGAATGTAGGGGTTTCTCACTACCACAACATGCAAAACTTGCAATTACATGTCCTACTTTTTAGATACATTGCCCCTGCCCTACGGTCTGTTTAGAGCTTACCCTCGGGGTTACTTATATGTAAATTAAAAAAAAGGTTTGGGCCTGGCAAATGGTTTATTTTACCAGGTCGAAATGGCAGTTTAACACTGCATAGCCAGGCTTCAGTGGCAGGCCTGAGGCAAGTTTGAAAGGGCTACTTAAGTGGGTGGCACAATAAGTGCAGCAGCCCACTAATACCATTTAATTTACAGGTCCTGCGTACGGCGAACGACCTTTACAACATGGTCAAAACACCGCAATACATTTACTTCGCGGTCATTACAACCAAGTCGTTACAACGACTTGTGCTGGATGGCGCTCTAGACTAAGGAATAGTGTGATTTACTATTCCAACACCTTCCCTACTGTTATGTAGGCTGGAGTTGGAATAGTAAATCATACTATTCCTAAGTTCAGCGCCCTCCAGCGCAAGTCGTTGTAACGACTTGTGTTGTAAAAACCACGATGTAATGTACCGCAATCTAAATGATTGCTTGTATCGTCATACATCCCCTGCGTACACGCAACACCACATTTCTAGGGACTTATGAGTAAATTGAATATGCCAATTGGTGATAGGCCACTGTTACCATGTTTAAGGAGTGAGCACATGCACTTTAGCACTGTTTAGCAGTGGTAAAGTGCACAGAGTTCTAAGGCCAGCAAAAATAGGATGGGTGAAGGCTAAATTATCTTTGGGGAAGACCTCCCCTAAGGCTGACAATTCTACATTAGAGCTGTCTCCTTACATTGGTGATGTTGAGATGTATTCAGCCCTCTTGTCATGCACGGTTGTCCATGAGTCAGCGGCACATGATTTTGGAGTATTGTAGAGCCTGTTAGTTTACCCTCTAGCTGTCCTTAAGTGAGAGGCAGAGTCGGTCTGTGTAGGTGCGGAGTTCTCCTGGGTATTACGGGAATCCTGGCATTCGAAGTTATTTTGGTTCATTATGATTTGGAGGTGGTCGGCTGCTATCGATAGTGGGCTACCTTCCTGATGGGTTGATTCTATGTGGAGGAATGCCCGTGGGTTTTAGTGGACCCAATGTCAGTGCCCAAAGGTCCAGGTGTGCAGGCATATTTCCTATGGGAGAGGCACTGTTTGTGGGAGTAAGATAAAAGAATTTACCAACAGGTGGTGAAAGAATTCTGGTTATGCCTGTGTTGTCTGGATTCCACTGGCATTGTGCTAAATCAGGTGGCATGTGTGAAGAGTTTGTAAATTATTTAAGTTGTGTCTGCTTTAAGAGTAAGAACAAACCTGTTGAAGAATTCCAACGGTGGGTTTGTTTCTTGCATACGAATAATACTGCTCCTATAGATTGATACAACTGCCTCGGCCATAAGAGAAAGGGGGTGGGTAGACTGATTGTTTGAGTTTGTGTAGAATCTTTTTGGAGAAAGTGACATCTAGAAGAGCAGTCAGCAAGACTCTCAAGCGGGCTGTCTGCTGAGTAAAAGATCAGTCTCTCTATTCTCTACTAGTGTCCACGCCTTGGTCAGAAAAGACAGTTTACAACCACCCAGCCTGGGCAGTTCCATAGACTCTCATCACAGTGGGTTTATTCTGATGAGGTAGGGAAAGGGCTTCTCCTCACAGGTGAATTCTCTCATTGATGGTCCTCACTGGGCATTATTGCGATGTTAGATCCCAGGTCAGCACTCTCCCATCAGAGCCCATGTTCTTCCTCATGCAAGCCCACTCTCCACCATGCAGGCCCACTCTCCCTCACATAAATAGCACTGAGTTCTCCAGGGGCCATGCAGTCTTATCATTGCACAGAGCTGAACTTCAGTTCTTGTGACAGAGGCTTCTTTTGAATGGTGGGCTGTCTTTGAGGCGAGCTTCACTGGCTGTCCTTCCCCAGCACAGCATTGTTCCTAATAGCCGCTGTACTTCTTGGCACATCTGCCACCCTCCCACATTTTCTCCCTAACATCCTTTATGCAGAGCCCCAACCCGGCTGCATGGTATGGGAGATGAAAGTATATGGCTTTGGCAAAATATTGTGCCTAAGCATTATGAATGCATTGAAAGTTAAGACCTCAGTTATCACTGAAAAGAACATTTTAGAAACACTGGTCCTAAATATATGTTCTGCATTCCGATTATTGCAATCAGTAGGGCCCTAATTGCCCTATTATATTTATACTTCAGGGGTGGGGATATACATAGGTAAGCATATACCTTTTCAAATAAAGGCTTTGCAGATGGACTCAGGGGGAAGGTGGGCATTTATTAACAGGCGACTGAATGAATAAAACATAACCATTGCAACAATTTATGCTCCAATCTTTGATCACCCTCTCCCATTATTAGAACTGAAGTAGGCCTTGAACAATATTACGGGCCAAATTATTTTAGGGGTGGTTTTAATTTTCTTCAAGACCCATTAATAGATTCATCGGCCATAGCCCGATGGCAAAATAAACCACAAACAGCCTTAGCCTTGGCAAACTGTAAAAGAGATCTAGACTTGATTGATCCATGCCGCGCTCTACACCCCAAGAAACAGGAATGTTCATGTGACTCAGCAAAGTACAATACCGCTTCCGGAATAGATTATTTTCAAGTTACACACAGGCTGAGATTGATCAATCATGAATATATTCCAAACGCTTTCTCAGATCATTCACTGGACTTTTAGCATGGCAGGCTAAAGATCGACAGGTGAAAAATAGAATCTCATCCTTGACAGATATCGAATCGAAAGAGCAGATAACTAACCCTACTGAGATTGGAAAGCCATTTTTAAAACATTACGAGAAAATATGTCAATCACATCAGCAAAGTGTGGCTAATCATCTCAGTCAGTGTGTTCTTAGACAAACTCCATATTCCAACTCGATTAAATGAACAAAGTCAAATGCAGCTATCTGAATTCTCCCTAGAGGAAATAGATAGGGTCGTAAACTCAGCCGCTAATGGTAAATAGGCTGGGAAAGATGGCATACCAACTGAGTTATATAAGAAATTCGCCCCAATATTAAATTCACAATTGTTAAAGGTAGCTAATTATATTTTAAAGGGTGGAGAACCTCCGCCATCCTTTAGCACCACGGTTATAGTTAGTTTCGTAAAGAAAGATAAGAATCTGGAAAATATTAATTCTTACAGGCCTATAAATTTATTAAATGTAGATTATAAAATGTTTACAAAACTTGTAGCAAATAGACTAAATAGGATCATAGGCTCAATTATTCATGGTGATCAGTGTGGTTTTGTGGCAGGCAGACAGCTTTTTACAAATATACATTTTGTAATAGAAGCTTTGGATTATATGACTCAGAACAAAATCTCGGCTCAGCTTACGTTTTTGGACGCCGAGAAGGCTTTTGATCTGGTGTCCTGGGAAAGCCTCTTTTTAATACTCGAAAGATTCAGGTTTCCAAAAATGTTTATACAAACAATAGCTCGTCTATATAAGGATGCTGAGGCACAAATAATTATTAATTCCAATATTGCCGACTGTTGTGTTTATACTGATTGCATTTGTCCCTCCTCCCACCCCGTACCCTCCCTCTGCCCTGTCATCAGCTGAGCGTTCTGGAATGTTGACAGATGCCAGCTGATGACCTTCGAGACAAGTCCCTGCCTGCTGTACTCCCTTCCTGACCTACAGCTGTGTTGAACTTCCTACTGAATAAAAGCTATTACTTCAATCGCTCCATGCGTATTCTTAACAAATTGGCGACGAGGATCAACACAGCGGAACCCGCACGCATAAATTGGTGACATTTCAGAATTTTCTGTGATGATGAATTAATTTCGGCAACCGGTATCACCAAGGAGGAACTTTAATTAAAAAAAAAAAAGGTCAGTGAGTAAGTGGAGAAGATTAAAGACTCAGGTTTGATTCGAGAGCGGCGATGTCAGTGTGGGAAGTTTCTTCCACAATGTTACTGAGTGACAGCTGATGATTAGACGCGCTGCTAAAGCGGAGTTAAAGGCATCTTGAGTTACTGAGAGGAATGTCGCGTATCGTTTTAGTGTTAACGAAATAGCCACTCCAAAAGTTTCTGTGGCGTGGTAGCGCGGCGCTGACTGAGAAATTCCTAACTGCCAGCTGGTAACTGTCAACGCGCTTTCACCAACGAAGATAACTGTCAAGTGGTGTATGACGCGGTGCGTAAGCGACGTGAGGTGGCCATTTTGAGTGTGTCAACACAGGGAAGACACCGCCGGCGTTTCAGCATTCATTATTTTTTTGTCTGTTTTCATTTTCTCCCTGCATCTGAATACACTCTGGCGCAAGCATTCTTAAGTGTATAAAGTGAAGGAAAACAGCGATCGGAACAGCGCCAAGGCCAGCCTCCAGCATCTCAATGGCACAGTGTCCTGCCTCAGAGCCACTATAAAAAAAAATAAGTGGAAGCGTTCAGGAGAGGCAATCTACGCTGATTGACAGAGCAACACTAATTTAAGGTACCATTAAAAAAAAAAAAAAAAAAAACCTTATACTGCGAGTGAATGTTGTGGCGAAATTCTATTCTAATTATTACTACGCAAGTGTTCACTGATAGCCCTAGCCTTAGCAAATAAACAAAAATGGCTACTGGTTTTTGCTAAATTTATCACCACCTTCATCATTTTTAGCTGGGGGAGGAGAACCCTCCATCAAATGGGAAGAATGGAGAGAGCATTTTACAAACTTCATAGAAACAAATGAAGGTGAGGAAGATATAAAAGCAGAAAAGAAGTATAAAATTTTGATGCACTGTTTGGGTGCAGGTGGAATAAAGGTTTTCAAACGGATCAACAAAAAGTGAGGGCTGTTGATGAGGGAGATATCTATGTAAATGCCATAGATGATCTCAATAGTTACTACAAACCCACCGTATGTGTAGGTGTGGACAGATATAGATTCTTTCATAGAAAGCAAGGTCAGAACGAATCGATTGACGACTTTGTTGCTGCATTAAAGAATTTAGCCATTACATGTCGATTCGGTGACCTTCACGATGAATTCATACGTGATCAAATTGTCATGCAAGGATCAAATGCTGTCATTCAAGACAATCTGTGGGCCAAAGGAGAGAATCCACTACAAACTGTAATTGATATAGTCAGAAGAGCAGAACTCACAGGCAGATGCGCAAAGGCAGTTATAGCGGAAAGTAAAGAAAAGAATGAGGAAAATATTGTGGCCAAAGTGGGTGACAGAAAACCTAAAGATGGTAGAACTAATTACAGGGACAAACTCAACAAAGACAGAGAATTCGAAAATTCGAACAAGACTATTAGAAAATGCTACAGATGCGGCAGTTTGAATCACTTAGCAAATGATCGATACTGTCCAGCTAAAAAGAGTAGATGCTCCTTTGCGGAGTCATGGGTCATTTTCAGAAAGTCTGCCACAAAAGGTCACCTAAAACTGTAAAATATGTTGATAATGAGAATGACTCAGATTCTAACTGTTCAGATGAGGATGACATGAACATGTTTGTACTTAATATTGATGAAGATGATATTGATGAAGTAGATTATGACAAGGAGGGAACAGTTAAAAAAAAAAAACCAGTATGTGAAATGTGTATTGGGGGTGTAAATGTATCAATCGTAGCAGACTCAGGTTCACCATATACAATTGTTAATGCAAAAGTGTGGAGGGAGACATTTTTGCCCAAACTAGGTGAAGAGTTAGAAGCCTCAGACATTTCCTTGAAGACATTTACTGGTGAACCAATTGATTTGGAGGGATTTAGAAAGTTGAGGTTCGAGTTCAAAGGTAGAGACGCCTTATGCAAACTATATGTGTCCAAGTCCGGTCCCTCAGTATTAGGATGGTTAGATCAAGGGAAGCTAGGGATTGTACTCAATCCCAACAGTGATGAACCGGTTCTCATTATAGAAAGTGAGGACGAAATTAGCAAAGAAGTCAAAATAAAATTTCCAAAGGTGTTTGCAGACTCAATTGGACTTTACAAGGGTTTTGAACATGAAATTTGTGTGAAGAAAGACGCCATTCCAGTAATACATAAGGTGAGGAACGTTCCGTTCTCCATAAGAGAAGGGGTGAAGGAACATATCGAAAAATTACTTCAGGATGACATAATTGAGAGAATTGATTCCTCAGAATGGGTCGCCCCCATGGTTGTGGTTAAACGCTCCAATGGGCGGTTGAGATTGTGCATTGATCTCCGCGATCTCAACGAGAATATCCTAGTAGATCAATTCCCACTCCCACGAATTAATGAGATGGTAGCATGTACCAAGGGTATAAAGTATTTTTCAACAATAGATCTTAAAGCTGCATACCATCAGATTCCCTTGCACTCAGAAAGCAGAACCCTTACAACTTTCATCACCCCTTTCGGGTGTTTCCGCTTTAAGAGGGTACCCTTTGGGTTGGCATCTGCGGCTGCCATGTTCCAGAGGCTAATGCAGGAGACTTTCAAGGGGGTGGATGGCATTCTGATATTCCAGGATGACATATTAGTCATGGGAAAAAGTAAAGAAGAACAAAATGATAAACTTATGCAAATACTAGAAATCCTGGACAACAAGGGTCTCACAGCTGAATATAGCAAATGCAAGTTTGCACGTTCAGAGGTAAGCTACCTAGGTCACTCCATATCAGCTGAAGGTATCAAACCAAAAAAGAACTGCTAGATGCAATTTTAAATGCCCCAGAGCCGAGAAATAAGGATGAACTTCGCTCTTTTCTAGGCCTCATAGAATTCTATTCAAAATTCATTGAGAGGTTTTCGGCCAAAACGTTTGTATTGAGACAGTTACTAAAAAACAAAAACAAATTTATTTGGTCAGATGACTGTAGTAAAACATTTAGCATGTTAAAGAAGGAAATATGCACTGCCCCACCTTTGCAAGGTTTTGACCCATTGTTGAAGAGTATAGTAACGACAGATGCCAGTGGGAGAGGATTAGGTGCTGTCCTAAGTCAAATTGATTCAAAAGGTACTGAATGCACCATAGCATTTGCATCACGTTCACTGACTCCGACAGAAGAAAGGTATTCTGTCATTGAACGTGAGGCATTGGCTTGCGTTTGGGGATTGGAACACTTCAGGCAATTCATATGGGGAAGCAAAGTTATCGTGAGAAGTGACCACAAACCACTAACAAAAGTTTTAACCACCAAGGGATTGTACACAGCTTCTCCAAGATTGGCAAGGATGTCTGTTAGACTATTTGATTATGACTATGAAGTTCAATATGTGCCAGGCGTTAGGAATGTAGTAGCTGATTTCCTGAGTAGGATGCCTGTTTTGGTACAAGAATCCAAAGGTGAATCTGATGAGAAATTCTGGGTTGCCAGTGTCCATGAGGAGATGCATGGCATTTCAATGGAGGATTGGTTATTGGAACAAAGAAATGATCAGACATTATGCACAGTGGGTAACCTGATAATGAATGGATGGCCGTTGAAGAAAAATGTAAAAAGAATTGTTACCTTACTGGGAAGTGAAGGATGAACTGTCAATTGAAGAGGGTTTGCTTTTGAGGAGTGGCAAAGTAATTCCTCCAGCCAAACTCAGACATAGCATTTTAGAATTATGCCATGAAGGACATTTAGGTATAGGCAAAACCAAGAGCAGGATCAGAAACTCATATTGGTGGCCTGGGGTGGATCTTGCCACAGAGAGAGTTGTGAGGGACTGTATACAATGCACCAATTCAGACAAGTCCATGGTCACGTTCAGACCCCCACTCCATCCCATTCCATGTCCTGACATGCCATGGGAAAGAATTGGAATTGACATCATGGGACCCATTACAGAACATCGCTATGACGTGAAGCACAGCTGCAAACCCGTAAAGGTGTCTGTGGGAGAAATGGTGTGTGTTAAAACGAGTGGGTTCGTAGCCAAGGGTAAGAACAGGTTTTCACAACCCCTCATGGTAAAAAAAGTGTTTTGTAACTCAGCTCTATTGAGCGATGGAAGAGTGTGGCATTTCTCAAGGTTAGCCCCAGGCAAGCACAGTGCAGCCAATGGAGAAGGGATAGTTGTGCATGGATCCGCAAAAGGCGGAAAGGGAGAATTCTGGGAAGAGGATGATGATGAGGATGTTCCACGGAACACCCAGTGTTCGGCCTCAATGGGCCACAGCGAGTGTATACCAGTCAATGGTGAAAAAGGAACTGTAAGAACAAGGTGTGGACGCAGGGTTGTGCCCCGAGTAGATTGGATGACTTTGTATGTGAATAATCATATATCAGTCGTTACTGCTTCCTCAAGGAGGGAGATGTGTTGTGTTTATACTGATTGCATTTGTCCCTCCTCCCACCCCGTACCCTCCCTCTGCCCTGTCATCAGCTGAGCGTTCTGGAATGTTGACAGATGCCAGCTGATGACCTTCGAGACAAGTCCCTGCCTGCTGTACTCCCTTCCTGACCTACAGCTGTGTTGAACTTCCTACTGAATAAAAGCTATTACTTCAATCGCTCCATGCGTATTCTTAACACCGACCGATGCAAAGTGAATAGAATCACTCGTCAGGGATGTCCCATCTCCCCAATACTTTTTGCTTTGTTCATAGAGCCACTGGCCATAGCCATTAGGAAAAAAGCAATAACATCGGCTCCACTGCAAGGCATGACAAATATAACATTATATGCAGATGACATTGCGCTTTTTCTTAAACTGGGAGGGAACATTCAGAGGGACATTTTTGCAATATTTGGGGAATTTCAAGAACTTGGCGGATATAGAATAAATAACGGCAAGACTGAAATTTTGCTCTGTAACTGCTCGCCGCACACCTTAATACCGGAATTCCAACTTTTAATCAACACAAAACCAAAACGGTATTTAGCTATATTTCTTTCTGAGAATGTGAACAATCTATATACCCTAAATTTTGTTCCATTAATACAAAAGATTAAAGGCCTATTTATAAAATGAAAGCAACTAACCATTTCAATAGAAGGACGTGTTGGTTTAATACGCATGTCAATTTTACCCTTGTTTAATTTTTTATTTTCAGGAATCCCTTATGCATTGTACGTGTCCTTCTTTAAAGAAATAGATATGTTATTTTCATCCTTTATATGGGCAAATAAGATTCCGAGATTAGCACTAGCCACTTTATGTAAATCAATTAAGGAAGGTGGCTTGGCCCTCCCCAATTTAAGAGAATATTATTACGCAAATTTCGCACATAATAGACACAGATTCTTTATTAATTTCAATACACCATGCAGAGAAAACTTTTTTATGCTAAAATTCTTGAAGGAATATAAAATTCAGGACCTAATAAGGTCAACAAAAAACCCCAAAATCTTGCATTAGTTAATTAAGCGAAAAGCACAAATGTTTAACTTTTATGATATACCTATGAGAAATGGCTCCACACAACTCGCCGGCCTTTATGTTGGGGATCAGCGGTTGCTTGATTCCAGCATTTTAATGAAATGGGAAGAGAATGGCTATACCACAGTGGTAGATTTTATTATCATGGATGGATGGGAAAACTGGGTAGAGATAGAATGTGGTTTAAGCTGCTTTGAAGATATTCTTAAATGGTCTTTTCTCCAAATTAAAAACTTTTTAAAAATATAGATCCCATTTTATTGTCTGCAAAATTAGATCTGATGCCCTTTCGACAATAACCACACATTGATCAATTAGCAGTTGGTTACAAAATTTCAGAGAGCAAAAGGACAATAGGGTCTATGAAAAGGTTCGAGATAAATGGCAAAAAAAAGAAGGCCTTCAGATTTCACGAAAAGTCTGGGATAGAATTAATAAATTCAATACATCACTTTTGAGAGGTGCCAATTATAGAAGAATGCAGTTTTATACAAACTGGTTATTATATAGGACCCCAGCCTTTTTGCATACTATTTACCCCTGGATACAAGATAAATGCTTCTGAGGTTTAGTGGAAGGTGGGGGTAGCTGATCCCATATTGTATGGGAATGTCCAAGAATTAAAGAATTCTGGAACGAGATTGAGAAACATGGTACACATAATCTAGGGGCAGGGGTGGCTATTGATAACTATGTTGCAACCTTATGATATACCCTGAATATAATAACTGACCCCTCACAGGTGGAAGGCTTATTCATATCAGCTCTATGGGCCAGATGTTTAATACTCCAGAACTGGCGCAGTAAGAATCCTTCGATATGTCCGAGCACTGGAAAAAAGATGCTCTAAGGTCAGGATCATACAGCAGGTTTAAAGTCCTCCAGAAATTCATATCAAATACGCCGGGAGTTAAGGGGGGCAAAGTGCCAAATGATTATCGTTTGATACACAGACTCAACTGGAAAAATATGTAACACCTGCTGACCCTTGCTTAAACTTCTCTTAATGAGTAGACCTTACACTAACAAATGTTTTTGTGTGCAATATTTGAAATTGATTTGGATAAGATCTTTTGCAGGGATCCTGTGAATTATTTGGGAAAATGGGGAATTATCTGTTGATCTCTGGTTATATGTGTGATAATTTGTAGTTTTCCCTACACCAAACAATGGTTTCCAAACTCAAAGGCTATTTGGGGAAAGGTGCAATATTTTGATTCTGTTTTTGGCAAGATGTTCGATGGAAATCTTTTGAATTATTTGGGAAAATGTGCAATACTGGTTGATTTCTGTCTATATGATTGTTATCTTCCAGCTTGTTTACGACATCAAATGATTGGTCCTGAAATTCTGAGACTGCTTGAGGAAATGTGCAATATTTGACTTACATTTCTGTGAAGAACTTGTACAGTCATCTTTTGAAATATTTATGATTCTGATTGCTCGGTCAATTGATATTTTTTACACCCTTGGTGTAAAATTTAAACAGGTCATAATATTGCAGATAAAATGTATATGTGTTGTTTCTGAAGTGCTCTAAATAAAAATAATCCCAAAAAAATGCATTACTTCTACGCTTCACATGCTGCTGGCACTTTAAGCTGGTGTTTGAGTGATTGGGTGGCCTAATTCAGACAGTGCTACCAGATGCAGAGGGAGCGGCAGATGCGGAGGGGGGGCTCTTCAGTTGCCTTTAGACAAGCCACTGTGCAGTAGGCACCTTGGCGAATGGTTGAGGGCTGGTAGCACGGAGGCGGCTGGTATAGTGACTGTTGCAGCTTCTGCAGCAGCTCTTCCCCACCAAGCGGGCCTCATACTGCCCCCTAGCTGCACTTAGCCAGATTCATACCCGCATTAAAATAACATTGATTTTGTCTTTGAAGGGCCCAATTTTGCCTAAATTATCGGGTACGTAGAGGTGAACTGTGGCTGTGGGTCAGTGACTGCTATTTGGCTTCGCTCTTTTTCCTTACCGTGGACTACTCTGCTCTTTTCTACTTGGTCTTCCAAAAAACTTTAAAAACTGACTAAGTAACAGCCTGCCTGTTGCCATTGGGTCCTGCCGCTGAGTTCCGCTGAACTGTTGAACTGTTGAGATCTATGCTTCGGGACCACCGGCGAGACCATAGTGACGATTGTGTAGATCAACAGTGGGGGGCTGAAAAAGCCCAACTGAATTGCACAGCTGTGCCCTGGAGCACTCATGCCTCGTTTACCTCTCCAGTGTAAGACCTACATCCTCCAACAACTAAGGCCCAAGTTGGCCTCGGCATCATACTCGACTCATCACTCTCCATGAACCAACAGGTCAACGCCGTCACCTCCAGCTGCTTCAACACCCTCCGCATCCTCCGCAAGACCTTCAAGTGGATCCCCAGTGAGTCAAGGAAGACAGTCACCCAAGCACTCATCACCAGCAGACTGGACTATGGAAACGCACTCTACGCCGGCATCAACAAGTCCCTACTCCGCAAACTCCAGACAGTACAGAACACTGCCGCCAGACTCGTCCTCGGCATCCCCCGACACGAACACATCAGCCAACACCTACGAAGTCTCCACTGGCTCCCCGTGGAGAAAAGAGTCACTTTCAAAATCCTCACTCACGCCTACAAATGCCTACACAACAACGGACCCAAATTCCTCAATGACAGAATCAACTTCCACGTACCCAAAAGAAACCTCCGATCTTCCAACCTCGCACTGGCCGAAACCCCGCGCAACCACAGAGACAGAGCAGGCGGAAGATCCTTCTCTCACATTGCAGCCAAGACCTGGCACGAGCTACCAGCAGACATCAGACGCGCCCCCTCCCTGAACACCTTCAGGAAGACCCTCAAGACCTGGCTCTTCGGCTAAACAGATCTGCGGACCCTCCCCCTCAGCGCCTTGAGACCCTCACGGGTGAGTAGCGCGCTTACAATTCCCTGATTGATTGATTGATTGATTGGTTGTCCCACTTCCCACCCCTTATTAGCTAGTCTGCCCAGCTGGGCCTGCTCCCCCAGTCTGTCTGCCCGGACTGCCCTGATGCCTGGGGCATATTCTGAGTGATTTTATCGGGGCTCCCTGGTGTCAGTTGCCATTGGGGGTATCCTAAGGTGAGTCACTAGGATTGGAGCTCCAGGCTGGGTAACAGCAAGGTGTGGCAGGACTGTAGTAGGGGGTGGTTGCAGACTTCAACAGGGTCCGGGGGAGGTTAGTGAGTAGGGGCTGATCAGAGAGGCAAACGGCTGGTGGCTCGCGGTGTCTTTGTTGTGTTCGTTGCCCTCATCACCCAGAGTTCATTTCGGTGTATGCGAAGGCTGGCAACCACTTTAAGTTTGTGAATTTGTTTCTCCAAAAGGCGAAATCCTACTTCAATATCAACTCATCTATCTTGGCATTTATCAGAAAACACCAATATAAACAGAAACGTTGTTGAGTAACATGAGGGCAACATATGAGATTGAAAAATAGTGTAAACTGTCATAGTCTGTGACGATCTACCCTACTGCCACGTTAGTTAACCTATCACAAAGTAACATCATCAATCAAGCTCAGCAGGAGCAGACACTAGAGCTAAAAGTCCCATCAGGATCCTTTGAACAAGGATAGCGAAGAAGAAGGATTTAGCAAAAAAGCATCATTTTGTTAAGAGAAAACAATCAGTCTTGACACAATGCTTGTTTCACATAGTCTCGGGTGTAAGCCAGGTTAAGTTACAGAGAAAACTAAGGCAAAAAAGCTGATTGAATGCTTTCAAGCAATAATAATGATAAATGAAATATTCGGTAATCAAAGAATAAGAAGTATCCAAAATAGGCAAGATTCCCTCTCTGATAATGCTAAGCAAGAGATTTTGGGTAATAGAAAAAACTGTAAAATCCAGAATAACAAGCAGGCAGAAATGGAACAAGCAATGAAAAATCATATAAGCAGAAAATGTTGAATTAAAGATTTTGGGGCAGATTTACAAACCCCTTGCGACACTTTTACGCCGCCGTTGCGTCACTTTTGTGATGCAGTGGCGGCGTAAACAATGCGCCACTATGCGACATATTTACAACGTGACGCATCTAGTAAGATGCGTCACGTTGTAAAGCCCTGCGCTACATTATACCTGTGTCAGGTATAATGTATACAGGGTGGGCGTTCCGTCGAAGGAAGCCCCGTAAAAGTGACGCAGTGAAATCTACAAGATTTCACTGAGTCACTTTTACGTCCCCGCTGCGTCAAAACCTTACGCCTGCTTGTAGTATGCGTAAGGAGTGACGCAGCACAGCAACTATAGGGCACCCCTGAGCAGTGCTGGAGTTGCGTCGCGCTTGCCACACGACTCCAGCACTGCGTCACCCTTACGCCGACAGATGCGTCACGCATCTGTCTATCCTTGCGCCACGGTGCGCCGCATTGTAAATGCGGCGCATCCATGGTGGCGCAAGGTGTTTCTTGAGTCACGCGAAATAACTGGCGCATGCCTGCTGATATGCAGGGATGCACCAGTTATTGTAAATCTGCCCCTTAATGTGTCCAAAAATGTTTTGTAAGACGGCCACTCAGAGAAACTGCCCAAATAAGGTTCAATAGTCAATATCCTGATCACTCCGAGATCTAGGTAAAACATCTCTCTTACAAATGATTTCTAAAAATCATTGAGCGATTCGAAAGAAAATGACATGCACAAGCAAGAATATAAAGGAAGTGAAGTGATGGAGGGATATGATCTGGCTGGAACTCCACAGGGAAGTTTTCCTTCCTTTTTTTCCTAATAAACACACAATCCAGGCTGAGATCAACCCTTTATAGAATAAACAGTATCATATCTGTGCCATCATTATTGTCACCCAAATGTAAACCTTTTTCATCGAAGTGCACAGTCTTCGTTGATAATACTACGGTCAACCACAACATTGAGTGAAATGGTATAAACCAGCCAGCACTTGAGGGATAAATCAATCTCAGAGAATATCACCAATGCTGATGACATAGCCTCAAAAGCTTTAGAAGACATGCCATTATATTCTATGCTCTTTTGGGATGCTAAGGTCATAAGAAACTAACCAGAGTTCTATTCCTATAGGAGGTATGGGCCACAACCAAACAGAGGGGCAGACTTCTGTAAGAAACATAGAAGAATATCCCTCCCATATATGCAGGATCATTGACTGTTGTGTGATATTAATTACATTTCCAGTGACAACAGTATACCAGCAAATAATGATATACTCCTAGGAGGTGAAAAAACTGAACACAGGAAGGAGGTAACTCTGTTAGCCTCATTAAAATAATCTTGAAGTCTGTGGTCCAGATACTGACTACATTAGTGAATGACTCCAACCGCAATGTAGGTGCAAATCTTTTTATATTACAGCATTTATTAGAGTCTAGGACTAGGGATATGAGGATCACACTGGAATATGGAGAATATGGAGAGTGGAAAAATTACCAAAAATATAGCGGGTGCACTTATTTCAGTGAGAGACACAATAAAATGACTCAAACTGAAGTGATTGGGACCGATGCCCATAGACGCCCTCCAAATGTAAAGAGTATAATAAGAAAAGAAGTTTACGATACCCCTAAATCAACAGTTTCACTAATTAAGGAACCCTAGTATTTAGTAAAGGTAAAAGTCAGACATAGGGTTCAACCTATAAAATAGATTCTGAATATATTATCAGTGAGAATATTTTTCTTTGCTGGTGATGCCTATAATAGTAAGACACCTGGTCAGTTGTATTGTGACTAGAGAAATATGCAAACTTCTGTCCAAACATTTGTGAGCTACACTGTGGTGACGTAGGGCAATGTTCCCATTGTGTGTAATTAAATACTGTACATGGAGTACATTCTTAATGCAAGAAGTGGTGACCATAATGTTGAAAACATAACATTTCAGCATAATTAGTCATATCATCATACACATCATCAGATTTAAAAACAGTGGAATACTCTAGCATTTCATACACTGTATCTTTTTTGGGGGGGGAAATCAGGTATATACATAGTTACATAACTTAATACTGTTACATTGTATTTATGCTTACAGCCAGAGTCGCAGTACAATACTTTGCCTTGAACATTCCATATTTACATATTTATACATTATTTCCAATATTCCTTTATTATTCGTCCATAACAATAGGGGTTCCCATATCTTCATTCCCTTTTTCCTTGCTTTTAGTCCTTTACACTTGTATAAGGAAGTTTCCCCCCGACTAATACTCAGTACCCGGTGCAGCCATAGATGGTATGTAGGGGGCTCTCTATCTTTTCATGCAGTAGCTATCAGCAGACGCACTATAGCTAATGTTATAAATACAAAATCTCTTTGTGCTGTATCAAGATTTGCCTTACTGTCATATCCTAGAAGCATCGCAAGTGGGGTGATCTTAATTTCTTTATTCAGTATCTGTAACCAAAAGTCCTCTATACCACTTTTAAGATTTGATAGCTTAGTGCAGGAATAAAACATATGTATAATATCTGCCAGGCCGCTTTGGCATCTCGGGCATTTATCATTTTCCCTCTTCCCCCATCCATAAAGCTTAGCTGGTGTGTAATACAAATTATACAGGGTTTTGTAGTGCTGAGCTTTTAAATTGGCTGACAGAAAGATCTTTATCCCTAATTCAAGTGCCATGTCCAAATCGACCTCCCTGTCACCCAGCTTTCCTACTTATTTTGATTCAGTTTTATCCATATCATCTGGGAGGGTCTTAATTAGTTCATGATAATAGTCCCTAATCCTACTATCCTGGCGTTTTATAATTTCCAGCATTGGAATTTCCTCCAAATTGATGGAGCCCTTGCGGAGGCTTCTTATACAGCTCTGTACCTGCATATACTTAAACTGTGTATTCTTGTTGATGCCAAACCTCTGCACGAGTTCTGTAAATGGCGTATATTCATTATTCTGGAGTAAATCTGCCACCCGCTCTATCCCCGCCTGTTCCCAGCTTCTAGCCATGCCATCATATAGTGCTTTCGGTATCAGATCTGATCGCCACAGAAAAGTATATTTGTTATATCTGGAAATGTTAAAGATCTTATTCATCTTTTTCCATACCTTCCATGCCCCCTTAACACACTTAAACCACGTTTTTTTATGGTAGCTTGGTTCAAGTTGCCTTAGAAAGAGCTCTTCTGCGTCCTTCCCGATAGCCAACTGATAGATTGTGGGTAAACTCAGGATCTCATCTCTACCTTGGCCTGGTAGAAGTAAGATACCCATCTGCTGGAGGGCAGTAGCCCAATAATACAGCAAGATATTGGGGGCTCCCCATCCACCACGCTCTCTTGGTAGTGTCATATACTTCAGTGCACGACGTGTCTTCTGATAGCCCCAAATAAAATTGGTAAACATGGCGTTGACTTTATTTATCTTGATTTCTGCTCATTTCAATGGTATTGCCCGGAGGAGATATATAATATCTTGGGAAAGATTTTCATTTTTATTACATTAATTCTGCCTATTATTGTAAGATGCAGTTTATCTAACCGCTTAAGTTCCCCATTTATTTTTTCCATAACCGGATCAATATTGGCTGCCTATAAATTATCCATACAAGATGTTATGTTAACCCCTAAATAGGTAGCCACCTCACTTTCGCGGGATCTTGTAACTGACACTGGGAAGAACAGATAATTTGAGTTTTCCCCTTATTCAAAAGGTATCCGGATTTCCTCCCAAACTCCTCTGCCATAGTTTCCATTTCCCTACTTGCCACCTCTGGTTCTGGCGTAACTATTGCAATGTCGTCCCCGTACACAAGGATCTTGGTTTCATATCCTTTAGTAATTATGTGTTTATTTGCTTGATTGTATAGAATTTGGTTGATAAACTGGTCCAGATAAATGGCAAATAAGATACGGGAACAAGGACACCCTTGTCGCGTCCCTCTAGCAATCTCAATCCTCCCTGACGTGTTTATTATTTGCAGCTGAGCATGGGGTTTATAATACATAGCTTGGATAGCTCTCACAAACCGTGGACCAAGCCCCCTTTCCACCAGAGTGCCCCAGAGATATTGCCATGATACCGGGTCAAAGGCTTTCTCTGCGTTCAGGAGGACCACAGCCACCTCTCTAGATTCTGCTTCTGCTATATCAAGTAATGCGATAACCCGCCTGGTATGGTCTGTGGTCCCCCTGCCAGGGACAAAGCTGTGTTGCCAAGGTGATACCAATGCCACTATGATCTTTTGCAGTCGCTTAGCTATAATTTTTGAGTATACCTTAGCGTCCGAATTCATGAGTGATATCGGGCGATATGAGGTTGGCAGTTCTACTGGTTTACCCTTTTTGGGAAATACCACCACGTCCGTTCCCTGCCATGATGAGGACGGGATCCCGCTGTACTGTACACCCAGAAACAGGTCGTGCATAATTGGGACAACCTCGTGTGAAAGTATTTTGTACACTTCTGCTGGTATTTTATCAGGGCCTGATTCTTTCCCAGCAGAGAGGGACACTAACGCCTCCTGGACCTCTTCCAAAGTAATTTCTCTATCCAGCTCCTGGGCTGTAGCTTCGTCTACTCTTGCTAATACGGGGCATCTAGTGTCTAGGTCTAACTGACTCGTTTCAGAATTGTCAGCTTGATACAACCTTCTGTAGAACTCCTCGAACACCTCCATAATCTTTTCCGGACCAGTCACTAACTGATCCCTACTGTTCTTAATTTTTAAAATGTTATTCCTGGCGCTTTTCTGCCTCGTTCTCAATGCTAGCAGCCTCCCTGTTGTCTCGCCATATTCATATATTTCCCCCGATAAGCCTGGTACATTTGGGCCACCCTTTCCTGGAAGAAGCTAGTAATTTCCGTCTTTACTAGAGTTAGTTGTGTCCTATGCTCCCTAACTAAGTCTTCCTGCTCTCCCTTGCTAATCAATTTGACATGCTCTGCCTCCAGTTCCGCCAGCTTCCCTATTAATTGGTCAACCTCAGTCTTTCGTTGTTTCCGACATCGCCCCACAAAGCTAATAACTTCTCCCCTCAGAGCAGCTTTAAAAGTGTCCCATACTATCCTACGAGTAGCGCTATACCTATTACTATCAAAGAATTCCATAGTCCATTGCTTAATATGGGCACAGAATTCTTCCTCAGCGAGTAGCTTTTTGTCAAAGGACCAAGTGCTCTGCTTATATACACCACCCAATCCGGTTATCTCCAGCACCAAAGGGTTGTGATCCGAAACGAGTTGTGGTAATTTTTGAATTTCCAGTTTATCCATCATTTTACATGAGGCTAAGAAATACTCCAAACGCACAAATTTCCTATGGGGGTGAGAGTAATAAGTATATCCAGGGTCGTTCTAGGTTTTTCTGCCCACACATCAACCAATCCATGGCTCGCTTTAAAGGCATTCAATGCCCTATGCACTTTGGGTTTCCTCCCTCCATATTTCTGGGTCTGGGGTTTTGTCACCTCTAGATGTATGTTCAGATCACCACACTCTATCACTGGCTCTGGCCAAGAGGCGAGTTCTACTTCAAGTTCTTCCCAAATATTAGGTTTGTCTTGATTAGACCCATATATAGTCGCCACTGTCACCCCCATGGGTAGCCTTACGATTGCCCATCGCCCCCACTTATCCGCTGCTGTTCGCATAGCCATTCCCATACATTGTTTAATATATATAGCATCTCCTCTAATCATAGAAGTCTGGGTAGAGCATGTTGCCAGATTATAGCCCCTGAACTCAAGAGTACTTTTATTGCTCCAAGGTATATGCATTTCCTGTAAGCAGATTACATCTGCATTAATAGTTTTAAGTATTTCATAAACCCTATCCCTCCTATTCTTATCATTTAGGCCACCCACGTTAACTGAGCATATTGTTATATCCCGCATAGAGGCCCTGGTGTAGATCCGTTCATACATGCCCTAAAATGGACGTATTCATATTTACCCTAATATGGTCATATTCGTACTTGCCCTATTATGGTCATGGCCGCATATGCCCAATTATGGTCACAACTGTACATGTCCTATTATAGTATGATTCCTTATATAGGCATGCTCTTTCACCTACATTGGTCCCAGCTAGTACACAACGAGCTCTGAGGGCTGAACGTTAACTATCCTGTGGTTTTGAATACAGCAGGGTTCTTCCAAACACAGGCCCACACTGTACTCATTAATTATGCATGGCTCTGTAAGCATACACCACCGGCATAATATGTATGTACAAAGTTCACCCCTGACGTCTTCCTCATGTCCAATACAAACCATACTGAGGACCGTGACTCTTCAGGGTATAAATATACCACATCTTGCCCCGGTAAGCCAGAGGGAACCGAGACTTCCATGCTGACACACTGACCAGAGACGCTGAGGCTCCTGCATGCAGTCGCCCAAGCTGACAGTGGTCTGACACAACCCGGACGGGGTGTCCAACTCGAGACCAGGACGGGGTCCCACACTTTCTCTATTCAGGTATGGGGGTTCGACTAAATCCTAGGAGGATTCTTGGCTCTTAGCTTCTAAGACCTACACACACATATGCTAGGTACATACAAGTACATCTAGGTAGGCATCGTAGGAGTACGCACATTTTGCATAATGCTTTTTATATTCATGTATGTATCCTTGACTATTGCAATATGGTAGAAATGTTCTATCCCTTTGCTTTTATCGTACTGCTGATAATATATCTCTGCTATTGCCTGCTGGTCTCTGCAGCACATATATTTTACACTAGAATAACAACTGTTCAATAAATACTTATTGAAACGCCCAACTGTTTATTCTGTGTAACTCTCTGAGACAAACCGAATAAGTAAGCACGAGTGACTGAGCGAAAGGTAGTACATTGTTTCCACGATTCTGAGGGATCAGGGTTGTCATGATCTAAGTTTGCCAGAAACTAATCTCTCCCCGATAAGAGGAGACACTAGTGGCACTGCGAGCTAGCTAATGCAAACCAGGCTAACACATACAGTGGGGGTGCACGGAGTCAGTCTGCCACCAAGCCCGCAGTATATGTTATCCAAACGCGCAGATCCTGCAGGGGTACTATAGGAGCTACACGACATGGTGCTACCAACGTTGGTTTGGTACTTATTTAACAGTTGAATCTGAGTAGTTCAGTCGTGCTATTCTCAGAGAACCTACTCACAAAACACCAGAGACGTCTGGAGTGGGTGGGCACAAAAACCGCCAAAGGTGAGTAGTACGAAAATACTATTTATTGGCTGTAGGTTATTCAAGCTTGAAGGACATATAATTCCCACAATTGTGCATTTACACCTTATCTTAAAATTTCATTAAACACCCTTCTTCCACTTAAAAATGGTTGAACAAACAGAAGCAACAGGGAGAGTTGTAACAGACCTCTTCGGTTTAGGAGAAGAAGACCCTGAGGATGCAATACAAATTGCACCAAATTTCAGAAGGGCAGTCACCATAAAACTTCTAGAACATGGCTTAAGAGCCAGGGGTGGTAAAGTAATTTTCGTGATTGAGGCACACGAATCAAACAAAACAGAGGTGTTCTATTCATGGGTTACATTCCCAGCAGCAAATGCAATAACAGATGTATTTCACCTCTACCTAAGAGAAGAAACACCAGAGGACTATACTCCTTTTGAGGAGTTAGAGGTTCCGCTCACTTACCAGGAGCATATTTACTGGTTTAAAGGCGCCCTACCCCACGTACGAGAAAGAGCAAGATTAGGCCCGCTCGGAGGAGCAGGAGCCACATGGCCCATATTAGCGGCATACACACCGCATCCTGACATTGACACATTGCCACAGCCAGAATTAATCGTACAACACAAAGATTTAATTAAAATCTACAGAAACCTCACACAATTTGTGATGAGGACTTTAACAGTTCAGCCTGCACCAGCTGCAGCACAAGATACTCCAGTCCACAGTACAGTTAATAAAATTACTCCACAAACATTACACGCGGTAATGGGCAAAATGCCAGCAAAACGCGAACAAATCCCATTCTGGATAGCTCAGAAAATACCTCAGCTTGAGGCAGTATTCCCGAAAACTACCACCTGTGATAAACACAGAATTCTAACAATCTGCTTGCCCATGGGTCTCACACCACAAGTAGAGGATTGCACCTCTTGGTGTTCAGTCTTTGCTGCCATATATACCAGAACACATGGTATCCTGTCCTTAGCAGTAGTACCCGACGTATTGAGACATATACAAAATGAGTACGGAGCAGAGCCTGCCCTAAATTTAGGGATGAAGTTACTAAATAACTTTGACCAGGTATCAGCCATAATACTAGCTAACATTAAGGGGGAAGCAGCTTTAGTGGCGATCCGCCAATGCCTAAGGGAGTTCGGTCCGGACGACCAACAACACGAACTACCCAAAATAATTGAAACTGCATATGCAGAACTAGGCAGAGACAGTTTGGGTGGGAAAGCATTAAAGCCACAACTGGTGGGCAGTCCTGAAAAGAACACTACAAAGCAGACACCTACTTCTTCTAAAGAGAAGTAGGAAAATAAAAAAGAACAAAAATCTAAAGACACCAGATCTCAATCCAGAGGTAGGTCCCCTCAACAGGAGCCCACTGAAAGGAGGTATAACCTCAGGAATAGGGATAATATAAAAAAACCTGACAGGTGTCAGGATACTGATACTCGTTCCTCTCGTTCCTTTCAGGGTTCATCAAAAAACTCTGAGAGGGAAGGACGGTCAAAGGAGCGTACAAAGTCCAGAGACATGCAACGCGCTGCGGGCTACGCACCTAAAAAAGAAGATAAACAAAAATCAAAACCTCAGTTCAAAAAGAAGAAGGTAGCAGGTCTCAAGATCAGACATGCCGAGAATTCTGAGGACACAGCTTCTGAACGGGGAATGGGCTCTGACGATGCTAGACAGCGCGGCAGAAGTAACGATAGCTCGCCAGCACCTGAAGGAATTTCTGGTGACAGCGGAGTTGAGTGAGTATATCACGGTGGAAACACCTGATACTCGGGTAAGTGTCCCACATAAGTTACATGAGATAACACTCCGGATGGAGGGGACAAGCCCAGAAAAGTTAAGGGTCTCTTTTGGAAAAATCTGTCATCTGGTCATGACATTCTATTAGCAGAACAAGACTGGCCGCCTGCATTCGTCATGGAGTGCCCTAGGGAAGAAACGATAATTTTTCCTGCCTTTTCTGACCTCGTTCCCATTTATCTAAAACATGCATATGCGCAGGAGTGGGCAGTTTCCCTAGCTCCAGCATTATAAAAAAATCATGCTGGTTGGGATGAGGAGTCAACCCACCATGTGATCCCGTTAAAAGTTTTCCCAAATGCTCAAAGGCAATACCCTATAAAGCAGGAAGCTAAAAAACAAGTCAGGGAGATTCTAGATCAACTTGAATATCAGGGGTGATAGAAAATTGCACTTCACCTATGAACAATCCTTTGTTCCCCGTAGCCAAACCTGACAACACATATCGTCTAGTTTTAGATTACAGACATTTACACACTTGCACAAAGACATTTGCAGTTCAGAATGCACACAGTGCCGCATTAATGAATAACACTGTGCGGAAAAAATACAAAACAACACTTGATATCTCAAATGGATTTTTCTGCCAAAATATAGCACCTGAAAGCAGGTATCTGACTGCATTCAGTGCGTTAGGGTCCCAACGGCAATTTTGCCAACTCCCCCAAGGGTACAAGAATAGCCCGGGGTTGTTTTCAGCGAGGGTAACAGAGTTACTCCAAAATTTGGATGAAGAAGCATTGTCCTATGTGGATGATATTTATCTGATGGACGATGACTTAAAGAGGCACTTGACCAGGGTGAGCACCATCATTATGAGATTTGCCTCTGAGGGCTATAAATTTAATTTAAAAAAATCAAAAATTGTCCACCTCTATGTCCTGTTTTTAGGATACGAGCTGTCAAGTGAGGAAAAAGCCTGGCAGCTAACTTTTAGAAAAGTGTGCGCTGCTCCAACCTCCAAAATCATTAACGAATTTACAATCAATTCTGGGATTCCTAAATTTTGGTCGAACATACATTTTGGATTACGCAGAAAGAGTAAAACCTTTCTATGACTTAATAAAACCTGATTTTTCAGTCAGACAATGGACACAGGAACACACAAATATCCTGCGTTCCCTACAGGAAGACATGATAGCTTCTAAACATTTACAGACACGCGTAAACGTATGCAACTTGGTGATCCGAATCATAGCGGGTCAATGCGGGTACACTTATTTAACTTTTAATGAAGGTGAAACTGTACCAATCGCATACAAATCACACCTGTACACAAACGCAGAGATGCGTTTCACTTCAACAGAAAAAATCCTGACAGCAGTGCAGACCGCTGTAGCAAGAGAAAGAGCTCTGGCTCATGGAAAACGCATAATTGTCGTGACCCCAGTACCAGCTTTAGAAGCTGTTACAAAAGCTAGCATTCCAAATGCAAAAGCCTTACATCCCAGATGGATACAATGGGCTAATTCTCTTACTGCAACGGATGTTGAATACAGATTTGATCCAAGTTTAAAAACACAGGCATTCCTGCAATATGAACAAGAATATCCTCTGCCAAATGAAATTTTGCCTCTAGATCAGTATGAATACATTATTTACACTGACGGTTCTGCTCAACCAGCCACAGGGAGTAAGCAAGCTTACAGCGCAGAATGTGCGATTGTTAATGGTCGCATGCACAATCGAAAGTTCCACCCGAGTTGCACTAAAACGCAATCTCTAGGAGACTGCACGGCTCAGTTGGCAGAACTCAAAGCACTAATACTGGCACTTATAAATACAGATCACGAATTCCCCACACTTATTGTGTGTGATTCCTTTTACTGTGTACAGTCGTACAATGAATATTTACATCATTGGGAACAAAACGGGTTCAAAGATGCAAAGGGTGGCACTATTAAGCATAAAATGCTATGGGAACAGGTAGTGGAGTTGAGAAACGAACTACCAAGGGCTCACGTGATACATACACTGAGTCATCAGCATGATGGCGTTCACGTTGAAGGGAATTCATTGGCTGATAAAGCCGCAAAGGGGGCTGTTCGCACAGCCGCCGTAGCTGCAGTTACTCATTCAAAGACGAGGGTGGACGGTGAGATTATGGTAGCTGTCAATGCTTCACGCAAAGGCAGCACAGCAGTACCTAAAACATTTCCACTCAAGTACTCCTACAAGTTAGATGCACAAAACATTCCATATGCTCAGATTACTGGAGTGGGGGATAGAGTAATACCAAATATGGATCGTAGGCTACGCTTGATTTTAGCGGCACATGAGGGTTTGGGTTCTGCGCATACAGGCGTTACAGCGACTATTTCTTTACTGAAACAGCGCTACTGGTGGCCAGGGTTAACAAAGCAGACTAAAGACTATGTGTTGAAATGCGACATCTGTCAGCAGATAAAAGGCTCCACCGTAACACGCCCAGCTCAGACGCCATTACTGAAATCAGACAAACCTCTCGCATGTGTGTATTTGGACCACTGCGGACCCCTACAATCTGATGGGTCCAAGAAATATATCATGGTTGCAGTGGATTCCTGCTCTAGATTCCTATGGGTTTGGCCGCAGCGCTCGGCTGACGCTCGAACTGTTATAAAAGATTTGCGAGTCTTTATCGGCACATACGCAGTTGGCACGTTACATTCTGATCATGGTCCGGTGTTTAGCTCTCGGGCTTACAAAGAGGCCATGGAAGGAATGGGCGTAGCATTATGGTACTCCGCTCTGTATCATCCAGAGGGAAATTCTGTTGTGGAGAGGAAAAACCGAGACTTAAAGCAATCTTTAACAGCTAGGTTATTAGGCAAGGGCGGTAGATGGGTCAATCACCTTTATGGGGTACAGCGCACGCTCAATAATCAGCCAAGAAGCTCTCTAGGAGGTGTCACTCCTTACGAGGTCCTATTTGGGACAAGAATGTGGGTACCTGATCTTGATTGTGAAGGCACAGTGGCGGATGAAAAACCATTTGATATCCATGATCGTTTGGCTGTTTTACAGGATCGAAATGATTCCAGGACACAACAAAGTAACGTGCTCCAGAAACAGGCCGCCACTGAGGAAGTCAAGGCAGTAACGGCAAGACCCATCTGGATTCCCAAAGATCGGGGATCTAGTCAGAGAGAAGATTGCTGACAAAAAAGAATTTGGGCCATCCTACAGAAAGCCTGTACCGGTCCTTGCAATCCACGGCCCAAGAACTGTACTTCAGCCACCTCTTGCCGGAAAAAAGGAGAAAAGATTCGTCTCAATTGACTTAATCAAACCACACTATGCGGCCGATACTAAACAGTAGGCCTCGTGGACTCCACGGTAGCAGACGCCCTCCTCTCGCTACAATCCAAGAAGTGCAAACAGAAAGACTCATCATGTTTGAAGAGCCACCTGTACGGAATGAAGGACTAAGTAACAATGCTACGGAACTCGTTCCACTTCAACAAAATGAAAATCAACTTAACAACCAAGGTGCAATAAGACCTAATACAGACATCTACGTCAACATGCCTCGTCAAGAGCAAAATCCGAGTTCAACAAATCCCGATGCAATTCCAACAATTGATCGAACTGCTTCTGGCTATTTCATGAACTTTGATACGTTTTCACTGGATCCAAGCGAACCGGAAACAACGCCAGCCAAAAAATCACTCCAACAGAAAATCAATGACTTTTTGAACTTTTTTAGAAAGACTTACCGGGTGTCACCTTGGATAGAACTATGGTATATCACTGGGATTTTATTTTTCATTTTCTGGCTAGGTTTAATGATAACTTTTAGTATGCTTATTAATGGACAATACCTCCAGCCAAGCTCCACAGCCCAAAGGGTTAATTTGATTTTAAAACCACACCAGTCTTCACATCGTGAACAAAGAGACTTGTCTTCAGTGAACATTACAGCAGTTCCTATACCGGACGGTATAGTATGGGACAAGATTGATTATGATATATTAGGTCCGACTGAACTTTTAAAGCTAAAACATGTATTTAAAATTTCTTTAAGTGATATCATTACCTCAAGTGCATATTCTGATGATTGGGACACTGAAACTGTAAATGCTATGATGTCTGATTTAGAAAAAAAACTGCTGCATTTCCGACACAAGTCTATAACACCTAGAAATGTATTTGAATACCACCAGTGGGAACACTGTCCAACACCTCCAAAAGGTAGTTCGCAAGCATTTGCAAAGAAATTCACATACTTCTCAGGGTTTAACACATCCGACCCGAAGTCATTTTATTATAAAGTGGCGAAAAATTCAGCTCAGAAAATTATGTTGACAAACACCAAACATATTTACTCTGCATCCTTTCTGAACCAGTTGTCTAAACAGGGTTTCGACCTATGGAAAGACACAATAGATTCCAAATCAATCTGGGGTTCTAGGGACTGGCAAGTCCAAGGAATAGAAGCACTTTTTAGAGCATGCATCATTCCGCAGCAGATTTTATTTCTGAATGAAACTGTGCAACAAACAACCTGTCTTGGATTAGCCAAAGGCAAGGAAATGAACACACCGGGGTTTCCAACACCATCGCAGATGGGTGGGGGCAGAATTCAACTACACAAGGGGTAGGATTAGATTACATTTTTCAGTACAACAGAACAGATCCTGATTGGAGAGCATGGCTGGTTTGGCGCCTTGACACAAACAAATGTCAACAGAGATTTATGAATACAACCAGAGGGTTTAGTATCCATAGGCCAGATCCACGCTATGTACAAAGACAACAGCCAGGGGTAGTGACATCGTATTATGTTGGGAAGTTGTGCCTTGATTGGCTAGAGACCTCAACACTGACAGAAGTCAAGCACCACTTGCCCCTACTCACACCTGACATGGATCTTAGAGATTTTCTACTAGGACCCAGGAAACAACGTCAGAAACGTTTCATATATGCAGGCCTTTATGCCTATTATAATGAAAACTGGAAAATATCACAACAAGAGGCCGCAGAAAGGATACGGGAAATAGATCATATTAACTTAGAAAGGGCTTTAGCAGTAGTGGATAATGGGTTAACTACTCTGACCTCCAGGATTTACTCCTTAGGCAACATTGTGTCCTCGGCGATCGACATATTAGAACAAGATCTGGCCTTGTTACAACACGGGCAATCTCAACTACGTTCTTTTATGATGTTAAGCTGGACGCTACAATCTTTGCATGTTGGCTATGTGCCATGGCGTTTTATAAACACCAGGTCTCTGTTTTCAGAATACAATCTAACTGATAAACAGACAGAAATGGCACAAAGGGGAGCCAAATATACAATGCTGCGTATTGAGAAAAGGAAAGGTTACCATTCACTGTAGCCGAATCACCTTCAACGGAATGGCTAATTCATGGCCTAATCACTCTGCCGGTCACTACGTTTCAGTTTCAATATTGCCTTGAGCAAAGGCAGGCAGGCAAATATGAAAAGATGGGTAAGGGTTACATTAAGGAAACTTGGGAGTTACCATATAGATACCGATGCCGGAATGGGGATCGAGAAGTGTATCTGAGTGGTACACACTGCAAGAACGCTTTAAGCGGTTCTCTCATGTGTCAGGATATTTCTCTACACTCAGTGGTCCAGTGGCGAACTTATCTTGTCACATGTCAGGGACCCCAGCGGCCATGATCACGCCAGTTTTCCAGCTGCTCTCAAATGGGAGTTACTTAATGTTATATGATCAAGGTTGTTGTGGGATGCTTCCGGGCGTCGCATATCTAGTGACTGTTAACTCTAGGGTTACTTGCTGTATCCAAGTATTGTTTCCACCACTGAACACAGTCGGGGAGGCGCCGCTATGTCCTTCGCTGAATGTTTCTTTTATACAGTTTGATACTCTGAGCAGATTGAAAGCCATGCTTTTACAGCAACCCGTGCCCTTAACCTCCGCTCGAGAAACCTATGAACTTCAAGTTGCAAGGACCGCGACCGAGATACAGGCACTCATACGTACAAACTGCCCCATTCATTTTGCAGAAATGGTGGGACGTATCTTTAACATGTCAGATACGGGCGGAATTGTACACCTATTTAAGACCATAGGGTCCGGACTGTTAAGCACCTTTCAGACAGTCCTCGGAGTAATCCCAAATTTTATACACTCCGTATTGGGAAGCGTATTTGGAGGATTCCCGCTCATTTTGTTCCTAATCGCAAGAATTCTGATTGTAATATTGCTGCAATGCAATGGACGGCCCACTTCCCGAGGGAATGGTGAACACGCTACTGGAGCGGAAATACCGTGAACGCATGGTACAACTTCTGGGCATTTCTTGCCTGCGAGAACTCAATGCCTCCTGGTTTCTATCATTTAGATCAGTCTGGGTAGACTGCATCTTACCTGTGCTTCGATGCCTGTTCTGCGGAGAAGAATGCACGTTGGATCTTTGTCTAACATTTCCATCAGATGCGCCTCCGGACACGGATGCAATGCTGGACCCCATAAAGGGCCACGCTCTGCGTTGTCCTCAGCGGCTTCCGATTCTGATGAAGGCATTCCTGGAGAATCGCTCCTGCTGGGTTAGGCGACTCTGCCACAGGCGCCCAGGTTACAACTGCCGCACAAGCTGCCACAGCACCGACTGTTGGCAGTACTACATTCCATCTCTGTGCGATTGACGTTCTCTGTGAGGCGTTGGATTTGTCATCTACAGCAGCTAACACCGATAATATTGAGCTTCACAGCCAGGACGTGTAATCTTGAATTGGCTCATCGTGTCCTGGGAAAGAATTCGGCTTCTTCACTCGTTTCAAAATAAACGATCTAAATTTGGAACATTTTTTTCTTACATTGACACTTTCGCTTGAGAAAAGCATGGCCTTCTCCTGCTTTTGGTAATATAACCTATATAAAGAGACGCTATTGACTTTTTAAGTGGCAACTAGAAAAGCTGAATTTGAACATTTTTGTTTTTTACCTAAAGTTTTAACGATTTTTTAGAACCATGTTTTTACTTGCTTTTAAAAATGTTTTTAAATTGTCCAGATTTTAAGTATGGTCATCTTTATTAGGGCTGGGCGGAGTTGGCGGAATTCCACTACGCAAAATTTTGGAAAAAAATGTGTGGAAAACGAGCGCACGTCCTGAGGGTCCGTGTGCCCGGGACAGGGGTAGGGCTGGGCGTAGTTGACGTAGCGCCACTACGCAGAATATTGGAAAAAATGTGTGGAAAACGAGCGCACGTCCTGAGGGTCCGTGTGCCCGGGACAGGGGGTCCCTCGTGCCTGGGCAGGCTCCCCGATCTCCAGGGGTCCCTCGTGCCTGGGCAGGCTCCCCGATCTCCCCGGCCTGGCTGAGTTGAGAAGCAGGGACCGGCCCCGGGGACTGCGTTTCGGTCAGGGCCTGGGGTTTGGGAGCCCCCGTCCTGCTGCCTGCCAAGTGTCCATCTGCCCAGGACAAGGGTCCCTGGTGCAGAGCCCCGGAGACCTGCAAGGGCAGGCGGGAGCCCTACCGCTATGGCTCAGCTCAGGGTGGGCAGATGGCAGTCCTTTCGGTCCCGGCCATCTGGTCGCACCTCTCCCCTCGGCTATCTGGTCACACGCAATGCTTTCCAATGGGGCGGCCAGATGGCTGGGCCGCCCTGGAAGTCCCGATGAGGGATCATTTGCTTCCCGGATCCCAGCCAGGGCTCCAGGAGGTCGGGCACGTTCGCGCCCAGGGTCCCCTGAGCCTCGCGGTGCGCACGGATTCCCAGAAAGCGGAATAGCCTTCCTCCGGATTACTAGGGACAGGGTACTCTGGGACCCCTCTCGGCCTAACGGTCCTCAGCCGGCAGCTGGGCGGGCCAGGATGCCGCCCCAGCCCTGGGTCCATCCCTGGGCCTGCCGCGTGGCAGGCTGCCCTGGATGGGGTCCGGCAGGCCCGGGGAGCCTCCCCCTGCTGGGCTGGGTCCAGGGGGCCCGGGGAGTGCAGCCTCCCCACCCCAGGGTCTGTCCTCGGTCCTGCTGAGTGGCAGGATGCCTGAACGAGGTCCCGCGGGCCTGGGGAGCCTCCCCCTGCTCGGCTGGGTTCAGCGGCTCCCAGGGGCCCTGGGGAGGGCGTCCTCCCCACCGTGGAGCTCCATCCTTGGTCCTGCCGCATGGCAGGGTGCACGGGATGGGGTCCGGTGGGCCCGGGGAGGCTTCCCCTGCGCCTCTGGGCTTTTGGAGCCCCGGCTGGGTCCAGGGGCCCCGTCGGGCCCCGGGTCGGGTGCTCCGGCCCTGGGACCTGTCCCCCACCCTGCTGCACTGCCAAAGGCCGGGAATGGGGTTCCGTTGTGCCCGGGGACCCTCCCCTTGCTTGGCTGGGTTCAGGATCTCCAGCCGGGGCCCCTGAGGGCCCTGGGGAGGGCGGCCTGGACTGGAGGTTCCCAGCCGGGGACCAGACGGGCTGGACCCGGACACCACCTCCCCAGCGTCCGGGGCTCCCTCCTCCGGCCCGCGGCGTGGCAAAGGGCCCGGGACGGGCTCCACGGGTCCTGGGCAGTCCTCCCCCGGGAGTCTGGGCCCCGAGAGCTCCTGCGGGCCTCCCTGTTCCCAAGGCCCGGCCGGGGTCCCCGAGCCCCCGGGAAGCGGAGCCCCCGAGCCCTGCAAGGGCAGGCGGGTCCCGATGAGGGCTCATTTGCCTCCCCGATCCCAGCCAGGGCTCCAGGAGGTCGGGTACGTTTGCGCCTTGGGTCCCCTCTGTCACCCTGTGTGCACGGTTGACAAGAAAGGGGGTGTTTTTCCTCTGGATTACTAGGGACAGGGTACTCCGGGACACCCCTCCCGGGACTGGAGGTTCCCAGCCGGGGACCAGACGGGCTGGGCCCGGACACCACCTCCCCAGCGTCCGGGGCTCCCTCCTCCGGCCCGCGGCATGGCAAAGTGCCCGGGACGGGCTCCACGGGTCCTGGGCAGTCCTCCCCCGGGAGTCTGGGCCCCGAGAGCTCCTGCGGGCCTCCCTGTTCCCAAGGCCCGGCCGGGGTCCCCGAGCCCCCGGGAAGCGGAGCCCCCGAGCCCTGCAAGGGCAGGCGGGAAGGCTCGGGGGTGGGCAGATGGGCGTCCTTTCGGTCCCGGCCATCTGGTCGCACCTATCCCCTCGGCCATCTGGTCGCACGCGATGCTTTCCAATGGGGCGCCCAGATGGCCGGGCCGGCCTGGAAGTCCCGATGAGGGCTCATTTGCCTCCCCGATCCCAGCCAGGGCTCCAGGAGGTCGGGCGCGTCCGCGCCTAGGGTCCCCTCAGTATCGCGGTGCGCACGGGTTACCAGAAAGGGGGGTAGCCTTCCTCCGGATTACTAGGGACAGGGTACTCCGGAACCCATCTCAGCCTAGCGGTCCTCAGCCGTCAGCTGGACGGGCCAGGATGCTGCCCCAGCCTGGGGTCCATCCCTGGGCCAGCCGTGTGGCTGGTTGCCCCGGATGGGCTCCCTCGGGCCCGGGGAGCCTCCCCCTGCTCGGCTGGGTTCAGGGGCTCCCAGGGGCCCTGGGGAGGGCGGCCTCCCCACCCCGGTCTCTGTCCTTGGTCCTGCCGCATGGCAGGGTGCCCGGGACGGGGTCCCGTGGGCCCGGGAGGATTCCCCTGCGCCTCTGGGCCCGGGAGCCCCGGCTGGGTCCAGGGGCCCCTCCGGGCCCCGGGTCGGGTGCTCCAGCCCTGGGCCCCGTCCTCCGGCCTGCTGCTATGCCAAAGGTCTGAGACGGGGTTCCATCGTGCCTGGGGAGCCCCCCCTGGCTTGGCTGGGTTCAGGAGCTCCGTCCGGGGCCCCGGGGAGGGTGGCCTCCCCACCCCGGGCTCCGTCCTTGGTCCTGCTGCATGGCAGGGTGCCCGGGACGGGGTCCCGTGGGCCCGGGGAGGCTTCCCCTGCGCCCCTGGGCCCGGGAGCCCCGGCTGGGTCAGGGGCCCCTCCGGGCCCCGGGTCAGGTGCTCCAGCCCTGGGCCCCGTCCCCCGGCCTGCTGCTATGCCAAAGGTCCGAGACGGGGTTCCGTCATGCCTGGGGAGCCCCCCTCGCTTGGCTGGGTTCAGGAGCTCCGTCCGGGGCCCCGGGGAGGGTGGCCTCCCCACCCCGGGCTCCGTCCTCGGTCCTGCCGCGTGGCAGGGTGCCCGGGCCGGGGTCCCGTGGGCCCGGGGTGGCTTCCCCTGTGCCCCTGGGCCCGGGAGCCCCGGCTGGATCCAGGGGCCCCTCCGGGGCCTGGGTCGGGTGCTCCAGCCCTGGGCCCCGTCCCCCGGCATGCTGCTATGCCAAAGGTCCGAGACGGGGTTCCATCGTGCCTGGGGAGCCCCCCTGGCTTGGCTGGGTTCAGGAGCTCTGTCCGGGGCCCCGGGGAGGGTGGCCTCCCCACCCCGGGCTCCGTCCTAGGTCCTGCCGCGTGGCAGGGTGCCCGGGCCGGGGTCCCGTGGGCCCGGGCGGCTTCCCCTGCGCCCCTGGGCCCGGGAGCCCCGGCTGGGTCCAGGGGCCCCTCCGGGGCCTGGGTCGGGTGCTCCAGCCCTGGGCTCCGTCCCCGGCCTGCTGCTATGCCAAAGGTCCGAGACAGGGTTCCATCGTGCCTGGGGAGCCCCCTGGCTTGGCTGGGTTCAGGAGCTCCGTCCGGGGCCCCGGGAGGGTGGCCTCCCCACCCCGGGCTCCGTCCTAGGTCCTGCCGCGTGGCAGGGTGCCCGGACCGGGGTCCCGTGGGCCCGGGCGGCTTCCCCTGCGCCCCTGGGCCCGGGAGCCCCGGCTGGGTCCAGGGGCCCTTCCGGGGCCTGGGTCGGGTGCTCCAGCCCTGGGCCCCGTCCCCCGGCCTGCTGCTATGCCAAAGGTCCGAGACGGGGTTCCATCGTGCCTGGGGAGCCCCCCTGGCTTGGCTGGGTTCAGGAGCTCCGTCCGGGGCCCAAGGGAGGGTGGCCTCCCCACCCCGGGCTCTGTCCTAGGTCCTGCCACGTGGCAGGGTGCCCGGGACGGGGTCCCGTGGGCCCGGGGAGGCTTCCCCTGTGCCTCTGGGCCCAGGAGCCCCGGCTGGGTCCAGGGGCCCCTCCGGGCCCCTGGTCGGGTGCTCCAGCCCTGGGCCCCGTCCCCCAGCCTGCTGCTATGCCAAAGGTCCGAGACGGGGTTCCGTCGTGTCTGGGGAGCCCCCCTGGCTTGGCTGGGTTCAGGAGCTCGGTCCGGGGCCCCGGGGAGGGTGGCCTCCCCACCCCGGGCTCCGTCCTCGTACCTGCCGCGTGGCAGGGTGCCCGGGATGGGGTCCCGTGGGCCCAGGGTGGCTTCCCCTGCGCCCCTGGGCCCGGGAGCCCCGGCTGGGTCCAGGGGCCCCGTCGGTCCCCGGGTCGGGTGCTCCGGCCCTGGGCCCCGTCCTCCGGCCTGCTGCTCCAACCAAGGGCCCAGGACAGGGGTCCGTTGGTCCCGTGCAGGCCTCCCCTGCTTGTCAAGGTGTCCGCGGGCCCCGGGTCGGAGGGCCCGTCGGGTCCCCCTCGCAGCCTCCATGGCTGGGGCCCAGCTGGGGCCCTGGGCCTCCGGCCCCCCATGCCCCGGCGCCCGCTCACTCTTTCGTTGGGGGCACAGAGCGACCAGATGGCTCCCCTTTCGTGCCCGGCCATCTGGTCGCCCCTTTCCCCTCGGCCATCTGGTCGCCCCTTTCCCCTCGGCCATCTGGTCTCCCACAATGCTTTCCTATGGGGCGACCAGATGGCCGGGCTTCCCTGGAAGTCCCGATGAGGGCTCATTTGCCTCCCCGATCCCAGCCAGGGCTCCAGGAGGTCGGGTACGTTCGCGCCTTGGGTCCCCCCTGTCACCCTGTGCGCACGGATTACAAGAAAGGGGGGTGTTTTTCCTCCGGATTACTAGGGACAGGGTACTCCGGGACACCCCTCCCAGACGGGAGGTTCACAGCCGTCGACCAGATGGGCTGGGCCCGGACAACACCGCCCCAGCGGCCATCCCTGGGGCCTCCCTGGGGCTTGAGCTCCGTCCGGCGGGCCATGGGGTGCGGGAGCCCCACTGTCATGCAAGCCAGCCGAGGGTCTGGGCGTTCATCGGGGCCAAGGGAGGCTCTATCCGGCCTGGCTAGGGTTCGGAAGCAGGGACCGGGCCCGGGGCTTGAGCTCCGTCCGGCAGGCCATGGGGTGCGGGAGCCCCCCCGTCCTGCAAGCCGGCCCAGGGTCTGGGTGGTGGGGACAGAGGGTCCATCGGGGCCCGGGAGGCTCCCCCGGCCTGGCTGGGTGTTGAAAGCAGGGACCGGGCCCGGGGCTTGAGCTCCGTCCGGCAGGCCATGGGGTGCGGGAGCCCCCCGTCCTGCAAGCCAGCCGAGGGTCTGGGTGCTGGGGACCTGGGTCCACCGGGGCCCGGGAGGCTCTCTCCAGCCTGGCTGGGTGTCAGAAGCAGGGACAGGGCCTGGGGCTTGAGCTCCGTCCGGCGGGGCCCGGGGTGCGGGAGCCCCCATCCTGCAAGCCAGCTCAGGGTCCGGGCGCTGGGCACGGGGGTCCATCGGGGCCCGGGGAGGCTCTCCCAGGCCTGGCATAGTGTTCGGAAGCTGGGACTGGGACTGGGACCTGGGCCTGGGGCTTGAGCTCCGTCTGGCAGGCCCTGGGGTGCGGGAGACCCCCGTCTGGCAAGCAGGCCGAGTGTCCGGTGGCTGGGGACAGGAGTGGTTCCACCCGAGGCCCGGGGAGGCTCTCCCCGGCCTGGCTAGGGTTCGGAAGCTGGGACCGGGCCCGGGGCTCGTGCTCCGTCCGGCGGGCCCCGGGGTGCGGGAGCCCCCGTACTGCAAGCCAGCCGAGGGTCCGGGCGCTGGGGACGGGGGTCCACCGGGGCACGGGGAGGCTCTCTCCAGCCTGGCTGGGTGTCAGAAGCAGGGACAGGGCCTGGGGCTTGAGCTCCGTCCGGCGGGGCCCGGGGTACGGAGCCCCCATCCTGCAAGCCAGCCCAGGGTCCGGGCGCTGGGCACGGGGTCCATCGGGGCCCGGGGAGGCTCTCCCAGGCCTGGCATAGTTTTCGGAAGCTGGGACTGGGACTGGGACCTGGGCCTGGGGCTTGAGCTCCGTCTGGCAGGCCCTGGGGTGCGGGAGCCCCCCGTCCGGCAAGCAGGCCGAGTGTCCGGTGGCTGGGGACAGGAGTGGTTCCACCTGAGGCCCGGGGAGGCTCTCCCCGGCCTGGCTAGGGTTCGGAAGCTGGGACCGGGCCCGGGGCTCGTGCTCCGTCCGGCGGGCCCCGGGGTGCGGGAGCCCCCCGTACTGCAAGCCAGCCGAGGGTCCGGGTGCTGGGGACGGGGGTCCACCGGGGCCCGGGGAGGCTCTCCCCGGCCTGGCTGCTTTCAGAAGCAGGGACCGGGCTGTGGAGCGGGGGTGGCTGGCTTTATCCGCTACGCTGGCGGAGCGGAGTTTTCTGCCCACCCCTAATTTTTATCCAGTTCGGAAGAGGAGTGGGTGTTATCTCCCGCATAGAGGCCCTAGTGTAGATCCGTTCGTACATGCCCTAAAATGGACGTATTCATATTTACCCTAATATGGTCATATTCGTACTTGCCCTATTATGGTCATGGCCGCATATGCCCAATTATGGTCACAACTGTACATGTCCTATTATAATATGATTCCTTATATAGGCATGCTCTTTCACCTACATTGGTCCCAGCTAGTACACAACGAGCTCTGAGGGATGAACGTTATCTATCCTGTGGTTTCGAATACAGCAGGGTTCTTCCAAACACAGGCCCACACTGTACCCATTAATTATGCATGGCTCTGTAAGCATACACCACCGGCATAATATGTATGTACAAAGTTCACCCCTGACGTCTTCCTCATGTCCAATACAAACCATACTGAGGACCGTGACTCTTCAGGGTATAAATATACCACATCTTGCCCCGGTAAGCCAGAGGGAACCGAGACTTCCATGCTGACACACTGACCAGAGACGCTGAGGCTCCTGCATGCAGTCGCCCAAGCTGACAGTGGTCTGACACAACCCGGACGGGGTGTCCAACTCGAGACCAGGACGGGGTCCCACACTTTCTCTATTCAGGTATGGGGGTTCGACTAAATCCTAGGAGGATTCTTGGCTCTTAGCTTCTAAAACCTACACACACATATGCTAGGTACATACAAGTACATCTAGGTAGGCATCGTAGGAGTACGCACATTTTGCATAATGCTTTTTATATTCATGTATGTATCCATGACTATTGCAATATGGTAGAAATGTTCTATCCCTTTGCTTTTATCGTACTGCTGATAATATATCTCTGCTATTGCCTGCGGGTCTCTGCAGCACATATATTTTACACTAGAATAACAATGGTTCAATAAATACTTATTGAAACGCCCGACTGTTTATTCTGTGTAACTCTCGGAGACAAACCAAATAAGTAAGCACGAGTGACCGAGCGAAAGGTAGTACATTGTTTCCACGATTCTGAGGGATCAGGGTTGTCATGATCTAAGGTTGCCAGAAACTAATCTCTCCCCGATAAGAGGAGACACTAGTGGCACTGCGAGCTAGCTAATGCAAACCAGGCTAACACATACGGTGGGGGTGCACGGAGTCAGTCTGCCACCAAGCCCGCAGTATATGTTATCCAAACGCGCAGGTCCCCGCAGGGGTACTTTCGGAGCTACACGACAATATCTTAAGTCTATCCATATTGTCCTGTATTTTTCCTCATTATTGGCCTTTGCTTATCACGTTTCTCAATCCTATTCTTTCCTTCCTTGTTGATTATACCTTACTTTCCTTTTCCATACACTATATCAATGACCCAATCATCAGGGACAGTACTAGGGGTGATAATATCATTCACACAAATGATGAATACATATGTTATTTGCAAAAGTTCATTTGGACTAAATATATCATACAACCCTATCCCAAAAAAATCATTAGGAACCGGAATAGCAAAAACGTTTACTAGGGGAAAGTCTCTTCCCACTGTGTGTGATGAAGAATGAGGTTGCTAAAGCCAAGTTCACCAGATACACAGCAGAGCATTCTGGAAGATAATGTCCATTCAGAAGCAGAAAAAGACTGTCACAAAACCAATCCACAGGACAACGAAAAGTAATTAATTTGTAATCCATAGGTATAGCCATGGAGGAACAAAGTACGTATTCCTCAGCCAAAGGTAGAATACACGCAGTCTGCCTTGGAGAGGTAGCACAGATGAATCTGAAGAGAAATCATCAAAGTCGACAAAGTATTTATGGCAGCTCTTGAGGCTGTATGGAACTTGGAGTTGACTCAAATTGTAGTACATTGGTGTAAACCCCATCCATGTCGGGTTTTCAAATAGAAATCTGTGTTTCTGTACAAGTTGTTTGTGTAGCTGTTGTTGATGGAGCAGGTAGAAGAGATACTTCATTACTTGCTATCCCCAGCTGGGAGGTAGAAGCTTCATCGCTGATCAAACCTTCCAATGGGACCTCCTCTATAGTAGTGAGAGGAGACAGGTAACTACTCAGTATCACACATGGCCTAATGTGTAGAACGGGCCACATGATGTGGTTTGAGAAGATCTATTGACACAAATCTCTTATTTTTGCAGCCAACAAGGAGTGGTAAAAGTACAGTTCTGGTACCTTCAACAACCAGGACAGGTACAGATGGTTTGTAAGATGGCCCAAATTCATTCTCGTCCACTATCTTCTCCCTGACCAGTTTGCCAATTTTGGGGATCCGGCCAGAGGTTGCTGGTGCTACCTTCACTTCTCCAGTGCAAAAAGAACAGTTGATGGACAGAACGCTGAACAATGTCATACATTCACCCCAGTACAGAGATCTGGGCCTAAATCCTTCGTTTTTTTGCTCACCATGCCATTCCAGTTTGAACACAGCCATATGCAAATCAGTCTTGACCCTGTGCCTCATGGGAACAGTCCAGCCCGAACTGCCAAGCCAGGTCCTCTCTGGACTGGAAACAAGCATCCTAGGACCGGTTTCGGGGTTTCACCCCTCATCAGCCAGGATAGCTTGACTCCAGTGGCATGGAGAGCACAGGACCCACGTCTGGGCATACCCGACCCACTCGGGGTGACAAATTAAAAAAGAACAGTTGATGGACAGAATGCAGAACAATGTCATACATTCACCCCAGTACAGAGATCTGGGCCTAAATCCATCGTTTTTTTTGCTCACCATGCCATTCCAGTTTGAACCCAGCCATATGCAAATCAGTCTTGACCCTGTGCCTCATGGGAACAGTCCAGCCCGAACACCCAAGCCAGGTCCTCCCTGGACTGGAAACAAGCATCCTAGGACCGGTTTCGGAGTTTCACCCCTCATAAGCCAGGATAGCTTGACTTCAGTGGCATGGAAAGCACGGGACCCACGTCTGGGCATACCCGACCCACGCGGGGTGACAAATGCAAAAAGAACAGTTGATGGACAGAATGCAGAACAATGTCATGCATTCACCCCAGTACAGAGATCTGGGCCTAAATCCATCGTTTTTTTGCTCGCCATTCCAATTTGAACCCAGCCATAGGCAAATCAGTCTTGACCCTGTGCCTCATGGGAACAGTCCAGCCCGAACTGCCAAGCCAGGTCCTCCCTGGACTGGAAACAAGCATCCTAGGACCGGTTTCGGGGTTTCACCCCTCATCAGCCAGGATAGCTTGACTCCAGTGGCATGGAGAGCACGGGACCCACGTCTGGGCATACCCGACCCACTCGGGGTGACAAATGCAAAAAGAACAGATGATGGACAGAATGCAGAACAATGTCATACATTCACCACAGTACAGAGATCTGGGCCTAAATCCATCGTGTTTTTGCTCACCATGCCATTCCAGTTTGAACCCAGCCATATGCAAATCAGTTTTGACCCTGTGCCTCATGGGAACAGTCCAGCCCGAACTGCCAAAGCCAGGTCCTCCCTGGACTGGAAACAAGCATCCTAGGACCGGTTTCGGGGTTTCACCCCTCATCAGCCAGGATAGCTTGACTTCAGTGGCATGGAAAGCACGGGACCCACGTCTGGGCATACCCGACCCACACGGGGTGACAAATGCAAAAAGAACAGTTGATGGACAGAATGCAGAACAATGTCATACATTCACCCCAGTACAGAGATCTGGGCCTAAATCCATCGTTTTTAGCTCGCCATTCCAGTTTGAACCCAGCCATATGCAAATCAGTCTTGACCCTGTGCCTCATGGGAACAGTCCAGCCCAAACTGCCAAGCCAGGTCCTCCCTGGACTGGAAACAAGCATCCTAGGACCGGTTTCGGGGTTTCACCCGTCATCAGCCAGGATAGCTTGACTCCAGTGGCATGGAGAGCACGGGACCCACATCTGGGCATACCCTGGCTTAGCAGTTCGGGCTGGACTGTTCCCATTGGGCACAGGGTCAAGACTGATTTGCATATGGCTGGGTTCAAACTGGAATGGCATGGTGAGCAAAAAAACAATGGATTTAGGCCCAGATCTCTGTACTGGGGTGAATGTATGACATTGTTATGTATTCTGTCCATCAATTGTTGTTTTTGCATTTGTCACCCCGTGTGGGATGGGTATGCCCAGACGTAGGTCCCGTGCTCTCCATGCCACTGGAGTCAATCTATCCTGGCTGAAGAGGGGTGAAACCACGAAACCGGTCCTAGGATGCTTGTTTCCAGTCCAGGGAGGACCTGGCTTGGCAGTTCGGGCTGGACTGTTCCCATTGGGCACAGGGTCAAGACTGATTTGCATATGGCTGGGTTCAAACTGGAATGGCATGCTGATCAAAAAAACGATGGATTTAGGCCCAGATTTGTGTACTGGGGTGAATGTATGACATTGTTCTGTATTCTGTCCATCAATTGTTGTTTTTGAATTCACTTCTCCAGTGGCAGTGCGTTTTACTTGGACATTGCTCTGTGCGTCTCAGAAGCTATTCAGTTCCTATAAAACAGCCAAACATTCATTGATTTCAAAGCCAAAACAGGATCTTATTGGGAGTTCGACCACCCAGGGATTCTCTAGGCAGATTGTTGAGGTCTCTATGGATCCCATAGAGGTGATGACCCAACTACGACCTGAGCCTAATACCCTCGCTGCTAAAGACTGCTCTATGTTTTGGTTCTTCCTCTCCACTACCGAATTTCCCTCAGAAAAAACAGGGGGAGGAGTACTGCACGGTCGCATCCAATTTTCCCATGGTGTCTTTGTTAGCCTTAGAGGCAAACCCCAGCTCCTGATCAAAATGCAATGTGCTAACTGTGCATGTCCAGATAAAGACTTGCAGGAATCTCTGACAAAATATCGAAGGTCAGAATATCGACCTACAGAAATATCGACGCAAGAATATCGAAGTCAAGAATATCGACATCCTATCTACATTATGGTAAGTACAAAAATATCGGAAAAAAAATATCGATGTCAAAAATATTGTTGTTAAAAATATCGTTTTTTATTTAAGTTAAAAAAATAATGTAAAATAAAGTAAATAATACATATTATTAAAATAAACATAGTTAAAAATATTTTAAAATGTTTAAAAATTATAAGTAATATATATGTAATGTAAAAATAAATTAAACATATACATATAATATATAATATATATACTTACTAATAATTTTTAATAATTATTTTAATAACTTTTAATTTTAAAAAAATATCATATAAATTATAAATACATCTATACACATAAAACAATAATATAAATACAAATTAAATGAATTTATATAACAAATTAAAAAAATTACAATTATTTTTAATCTTTTTAAAATTAATTATATACTACATTAACTAAAATAATACAAAAAATATTAGATAGCGGAGGTAATAAAATAACTATTCCAACTCCAAACAGTGCAACAGTAGGGAAAATGTTGGATAGCGTAGGGGTAAAAATTACTATTCCCACCCCAGTGAGTGCAACAGTAGGGAAAGTGTTGGATAGCGTAGGGGTAAAAATTACTATTCCCACTCCAGTGAGTGCAACAGTAGGGAAAGTGTTGGATAGCGTAGGGGTTAAAATTAATATTCCCACTCCAGGGAGTGCAACATTAGGGAAAGTGTTGGATAGCGTTGGGGTAAAAATTAATATTCCCACTCCAGTGAGTGCAACAGTAGGGAAAGTGTTGGATAGCGTAAGAGTTAAAATTACTATTCCCACTCCAGTGAGTGCAACAGTAGGGAAAGTGTTGGATAGCGTAGGGGTTAAAATTACTATTCCCACTCCAGTGAGTGCAACAGTAGGGAAAGTGTTGGATAGCGTAGGGGTTAAAATTACTATTCCCACTCCAGGGAGTGCAACAGTAGGGAAAGTGTTGGATAGCGTAGGGGTAAAAATTACTATTCCCACTCCAGTGAGTGCAACAGTAGGGAAAGTGTTGGATAGCGTAGGGGTAAAAATTACTATTCCCACTCCAGGGAGTGCAACAGTAGGGAAAGTGTTGGATAGCTTAGGGGTTAAAATTACTATTCCAACTCCAGTGAGTGTTACAGTGTGGAAAATGTAGGATAGCGTAGGGGTTAAATTAACATACTTATTAATTAAATAATTTTTGTAAAATAAATAACATATTAATAATTAATTAACTAAAAAATGAATAATAAATACCAATAACATTAAATTAATATTTACTTAAATAACATTAAATTACTTCCCACCCTATTCCCCCATAAACACACAACCCGCTACACATAAAAAAGAACACAATTAATTTAATTATCAATGAATCAATTAATAAAAATTAATTACCAATTAATAATAAACTAACAATAATTAATTAACAATAACAATAAATAAAAAATAATAAATTAATCATACTTAATATAATTATAAATTAATCATCAATTAATAAACATTAATTACCTAATAATAATTAATTAACAATAAATTAATTATCAATAACAATAAAGAAAAAATATTAATTAATTAATTATAATTAAATTACTTCCCACCCTATTCCCCTATAAATCCACAACCCGCTACACATAAAAAATAAAATAATTAATGTAATTATCAATTAATCAATTAGTAAACATTAATTACCAATTAATAATTAATTAACAAAAAATTAACAATAACAATAAATAAAAAAATATATATTATAATTATTATAATGATAATTTAATCAATACTTTTTTTTACCAATTAATAATTAATTAACAATAAATTAATAATCAATAACAATAAATAAAAACATATTAGTTAATTAATTATAATTAAATTACTTCCCACCCTATTCCCCTATAAACCCACAACCCGCTCTGATACTAAAACGCAAAATGAACGTAAAAAAAATACTAGTTTCTAAACATTTAATACATATATTTAAAAATAATAAAAATACATTACAAAAAATGTTAAACATACATATAAAATACATACTAAAATACATAACACTAATATATATATCGATATTATTAACAACAATAATTTTGCTAACGATATTACTTACTTCAATATTACTTACTTCGATATTGCTTACTTCGATATAAAAAACGATATTACTTACCTTAAGGTCAATATTCTGGTCACCGATATTCTTCACATCGATATTCTGTCCCTACGATATTAAAAACTCGATATTAGTGTAGGTCAGTATAAAAAATTCGATATTTTGACTGCGCACCGACTTGCAGATCTTTGATAACAGTTCGGGCTTCAGCCAATTTCAGTGGCCAAATCCATAAGAATCGAGAGCAGGAATCAATTCCAACCAAGATGTATTTGTAAGCCCCATCTGATTGTAAGGGGCCTCAGTGGTCAGGATAAACACAAGCTAGTGGCTTGTTTGAGATCAATAGAGGTGTCTGTGGTGGGCGAGTTATGGTGGAACCCTTCATCTTTTGGCAGATGTCACACTTAAGGACAAAGTCCCTAGTCTGTTTGTAAAGACCTGGCCACCAATAGCGTTGCTGCAATAGTGAGATTGAAGCCAACACCCCTGCTTGTGCAGATGTTAGGCCCTCATCTGCTGCTAGGATTAAACCTAACCTGCGATCTGAATTTAGTATTACTATATCCACCACTCCAGGAATTTGAGCAAATGTTATATTTTGTGCACTTAACTGGTAGGAGTATTTTGCTGGAAAGCCTTTTAGCGAATGGGTGTGATCATGTACACTTTTGACAGCCATCATAATGTCTCTATCTATCTTTGTACTGGAACGAGTAATCACAGCAAAAGCAGTTTTTGCTTTGTGGTGTACCCTTTGGAATCTCAGAATTTATTCTGGCTCCAGTAGTCTAGATACTCATTGTAAGACTGGACACAATAATATCAATCACACACTATGAGTGTGGGCGACCTGGGATCCATATTTTCAAGTGCCAGAATCAGAGCTTGGAGGTCTGCCAGCTACAGTGTGCAATCTCCTAGTGACTGCATGTAGGTCTTTTCAGGTAGGGATTCACCATCCTGCATTCTACCCTTAACAGTGGCGCAAGCTGCTGAGTATTGCTGTTTTGTCCCTATGGCAGGCTGTGCAGAACCATCAGTAGAGATGATATAATCATACTGATCAAGAGGCATGACTTCATTAAGCAGAGGGTATTCATTTTCAGACTGCAGGTATGCTTGTGTTTGTAGAAAAGAGTCAGATCTATAGTCTACATCTGTTTTGGTGAGAGAGTTAGCCCGGCGTATCCATCTTGGATGTACTGCTTTAGCGTTGGGAATGCTGGATTTTGTGACAGTCTCTAAGGCCAGCACTGGGGTCACAGCAAATGTCCGCTTCCCCTGAGCCAATGACCCCTCTCTCACCACAGTAGTCTGTACCATCATAAGAATCTTTTCTGTCAGTGCAAAACGCATCTCAGCTTTGGTGTCTAAATGCAATTTATATGCAATTGGTACAGTGTCTGCCTCATTGAATGCAACTTAGGTATATCCTGATGCACCCACATTGGTACAGATCACCAGGTTTGTGATTTTTACACGTGTGTAGGTGTTTTGAAGCTAGCATGTCAGCTTGTACTAAATGTAAAATCTGTGTGTGTTCAGTTGTTCAATGTGTGCTTGAAAAGTTTGGACTAATGGAGACGGAGAATGGTTTAACCAGTTTTGCATAATCTGGAATGTAAGTTGTGCCAAAATTTAGGAATCCCATATGGGTCGCAGTTTCTTCAATGTGCTTGGTGATTGGAAAAGCATGCACTTCTCTAAGAAGTGAGTTGCAAGGCTTTTGCCTTCACAGGACATTGAGGTGGGCAATTGTCGATTTTTTAAAGTTGAATTTGTATTCCATGTGAGAATATCTCAGAACTATGGAATATGCTCTTGTGAAATGTGTAGAAAGCTCCTTCATCCGTCAAATGTCATTGGCATAGGACAATGCTTGGTCATCAAATTCTTGTAGACGTTCTGTGACACATGCTGAGAATAGTCCTGGGCTATTCTTATACCCCTGGGGGAAATGACAGAACTGTTTATAAGAACCAAGCATGCTAAATGTGGTCAAGTACCTGCTTTCAGGAGCTATATTTTGGCAGAAAAATCTATTTGAGATATCTAGTGTTGTTTTTTATTTTTTTTATGCACTATATTGTTCATTAGTGCTGTGCTGTACTGCAAATGTATGTGTAACTTTGTTGAGATGTCTGTGATCTAATACTAGACGACATGAATGGTTTGATTTCATAACTGGAAACAAGGTATTATTTATAGGAGAGGTGCAACTTTCTATTACACCGTGGTATTCAAGTTGTGTGAGAATCTCTCTAACCTGTTCTTTAGCTTCCTTTTTAGGTCAAGCCTAGCGTTGCAGCACATGCGCTGCTCACTTTGCGAGGCATGCAGTATTCAGTATAGCGTGGAAGCTTTGTGGAAGCTCCACCCACTCTCCGCCCATCTTTTTCATTGGCTTAGGTCCTAAATGCTGCCTTCCGATTGGTTTTAGGCTTGTTAGTCCCTCCCCATGATGGCCATGTCGTCATTTGTATCCTTCCATGGCTACTGGCCCCTTTATTCCTAACACTATTTTCTTCCCGTCCCTTCCCCCCTCCCGCAGTCCTTGACTTCTTGGGCCCCCCCTTCCCGCGCACTCCTGTTTGTGCCTTCTCGCGCCCGCCCGCACTCCCGTTTCCAATGCAATAGGTCTTGCGTAAATGCGAGTCCTATTGCATTGCAAATGCTTGCTTATTGAGTGATGAGCTATGGGGGGTAGCTTCAGTTTTTTCAAAGGGATCTTGATGGCACTTCCTCCCTAATAAAGGCTCTTGATTTATCAGAAAAATAGACCACCCCCGAAAAGAAGGTCCAGCCTCCCAGGCACTTGCCCTGTCACTCCGGAAGAGAAAGTGAGCGTACGCTTGCACTGTTGGGCCGATGTTTCTACAACGAATTGCTTCTGCCTCTCAAGCGCCTCTCAAGTCCACGCGCATGCGTCTAAGGTAAGAAGCACAGCGCTGCTCCCCAAACGAAGAAGCCCACTAGGAAAACCTGGTCTGGACTCCGCAGAGTTTGTAAAGCTGCTGACAGGAACGGTAGGTATTCAGTGATTTTCGCTTGCGTTGAGTTTTGTGAAGTATACTCTCTGTTCTGGCTGACGGCTAATTAGGTAATAGTATGTCTGCTACCGTTCAACGCTGCTTTTTGTATGTCAGAGATAAGAGGTGGTGCGAGTATGATGCATCCTAACAGCCTCCGGTTGTAACTGCACCATGTGCTCCTTTTTATTACGCACTTGCGAACAAACTGCGTGGGTGTGATATAGCACCAACAGTTGCGCACCCATTTTGAAATTTAACTAATGTTTTTCTGAGTGTGTGTTTCTGTGTAGTACTTGCTGTAAACAACATAAATTATAGGTATTTTGTGAAGTGCTGCCCAGAGCGCACAGCTCAGGCCAAAAAACGAGGAATACAGATTTTTTTAGTGGCGGCAGAGGTCAGAGCTCCCTTGCGCGGTCCGTGCAGCATATCATCCACATCTTCGCTAAATGCTTTATTTTATTTACCTTACAAAGCTAATTCGGGTGGGTGGGGGTCTGTAAAGGGGAGTTGTTTAATGACATCTCAGAATCCTTTAGTTTATGCATCTAAGTGTCCAAAACAACAAGATCTCTCTAATCTTAAGTTTGGCCACATCGTGATAGGAACTTGTACGCTTCAGGTTGCCACAGATTTCTACCATAGGAACATTAACCCACTGAGAGATAGTAGTGGCTATATTTTTAGCCTAAAAGATATCTTTGTGAGGTAATGCTCTCTGCTGAAATGCGCTGATGTAATGGGATGGAATAGTTTGCGTTAGTGGCTACCTGCAATGTTTGGTGGGCTGAACAAATAGGATACAGGAGATAGGGTGTTATTAGGTAACACTGACAGTTTCAAAGGAGACGTGATCTATGAAATGAGGTGCTGGCAATGTATAGACATACAATAACAGATATTAAGGCCGACAGAAATGCGATTGAGCGTAGGTGTGACGGTGCTACGCGTGAGCATCCACAAAGCTGCGTGAGTCAAGCAGCTTTGTGGATGCCCACACGTAGCACCGTCACGCTAGTTGGGACGATTCGACGATCCTGGATATAATCTCAGTGGACCGACACTGATAATACTATAACACATCTCCGCTTCCCACATCGTCCTTTTAAAGTCCTTAAGGAATCGCCAGACCACTACGGCTGTAGTTAGTCATCTACCTGCCGTAAAGGCTGTTTCATTTATCGACTGCCAGCCCTCCCCCACTCACATTGGGTACCCGGCTGGGTCCTCATGTGAGTATCATCTTTTCTTTTTATTTTACCACGTGTGGCACATCGTCTTCACTAGGCTGCACAATTGAACCAACAGATGTCCCAACATCAGTCAGTCCTGATGAGACCCTACACTGATTAGAGGGTCAAAACATCGTTGACACATAGAAGAAGCGAACCATTACTCAGCGCGTATTACTGTATATAGCTGCTGTTCACACTGAATATAATTGATAATGGTCGACTTGTACGAAAATGTGGAAACCTTGTATATAATTATCACACTTTCACTTATGCTTTAGGTTCCTCTCTTCACTTGGGACACTATGCACAACAAATGTTTTTCAATGAATTTGTAACATTGTACATATCCCTTTCTTTTCTTTCCCCTGTTTGAAACTTATAAATTGTGTTATACTGAATCATCGGTCTATGTGGTTCCTTCTCCCTCTGACCTTAGGTAAACCCTCTTTATTGCGATTGTGCATATTATTACAAATATTGATTGTAGTATTCCACAGGAACCACTGTTTTTCCTTTAGAATTACTTACCCTGGTTCCTCAGTGAGTAGGGTTCCCCTGTTCTGTCCTTTGGCTGCCCCAGGTAAGACATTCAGCAGCAGGAAGTAACTTATTGCAAGGGAAAGCCCTGGAGCGAAGTCGATCTGGTTTCCAAAGAGTCAATACCACTATAATTATATAGTGCTTTTTTGGCTCGTGGCGCTTGCTGCTATGTCGCTATTTTGTTTTAAAATTGCATGCCTTTAAATAATACCAGCAAAGCTAGATCATTAATTCATTCAAAGGAACTGAAGGGGCCGCAAAAACCCATCTCACTCGCATGCCAGTTTTTTCAGTCACCGCCTCTCTCCTCGGATCTGGAAGCATGCATGAGAACATTTTTAAAAATACTTTCTGTGGCCTGCGTGGTCAACATTTTTGTGCACGCACATGCACACAAACTCTGTCTCTCCTTGTAAAGTCATAAGCCTAATGGCCTTTGTGACTGGAGGCATAGATGAAATATTGCATTTGCTGACAGTGGCTTTAGGTAGCAGTTGTTGAGCGTCTCTCGGAGAAGCCGTAATGTGCACACAAGTGTACACAGCTGCTTTAAACAAGGGGCAATGGTGCCATTGGCCCTGATGCATGCACTCAAAATGTCCAAACTATTTCCTCGTTTCAAAGTAAAAGCATCTAAACTTTGTTTCTGGTTGAGGAAGAGCACATTTTCAATGTAAACAATACACAATAAAGTCCACAAAGCGAGTTTTGATATTCTTTCTTTATTCTTGGTTAAAGAAGCAACAAAAACAGTCAACGCATATCGTACCTTCTGACTGTGGAACTTCTTCGGGTGAGAGAATGTTTTTGTTCATCACATTGAACTGATGATGCACTAATTCCTTGTCCGTATGTGTTTTTACATGCAGTCACAAGGCAATCAAACTGCATGTGCTCCACATTTCATGTACAATTTGGTTGCAATGGGCACCTCTGACCTGGCAGCACGGCACCACTGATAGGTATTTCCATTTTCCTCTCACAAAGACAAAGTGACAGACTATGTCTGAGCTCTCTCGCAAAAACCCTTCTCTGCACACAGTATGTACACAATGACCGTGCTCTCAGCCCCTCAAAACCAAACATGGGGCCTCCCTTGAGCACTTACAACCACTGTACTTTGAGCACAGACAACTATGCACAATTCCTGCTGTCATAGAGACAGTATTCCCGATGAACTCTTCTGCTGTCTCCATGCTCAGACCCTAGAGTCTCTCAATTCCACAGTTTTTTACCACATGACACACGTGCACACAACTTTATCATATTTTCATGAAATAGCACTGAAGCCCATCATTGGGTGTGCGGCCTTTCACGTGCACCTGAAGTAGCAGTAGATGTTTCAGCACCCAGGATAATGTGCTGCATGGCTAAATACTTATAGGTCCAAATGGCAAGACCTATTGGCTATGCCAATGCTTGTTAATGGAGTATTGTCTTTGAGGTTGTGGGGTCGACCTCACTGGTATTACATGATACAGGGAATCGACATTCCACCCCTACATGGTTGCTGTATAACGCAGGAGCTAGCACTAATGCCCACTCCTTGGCATATGAATGTTTAACTGATTCTGGGACGAGGTCAGAAAAATCAGGTAAAATTACTGTTTCCCTCTTTGGGCAATCCATCACAAATTCAGGTGGCCAATCCTTTTTGGCCAGGTGAATATTGTAGCTGAATGACAAGTTCTCCTTAAAGAGAACATTAATGCATCTTGGTGCGTCTCCTACAATTGGAGTTGCATCTCGTATAAACGATGCAGGGCGCTAACCCTATTATCTGGTGTGTCCACCTGGATATAGTCACTCAATTCTACTGCCACCAGAAAATCTAAAAGCTGAAGAACAGGTTTGACCGGAGCTACGTCTTGGCAGTCATTGCAGGCAGCAGACTTTTGGGAGGCCTTCGAAGCTTGTTGTGTCCCTATAGCTCACACAGGAGGTCAGCCAACTGACCCTTCGGGTCATTTTGGCTAGCCTGTCATGAAGGCAAGCAGGTCCAATTTTCCTTCCCTGACAGCAAGGCAGTTTTTTTAGGAGCAGGGCAGTCCTCTGGCAGCAAGGCAGTCCTTCTTCTGTAACTTCCACAGGTCCAGGGGTGTTCAGATGAGTGGAGGTCGAGGTCCAATATTTATATCTGGTGCCAGCCTATATGTGGGGGGACTCCCAGTCCAATCCTCACATCTGGTTCTGGAAAGTTTTTCTCCTTCCCTTGTGAAAAACATTCTAAACATGGCATTTTCAGAATTATGACTTCAAAGCTGACTTTACCATTAAATTACAATTAATTTGAGTGTAAACCGCATATCTCTATCTGCTGCTTCCAGTGAAAGTTAGTACTTAATTGTAATAAGGTAAGCCGGTCTTAGTCAATAGAAGATATAGGCCTTTCAACAGTAAAAAATTACTTTGGGAGTTTTTCCTCCCAGGATTTGTAAAACCTAAACACACATGTCCTACTTTTTAACTAACATGCACACTGCCCTCTGAGTGGTTAGGGCCTAAAAAAGGGATTATTTATGAGTATTAAAATTGAAGGTTTAGGCCTGGCAAAAGGTTTATTTTACCAGGTCAAAATGGCAGCTTAAAACTGCACTGCAGGCTGCAGTAGCAGGCCAGAGATGGTGCACCTGCCCACTGGTAGCATTTAAGTTACAGGTCTTGAATACAAATAGTATTGTATACTAGGGATCTATATGTATATTACATGTGACAATTAGGTCTATTCTAATATTGCTTTATTTGTTGGAGACAGCATAAGCCTTTTAGAACTGGTTAAATACTCTAGCTAAAGAGTCCCACATTCTAGTTTGTTTCCTCTAAAGAAAACACAAATCACCATCACCAACAAGGAGTTTTCCTCCTGATCATGGTGGCCATGTTTAGTATAGCAGATAAGGATATGGAAAATCTGTGATGGTATCGCTGCCCAAGAATGGAGAAACTACTGCCAATGTGACCGAGCAGTTCATTGGAGAACATCCCAAAACTTAAGAAAGAGGTTTATACTGATGCTTCTCTGTACTGTAAACAGAGTTAGAGAACCATGAGTTTGGTTGTGAGGGGCACTGTAGATTTATAGAGCTTTCCCTGCTCTACCAGACTCCAAAATAAGGCCCTAATTAAGTAATTAGCAGGACATATAATGACACCCCTGATAAGCTGGATCTGATGGATAACTTGACAAATGCATTCACTTCAGATGTGTGAGTTTAGCACCATGCTTTGAATCTCGCTAAGTCCCATCAGCCAATCATTCTCCTGAGGTCAAAAAAGTGGGTGGCAGATGGGCAATAAAATGTATTCAGCACCAGGATACAAACTGGAGAAAGTTATGATTTCAAATGCAAAGGTAAATTGCAAAACTTGTATTTCTCATGGCTATGCTGACTAGCTGCCATGAAAATGAATATTATGCGTTTTCATATGCATTCTGGCACTGCCCATCTTGATGAGGAAAAACATCTTTGCACCATTCAAGAGGAGGTGGTTAAATTGTTTTTGGCAGGGCAAGCTTTTGTGACAATGCTGAAGGGTGCTGAAGATGCTGAGGCAGGAAGGTGGACTGGGCTCCCAGAAGTTATGGTTTACTACATGGTATCAAAATTATGTATCTTGGGAAATGATCCCTAAATAAAACCTACTACCACTTACGCTATATGGAATGGTCAGACACTGAATACATACTCCGGTACATTTAACACCTTCGCTGCTAGGCCTTTTCCCCCCCTGTGCTAAGCCTTTTTTGGGCTATTTGGGGTAGTTCGCGCTTAGGCCCCTGTAACTTTTTGACCACATAAGGTATCCATGCCAAATTTGCGTCCTTTTTTTCCAACATCATGGGGATTCTAAAGGTACCCAGGGTTTGTGGATTCCCCTGGAGGGGACACAGAAATTAGCCAAAATACAGCAATTTCTTTTCTTTTTTTAGGAAAAATGGGAGAAAAGGGCTACAGATGAAAGCATCTGGTTTTTTCCCTTGAAATGGCATCAAAAAAGGGGTTGTGGTGCTGGAATCACCATCTTCCCAGCTTTCAGGGACAAGCAGACTTTTGTCAGAAAACCAAAATTTTTGACACAGTTTTGGCATTTTTGTGGGACCTAGCCTATTTTTGCTATTTTTTGTGCTTTCAACCTCCTTCCAGTTAATGGTAGAAATGGGTATGAAAGCAATAATGGATCCTGGAAAGCTATACATGTTAGAAAAGTAGACAAAATTCTGAATTCAGCAAGGGGTCATTTGTGTAGATCCTTCAAGGTTTCTTTATGGAAACTAACAGTTAAATGTAGGAAAAATTGAAAATTAGTTGAAAAAAACAGCCATTTGTGTCAACGTTTTCACCTGTAACTTCTTCTAATTATGACAGCTGTTTGAAAGCAATATACCGTTACATCCGCGGGACACTTCTGGTTGTGGGGATATATAGGACTTGTAGGTTCACCAAGAACTTGACAAACCCAGAGCCAATAACTGAGCAGCGACTTGCAATGGTTTTTTATTATGTACCGGGTATACAGCAATTATTCTGGGAAAATGTATACATGGAAAAATCGGTATGAAAGACACCTATGTATTTCTGAAATGGGAACAAAATATAGAGTTTAGAAACAGTAGATATTTGCACATTTCCGAAATTGGGAATACCCATACTAGCATGAGAATTATAGGTCATTTTTCAAAATGACTTCTTTTTTACACATTGTCTTTTATTTGGAAGGCAGAAATGCATCAAAAGTCAATAGGTAATAACAGTTGCTCTACAATTCGGTGTTACCCTAAGTCTCCCGATAAAAATGGTAGGCCTAGTGCCCACGACAGGAAACAGCTCAAAACGCAACGTGGACACACCACATTTTCACAATGAAAAATTACCCCTTTTTGCAAAGTGCCTAGCTGTAGTTTTTGAACCCTAGCTCTGCCGGCACCTAGGGAAACCTAGCAAATCTGTACATTTTTGAAAACTAGACACCCAGGGGAATTCAGGATGGGGTGACTGGACTGGCTCTCACCAGGTTCTGTTACCCAGAATCCCTTGCAAACCTAAAAAATTGTCCAAAAAACACATTTTCCTCACATTTCTGTGGTGGAAAGTTCTGGAATCTGTATGGATCCACAGAATTCCACCCACCCCGCGTTCCCCAAAGTCTTCCGAGAAAAATGGTTCCTCACTTGTATGGGTAGGCCTAGTGCCCGTGATAGGAAACGGCCCAAAACGCTACGTGGACACACCACATTTTCACAGTGAAAAATGACCCTTTTTTTGCAAAGTGCCTAGCTGTAGTTTTTGAACCCTAGGTCTGCCGGCACCTAGGAAAACCTAGCAAACCTATACATTTTTAAAAACTAGACACCCAGGGGAAACCAGGATGGGGTGACTTGACTGGCTCTCACCAGGTTCTGTTACCCAGAATCCCTTGCAAACCTAAAAAATTATCAAAAAAAACACATATTCCTCACATTTCTGGGATGGAAAGTTCTGGAATCTGCGTGGATCCACTAAATTCCACCCATCCCGCGTTCCCCAATGTCTTCCGAGAAAAATGGTACCTCACTTGTGTGGGTAGTAACCCTGGGCGTAGTTCGCTTAGTAGCGCTACGCGTAGCTACGCGAAGTGCACTTCGCACTACGAGAGCTACGCGAACTGCGTAGTGCACTGTGCAAAATGTTGTTCGCACTGATTGCACAGTGCCAGATGCTTGTCCGCACTGTGCAATCAGTGCAAACCGCATCTTGCACAGTGCAAGCAGTCGTTTTCTGCCGCTTGAGTAGATTTCTACTCGAGCTGCAGCTTTCTCAACGCGGACTGGTAGTTTCTCATCGCGAGCGGTCGCGAGCATACGCGACCACTCGCAATGAGAAACAAGACCTCCCCGCGTTAAGAATCTCGCCGGGAGGTTTATTTTCCACGCTCGCGATCGGCAACTTGATGTTGCTGATCGCGAACAAGGAAAAAGTCTCGCCGGGATGTCATTTTGCTTGCTCGCGGTCGCCAACTTGACGTTGAGGACCGCGAGCAAGCAAAAAATGACCGCTACGCAACGCGTGTTTGCACTGTGCTACGTGCAATTCGCGTAGTGCGAAGTAGCGCAAACTTCGCAAACTACGCGAGCGTAGCGTAGTACTTCACCCACGGTTAATGGGTAGGCCTAGTGCCCGCGACAGGAAACGGCGCAAAACGCAACGTGGACACACCACATTTTCACAGTGAAAAATAACCCTTTTTTTGCAAAGTGCCTAGCTGTAGTTTTTGAATCCTAGCTCTGCCGGCACCTAGGGAAACCTAGCAAACCTATACATTTTTTAAAACTAGACTCCCAGGGGAATCCAGGATGGGGTGACTTGACTGGCTCCCACCAGGTTCTGTTACCCAGAATCCGTTGCAGACCTAAAAAATTGTCCCAAAAAACACATTTTCCTCACATTTCTGTGGTGGAAAGTTCTGGAATCTGCGTGGATCCACAAAATTCCACGCACCCCTATTTCCCCAAAGTCTTCCGAGAAAAATGGTACCTCACTTGTGTGGGTAGGCTTAGTGCCCGCGACAGGAAACGGCCCAAAACGCAACGTGGACACACCACATTTTCACAGTGAAAAATGACCCTTTTTTGCAAAGTGCCTAGCTGTAGTTTTTTAACTCTAGCTCTGCCGGCACCTAGGGAAAACTAGCAAACCTATACATTTTTGAAAACTAGAGACCCAAGGGAATCAAGGATGGGGTGACTTGACTGGCTCTCACCAGGTTCTGTTACCCAGAATCCCTTGCAAACCTAAAAAATTGTCAAAAAAAACACATTTTCCTCACATTTCTGTGGTGGAAAGTTCTGGAATCTGCGTGGATCCACAAAATTCCACCCACCCCGCGTTCCCCAAAGTGTTTCGAGAAAAATGGTACCTTACTTGCATGGGTGGGTCAAGTACCCGCGACAGGCAAGGGCCCAAAACCTATCGAGGCGACATCAAATTTACCTATCACGAACCAACCTGGTTTTGCAAGCGGGGTCCCATGAGTTTTTGGCCCGGGGCTCAGCGGCCATCTAGGGAAACCTACCAAACCGACACATTTATGGAAACTAGACACCCAGGGGAGTCCAGCGAGGTATGGCTTGCGTGGGTCCCCCAACATTCTCCTACCCAGAATCCCCTGCAAACCTCAAATTTCGCTGAAAAAATTACTTTTTTCTCAAATTTCTGTGTGGAAAAGTTCTGGAATTTGCGTGGATCCACAAATTTCCTCCCACCCAGCGTTCCCCCAGGTCTCTCGATAAAAATGGCACCTCACTCGCGTGGGTGGGTCAAAGACCCGCGACAGGCAAGGGCCCAAAACCTATCGAGGCGACATCAAAATTACCTATCACAAACCAACCTGGTTTTGCAAGGGGGATCCCATGAGTTTTTGGCCCGGGGCTCGGCGGCCATCTAGGGAAACCTACCAAATCCACACATTTCTGGAAACAAGACACCCGGAGGAGTCCAGCGAGGTATGGCTTGCATGGGTCCCCCAACATTCTCCTACACAGAATCCCCTGCAAACCTCAAATTTCGCTGAAAAAATCACTTTTTTCTCAAATTGTTGTGTGGGAAATTTCTGGAATCTGCGTGGATCCACAAATTTCCTCCCACCCAGCATTCCCCCAGGTCTCCCGATAAAAATGGTACCTCATTCGCGTGGGTGGGTCAAGGACCCGCGACAGGCAAGGGCCCAAAACCTATCGAGGCGACATCAAAATTACCTATCACAAACCAACCTGGTTTTGCAAGGGGGTCCCATGAGTTTTTGGCCCGGGGCTCGGCGGCCATCTAGGGAAACCTACCACACCCACACATTTCTGGAAACTAGACACCCGGGGAAGTCCAGCGAGGTATGGCTTGCGTGGGTTCCCCAACATTCTCCTACCCAGAATCCCCTGCAAACCTCAAATTTTGCTGAAAAATCACTTTTTTCTCACATTTCTGTGTGGGAAAGTTCTGGAATCTGCGTGGATCCACAAATTTCCTCCCACCCAGCGTTCCCCCAGGTCTCCCGATAAAAATGGTACCTCACTTGTGTGGGTAGGCATAGTGGCTGCAACAGGAAATGGCCCAAATTGCACTGTGGAGACTTCAAAATTACATATAACAAAACTACCTGGTTTTGGGGGGCACCTGGGTTTTGGCCCTGGGCTTGGCGGCCATCTTGGGAAAGTACCAAACCCAAACATTTCTGAAAACTAGACACCCGGGGGTGACTTGACTGGCTCCCACCAGGTTCTGTTACCCAGAATCTGTTGCAAACCTAAAAAATTGTAAAAAAAAACACATTTCTGTGGTGGAAAGTTCTGGAATCTGCGTGGATCCACAAAATTCCATGCACCCTGCGTTTCCCAAAGTCTTCCGAGAAAAATGGTACCTCACTTGTGTGGGTAGGCCTAGTGCCCATCAACAGGAAACGGCGCAAAAAGCAACATGGACACACCATATTTTCACAGTGAAAAATGACCCTTTTTTGCAAAGTGCCTAGCTGTAGTTTGTGAACCCTAGCTCTGGCGGCACCTAGGGAAACCTAGAAAACCCATACATTTTTGAAAACTAGTCACCCAGGGAAATCCAGGATGGGGAGACTTGACTGGCTCTCTCCAGGTTCTGTTACCCAGAATCCCTTGCAAACCTAAAAAAATTGTTAAAAAAACACATTTTCCTCACATTTCTTTGGTGGAAAGTTCTGAAATCTGTGTGGATCCACAAAATTCCACCCACCCCGCGTTCCCCAAAGTCTTCTGAGAAAAATGGTACCTCACTTGTGTGGGTAGGCCTAGTGCCCGCGACAGGAAACGGCCCAAAACGCAACATGGACACACCACATTTTCACAGTGAAAAATGACCCTTTTTTTGCAAAGTGCCTAGCTGTAGTTTTTTAACCCTAGCTCTGCCGGCACCTAGGGAAACCTAGCAAACCTATACATTTTTGAAAACTAGACACCCAGGGGAATCCAGGATGGGGTGACTTGACTGGCTCTCACCAGGTTCTGTTACCCAGAATCCCTTGCAAACCTAAAAATTGTCAAACAAAACACATTTTCCTCACTTTTCTGTGGTGGAAAGTTCTGGAATCTGCGTGGATCCACAAAAATTCCACCCACCCCGCGTTCCTCAAAGTGTTTCGAGAAAAATGGTACCTTACTTGCGTGGGTGGGTCAAGTACCCGTGAAAGGCAAGGGCCCAAAACCTACCGAGGCGACATCAAAATTACCTATCACAAACCAACCTGGTTTTGCAGGGGGTCCCATGAGTTTTTGGCCCGGGCTCGGCGGCCATCTAGGGAAACCTACCAAATCCACACATTTCTGGAAACTAGACACCCAGGGAGTCCAGCAAGGTATGGCTTGCGTGGGTCCCCCAACATTCTCCTACCCAGAATCCCCTGCAAACCTCAAATTTCCCTGAAAAAATCACTTTTTTCTCAAGTTTCTGTGTGGGATATTTCTGGAATCTGCGTGGATCCACAAATTTCCTCCCACCCAGCGTTCCCCCAGGTCTCCCGATAAAAATGGTACCTCACTCGCGTGGGTGGGTCAAGGACCCACGACAGGCAAGGGCCCAAAACCTATCAAGGTGACATCAAAATTACCTATCACAAACCAACCTGGTTTTGCAAGGGGGGTCCCATGAGTTTTTGGCCCGGGGCTCGACGGCCATCTAAGGAAACCTACCAAACCCACACATTTCTGGAAACTAGACACCCAGGGGAGTCCAGCGAGGTATGGCTTGCGTGGGTCCCCCAACATTCTCCTACCCAGAATCCCCTGCAAACCTCAAATTTCGCTGAAAAAATTACTTTTTTCTCAAATTTCTGTGTGGAAAAGTTCTGGAATTTGCGTGGATCCACAAATTTCCTCCCACCCAGCGTTCCCCCAGGTCTCTCGATAAAAATGGCACCTCACTCGCGTGGGTGGGTCAAAGACCCGCGACAGGCAAGGGCCCAAAACCTATCGAGGCGACATCAAAATTACCTATCACAAACCAACCTGGTTTTGCAAGGGGGATCCCATGAGTTTTTGGCCCGGGGCTCGGCGGCCATCTAGGAAACCTACCAAATCCACACATTTCTGGAAACAAGACACCCGGAGGAGTCCAGCGAGGTATGGCTTGCATGGGTCCCCCAACATTCTCCTACACAGAATCCCCTGCAAACCTCAAATTTCGCTGAAAAAATCACTTTTTCTCAAATTGTTGTGTGGGAAATTTCTGGAATCTGCGTGGATCCACAAATTTCCTCCCACCCAGCATTCCCCCAGGTCTCCCGATAAAAATGGTACCTCATTCGCGTGGGTGGGTCAAGGACCCGCGACAGGCAAGGGCCCAAAACCTATCGAGGCGACATCAAAATTACCTATCACAAACCAACCTGGTTTTGCAAGGGGGGTCCCATGAGTTTTTGGCCCGGGGCTCGACGGCCATCTAGGGAAACCTACCACACCCACACATTTCTGGAAACTAGACACCCGGGGAAGTCCAGCGAGGTATGGCTTGCGTGGGTTCCCCAACATTCTCCTACCCAGAATCCCCTGCAAACCTCAAATTTTGCTGAAAAATCACTTTTTTCTCACATTTCTGTGTGGGAAAGTTCTGGAATCTGCGTGGATCCACAAATTTCCTCCCACCCAGCGTTCCCCCAGGTCTCCCGATAAAAATGGTACCTCACTTGTGTGGGTAGGCATAGTGGCTGCAACAGGAAATGGCCCAAATTGCACTGTGGAGACTTCAAAATTACATATAACAAAACTACCTGGTTTTGGGGGGGCACCTGGGGTTTTGGCCCTGGGCTTGGCGGCCATCTTGGGAAAGTACCAAACCCAAACATTTCTGAAACTAGACACCCGGGGGTGACTTGACTGGCTCCCACCAGGTTCTGTTACCCAGAATCTGTTGCAAACCTAAAAAATTGTTAAAAAAAACACATTTCTGTGGTGGAAAGTTCTGGAATCTGCGTGGATCCACAAAATTCCATGCACCCTGCGTTTCCCAAAGTCTTCCGAGAAAAATGGTACCTCACTTGTGTGGGTAGGCCTAGTGCCCATCGACAGGAAACGGCGCAAAAAGCAACATGGACACACCATATTTTCACAGTGAAAAATGACCCTTTTTGCAAAGTGCCTAGCTGTAGTTTGTGAACCCTAGCTCTGGCGGCACCTAGGGAAACCTAGAAAACCCATACATTTTTGAAAACTAGTCACCCAGGGAAATCCAGGATGGGGAGACTTGACTGGCTCTCTCCAGGTTCTGTTACCCAGAATCCCTTGCAAACCTAAAAAAATTGTTAAAAAACACATTTTCCTCACATTTCTTTGGTGGAAAGTTCTGAAATCTGTGTGGATCCACAAAATTCCACCCACCCCGCGTTCCCCAAAGTCTTCTGAGAAAAATGGTACCTCACTTGTGTGGGTAGGCCTAGTGCCCGCGACAGGAAACGGCCCAAAACGCAACATGGACACACCACATTTTCACAGTGAAAAATGACCCTTTTTTTGCAAAGTGCCTAGCTGTAGTTTTTAACCCTAGCTCTGCCGGCACCTAGGGAAACCTAGCAAACCTATACATTTTTGAAAACTAGACACCCAGGGGAATCCAGGATGGGGTGACTTGACTGGCTCTCACCAGGTTCTGTTACCCAGAATCCCTTGCAAACCTAAAAATTGTCAAACAAAACACATTTTCCTCACTTTTCTGTGGTGGAAAGTTCTGGAATCTGCGTGGATCCACAAAAATTCCACCCACCCCGCGTTCCTCAAAGTGTTTCGAGAAAAATGGTACCTTACTTGCGTGGGTGGGTCAAGTACCCGTGAAAGGCAAGGGCCCAAAACCTACCGAGGCGACATCAAAATTACCTATCACAAACCAACCTGGTTTTGCAAGGGGGGTCCCATGAGTTTTTGGCCCGGGGCTCGGCGGCCATCTAGGGAAACCTACCAAATCCACACATTTCTGGAAACTAGACACCCAGGGAGTCCAGCAAGGTATGGCTTGCGTGGGTCCCCCAACATTCTCCTACCCAGAATCCCCTGCAAACCTCAAATTTCCCTGAAAAATCACTTTTTCTCAAGTTTCTGTGTGGGATATTTCTGGAATCTGCGTGGATCCACAAATTTCCTCCCACCCAGCGTTCCCCAGGTCTCCCGATAAAAATGGTACCTCACTCGCGTGGGTGGGTCAAGGACCCACGACAGGCAAGGGCCCAAAACCTATCAAGGTGACATCAAAATTACCTATCACAAACCAACCTGGTTTTGCAAGGGGGTCCCATGAGTTTTTGGCCCGGGGCTCGACGGCCATCTAAGGAAACCTACCAAACCCACACATTTCTGGAAACTAGACACCTGGGGGAGTCCAGCGAGGTATGGCTTGCATGGGTCCCCCAACATTCTCCTACCCAGAATCCCTTGCAAACCTCAAATTTTGCTGAAAAAATCACTTTTTTCTCAAATTTCTGTGTGGGAAAGTTCTGGAATCTGTGCGGATCCACAAATTTCCTCCCACCCAGCGTTCCCCCAGGTTTCTCGATAAAAATGGTACCTCACTTGTGTGGGTAGGCATAGTGGCTGCAACAGGAAATGGCCCAAATCGTACTGTGGAGACTTCACAATTACCTATAACAAAACTACCTTGTTTTGGGGGGGGCACCTGGGGTTTTGGCCCTGGGCTCGGCGGCCATCTTGGGAAAGTACCAAACCCAAACATTTCTGAAAACTAGACACCCAGGGGAGTCCAATGATGTATGGCTTGCGTGGATCCCCCAACGTTTTCCTACCCAGAATGCCATGCAAACCTCAAATTTAGCTGAAAAAACCACATTTTCCACATATTTTTGCGTGGAATCACCGTGTCGGCACAAATGTCCTACCCCACAGCGTTTCCCTGAGTCTCCCGAGTAAAATGATACCTCACTTGTGTGGGTGGGGCTAGGGCCTGTGACTGGGAAGAGCCCAAAACATAGGGAATAAGGGTATAGCACAGAGAATTCTAAGCGCTACATTTTTTTAAAAATACGTTTTTAGCCAATTCTGCATTGGACACTCACACAAGTGAGGTATCATTTTACTCGGGAGACTCAGGGGAACGCAGTGGGGTAGGACATTTGTGCCGGCACGGTGATTCCACACAAAAATATGTGGAAAATGTGTTTTTTCAGCTAAATTTTAGGTTTGCATGGCATTCTGGGTAGGAAAACGTTGGGGGATCCACGCAAGCCATACCTCATTGGACTCCCCCGGGTGTCTAGTTTTCAGAAATGTTTGAGTTTGGTACTTTCCCAAAATGGCCGCAGAGCCCGTGGCCAAAACCCCAGGTGCCCCCCCCTAAACCAGGTTGTTTTGTTAAAAGTAATTTTGAAGTCTCCACAGTACGATTTGGGCCATTTCTTGTTGCAGCCACTATGCCTACCCACACAAGTGAGGCAGAATTTTTATTGGGAGACCTGGGGGAACGCTGGGTGGGAGGAAATTTGTGGATCCACGCAGATTCCAGAACATTCCTACACAGAAATTTGAGAAAAAAGTGATTTTTTCAGCGAAATTTGAGGTTTGCAGGGGATTCTGGGTAGGAGAATGTTGGGAGACCCACACAAGCCATACCTTGCTGGACTCCCCGGGTGTCTAGTTTCCAGAAATGTGTGAGTTTGATAGGTTTCTCTAGATGGCCACCGAGCCCTGGGCCAAAAATTCATGGGACCCCCTTGCAAAACCAGGTTGGTTTGTGATAGGTAATTTTGATGTCTCCTCAATACGTTTTGGGCCCTTGCCTGTCACGGGTCCTTGACCCACCCACGCGAGTGAGGTATCATTTTTATCGGGATACCTCGGGGAACGCTGGGTGGCAGGAAATTTGTGGATCCACGTAGATTCCAGAACTTTCCCAGACAGAAATTTGAGAAAAAAGTGATTTTTTCAGCTAAATTTGAGGTTTGCAGGGGATTCTGGGTAGGAAAACGTTAGGGTACCCTCGCAAGCCATACCTCGCTGGACTCCCCGGGTGTCTAGTTTTCAGAAATATGTAGGTTTGGTAGTTTCCCAAGATATCCGCTGAGCCCGGGGCCAAAAACCCAGGTGACCCCCATGGCAAAACCAGGTTGTTTTGTGATAGGTCATTTTGATGTCTCCTCAATAAGTTTTGGGTCCTTGCCTGTCGTGGACACTTGACCCACCCACGCGAGTAAGGTATCATTTTTATCGGGAGACCTGGGGGAATGCTGGGTGGTAGGAAAATAGTGGATCCAGGTAGATTCCAGAACTTTCCCTGACAGAAATTTGAGAAAAAAGTGATTTTTTCAGCTAAATTTGAAGTTTGCAGGGGATTCTGGGTAGGAAAACGTTGGGGGACCCACGCAAGCCATACCTCGCTGGACTCCCCTGGGTGTCTAGTTTTCAGAAATGTGTGGGTTTGGTAGTTTCCCATGATGGCCGCTGAGCCCGGGGCCAAAAACTCAGGTGACCCCCCTTGCAAAACCAGGTTGTTTTGTGATAGGTCATTTTGATGTCTCCTCAATAAGTTTTGGGCCCTTGCCTGTCATGGGTACTTGACCCACCCACGCGAGTGAGGTATCATTTTTATTGGGAGACCTGGGGGAACGCTGGGTGGTAGGAAATTTGGGGATCCACGTAGATTCCAGAACTTTCCCAGACAGAAATTTGAGAAAAAATTGATTTTTGAGCTAAATTTCAGGTTTGCAGGGGATTCTGGGTAGGAAAATGTTGGGGGACCCACGCAAGCCATACCTCCCTGGACCCCCTGGGTCTTTAGTTTTTAGAAATGTGTGGGTTTGGTAGGTTTCTCTAGATGGCTGCCGACCCCGGGACCAAAAACTCAAATTTTGAAGAAAAAATCACTTTTTTCTCAAATTTCTGTGTGGGAAAGTTCTGGATTCTACGTACATCCACAAATTTCCTGCCACCCAGCATTCCCCCAGGCCTCCCAATAAAAATGGTACCTCCCTTGCGTGGGTGGGTCAAGTACCCGCGACAGGCAAGGGCCCAAAACGTATTGAGGAGACATCAAAATGACCTATCACAAAACAACCTGGTTTTGCAAGGGGGACTCATGAGATTTTGGCCCCGGGCTCGGTGGCCATCTTGGGAAACTACCAAACCCACACATTTCTGAAAACTAGACACCCGGGAGTCCAGCAAGGTATGGCTTGCGTGGATCCCCCAACGTTTTCCTACCCAGAAGGCCCTGCAAACCTCAAATTTAGCTGAAATAATCACTTTTTTCTAAAATTTCTGTGTAGGAAAGCTCTGAAATCTACGTGGATCCACAAATTTCCTACCACCAAGCGTTCCCCCAGATCTTCCGATAAAAATGATACCTCACTCGCGTGGGTGGGTCAAGTACCCGCGACAGGCAAGGGCCCAAAACGTATTGAGGAGACATCAAAATTACCTATCACAAAACAACCTGGTTTTGCAAGGGAGTTCACCTGGGTTTTTGGCCCCGGGCTCGGTGGCCATCTTGGGAAACTACCAAACCCACACATTTATAAAAACTAGACACCCGGGGGAGTCCAGCGAGGTATGGCTTGCGTGGATCCCCCAATGTTTTCCTACCCAGAATGCCCTGCAAACCTCAAATTTACCTGAAAAAAACACATTTTCCACATATTTTTGGGTGGAATCACCGTGCTGGCACAAATGTCCTACCCCACAGCGTTCCCCTCAGTCTCCCGAGTAAAATGATACCTCACTTGTGTGGGTGGGGCAAGGGCCTGTGACTGGGAATAGCCCAAAACATAGGGAATAAGGGTATAGCACAGAGAATTCTAAGCGCCACATTTTTTTAAAAATAAGTTTTTAGCCAATTCTGCATTGGACACCCACACAAGTGAGGTATCATTTTACTCGGGACACTAAGGAGAACGCTGTGGGGTAGGACATTTGTGCCGGCATGGTGATTTCACACAAAAATATGTGGAAAATGTGTTTTTGTTTCAGCTAAATTTGAGGTTTGCAGGGGATTCTGGGTAGGGACACGTTGGGGGATCCAAGCAAGTCATACCTCATTGGACTCCCCATGGTGTCTAGTTTTCAGAAATGTGTGGGTTTGGTAGGTTTCCCACGATGGCTGCCGAGCCCGGGGCCAAAAACCCAGGTGACCCCCCCTCGCAAAACCAGGTTGTTTTGTGATAGGTAATTTTGATGTCTCCTCAATATGTTTTGGGCCCTTGCGTATCGCCGGTACTTGACCCACCCACACAAGTGAGGTACCATTTTTCTCGGAAGACTTTGAGGAATGCGGGGTGGGTGGAATTTTGTGGATCCACACACATTCCAGAACTTTCCACCACAGAAATATGAGGAAAATGTGTTTTTTTTGACACATTTTGAGGTTTGCAAGGGATTCTGGGTAACAGAACCTGGTGAGAGCCAGACAAGACACCCCATCCTGGATTTCCCTGGGTGTATAGTTTTCAAAAATGTATAGGTTTGCTAGGTTTCCCTAGGTGCTGGCAGAGCTAGGGTTGAAAATCTACAGCTAGGCACTTTGCAAAATAGTGTCAGCTTTCAATGTAAAATGTGGTGTGTCCATGTTGCGTTTTGGGCCGTTTCCTGTCGCGGGCACTAGGTCTACCCACACAAGTGAGGTACCATTTTTCTTGGATGACTTTGGGGAATGCGGGGTGAGTGGAATTTTGTGGATCCACGCAGATTCCAGAACTTTCCACCACAGAAATGTGAGGAAAATGTGTTTTTTTGGACAACTTTTGAGGTTTGCAAGGGATTCTGGGTAACAGAACCTGGTGAGAGCCAGTCAAGTCACCCCATCCTGAATTCGCCTGGGTGTCTAGTTTTCAAAAAAGTATAGGTTTGCTAGGTTTCCCTAGGTGCTGGCAGAGCTAGGGTTCAAAATCTACAGCTAGGCACTTTGCCAAAAAAGGGTCAGTTTTCACTGTGAAAATGTGGCGTGTCCACGTTGTGTTTTGGGCCGTTTCCTGTCGCAGGCACTAGGCCTACCCACACAAGTGAGGTACCATTTTTCTCGGAAGACTTTGTGAAACGCGGGGTGGGTGGAATTTTGTGCATCCACGCAGATTCCAGAACTTTCCACCACAGAAATGTGAGGAAAATGTGGTTTTTTTGGACAAATGTTCAGGTTTGCAAGGGATTCTGGGTAACAGAACCTAGTGAGAGCCACACAAGTCACCCCATCCTGGATTTCCCTCAGTGTCTAATTTTCAAAAATATATAGGTTTGCTATGTTTCCCTAGGTGCCGGCTGCGCTAGGACCCAAAATCCACAGGTAGGCACATTCCGGAACAAAAGTCAGTGCCTAGTGGGGTTTCTGCCGCCCTGGGGAGGGGGAAATCAGGGGCTATTGCCCCGATATGCCCCCAAGGGGGGCAGAAAGGCTGTGGCTATTCTTTTGGGGGGTTGGGGGCATTGGGATGCCCATTCTGGTCAGCCCCCACCCCTGCATATAAAAAAGCCAGCATATTCGCTGGGGCATAGTGGGCTTTCTGCCCCCCTTGGGGGCAGATCAGGGGCTACTGCCCCCATCTGCCTCCTGGGAGGGGCAGAAAGACTGTGGCATATTTTTTGGGGTGGGTGGGGGCATTCTTGGCAGCCCCCACCCCGAACTTTGGAGAAAAAAAATCCCTGGTGGCTAGTGGGCTTTTTGCCCCCCCCCAGGGGTGCAGATAAGGTTCTATTGACCCATCTGCCTCCCAGGGGTGCAGAAAGACTACTGTAGCATTTTTTATTTGGGTGGGGACATTGACATGCCCATTCTGGGCAACCCCCACCCCTACCTATATTTAAAAAAAAATCCCTGTCGCTTAGTGGGCTTTCTGCCCCCCTGGGGGCTGAGATAGCCCCCTTAGCACGTAGAAAGGGAAACTGAAATGAGCCTCTTGGCTCATTTCAGTTTTGGTTTCATTGAAATGACGTCACTGCGACGTGCGCGCTGATCGTAATTTCAGGGAAACCAGGGGGGGGCCCTCGGGAGCTGGGGAAGCTCTTCCCCAGCTCCCGAGGCTCTTGGGGGGTAAAGGGAATCCCTCTGGTGCCCGCACCAGAGGGATTCCCAGTGCCATGGCGTCGGACGCGCGAGAGCCGTCCGACGCACATGAGCACTGATGCGTCGGACGGCTCCTGCGCGTCCGACGCATTGAAGGGGTTAATGGACTCTGAAGTAACGCAGAATCCAACACTTACAAATAAATCTGATCACAAACACTGCTGCACTTGGGACTACATCTGGGACTTAGTAGGAATTTTTCCCTCACCTTAGACATTTATTCATTCAAAGCCGGACTTTGCACTAGGTAGAGATAGGAAGGGTTTTGAGAAATGGAGAGGAGAGGGGAATTACCACACGGTTGCAGACATTCTCTAAGGAACAAATAATACATTATCTGAGGGCTGCAAAAGAGCATTTTGGTAATGGAGAGAAACTGTTTCCAATGCGACCAATTGAGTTCTTGTGTGTGACAATTCGCAGTTGGGTAGACAATAGACAAAACTCACCCTTTGAAGTATGGATCTCAAAGTTTATGGGTTTGAGGTGGCTAGACACTGCGTCACACGAACTGATCACAACACCTCTGAAGGAGGTAAAATAGAAGTTATGGAAAGATGGAGACCACACTAAGCAATCAATATCCATGTAAGAGTGGAAGGAGATAAGGAATGGATATACTATGACAGATCTCTGTAGTAGATCCTCATCAAGTTCAAAACGTTTTGGTAGAAGGCTTTTCAAGATGTGGGAGGGGTGATGGGGGGTTACAGACACCTGATGGGGATAATATGGAAGTTTAAGTATACCATACTATATGATGTTTGTGCCCCAAAGTGAATACTTAATTAGAACAAGGACATAGTACTTTTTCCCATATCTGACAACCCGTACATAGTTATTATTGGCTTCAGGCCTGCTAAGAGAGCACGACTGCTAGGTGAGGGAATTAATGGTGATAGCGGGGCAGATGAATCAGACTTGCAGAACGACAATCAACCTGTGGTACTGGTATGAGAAACAATGATAATAGGAAGCCTAACAGGCATCTAGCAAAGGAAGGAGATTACTTTCTGTCAGTACAACACCCAGTACTAATATAAGTGAAAGGACTAACATGCTTTTCCTAGGTTGCAAGATCTACCTACATCTGTCGGACTGTACCAGTGGCTTGACGTAACATGATGGCGTCCCTTTGCAGAATGTGAGGAGGGGCCCAAGTGTCTCCCATATCACACAGATATTCATTGGGCTTGGGTAAAATGGGGCCCTGTTAAAGGGTGGGGGCCCTCCTACAGTACAAGGGCTCCAAGAGCTTGAGTTAAGTCCCTGGGCTGAAGAGGTAGACATTTTATTCTGCCACCACTCCCAGGGAGGCACATTTGTCGCAAACTTTCAAGACTTTTTTTCCAAATAAAGTGAGAAGTGACTCATGGGATTGGAAAGGACCCATATTACCCTTTTTTTTTTGTTGCTTTCTACGTTTATTCTAATGTGGTGTTTGAGGGAATTCCCTCCTTCATTGTACAGATATTGTTCACTGTAAAAATGCATTCAATTCAATTAAACAAGTATATAAATAGTACATGCACTTCCACTCACTCTAAACCACATGCACATCTACCCTTGACACTTCATTGCATACAGTAGAGGAGCATCATGGACAGAGGGAAGAAAATGTGCATAACACACCGATCAGCTACTCAGAAAAGGTAGTGGCCTAGTTAACCTCGTTAAAGTTTCTGGGACATAATTGAGACAGCACAGTTTACACTGCAATTCACAGTGCAGCCCAGTCACCTGATTTAAACATGTGTTTCTAATTATTGATGCCCTTAAGATCATTCATCATAATGAAGGCATCCATATTCATATTGAAATCATATATCTAGACAGCTTCACTGCCGGACTTCATCACTTTGGAACTGCATGTCTGTCAACATGGGTATTACATTGGAGAAGTACTCAAATTATGTATTCATTGGTCAGACTGGTCAGCCATGTTCATATGGAAAACAATTGAGAAGTTGCTCCATGTTTTCTAAAATGCCCTACCATTCTTGTTTCCTCAGGTAGAAGCCATTGGCTGTAGCCATGGAATCCACAAATCAGAGTACTGTGACTGTATTCTTTCTAGTAGGATTCACCACGGACCCAGACCTACAAAACCTGCTCTTCCTTCTCTTCTTATCAACATATTTCCTCACCCTGGCCATAAATATCACAATCCTCATCATCGTTTACGCTGATGCTCGGCTTCATAGACCCATGTACTTTCTCCTGGCTTCTCTGGCTGTAGTAGACCTTGGTTGCTCTGCCGCTACCAACCCAAAGACATTGGTAGATTTCTTGGTTGAGAAGAAGACCATCACCTTCATAGGCTGTGTTATACAAATCTTCGTTTTTGTGGGCTTTGGAAGCTCTGAGTTCTTTCTGTTTGCAGTGATGGCTTTTGATCGATATGTGGCTATTTGCAAACCACTGATGTATGCAATCACCATGAATAAGACTCTTTGTGCCTGGCTGATCTCCGGATCTTATGTTGGTGGCTTTCTTCATTCCTTGATTACTGCGGGATGCCTCTTCCACTTATCTTTTTGTGGGCCCAATAAGATCCAACACTTTGTCTGTGATTTGCCAGGTTTTCTGAAGCTCGCTTGCAACAGCATCTTCGTGAATGAGCTGATTCTCTCAACACTCACCACTTCAATGATGGTGGGGTCGCTCTTCGTTGTTCTTGTCTCCTACACCTACATTGTGATTGCTATCCTGAGGATCCGCACCTCTACTGGGAGGCATCGGGCTTTTTCTACCTGTGCCTCTCACTTCACCTGTGTCCTGATCTTCTATGGCACTATTCTGTTTATGTATCTAAGGCCCAATTCAAGCTTTTTTGCAAAGCAGGACAATGTGATATCAATTATCTACATGTTTTTGACTCCAATGCTGAACCCACTCATCTATAGCCTCAGGAACAGGGAGGTGAAAGAAGCTATGCAGAAAACATTTTGGGGGAAAAAGACTTCTCATCTCATGATATAAAGTCTATGACCTTACAGGAGGGCACCAGTGAAAACCAAAGATAAAGGAACCCAAAGCTAATTTTGGACCAAAGATTTTTTTGCCTGATAACTAATGTCTAACCTTGAAGGTCACTTTTCGTACTTGTTACTTTTTTTTATATCTTTCTGAAATGAATATAAAGTTGGCAAACCCCTCTTTTAAATTGGAACTTAAATAATGTCCTAGCCTTACAGATCCATGTGCTGTGAAGAGAGACATACACACCACTAATTAGCCCTTGGAACTTAATGTTGAAATGTGATTCTTTTTTCTTTAGTCCTTTTCTTTAAACCTTGACAAAATAATTGCTGAAATATGAAAAAGTGTAGTTTTCCAAAGCTAAGTATATTTGGAAACTAGTGTTTCTGTAAAAGCAGATTGTTGCATCTTGTAAATTGATAGGTTGTTAAAATGATATTATTACCGAGATAGATACAATACTTTATTTTTTTAGGAAACTCACACAAGGAGATGTTTTCTTGAATAAAGTAGAAATTTTTGTGAGAGTAGTATGCGCTATTACATTTAGCAATGGATTTTTTTTGCATTTAAAGATTTTTTTGTCTTTGTATTTATAGTCTGATACATTCAGTTTAAACATTTCTGGAATAAACAATGTGATTAGGTTGATATTCTTGAAATCTATTGTAGACATATTTGGTGGGTGAAATAAGGAGGGAGTTTGGAGCAATAGATAGAGCAAGGTAGTTCAACAGTTCTGATAAGAAAACCATAAATTGGGCATTCAAATAGTTGATAGACACTTTTATCTCATTTGTTCACCAGGGTTCAACACCATATATATTGCTATGGCACTCAGTAGCTCTACTAACCCCTCATACCTTATCTCTGTCCTACTACTAATGCTTCCCTCCTACTCTGTGTATTGCTACAGCTGGGCCCAACTGGTCCTGCACCAGCCCATATGGGGTCCTGGCACTCCATGCTTTTCTATTAGCCCTCTATCCCCTAGGACCAGTCTTTCCCCCATTAGACCTGTCGTGTAGTTCCTATAAGCTTATATAGAATCTGTGCGTTTAGACAACATATACTGTAGGATTGGAGTAAGATTGATTCTGGACACCCCTACCGAATATGTCAGTCTGTATACCAGCTAGCTCACAGTGCCACTAGAAACTCCTCTTACCAAGGAGAGAATAGATCTTGGCAACCATCAAACATGACAACTCTGATCCCTCAGAATCGTGGAAACAGTGTACTACTTTTCGCTCAGTCACTCCTGCTTACTTTGTCTCAGAGAGATACACAGAATAAACAGTGGGGCCGTTTTTCAATAAGCATTTATTGAACCAGCGTCATTCTACTGTAAAATAGGTGTGCTGAAACAACCATTAGACAGTACCAGATATAAATGATTATGAGCACTAACAAAGTAAAAGGATGATAGATTTCTACCATCGTGCTAAAACAATGAATACAGGCAAGTATATGAAATACATGACAGTAGCAAAATGCATACTCCTACGATGCGTCCCTAACTAGATGTACCTAAGTGTACCTAGCATATATGTGGGTGTAAAGCCAAGAATCCCTCTAGGATAAAGTCAACCCCAGTACCTGAAATAAGAGACTGTGGGACCCCGTCTTGGTCTCGAGATGGACACCCCGCAAGGGATGTCAGACAACTACAAGCTGGAGTGTCTCCAGCCTCAGCATCTCGCGTCAGTCTGTCAGCATGGAAGTCCTTTTCTCCTCTGACTATCTCAGCAAGAGATGTTGAATATATACCCAAAGTGGTACCCCCTGGGGATATACTTTGCTGTGTCATGTCAGACTGAAATGACAGAAGGAATGACCCTTATACATAGTTATTATGCAGTAGATAGTAGGTCTGCTGTTCTGCTGTGATTCCAAGAATCCTCATGCATAATGAATGAGGCTTAAGCTTTTCGGAGAAAACTCCATGTCATTCTTTGGACATTACCGTAACTAGGTAAAAGGTCAGTACTAAGAACCGTTATGTAGTGCAATGGTAGGGAGAATATAGGTGAAGGGTTAGGTGACTACCTGAGCCTATATTCGGGTACCTGTATGGAACATAACACCCACTCCTCATCCAACTGAACATCATTCTACGTACTGATAAAATGTGGTACGCAAGTCTATTAAAAATAATACTTAAAAAGTAAAATTTCAACAAAAAAATGCTAAAAAGAAAAATAGTGCATGTGATAGAAGTCTGTACTAAATAAGTTCGTATATATATATATATATATATATATATATATATATATATATAGTCCAAACAATGAGACACTGAAAGCCATGCAGTTTAGACAAAGTACCTTGTTTAAAATTCCGATTTTGGTTGTTTTGGAAAAAGTCTGAATTTTCCCAGCACACGATGAGCCAAATATTTATGTGTCCTGGCTGGGAAACGTAACATCACTGTTGCCTGCAATCGCAGACAACGTTCCCTGCAACACCTCACAGATCAGGTCAATCGAGCACAGATGTTCCTCAGTTTTTACCACAGCTGTTGCCTGGGATGTACTAGTGTCATCTGAGGCCTGAGTATTCGTTGGGGAGCCGGTATCCTTCCCAACAGGAGCTGAAGCATCCAGCGGTGGCTCTAAGAATGCAGACATCAACATTGGGATACGCTGAGGAAACAGCAGAACATGGGCCGTTATCAGGTCCAGTAAAGCATCAACGTCCGGTGGCGCAATTGTTGGAAGTGTTAGACAGAGATCCAACACGCATTCTTGACAGCAGAACAGGCATCAGAGGACAGGCAGAATACAGTCAATCCAGACTGGTCTAAATGACAAGAACCAAGACTCGCTCAGTACTCGAAGATGAGGTGTGCCCAGATGGATTACCATGCGATCCAGGAGCATGCGTTCCATCTCCTTGGTGACTGGGATGTCTATTGCGTAGCAGAAAAAGATCAATCAGGATACCTGCTATTAGAAACAGGATCAGCGGAAACCCTCCAAAAATGCTTCAGAATATGGAGTGTATAAAGTTGGGAACAACTCTGAGGATTGTCTGAAAGGTGGTTAACAGTCCAGAACCTCTGGTCTTAAATAGGTGGACAATACCCATCGTATCAGACATGTTGAAGATACGTTGTACCATTTCTGTGAAATGGAAAGGGCAGTTTGTTCGTATCAGTGCCTGTATCTCAGCCGAGTACCTTGCAACCTGACGATCATACGTTTCTCGGGCGGAGGTTAAGGGCACGGTTTGTTGTAGAAGCATGGCTTTCATTCTGCTCAGAGTATTAAACCGTATAAAGGAAACATTCACTGAAGGCCATAACGGCGCCTCCCTGATTGTATGGGTTGGTGGAAACAATACTTGCATACAGCAAGTAACCCTGGAGCTTACAGTGACAAGATATGCGATGCCCGGGAGCATCCCACAACAACCTTGATCATTCAGCATCAAGTAACTCCCATTTGAAAGTAACTCGAACACCGGATTAATCACGGCAGCTGGGGCACCTTTCAAGTGACAGGATAAGTTAGCAACCGAACCATTACAGGCCCCATGAAGCATGATATCCTGGCATATGAGAGATCCACTTAAGGAATTCTCGCAGTTGGTACCGCTAAGAAACACTTCCATGTCCCCATTCCTACATCGAAATCTGTACGGCAATTCCCAAGATTCCTTGATGATTTCCCTACCATTCGCTTCATATCTACCTGCCTGTTGTTGTTCAAGGCAGTACTGAAACTGGAAAGTTGTGACCGGTTGTGTTATAGGGCGATACCAAAGGGGATGATGGACGGAGCGTTAGAGCAAATCAAACACTCACCCCCAGTCAACTGATCTGGGTTTAATCTATCATCATTCTTTAGCTCACTCCACCACCCCAGTTCAGACATGGCCATATGCAAATCAGTCTGACCCTGTGCCTCAAGGGAACAGTCCAGCCCGAACTGCCAAGCCATGTCTTCCCTGGACCGGAAACAAGCATCCTGGGACCGGTTTCGGGTTCAAAACCCTCATCAGCCAGGCTATCTTGAATCCAGTGGCAAAGTGAGCAAGGGACCCACTTCTGGGCATACCCTGCCAACTTAGGGCTGAACAAGCGATACCAAAGGGGATGATGGACGGAGCGTTAGAGCAAATCAAACACTCACCCCAGTCAACTGATCTGGGTTTAATCCATCATCATTCATTAGCTCACTCCACCACCCCAGTTCAGACATGGCCATATGCAAATCAGTCTGACCCTGTGCCTCATGGGAACAGTCCAGCCTGAACTGCCAAGCCATGTCTTCCCTGGACCGGAAACAAGCATCCTGGGACCGGTTTCGGGTTCAAAACCCTCATCAGCCAGGCTATCTTGAATCCAGTGGCAAAGTGAGCAAGGGACCCACGTCTGGGCATACCCTGCCAACTTAGGGCGAACAAAGTGATACCAAAGGGGATGATGGTCCCAGGATGCTTGTTTCCGGTCCAGGGAAGACATGGCTTGGCAGTTCGGGCTGGACTGTTCCCATGAGGCACAGGGTCAGACTGATTTGCATATGGCCATGTCTGAACTGGGGTGGTGGAGTGAGCTAAAGAATGATGATGGATTAAACCCAGATCAGTTGACTGGGGGTGAGTGTTTGATTAGCTCAAGCGCTCCGTCCATCATCCCCTTTGGTATCGCTTTGTTCGCCCTAAGTTGGCAGGGTATGCCCAGACGTGCGTCCCTTGCTCACTTTGCCACTGGATTCAAGCTAGCCTGGCTGATGACGGCTGAATAGCCAGAAACCGGTCCCAGGATGCTTGTTTCCGGTCCAGGGAAGACATGGCTTGGCAGTTCGGGCTGGACTGTTCCCATGAGGCACAGGGTCAGACTGATTTGCATATGGCTATGTCTGAACTGGGGTGGTGGAGTGAGCTAAAGAATGATGATGGATTAAACCCAGATCAGTTGACTGGGGTGAGTGTTTGATTAGCTCAAGCACTCCGTCCATCATCCCCTTTGGTATCGCTTTGTTCACCCTAAGTTGGCAGGGTATGCCCAGACGTGGGTCCCTTGCTCACTTTGCCACTGGATTCAAGCTAGCCTGGCTGATGACGGCTGAATAGCCAGAAACCGGTCCCAGGATGCTTGTTTCCGGTCCAGGGAAGACATGGCTTGGCAGTTCGGGCTGGACTGTTCCCATGAGGCACAGGGTCAGACTGATTTGCATATGGCCATGTCTGAACTGGGGTGGTAGAGTGAGCTAAAGAATGATGATGGATTAAACCCAGATCAGTTGACTGGGGGTGAGTGTTTGATTAGCTCAAGCGCTCCGTCCATCATCCCCTTTGGTATCGCTTTGTTCGCCCTAAGTTGGCAGGGTATGCCCAGACGTGGGTCCTTTGCTCACTTTGCCACTGGATTCAAGCTAGCCTGGCTGATTACGGCTGAATAGCCAGAAACTGGTCCCAGGATGCTTGTTTCCGGTCCAGGGAAGACATGGCTTTGCAGTTCGGGCTGGACTGTTCCCATGAGGCACAGGGTCAGACTGATTTGCATATGGCCATGTCTTAACTGGGGTGGTGGAGTGAGATAAAGAATGATGATGGATTAAACCCAGAGCAGTTGACTGGGGGTGAGTGTTTGATTAGCTCAAGCGCTCCGTCCATCATCCCCTTTGGTATCGCTTTGTTCGCCCTAAGTTGGCAGGGTATGCCCAGACGTGGGTCCCTTGCTCACTTTGCCACTGGATTCAAGCTAGCCTGGCTGATGACGGCTGAATAGCCAGAAACCGGTCCCAGGATGCTTGTTTCCGGTCCAGGGAAGACATGGCTTGGCAGTTCGGGCTGGACTGTTCCCATGAGGCACAGGGTCACACTGATTTGCATATGGCCATGTCTGAACTGGGGTGGTGGAGTGAGCTAAAGAATGATGATGGATTAAACCCAGATCAGTTGACTGGGGGTGAGTGTTTGATTAGCTCAAGCGCTCCGTCCATCATTCCCTTTGGTATCGGTTGTGTTATATGGCCATGGATTAATCATTCTGTGGATGGTGACTCTGCCACAGTAAAAGGTAACTTGTCCAGTTTTTCAATACACAGCATTGTATATTTTGTTCCCCTTTGTGCCATCGTTATCTGCTTCTCAGTTAGATTGTATGCTGAATATAGAGATGTACTGTTGATAAATTGGCAAGGCACATAACCAGCGCGCAATGATTGCAGCATCCAGCTTAATAGCATAACAGAATGTAATTGTGATTGTCCGTGTTGTAGTATGGACAAGTCCTGTTCTAGTGTATCTATAGCAGAAGATACAATGTTACCCAGTGAATAAATCCTGGATGTTAATGTAGTCATACCATTGTCAACTACAGCTAACGCCTTTTCTATGTTAATTCTATCTATCTCATGGAGTCTATCTGCAGCTTCTTTTTGAGAGATTTTCCATATTTCATTATAGACAGCGTAATAGAAACGTTTCTGACGAGGCTTTCAGGGACCTAGTAAAAAATCCCTTAGATCCACCTCATCTGAGAGTAAGGATAAGTGCTGTTTCACCTGGTACAGTGTCGAGGTTTCTAGCCAATCGAGGCACATCTTCCCAACACTGTATGATGTCACTACCCCCAGATGTTCTCTTTGTACATATCGTGGGTCTGACCTATGGATACTAAACCCTTCGGTGGTACCCTTAACTCTTGATTGACATCTGTTTGTGTCTGTGGGCCAAACTAACCATCCCTTCCAATTGGGGTCTGATGTATTGTACTGCATGATGCCATCTATTGTATCCCCTCCACGTGATGTAAAATTGATGTTTGAAGGTGTGGGAAACCGTGGTGTGTTCAAATCCTTGTTCTTGGCTAGTCCAAGACAGGAAGTCTGTTGCACAGTTTCATTCAGAAATATAATTTATTGCAGAATGAGTCACGGTCTAAATAGTGCTTCTGTTCCCTGAACTTGCCATTCAGAACCCCAGACTAATTTTGTGTCTATAGTGTCCTTCCATAAGTCGAAACCCTGTTCAGACAGTTGGGCAATAAAGGATGCAGAATAAATCTGTTTAGTGTTAGTCAGCATATTATTCTGTGCAGGTGTAGGTGCAACCTTATAGTAAAATGAGGTTGGGTCAGAAGTGTTAAACCCTGAAAAATACGAAAATTGTTGTGCAAACGTTTTCAAACTACCTTTTGGCTGTGTTGGGCAATTTTTCCATTGGTGGTATGTTAAAACATTACGAGGGATACTCGATTTGTGTAAAAAGTGATGACCATAATGATGATAACAGTACATACTATCAAAGTCAGATGTGTCTTCTAACATTTCATTGCTTGAAAATGCAGCAGATTTTTCTAAATCAGACAGCATATTATTGACAGTTTCAAAATCCCAAACATCAGAAAATGTACTGGAGGTAATGATATCATTTAGAGGAATTTTAAATAAATGTGGAATCTTCAAAAGTTCAGTGGGGCCAAATACATCATAATCAACTTTGTCCCAAACTATACCATCAGGAATTGGAACAGCTGTAATGTTCACAGAAAACAAGTCACTTTGTTCGCGATAAGATGATTTATGAGGCTTCAGGACCAAGTTCACATTAGATACTGCAGAGCATTCTGGGAGATATTTTCAATTTATGAGTAAGCAAAAAACAGTTACAAGGCCAAACCAGGACAGAAAAAACAATATTGCAGATATTATCCAGAGCTGGAGCCAAGGTGATACCAAGTAAGTCTTTTTTAGAAAAGTGTAACATTCAATCATTTGTTGCTTACGGGAAACTGGAGCTGGCATTGTATTGGGTTCACTGGGATCAAGAGAGAAGGTATCAAAATCGATGAAGTAGCCAGATGCAGTTCGATCAATCTTTGGTAGCTCGGCAGGTTGTGTTGAACCTGTTGATGTCTCTTGTCGAGGCATATTGATGTAGACATAGGTGTTTGGCCTAATTGATATTTGTCTTTCAGCTGTGTTTTGAAGTTCTGTTTCCAGAGGAACGAGTTCCATTTCATTGTTGGAAATTCCATTACTTTGAATTGGTGACTCTTCAAATGTAATGAGTCTTTCTGTCTGTACTTCCTTAATGGTAGCAAGAGGAGAGCGTTAGCTACCAAGGAGCCCACGAGGCCTACTATTCAGTATCGGCCACATAGTGTGGTTTGATCAGATAAATGGCGATGAATCTCTTTTCTTTTTTGCCGGCAAGAGGCGGAAGAAGTACTGTTCTTGTTCCTTCGACAGCCAGGACGCGTACAGGCTTTCTATAGGATGGCCCAAATTCTTTTTGTCCTTGATCTTTTCTCTGACCAGAGCCCTGACTTTTGAGATCCAGGCAGGTCTTGCCGTGACTGATTTGACTTCCCCAGTGGTGGTGCGTTTGACCTGCACGCTGCTTAGAAGGGCTCTGGATTCATTCAGATCCTGTAAAACAGCCAATCGTTTATTGATGTCAAATTGTTTTTCATCCTCCGCTGTGCCTTCACAATCGAGATCAGGTACCCACATTCTTGTCCCAAATAGGACTTCATAAGGAGTGACACCCCGTAGAGAACTTCTTGGCTTGTTATTGAGGGCACGCTGTACCCCATATAGGTGATTGACCCAACTACCACCCGAACCTAATACTCTTGCTGTTAAAGACTGCTTTAAGTCCCTGTTTTTACTCTCCACGACCGAATTTCCCTCTGAATTGTACGAAGAGGAGTACCGCAATGCTACACCCAAACCTTCCTTGTAAGCCATAGAGCTAAACACGGGGCCACAGTCAGAATGTAATTTGCCATCTGAGTATGTCCCTATAAAGACTCGCAAATCTTTTATAACAGTTCGAGCATCAGCCGAGCGCTGAGGCCATACCCTTAGGAATCTCGAGCATGAATCCACTGCCACCAAGATATACTTGTAAGCCCCATCCGAATGTAGCGGGCTGCAATGGTCCAGATAGGGACACGATAGTGGTCTGTCTGATATTAGTGAAGGTGTCTGCGCTGGACGTGTCACGGTGGAACCCTTTATCTGCTGACAGATGTCACATTTTAAGACAAAATTCTTCATCTGTTTTGTTAAACCAGGCCAAAAATAGCACTGTTTCAATAATGAAACTGTCGCTATTATCCTGTGTGTACAGAACCTAGACCCTTGTGTGCATCTAGTATTAAACCCAATCTGCGATCCATGTTTGGTATTACTCTATCCCCCACTCTAGGAATCTGAGCATACGGAATGTTGTTTGCATCTAACTTGTAGGGGGATTTGAGTGGAAAACCTTTTGGTAAGGCTGTGCTGTTTTTGCATGAAGCAATGACAGCTACCATTATCTGTCCGTCTATTCTTGTTTTTGAACGAGTGATTTCAGCTACAGAAGCAGTTCTACTGCCCCCTTTGCAGCTTCATCAGCCAATGAATTCCCTTCAATGTGAACGCCATCACGTTGATGACTCAGTGTGTGTATCATGTGAGCTCTTGGTAGTTCGTTTTTCAACTCAGCTACCTGTTCCCATAGCATTTTATGCTTAATTGTGCCACCTTTTGAGTCTTTAAACCTATTTTGACCCCAGTAGTGAAGATATTCGTTGTATGACTGGACACAGTAAAAAGAATCGCACACTATTAGTGCGGGGAATTCTCGATCCATATTTATTGGTGCCAGTAATAGGGCTTTTAATTCTGCCAGCTGAGCCGTGCAGTCTTTTAGAGACTGTGTCTTTGTATCACTGGGATGGAACTTGCCTTCCCGCATATGACCTCTTACAATCGCACAAGCGGCGCTGTATTGCTGTTTACTTCCTATGGCCGGCTGAGCAGATCCGTCAGTGTAAATAATGTATTCATACTGATCTAGAGGCATTATTTCATTTGGGTGAGGATATTCTTGTTCATATTGCAGGAATGTTTGGGTTTTTAACCTTGGCTCATATCTGTATTCTACATCCGTTGCAGTGAGAGAATTAGCCCATTGTATCCATCTTGGATGTAAGGCTTTCAGATTAGGAATGCTTGCCTTTGTAGCAGCCTCTAAGGCTGGTACTGGAGTCACGACAATTATTCATTTCCCCTGAGCCAGTGCTCTTTCTCTTACTACAGTGGTCTGTACTGCTGTCAGTATCTTTTCTGTATAAGCAAAACGTATTTCAGTGTTTGTGTACAAATGTGATTTGTAAGCTATGGATACTGTTTTGCCTTCATTGAAGGTTAGGTAAGTGTACCCAGATTGACCCGCTATAACGAGAATCATCAGATTACATACGTTTACGCGTGTCTGCAAGTGTTTTGAAGCTATCATGTCAGCTTGTAGGAATGAAGGATATCTGTGTGTTCCTGTGTCCAATGCCTAACTGAGAAATCAGGTCTTATTAAGTCGTAGAAAGATTTTACTCTTTCTGCATAATCCAAAATGTATGTTTTGCCAAAGTTTAAAAATCCCAATCCTAACTCGTATCATAAAAATAGGACATTGAGGTGGGCTATTTTCGATTTTTTAAAGTTCAATTTTTGTAGCCCTCAGAAGCAAACCCCAAAATGATGGTGCTCACCCTGGTCAAGTGATCCTGTAAATCATCATCCGTCAGATAAATTTCATCTACATAGGGCAATGCCTCTTCATCCAAATTCTGAATTAATTCTGTTACCCTAGCGTTGAACAACCCGGGGATATTCCTATACCCTTGTGGGAGTCGACAAAATTGACCCTGTGAACCTAGCGCTGAGAATGCTGTTAAGTACCTGCTTTCAGGTGCTATATTTTGGCAGAAAAATCCATTGGAGATATCTAGTGTTAGTTTGAATTTTTTCTGCATTAATACGGCACTGTATGTATTCTTTACGGCAAATGTTTTTGTGCATGTGTTGAGATGTCTATAATCTAAAACTAGACAGTATGAATTGTTGGGTTTCATTACGGGAAACAAAGGATTATTCATTGGAGAGGTGCAAGTTTCTATTACACCCTGGTATTCAAGTTGATCTAAGATCTTCCTGACCTGTTTTTTTTGCTTCTTGTTTTATTTGGTACTGTCTCTGGGGAGTTGGACTAGTTTTTACTGGGATTATATGATGAGGTGACTCAGCATCCCACCCAACATGGTTGCGATAAAGTGCAGGAGCAAGGGCTACCGCCCACTCCTGCGCGTATGTGTGTTTTAAGTATATTGGAACATGGTCGGAAAAAGATGGTAAAATTACTGTTTCTACCTTTGGGCAATCCATGAAAATTTCAGGCGGCCAATCTTGTTCAGCTAAAAGTATGTCATAGCCATGAGTCAAGTTCTCCCAGAAGAGACCTTTAACTTTTCTGGGTTTATCCCCCTCCATTTGGAGTGTTATTTCATGTAACCGATGTGGGACACTTACCCTCGTATCAGGTGTTTCCACTGTGATGTGCTCATTCAACTCCGCTGTCACCAGAAATTCCATCAGGTTCTGGCGAGCTATTGTTACTTCTGCTGCGCTTTCTAGCACCATCAGAGCCCATTCCCCATTCAGTAGTTGAGTCCTCAGTATTCTGGGCATGTCTAACTTTGAGACATGCGACCGTCTTCTTTTTAAATTGAGGTTTAGATTGTGGTTTGTCTTCTTTTTTTAGAAGTGTAGCTTGAAGCGCGTGGCATGTCTTGTGACTTTGTACGCTCTTCTTGTCTGTGTTCTGACCGTCCTTCTCTCTCTGAGTTTCTTGGTGAACCCTGAAAGGAACAAGAGGATTGTGTATCAGTATCCTGATACCTGTCAGGTTTTTTAATGTTATCTCTATTCCTGAGATTGTATCTCCTTTCGGAGCTCTCCTGCTGAGGAGACCCACTCCTAGATAGAGATCTATTTTCTCTAATCTTTTTATTTTTATTGTTATTATTCCATTTATTCTTAGAAAAATCAGGTGCTTGCTTTGTGTTATCCTTCTCAGTACCACCCATCAGTTGAGGTTATGTTGCTCTAGCTCCCTAGCTCCCAAACTATCTCTGCCTAATTTAGCATAGGTGTCAGTGATAATTTTAGGTAATTCACGTTCCTTTTGTAAAGGAGTGAAATCCCTCAGGCATTGGCGTATTGCTACTGCTGCTGCATCCCCTTTGATATTAGCTAATATATTAGCTGATACTTGGGCAAAATTACCTAATAATTTCATCCCTAAGTTCAGAGCAGGTTCTGCTCCATTTGTCTTAATACATCTGGTATTACTGCTAATGAAGGGATACCATGAGTACTGGTATATATATGGCAGCGAAAACTGTACCCCAAGTGGTACAATCCTCTATCTGGGGAGCTATCCCCATTGGCAAGCAGATTGTTAGCATTCTGTGTTTTTCTTGAGGGCTTGTGTGTGGAAATACTGCCACTAGCTGTGTTATTTTTTGGGCTATCCAGATTGGCATTTGCTCACGTTTAGTGGGCATTTTACCCATAACTGCGTATAACGTTTGTGGAGTAATTTTAGTTGTTGAACTCTGAACTTGATATGTTTGTGTAGCTCTTGTTGGCTGAAGTGCCCAGAATGGGCATCCCAATGCCCCCACCCTTCCCTGCCAAAGAAGGCAAAAGACTTTCTGCCCCCCAGGAGGCAGATGGGGATATTAGCCCCTGATCTGCCCACGGGGGGGGGCAGGAAGCCCACTAGGCACCATGTTTAAAAAAAATATATATTTAGTGGTGGGGGCTGCCCAGAATGGGCATGCCAATGCCCCCACCCAAAAAAAAAAATGGTAGTCTTTCTGCCGCCCCCGGAGGCAGATAGGGCAATAGCCCCTTACCTGCCCCCCCCCCCCCCGGGAGGCAGAAAGCCCACTAGGAACCAGGGATTTTTTTTCTCCAAAGTTCAGGGTGGGTGCTGCCCAGAGTGGGCATGTCAATGCCCCCCCCCAAAAAAATGCCACAGTCTTTCTGCCCCCCGACCCCCAGGATTTTTGGTTTTCTGACGAAAGTCTGCTTATCCCTGAAAGCTGGGAAGATGGTGATTTCAGCACCACAAAACCTTTGTTGAAACCATTTGCAGGGAAAAAACCAGAGGCTTTCATCTGTAGCCCTTTTTCCCATCCCCCCCCAAAAAAATTGCTGTATTTTGGCTAATTTCTGGGTCCCCTCTTGGGGAATCCACAAACCCTGGGTACCTTTAAAATCCCCATGATGTTGGAAGAAAAGGACGTAAATTTGGCGAGGATACCTTATGTGGTCAAAAAGTTACAGTGGCCTAAGCGCGAACTACCCCAAATAGCCCAAAAAAAGGCTTAGCACAGGGAGGAAAAGGCCTAGCAGTGAAGGGGTTAAAAAGTACAGTGTAAGGACTCTGCATATCAGGAATGTGTTCCATAAAAACTATCTTAATGTCTCGTCTGTGTGCCTTGCTCACAGAACCACACAGTCCCTGTCAAGGTGCATTTTAATTGAAGTATGACACCGATCAAGAATAACAATGTAGCACCAATGCATGTCAAATTGCTACATGTCTATGTCACCCTATATGTCAAAATCCACTCACCCTCATCTGTGTCTTCATATGTGACATACAGATAACAGTAGCCTACAGTGATCACAGTCCTGGTGTGAGATGGCCATTACACATTGACGTGCCTGGAAACCAGTCCTTGCGGAAAGTCAACAGTGGCAGTGAACAAATATGCAGTCATGTCTGTAAACATCCTTACACAAACAAGGGCATCCAATCACCCTGAGCAGAACAGCATGTATCATCCAGGTGTCCATTACAGTGGTACATTCCCATGCACACATCCCCGTGCCAATCTCACTTGATGTGATGTTGGGGTGTTTATAGGGTCTTAGCACCACTAAGAAGCCAGTGTAAATAAACAGCCATGTAATCTAGCCCCACTTACACACTTCACGTGGTGTGAAAGGTGAGTTTAATGGGTGTTGTTTTGTCTGTTCACCCTGCAACACCCATAGAAAGACACGCTGCCCTATACTCGCAACGTTGAAGCCAATAGGACTCCAGTAAGCAATGTATGCAAGGAAAACCATGACCCTAAAAATGCAAAAATTAAAAATAAAACTCAATTGCCAACACATTTGCTGTTGACATGTGTACTGCATTGTGCAGCACACATAGAAACATAAATGTGTCAATCATTGCAATGTGCCTGAAAGGGTCTCTCCTTCAACATAAACATTCTTGCCCTGAACACAGACACACTTGCACTACCCTGCTAAGGTGCCTGTCTGTGTGCCACACTGACAAATCAAGTGCCAGTGCATGATGAAACGCATGCCTAAACATAAACAAGCTGCAGGCCTCTGTCACTGAAGTGGATGAGTGCGGAATCAATGATGTAAGTTGGCCTCACTCTGTCACTTCATCGTATACATGCACACACTGACGTAAGAAAGACGTCTGCAGTCCAACTATGCACAAATGTCCCAACCTTGGCCAAGAGCCATATGCCCTTCAGCTTGCAATATCTCACCGTTGTAAATAAACATAAGTGCAAGGGTCACTGGGTGAAAGGAATAAGGGACAGTAAAACAGAAGCAGTATCATACCTGCATATCAACGTGCATCAATCAGAATGTCATTAGTCAATGTGATTTCGCAACATTCAAATGGAACTACACAGTTTGGATCATGGCAAATCAAGCATATTTACCTTCCCATATCATGTGGCACATCACATCAACCCTGATCTCAACACCATGTTAGCCCTACTCATGTCACAATAACATTCATGTGGCATTGCCAACATCAAGGTTTGGTAGCATGCAATACACACATTCAAAACTAAACAATCAGAAAAAAGTTTGTAGTGTAATGAGTAGGGGTGACACAACCACAAAGCACTGTACAGATGCATAAATCTGAACCAATCTGCATTGTTAACAAAGTGGCACAACCTGCACCACTGTCACTACTGAACAGTGGACACAACTGGTGCAGCATTGGTGTTGAAGTTGGCCACTCACATTTGGCATACTTGTAAACTGTGAGAAAATAATTGACAACTCTAATGTCACATCAGTGATGTGGTACAATGAGTCACTATCCTGCATGTAATAGGTATCTCCTCTAAAACATTTTGAACGGACATTGACATGCAGTCTGCTTGTAAACTGATTAAATGCATGATCATACTTGAGACACATATACAACAGCATCTCACCTTTACATTGCAGAGGGAGAAACATCACCTCCTGTACAGCAGCCTGTCCCACTCTTCAATGATGAAGATGAGGACATCTCAACCATCAACCAGGACACCCTCCAAGAGCTGCTGAACTCCATTGGCAGTCCATCTCCGGAAGCAGAGACATCCAGCAGCGTCGTGGAAGCTCCCCCCCATGCACAAATCATGCAAGCAAGCACCTACCACCACAGCTGTCTCCCCGGACCTTGAGGACCCACATGTAAAATTTCAATGCTGTGCAGTAGGGGTCCGGCAGGAGATGGCTGGTCAGGTGCGGGTGGAGTGTGACAGCTTAGCGGCCAAACTAGATGGGGTCCGTGGGTGTCTCAGTCCCATTAGGGACCACCTAGAGTCTATCACAGGCACCCACAGTCCACTCCATGCTCTCCAGCATTCCATGGCTGACGTAGCTGGAGTACTGACTCAGAGACTAGAACAACTGTCCAGTCAAAGTGGCTCCAGCGATGTCCCCAAGAAGTTGCATCACATGAGAATGGTCATGGAGAACATGGAGCAGATGCAGGCCTCACACTTGGCAGCCATGGCTGCATACCACACAGACATTGCTGGAGTCTTGCAAGCCCTGCAGGTAATCATCACTGCAGTGCTGCCTCAACCTTTGGCACAGATGAATGCTGCTTCACCTTCTACATCCACATCTCACCCCCCTAAAGTGTCACAGCCCCACAGTGCTCCAGCCAACCGACCATCACTCACACAGGATGCACATGACACATCAGAGGAAGAAGATGTGGATGAATCAACAATCTTGCGAAGAAGTCAGCAGTAGCATTCATCTCTGTCAAATGGACTGTTACTGCTTTGAACTGTGCCTACCATCATGCCCTGGAACTTCAGCTTCCACTGTCCCATGAATGACTCTGCTACACTCACCTTGGACTTTGATATGGATTGCCAATTTTGTGCTGTTCCCAATGACACTGCAATCAGCCGGCTGACTGAACTCTGCCTCTTCCTCAACATGTCTCTGCACATGTTTCCCCCTGGATACACAATGGTGCGTTGTTGAACAAAGAACTGGGCCAGTCTACTAGCTCAGATACTGCACATGTAAATACAATTAATTGAGTCACTAAGCGGTGTGTTGCCTGTGAACAAGTTGTTTTCAATGTCCCAACAAAGCATGTTCAGGGTAGCCATTACTACTAATCAAGGAACATTTGTCAAGGTGAATATGATAACTCTGTGTCCATGATAGGCATTGTGAGGGCCTGACACATGTGAATTAAGCAATGCTCTGATCTCTAAGACAACACTGTCTCAGTAAAAAATAAATTAGTACATGCCATGATGTTGGTCGTGACTTGCAACAACACTCAAGTCAGTGTAAAGCCACATGAAGTGCCTACAAACAATAAGTGACAAATATATACCTAGAAGAACTATACATATTCAATGTGTAGGGCATTGTTTGAAAAGATGTATGTCGTGGCATGACACATGTACAGACAGTTCAATCAACATGTCACATATTCACAAAAATTCCATCAATCATAAAGAAGAGGAATGCTATAGGAAAGCATAGCTCAAAATTGATAATGGTTCAAATACGTGCACAGGTTAGCTGTAACGTACATCACTACATCCCTCGTCCAACACTTGCCAATTTTTTCACAGTGTTGTCCACAAAGTATAAGTCTGTGTAGAAACGTGTAAAGAGGCCTCAGGATGACTTGTGAAGAATGCTAGGCATACATCCCCTGCACACCCATGTGGAAACTTAAGACGTTGTGTGGACCAGTGTAATCAAAGATATTACAAAGTATCCCAACACCATACCCACAGCAGTCAACCAATGCTGTGCAGAGCACAAAGCATGCAGTGCATCCTGTGTGAATCTGTCCAAGTAAAAAAAAACACATATGGATATTTTTCCTCAGAGCAATAAAAAACAATTTCTCCAAATTAATTTTGTTACCCTAAACATCAATCAGTTTGTTTAAAACACATTTAAAATGAGGTCTGTTGGTAGCCTGTCCCTTGAAGATGCAGTAATCACATTTGTAGACATTCTCCTTGATGGGTGGGGAGATGCATCTGTCGTAATCCACTACCAATCCAACAGGATATGTCCACACAGCAAAAATGAATGACAGCACAAAGCATCAACTATTGGAAATTTATTTTATAAAAACACTCTTAAAATACTTAACTAATTAAACTTACTAATCGTAAACTACACTAACCTAACATGTGCTAATATAAAACTACACTAAACTAACTAGCTTACCTAAGACTATACACATAACAACATATGTTAAACATCAACCCACCAATCCCCTTACGGCAGATCTGGGGCAGCACAAAGACACATTAACCTATACATCAACTAACTAAACATACATACTAAACAATTATATTTTTTTTGTATTTTTAATTTTTTTTTATTAACAAGTCCAAAAACACATCAACCCTCACCCAAAGGAAAAGGAAACTTGAACTAAAGCACTAAAAAGAGATTATCAAAAAGAGTAAAAAGCTAAACACACCTAACACTATTTAATCACTACACTAAATCTACATTTGACACTAACTAACTAATACATCTATTAACAGGATGGGAAATAGGAGAGGAGAAACGTTGGACTGGACAGTGTGGGAAAATGAACAAGCATTGTCCATCAATAGGAGAGACCCAGGGCCCCCTTTATGTCCATGAGGTGGCCCTTAATGTCATCATTGTCCTGTTCAAGTCAGGCCACACGAATGTTCAGGTTAAACATAAGCCTCCTCTCCCTCTTTGTGAGGACCGACCATTCTCTAAGTCTTGCAGCTCTGGAGGATGTCCCCGCTTGTGCAGTCTGTGAGGGAGGTAGACGTAGGGTGGAAGATGTGTGTGCCGCACGTGGAGCAGCTCCTGATTGACCGGGGACAGCTGACCTTTTACTTCATGTTGGCTGAGGAATTCCTGATGGTCCAGCGATTTGGTGGGGCTGGCTCTGTTGTGTTGTTGCGGCAGGCAGGGAGGCGTGTTTTTTACCAGCATTCATTGTACTGTCTGTGATGGACTTCCACCTGCCTGCAGCCCTTTCCTCCAGGTATCTCTTGGCCATTGCATTGTACCCCTTAGCCACACGCCTGATGTGCTGGTGACGTTCCTTCCGCAGTCGGATCTGATGCTGCTCCTCCGGGGACATATTATCTGAAAAAATGAAATGATACATGTCATATTTCCGGAGTCCAAGTGCATTATGGCATAATGCATATTTGCCACAGCTATAAATAAGTAGACATAGGTTATCTGTACATCATCAAAAACAACTTGCAACTAGACACATAACCTGAGAAATCATGAACACATCATAGCCGTAATCAGAATAAGATGTTAATGACAACATTGTTATTCATGTGCTAGGACAAGGCAGGCACATAGTGCAGTGACAACAGTTGGATTTCTGTTTACAATTTGGCCCTGCAAAAGAAAAAGAATTGAGGCCAACAGGGGGAGTACATTAAGTATGAAGTATAACAGGCCCATAGCAGACCCTGGCATTCTAACTACACAAAGACAGCAGGCTGCACAGTCTGCAATTAAGTCAGTTGGCTAATCACAACAGTGTTTGTCATGTAGAACATTTGAGGAAATGGAAAATCATTGTATTAGTGAGCCATTGGAGGTGTCACCACAGATATACAACATGATTACATCATGTACACATGTACTTGCCAATCTGTGTAAGAATGCCTACATTTTGACATGCATTCAAGGAAAGAGGGCATATGTGGCATGAATCTCTGTGTGCAAGTATCAACCAGCTCTGCACATTTCTGTGCCATGACCCAATGGGACAGCAAATCTGCTGCATGTGAAGCACACAATTGTCAGGACTGTTTTTAAAACAATGGCAGTGTGAACACATTTATGGTAGTGCAACTGAAAGCACAATTGCCAAAAAGTGCTATGTTGTCTGACTTTAACACATGTTAGTCAATGTTACGCAAGGATCACCATCATGTACCTGATCTATCAGTGAACTATTGTGTATTTCTGTGTAACACATTTATATGACCAACTAGTAACATGTGAATTTGCAGTACTGTTGAGCATGTCACAGTGAATAGCATATAATAGACATTATTTACACACAGTATGAAAATCAAAAACTCCACGTTTTTGAAGGTGGCCCTGTGTGAATGGTTCTGTGTGATGATGATGAGTGCGCTTAGCAGTGTAGCAATTTCAAACACTCATCAACTAAATACAGTGTGAAAGGATGTCTGATGCATGAATTGAGATTGTCATACTCTTATTTTCTCATGCATGCTTCGGCACAGAGTCTGCAATAGTCTGTTCAAGACTATGTTGTGATTACAATATTTTCTAGGACTACCGATGCTTGCTCATTTGCATCAGCATGGAAATGATTCACAGGATTCATCATCAAATAGACAGGTATTTGATGTGACAGATTCATGTACCAATAATATATGTTACATATCTTAAGAGTGTTCCTGAAAACTTTGTTGATGTTTCATCATGTCATTCAGCCATCTGTAACACATAATCATGGTGTCATTGTGGTAATGTGACATGCTCTCTGAACAACTAACTGTCAATGTCAACTGGAACTGCTATTAGACAGGACAATTACCAACATGCACATTATTGCTGTGTGTCAACGTGTACCAGGTCTATTCATACACATCTACATCATTACTCAAATGTATCTTCTCAAATGTGTACACTCTGGGATATACCTACAATGCCTGGAGTGATGCACAAAGTTAGGATTGATGGGCTCTTCATTCATTTGCTCACTACCTATCATATCCATCAGTAAAACTAATCATCTGTCTGAACATTGTAACTAAATCACATATTAAATTCAATGTGTCGTGAGTACACACAGACACAGCTTATGTAAAAACACTGGGGGATATGTACAAGGAAGTGGCGGAGAGAGGCGTTAGCCGTCATGGCTTTACGTCTCTCTCACTGCCACTTGTGAAAAGCAAGGCTGAACCATTTTGCGTGCAGGGGAGGATTGTTCATGTACAGGAAGGGGGACCTTCCTGTACATGAACAATCCATGGCATTTTGTCTTTACCATGTGTGCTGCACAAGGCAGCACACATGCAAAGGCAAAATCTAGGAGAAATAATGCATTTTTCCTTTTTTAGCCAACTTAAGACCAGGTTTTACCTAGTCAAATATATTGTGTGTTGTCGTGGAACGCCCACCGTAACACCCACTGCCCACCCCTTTCACTCTAACCACAGCTTGAAAGTGGGCCTCATTTACAAGGCATCGTTAATCCACGTATGTGGCTTAACGCTGCCTTTTAAATAAGGCTCAACCCCCATTGCCACCACAAAGTTGATAAAAGTGATGTTGTGGTGGCCATATGGGCTTGTACATATGCCCCACTGTTTTATGGTGACACAGTTGATGCCATGGGGGCAAATATCATATGGTGATGGTAGTACATTCTAGTTAGTTTTCAATAACATTGTATATGGGTTTTTGTCAATAGTTCATGTCTGAATGCCACATAACTTTGCATAATGATAATCAACAGCAGATGTGACATGTTTAGTGGAACAAACTTATCATCATATACAACAGTCTCCACTTAAAATAGGCTGCTGCAGATATGGAACACTTAAACAATCATGCCAGGGCACATAGATGTTTGTGATGCTGTGTGATTGGCTCTATGACATGGTTATGACATTACCCACATCATGGACTCTGTGCTTGCACATAGTTAGGGTGTTGTGAATCATATGAGCCGTTGCAACATCATGTCACAAATGTCAATTCTGTCCTCTAGCATCACATGTTGCTGATGTGCATTACCCTTGACTTCATTTGCATCATCAAACCAGAGGTGATTTTCATATAATGCACATCCACACTGTGTACTTCAACATACAGGGCCTGTGGCATTGCTTACATTTGTCAACACATATAATCCAAAGGTAGGGGCGATACACTGACCTGTAGCTTGTGGGTCCATGAATTCATCCACCTCTCCTTGTGTGATCAAGGGTCTTCCTGCTGTTGAAAAATTGTGGAAAGTACAATAAATGTCATTGATATCACATTTTGCAACAATCACATACATCATTGATGTTTTCAAGATACAATTACAGTCATTGTAATGGTCATGTGTGTTGCCATGTTACATAGATTTTGCAATATGCTAAGCCTGTCTTACCCACAACTAACCCTGGGCCAAATACTTCGCTACACTCATGGAGCATGCAAAGTTTGTGCTACTACGCACATTGCACGTAGCAGAATGAAAAACTGTGCTAATTGACGTAGCAGCAGTATAATAAACACCTACAAATGCTTTGATAAAGCAATTTTCTATGCTAAAAAGCATATAACCAATTCACAAAAGTAAACTTTGACAATAAAAAATCAAGCAATGAGAGAGGTGATGATTTTGGGGTCCCCCGTAACCTAGGGGAGGACCAAGCAGATGCCTTGAACACAAAAAGCATATCATGTGAACGATTCAGTGGTGGTCCCTTCCTCCTAGGACCACCCCAAGCACAGTTATGGGCAAAAATACAATCCCAACCAAAGGCCCTGCAAAGCATTATGGGACGAGATTAGCAGTGGGCAGTGAATATTATAGTGTCCAATATCAAAATAATTCTACAAAGAGCTGCAGTTCAACTAGTCGTTACTAGATGTCCCTCACGAGTCAAATGCAAAAGCATTGAAATTATTAATACATCAAGCTGCAGTTCCACTAGTCGTTACTAGATGTCCCTCACGAGTCAAATGCAAAAGCATTGAAACCCTTTCATGAAGCTTTTGCATTTGACTCGTGAGGGACATCTAGTAACGACTAGTGGAACTGCAGCTCTTTGTAGAATTATTTTGATATTGGATACTATAATATTCACTGCCCACTGCTAATCTCGTCCCATAATGCTTTGCAGGGCCTTTGGTTGGGATTGTATTTTTGCCAATAACTGTGCTTGGGGTGGTCCTAAGAGGATGGGACCACCACCGAATCGTTCAAAAGATGTGCTTTTTGTTTTCAAGGCATCTGCTTGGTTCTCTCCCTAGGTTAGGAGGATCCCAAAATCATCACCCTCTCACTGCTTGTTAATTTATCATTTTCACTTTTGTGAAATGACTATATGCATTTTGAAACAATATAAAGACAGAGATATTTATTTTATCTTAACTTGTACTGTGCAAGATGCTTTTGGCAATTATTGCACAGTGCAGTCAAGCACACAGCTACGCACTATGCAATTTGCATAGCTACGTGTAGTTCAAAATGTACTTCGCGTAACTACGTGTAGTGCTACTACGCAAACTACGCCCAGGGTTACCCACAACACATGTCAATCTAACACTGGTGGCCTAATGGACATCCATGACACAGTCTAAGTGACATAACATACAACGACCAGCCCCACTGCTTCATGATAGTAAAATCGACTATCATACCTGAATAGATGTGACATTTGAGGGCAAAATTAGTTTTTTAAATACACACAGGTATGTAACGGTCTTTGTCATGTTGGTGACCCACATTGTGTAACTCACACAGATTGTCAGCCAGTTGATCATGTGAAGTGTACCAAACAAAAATGATGTTGGGGCGGCACATTATGTCATGACAGGGAAGCTATGTTGCCAATTGGCAATTTCAATGATGTGTGTGTATATCTTGATCTCAACATGATTGGTGTCCTGTGCATTCATCCTCTGATGTGATATGATGTTGGCCATATACTTACCACCTTGCATCCTAACAATGATTCCAAGGTGATCCATTAGGTCACCCTCACGGCCATCACAGTCCTGCCACCAGTGCTTCCATTTCTGGACAGTCCTGTCCACTACAAACATGTTGAGCATCTTCTCCCGGATGTGCTCCCATCTCACTTTGCGTATTTTCACATCATACCCCTGTAGGATGTATCCCCCAGCCTCAACCATCCTGGGCAGGGAAAATTTAACAAGCCAGAGGAAGGCCCCCAAGACCCGCTCAAACATCCTGCCCTCCCTACCCTGACTCAACATCCCCAAATACAAACTTTCCACCAGGCAATTCAAAGAAAAACCCACAGTCAACCCCTATTAACTATTAAACTATACAATGAAACCCCAGAGACGTACACCCCACAAAACAATCAGACAGTCACAATTAACACGTAGGGACAGAACACAGGACTTAACAAGGACAGTATGCACAGTACACAACACACAGAACTCTCTCAAACACACCAAGACCAGCAGACACCTTCCAAAACCTCCACAACACCCAAAAGACAGTAACAGTGTGGCTGAAAGAGAAAGTGAAAGTGTACTGTACTCCTTCATGTGCCAGGATGCAGACTGACATAATTTCCATCCCGTTTTCTTGTTTTGTGACGATTCTTCTAACGCCTAGGGCTGAGCGTGAAGATTTCATGTGTATATCTGTATTTAGCTGGCATTTTTCATGCCAGAAATGGAAAATGTTGCCGCAACGTTGTTTGCAGATATTCTTTTTATCACTTATTGATACATGATCAATATATGTACCATTTAATGAGATTTATCTGGACTAAGCACAATAGGTATTGGTGATGTGATCTGTGTGTTGTACTTTTGTGTGTTGTATCTGAAATGTACATGTATGAGTGGTCCTGAGCCATTAGGAGGCACTATTTACTCACATTGGTGTCTGTTCATGACTGGACATGTGCATACGTAGACCCATGCCAGTGTGTCACACATTAGTGTTGGCATTGGTGGTATGTGTCACTACATGTGAGCCTATGACATCACACATTGCTGTGATGTTTGTGGCAGTATGATGGTCTTGCTACACAAATGTACTTGACCAACAAGCAGTCACTACTTGTCTATGAGATCTGCAAAGCAGCATGCAATGCACAGCTATGGCTGCACATTCACATTTGAGTGTATGAATAGCTGGAGACACAGTGGGTGACATTGATGACAGTCTGTGCTACGGCACTCATGGCTTCATTTTCACAAAATATATCTATGCATTTCTTGCATGTGCTTTGCATTACATGGTCTCTGGTCAGTCTCCATTATCAATATTACCTGAAATGCTAGGCAAGATGTTTCATGGTGTAAGTATGTTCTTGTGCATGCAACATCACAAGCAAAGTCCTGCATGTCAGCAATGTGCTCATATTATCAGGTATGTTAAAATTTGTTTTGAATGGACAGATACCATTGTGAGTTAGTTTTGGTGTTGTGTGTACACATATTATTAGTACCCTATGGAATACAATATCATACAGACATCTCAGATAATACATACTTAAACATTTGTAACAGATAGCATAATGGAAGTGAAATGTCTGATGTATGCATTGCTCTACATGACACATTGAGCCATGTACAAGCATATTTGAGACCCAGCTTCACATGTGAACATGTCATTGTTACTTTGAAATGCCAAGGCTGCACTTTGCATGTCACAGTCATTGCAGAAGCAGAAGTAACAATGCCTGTTTGCACACGCAGTCCACATGGCCTGTGGATCATGCTGTGCCTTTGTATGAGACCCTGGTCTCTACACACAGATACTGCTGAGTTCCAACAGAGTGACTGGGATGTCAATGCCTGCATTGTGTGTGATATGGTGGTCCCATTTCCTTGACCTTATTGCATGAACTATGAACATTACATGATGACAAGTCTTGCCATTTTATTGTTTTGACATCAGTGACATGCAAACTATGCCTGTTGCAACTTGTTGTGTTCATAATTGAAGGCTGCTTCTGGTAATGTACAAATGTTAGTGTGCATTGCAGGACACAACCAAAGAGTACACTGATGTTACAGGGTAGACATCCTATCTGTTTGAATGTCATCTCAACGTATTTAAGCAAGAATATGTTGCACAGCCCGTCACAGTCAAGAATGCGGCCCATCTGCTCTACAAGACTTGTGATGAAGGTGACCTGTGATGAGGCAAATTAGAGTGGCCACTTGCATCACCTGCATCAGTATTTAGAACTGCATAGTTTGCAATCCATGGTGTACCTTGTGTTTCATTAGCTGTGCTAAACAAGGATTATGCTTGCTTTGCTGAGTCAGTGAGTCAGAGAGAGTGTTCTATATTGACGGCTGCTGTAGTATAGAGTTGTTAATAATGGTTGTGAGTGAAGGAGAGGAGGACCTGGGGTTGTATTTGCAGATTATCCTGGTAAGACCTGCTTGTACCTAACATTTTTACATGGACAATATGTGTCATGTGATCTGCTTGCAAATCTTGCCATTCAAGAGGTAAACATGTGTTGCATCCTATCCACAACTCATGTTATTGAGCACTTTGTTGTATGTTGTGTAGGCCCGGGCGGAAAACTACACTATGCTCGCGTAGTTTGCGTAGTTTGCGCAACTACGCGCTACGCGAATTGCACGTAGCACAGTGCAAAAACGCGTAGCGTAGCATAGCGGTCATTTTTTGCTTGCTCGTGGTCCTCAACGTCAAGTTGGCGACCGCGAGCGAGCAAAATGACATCCCGGCGAGACTTTTTCCTCGTTCGCGATCAGCAACATCAAGTTGCCGATCGCGAGCGTGGAAAATAAACCTCCCGGCGAGATTCTCAACTCGGGGAGGTCAGGTTTCTCATTGCGAGTGGTCGCGTATGCTCGCGACCACTCGCGATGAGAAACTACCAGTCCGCGTTGAGAAAATTGCCGCTCGAGTACAAATCTACTCGAGCGGCAGAAAACGACCGCTTGCACTGTGCAAGATGCCGTTTGCAATGATTGCACAGTGCGGACAAGCATCCGGCACTGTGCAATCATTGCGAACAGCATTTCCTACCGCACTACGCAGTTCGCGTAGTGCTACGCGTAGCTCGCGTAGTGCGAAGTGCACTTCGCGTAGCTACGCGTAACGCTACTACGCGAACTACGCCCAGGGTTAATGTTGTGTTTACATGGATTATTGATGTTCTGTCAACTGCTATATGTGATGGCTGAGTGGCACATTTTTTTTGTTACCTTTCACTTGACAGATATATGAACTTTTGACGTAATAAAACAACCATACAAGACTTTTGTGTATTGATATTTTATTAGACAATTTGAGAATCTCTTATTTTTTTATAGAAACATACACGTGAAATGATGTTTGTTTCCAGTGATTAAGTAAAAAAATTACATATTATTTGGTCTCTTCTTGCTGTTCCAGCAGCAGAAGGTGTGGTATGTTTAGCATCTGCCTCTTCGTCATGGCCATCATATGGGTTGTCCTGCTCCTCTTGGTCTTCGTCCAAAGGCGTGTTTGTGCGTACACAAATATTGTGCAGAATGCAACAGGCCATTATGATCTTGCAGACAAGTTCAGGATGGTACAGGAGTCTGCCCCCTGATACATCTAGGCACCGGAACCTGGATTTGAGGACTCCAAATGTCCGTTCAACTATGGCCCTTGTGCGTCCCAGTGCAATGCTGTAGTCTCTCTGGGCCTGTGTGTGTGTCACTCTGAGGGGCATCATCAGTCATGGCCTGAGTGCATATCCTTGATCACCTGAAACAGATTAAAGAGATATGTGTCTATTACTATATGTGCCCACTGTGTTTACAGTGTGCCTTTTTTGGTGTGTGTGCATTGTGCAAGTTTGTACTTTCTGGTTTTTTATGTTGAGTTTCCAACAATTTACCAGCATCTGTGAAATGCACTTGCCTATACTTGACAGACTATACATCACCATGTTGTCATTGTCCGGGTACTCTGTATTGCCTCCTTGTTGTGACTGTCAGGATGTATGGGTCAAAGAAAAGGCACATGATAGTTTCTTTACCGGCCTGTTGCACAAACAAAACGTATCCTGTACACATATTGTGTAGGTTGCCCCATTGACACCTGTTACTGAGAGGGCTTCCACCTTGACTTTTGATTGAATACTATGTTGGTACATCATCTGGGGGCACCATTGTTAGTCATTGTGCTGAGGGTAACTGAGAGTAAAAAAACCTTGTCTGCTACACGTTGGACTCATTGTGGGATCTTTACATACAGCTTGCAACTAAGGTGGGTCAGTGTCTTGGTGACAGTGGCACTGCTACCTGGTGTTCTTGACTTACTGTGACATTTGAAGACAACATACATATGCATTGATATCCTTGTGCATGAGTTGACTTAGACTCTGCATGTATGCATGTTGTGGTATGACAAATCAATTTACACTTGTGTGTGTCTGTTCCGAAACTACACACATTATGATTTTTTTTTTTTGTTGCATCAGATTGCTACACACCACCAGGGGATACATGTGGATGCACAAAATGTGTTGAGAATGTGATGTGTATAGTTTATATGCTCTTCCTATGCATGAACCATTCTGTAACAACACAGACTGATGTTCTAAGGAACCTTCAGCAATACTTGCAGAGCCATGATGCAGATACACCCATTGCATGGTGCATGGCTGAGTGTGTTTTTGCATGTCAACTAATTGTGCACATTCACAAGTTAGAGCAGGGGGAACTGTCATCTTGTACATATGGTACATGTGTTGATTTCAATATGTATGTGGCACAGCAGAAACACATGTTCTGTGTCATGTACTGCATTGATTAATAAAAAATTTGTCTGATGAGTTCTGCTAAATCTATGTTCGAGTATGCCATAGTACTTTGTGTGATATTTTCATGGCTCTTCTCTTGTTGGGCTGTCTTCCAAATGTCATGATTAATTTGCATTGTGTGGTTGTGTATATAGTTTGAGCATGTTCCAAAGCATGTCGTATTACATTTTCTACCTGTACATTGTCTCATATTTGAGCTACATGCTTGTGTACTTGAGGTGTGTGGTGTGTTCAGTTTTTACTTACCAACAAGCAGTCCATTTCCATAAGTGCCATTCTCAAACCGCTGGTTGATGACCAATTGGTGAAATATGTATGAGTCATGCACACTGCCAGGGAACTTTGCAACAACATTGATGAACAGGCCCAGGTAGCCCACAATTGCCTGAACGTTAATGGAACATATGTGCTTCCTGTTTCTGTATATATGTGCAGTGTCCGCAGGAGGCACCAGTAGAACATGGGTGTAGTCAATTGCCCCCAGCGAATGCGGAAACCCAGCAATGTCATAGAAGCCTTTTTTGTTGTCAAGTGTTGGGGAAGTGAAGGTGCTGTGGCATCAGGCTGATAATGGCATCCAAGACTTTGACGAGGAACCTGGAGAAGGAGGACTGTGAGACTCCACCCACTCTGCCAGTGGTTGGTTGAAAGGTACCAGAGGCCAACATATGCAGCACTGCAAGTAGCTTTGTCTGAGGAGGGATGTTTGTGCAGCGCTGCATGGCGCCTGCAGCCTTGGTGTGATCTGTGTGAGTATGCTTAAGATGGAGGTCCTTTTCAACCTGTAGTGGGCTATGACATCCTCTGGCCGGAGGTCTATCAGGGTGATGCGTTGCCGGTACACATGCTCTCTTCTTTGGCACTGCCTCTGTGGTGTTCCTGGTGGCGGTGGCAGTGGTGGTGGTTGTTGTTGTCTTCTTGGAGCTCCAAGCTGCAAGAGTAGTACCTCCATGGCATCATTAGGTGAGCAAATGAGGGTCTGGGAATGTCTCCCTTATGTACAGGTGTATTTGCACCATTTTTTAGACCAGCTTTTTTCTGGTCTTAAAATCCAGCTGCTACCTGGCTTTAGCGTGAGTTTTTTTGAAGTATCGCCGGACCTGTAAATCATTGTAAATATCGCGAACTAGGCTTTGCAGGAAATTTTACACGTGAACGTCCACCCTGCATCTCATTTTCGTTAAGTCCTGTTAACAAAAGTGGCGATCCGAAAAATGCACGTTTACGCAAGGAAGCTGCCGCTTACTGCGGTTAGCAGGAACTTGTAAATACGGTGATAAAAAAAGCCGCCGGAGCATCAAGAAATTGACGCCAAGGCGGCGTTAACTCCTTGTACATATGCCCCAAAGGATTTTGTGATCACATGTGGGAATTGCATTATTTATAATCCAGATTCATTTCAAAACTAAGGATCGATATACAAAGGTAAATCTGCAGGTAGGAATTTCCATGCAAGTAGATTTACACCTGTGCCAAAGCATATATTTCCTTCTTTTTTAAATGCTTATACATTTTCAACATAGGTCATATATACCTACATTTACAACCTCCATTTCTTGCATTAAGTGGTCAGTATTCATTACAGTAATTTCTCATTGTCCATTCCAGCAAGCAAGGTAGCCCTGAGAGTCATAGTGATCTGTAGAGATATGTCATGTGAGTTATGTGTTTATTATGCATGATTAATACAAACCTGTGCATATACATGACATTATGCATATCGAAAGAAAAATAAACAAATTGTTAAAATATAGTGCAAGACAGGTATCAAACCGCAAGGGCATTGCCCTCAAAAGTGTAGAGTGCAAACAGCGAGCGGAAATAGTGCACAAAGCTGCTCGGTGCCCGCCGGGTGTTTACAGGCTAAAACAATGTGCTGTAATTCTCTCCTAGGCCTAGTGGCAAGTGCTCAAGATCAAGGGGGCGATTAAAGGGTTAAAATGCTAAAACAATGCCAAATAGTGTGCGCTGTGCAGGTCGTAGCAGCAAATTGGAATAGATGTCCTTGGACAAGGTTCAAAGACAGTAGAACCCTCAAACGTGACCAGTGCTTAGAGTCAAGGGGGCATTAAAGTGGTTAATGTATGAAAGATATGCCAGTTAAAGTGTGTAGTGCATAGCAGCCAATTAGAGTAAATGTCTTTAGATTGAGTTCATGAACGGTTCAGCCCACGCAGTCATACTTTAAGCTGTTCAAGACACGTCCTTTGTCAGTGCATCCAGCTACTTTCATTCATTTGTTGTCTCCCCCTGTAGATATTTCACAGTCCGACCTATCAGCAGTGCATTACTGCTTGCTTGCATGCAAGAGCGTAGACATTTTTGGTTCCAGACGGAGCGAAGCAAGGCTCGGCGGAGGCTGAGCGTCCTTTTACAGAGGCACAGGGCGTGGGTTTGTCCTACTTTGAGTAGCCACACAGCCTACAGCTACCTGCGTCATCCCTTCTTAGCCATGGTGGCGCATGCAGGGTTGATGGCAGGAGGCCCAATCGATATTACAGATATTCAGCTTTGAACATGCTGTTGAAGACATCTCCCGGGTATTGTTGTGGCTTCAGACTTGTGTAGCTATTCAGGACCGTCCAAGCGTGTTGTCTTTTGGCTAGAGCGGCTTTATACTTCAGAAGCGATAGTTTTTTTCTGATTTATTTGCCACTTTTCTGAAGGAATCATGGCTGCGAGAGAAGTCCCAGGCTTTTTCTAGAACAAACATAGAGAATGTTGAGTTAAGATATTTTCTAACAGGAGGATGTAGTCTGTCTTTAATCTCCAGCCATATGTGATGATTTATAGTGTTTTTGTTGGACTAAGCCAAGTTCCAGTCTAATCTTTGCAGGAGATGTGTGCCTAGGTAGCTGTAAAATTTGCCTATAGATGTTCTCTGTGACTTTGTCATGGGCCTCCCCGTCACACCGCCACAGCACCTCATTCCCATAAACCAGGGTGGGGGTTTTCTTTGCCCAGGCAACTTCAAATATGGGGTTGTACGAGGGCCCTTTTACTTGTTTTAACAGGGTCCTGATTACCATTCCCAGCGAGATCCCTTTTCTTTGTATTTCCTCTTAGTGACTTTGGAACATTCCTTTACTGTCGGAGAGTAGGTCCAAGTATTTGTACTCCCTGGCTGTCATGAGTCTTACAGTGTTGACGAACCATTGGTCTTTCAAATGGCCTCTTCTTGTAATGGGTATGGTGTTCATTTCCTTCATGTTTATCTTCATTCCATTCTTCCTCAAGTAGTCTAGGGTTGTAATCAGCTAGTGCAACAAACCAATCTTGGTTCTATTTATCAGAACAAGATCGTCAGTGTATAAAAGGTTTGATACCTGTATCAAGCCGATTTTCAGAGCATGTGAGTTGATCTTATTTTTAGAGTCGGTGATAGATCGCTTGAAACAGTTTGAAAAGGATAGGTGCCAGTTCTCACCCCTGTTTGAGTCCCTGCATTGTGGATAGTACCCTTGACAGGTAGGTGACTTTTCCCAGTTTTATTCTAACCCACCTGTTGTTGTGCGGTTTTCAATAGCTCTTAGGAGTGGTGGAGGGTTGTTGAAGTCAGACAGTTTGTGCCACAGCCCGTTACATTCAACACAATCAACTGTGGCTTTGTAGTCTATGCAGCAAAGGTATAGAAGGAAATGGTACCAGTGGCGGCCAGCACGTATCAAGTATGGGCGGGCAAGAGGGTAAGGGGGTGTAAAATAAGAAAAATACACTTACCTCCTCCCCGCTCTGTCCCACGTCTTCTCTCCTCAGCTTTGGTCGAACAGAAAGCAACCAGGCTCCCTGAGCCAATCACAACGCTGCAATGCAGCATTGTGATTGGCTCCCCTAAGCCAATTATGATTGGTCTGAGCACCGTAGTTTGGCGCTCAGACGGGGACTGGGGGCCTGGGCATGTTCTCCACCCAGGCTGTATTGCAGCCTGGTTGGAGAACATGCTAAGTGCGCATCACTGTTTGGCCGGCCCGAGACAGCTAGCCAAAGCGTCATGCGCGCTTCAGTGAGCCCACCTCTCCTCCCCTGCCCTACTCTGTGAGCAGAGCAGCCCTACCTCACCCCCATGCTGCTGCAGCAGGAACAAATAGAATGATAAGAACATCAAGTTATGCCTAGACTATGGTCTTCCTGTGTTCAAGAGGCAAAAGGTGGGGAAATTTCCTAATCATCCGCAGAAGCCCGAAACAGGTGCCTGCTACCGACTGGACCTGAGATCTCATCGAGAGAGTGCCATCCATCATGAGGGCCAGATTTTTAACTGAGTTTTGTACAGAGAGAGGAGGTGACATATCCGCGGGCCACCAGTGTTTCCACTCGTCCACGGGCGGGGAGCCAAAGAAGATAACTTCTGATTTCTCTGGGTTGCATTTTAACTGGTTCCTCCTCAACCACGAAAACACCTTCAAGAGGCAGGTACTGATCTTCTCACCCTCAAAGTCAGCTCCCTTGTCGCAGGTGAAAAGGAGCTGCGTGTCTTCAGTGTAAGAAATAATTTTTGCGCCACAAGCCTCTGCCAGTGGTGCCAAGGGGGACATATATAGGTTGAAAAGAGTAGGGTTCAGTATAGAGCCCTGAGGAACTCACACTTTCAAACTGGGGATGGGGGCCGCGAAGGGGGGGGTCCAGACTTCCTGGCTTCTGTCCTCTAGGAAGGAGGAGTACCATTTCAGGACGGTGCCGCCTATTCCACAGTCCTGTAGCCTATCCAGGAGTTTAGCGCGAGGAACGGTATCAAAGGCCACGGAAAGGTCTAATAAAATCAGAATGGCTCTACCCCCCTGATTAAGCTTCTCCTTCATATGCTCCAAGACCTCTAGTAGGGCGGTCTCTGTACTATAGTTGGCTCTGAAACCCGACTGGCTCGAGTGTAGGAGATTATTTTTTTCAACGTAGTCAGAGATCACAGAATTTATATATTTTTCTAGAGCCTTGGAGAAAAATGGCAATAGTGAGATGGGTCTGTAGTTTGCTGACACTAAGGGTTCAGCAGAGGGCTTCTTAAGCTGCAGGAGAATTTTAGCACGTTTCCAAATACCTGGCACATGGCTGGCAGTAAGGGAAGAATTAAGTACCTTATTTGGCACAGGGTATAATGTTGTGGCCACCGTGGCCAGCAGTTTTGCTGGGCAGGGGTCAGTAGGGGACCCTGACTTCAGACTCTTGATGATATCAGAGGAACCTGCATAAGAGCAGGGCTGCCGATTGAGGCGGGTTGTGCCGCCGGGCCTAAATGGTCAGCAGGCTCATGGTCTTCTGGAGACCCCCTATAGAAGGAGTCCCGAATAGTCACTATTTTATCGTGAAAGTAAGCCGCTAGTTGGTTAGTCCATTCGGGAGAGAGGGGTAAAACCCTAGCAACAGACAACGGGGCGGAGAAGGCTTTCACGATTTTAAAGATCTCCTTGCCTTTGTTGCTCTATTTTAGCTTTCAGATAGCTTTTTTTGGCATAGAGGATTTATCATCATGTTACTACATCATAGTATCTCCTTATGCACTCTCCAGGGAATTTGTTTCCTCCATCTGCAGGGTGTATTTTTATCTCTTCTATGTAGATATTCCCTACATGTGCACCATTATTCTTTCAGCCGTCAATGTCTGCAGGGTGATATATGTGTCTACGCGATCATTAAACACAGCCAAGTCCCCTAGCAACTCACTTATCATTGGCACACTTCCCCTGCCCCAGTTCATAACTAATCTGCAGTCATCATAGCCCAGGAAGGGATCCCTTTACAAATCCTATAGTGCCGTCCGTGGCTGAATCTCCATGCGCTTATCTGTCATATCCACTCTAACCTGCATAACATTATGCTGAATTGGATTACAGACAGTCCGTACAAGGCAAAGCAAAGAAATCTGGTAAACTCCTCACCACAGCGCAAACAATTGTGCAGCTGCATTTGATTTGTTCTATGCTGCAGAGCTGGGGTATGTACCCCTGGTGCACATATTTTAAATGGAGCAATTTATGATGACAGTTCATAGATATGAATCTACTTTCCATGCAGCAGTGCACCCATTGCATGCCCGTCAACATCTCTCCTAGGTCTGTTCCCCAGGCCGTCCTGGACTGGTGTGCACACCCAGCCCCATATTGCAATAATCACCTGATTACCTGACAAGGTAACAAATGGATTTTGCAACATAAAAACATGACAGCCCTGACTAGCCAAGAAAATCATGGTAACAGATCTAGAACCTTTTTGTTGGTTACTCATGCATACCCAAAGAGATACACAAGAAATACACAACATGCTGTTTCAATATTTATTAAAGCATAATGGGCCACATGCATCAAAGAAAGGAATTGCGATTCCTAAATAGCGATTTTTAGGAATTGCTATTTAGGAATCGCAATTCTTATGCATGTAGGAATCGCAAAAAAAATTGCGATTCCTACAAATTCCTTAATAGCAACTCGCAAACTGCGACTCGCTATTAAGGAATGCCTTTCCATTCATTCCTATGGGCCTAGAGGCCTATAGGAATGAATGGGAAGTCATTCGCAGTTTGCGAGTACCAAATAGGTACTCGCAAATTGCGAATGCAATTTGAAGGGTGCTAGGGGGCCCAACGGCTGCACCCCCAAAATTGGCATGTGAGCCACATGGCACTTAGAAAATGCAATTTTATGCATTTTTCTAAGAAATTGCAAATTACCATCAACTTGAAGTTGATGGTAATTTGCAATTCCTAATTGCGAAAACGCAATTTGTAATGCATGATGCATTGCATTTAGGGAATCGCAATTTACGATTCCCTAACTGCATTCGCCATTAAGGAAATCGCAAAAATTGCGATTTCCTTAATTGCGAATGCCTTTGAAATTTGTACTTGTAAAGCGCACTTATACCCCCAAAGGGGTGTCCCGGCGCTGTACGCATACCGCTGTGGAACCCTTCCTGGCTTTTCCCTGTGAAATGTCCACTCCTGGGCACCCCCAAGGTGAAGCCAGGCATCCCAGCGCTGTTGGGGCCGTTGTGGAGATTAAGCAAGCTATTGTCCAGAGTTGCAGGGTGGGACCCATGATTAGAATAGGCACCGAGGCGAGAATTATCAGGTCTGAGGAAATTGAGCCCAAGACCCGCCGAGGCGGGAATTGAACCCTGGTCCCGGGCCAGATCTCTGCATCAGGGTCTGCCGCTCTAACCATTGAGCCACACTTCTCCACCTTTGGGCTTGATGCATCGGAAATAACATTTTACCAGTCGCAAACGGGCCGATTCTGCAAATCGGCCCGTTCGCAACCGGTAAAATGCTTGATGCATGTGCCCCATTGATCCTTGAATAAAATATGTATGCTGCAATAATCAATAGAAGAATGTTGGAGAAGACAAACAATTAAACCATTGTGCTGTAACAGAGAATGTATGCTTGCATACATGTACTGTATTATATCTAACTCCCCCGTTACCTGTGGGTAAGTGTCATCAGGGTGACCATGTTGGTGGAGAGCTGGGCATCCTCCATCACAAGAGATAAATAGGAATCAGCTGGGCTGGAATTCCACCATGTGGTGACCTATCAGTGCCAGTGAAATGCTCCTCTAAATAAACAAGAATGTGATGCTGTTTATAGAATAAATATCACCCATGTTGCCATGCCAAAGCCTCAGTCAGGCTGTTATTGTTGATTCTATTGTGATAGCTCTGTCGCCGAGTGGACAAAATAAACAACAATATTTTGCGTAGTGAACTTAGTCCTTGTACAGAATTTTTAAGTTTAAGGTACTTGATAATATGCCTATGAAGTGGAAATGTAAGCAAAAGCCATTTCAGAGAATATTATCTTGCATAGGCACCTAATGAAATGTGTGTCAAATGTCAATGTTCATGAAAAAACGTCAAGTTAAAACGTAAACTTGTAAAATGGTGGTGTTCCCACCGGCCCTAAAATGTGACCAAATAGCAACGTGTCGCTCTTGCCATGATATCATTTGATAATAACTTTGGGATTCCAAGATCTTTTATTTTATGCTTATATATTATTACATTTGTGTGAGACACGACGATTCAAATGAGCTTTTAACAAGACAGCCAACGTTATCTCAAGTATGAAGAAGCAGGAAGAGAGATCTCCAGCTTGGTTGTCTACCAGTGAGAAGGGGCAATAACAATGCATAGATAGGTTCTAAAAAAAGCACAACACGCCTGAGAAATTAGGCAACTCAGTGAGAAACAGAAAAAAGCAGCAGTGTTTAGCAAAAATAAAATAGTATATCTTCTCATGCAGTCGAGAGTGCCAGGCTGTGATTGAGATCCCAGGACAATGTGTTTCTCTCGTTGAACATCTCCTCTACCTCACATAGTCGTTTAACCAACTGATGTTGGCTCATTGTCTGAAGCAAAGAGATGGGTGAAATAAATGTAATACGCTATCCTTTGCCAAGATAGCATTCCATGTCATGTTACAACACAAGGCAACACAGAATAGCATAAAAACTAATAAATACTCCACCCATCATGGTGTTCAGCAGATTTTCTTGACATGTATAAACTGAAACAGTTTTCTCAAGAGATTTTTGGAGGCCTTCATGATAGCCTTATTTCTCAGGGCATAAATAACAGGATTGGTCATTGGGGTGCCCACGGTATACAGCAGTGACAAAACTTTGTTTGAATTTAGAGAGAAGCCCATTGATGGAGCTTCGTACATAATTATTAGGGAGCCAAAGAACATGCTGACAACTACAAGGTGGGAGCTACATGTGGAAAAGGCAGCTGTCCTCCCATCATCTGATGCAATTTTAAGAATTGCAGAGATAATATATACATAAGATATTATGATGAATACAAAGGGTATTAATGCTACACCAGCTGTGAAAAGAAAAACAACTACCTTAATCATGGTGGTGTCAGAGCAGGTGACTTTCAGAAGAGGTTCTAAGTCACAGAAGAAATGGTCTAGTGTATTGATGCCAAAGAACTGTAGTGTACTTACTAGAGAGTGCACTAATGCCACCACCAAAAAAGAGGTCAGGCACGACCCCGCAGCCAGCTGAAGACAGTGCCGCTGAGCCATGAGTGTTGAGTAATGTAAAGGAAAGCATATGGCCACATATCTGTCATAAGCCATGATTGTGAGAAGGAAGCACTCTGCAATTATCATCCAACTAAAGACGAAATATTGTATCAAACAACTGCTGAAAGAGATGATATGGATTTTTGTCAATAAACCACCTAGTAAGGTGGGCATCACATTGGATATGGCACAGACGTCCAACAGCGATAAGTTCATAAGGAGGAGGTACACGGGAGAGTGAAGGTTAGCTTGCAGGTAAACTGTTAAAATGATAAGAACATTTCCTGACACAGTTAATAAGTAAATGATGAAGAATATGATGAAAATTAAGGTCTTCAGCCGCGGGATAACCTGCAGTCCAATGAGTAGAAATTCTGCAGCATCAGTTGTGTTTCCTGAACACTCTGTCTTTGCCATGGCTACGATCTAGGAGAACAAATATAAAAAAGACATGAAATATTAATGTATGATTATGCTGATTGGATATTAAGGATATTAATGCAATGATTCTATTAATGAGAGAAATGGAGACTGATGCCTTCAGGTCTCTTTCACTATTTGAGGACCCTTGAAGTATATGGACATATACATGCACTGAAGTACAAATGATAGAAAATAAAGAGTTTGCCATTACAATCTCAATTAGACTCTGCCTACATGATTTAGAGACTCTGGACCAATAGTAATGAAGAATAGAGAGAGCCGTCATATTTAATACCAAAGAATTCCAGGACTTCTCAGCTGTAAATGACAGTTAAATATGCCTCATACTGTTGGACTGACAGGTAAGGTCAGAAATGCCCACACTGAAGATTTACTCCTATCCCTATGTGTAAATTTAAGCTACATGCAATTCAGCAACTCGAGGGAAGATGTTCTTCTCGAAGTAGAAGAAGTGGAAGCACATCACCCCTCTGGCTCACATGATTAGTTGGGGCATCTACTACTCAAAATATGACTGAAAAGTTTCTACTAATAAGGCAATGGAAATATTTTTGGGATACATCTGCCAAATGTAGCTCTATTTTGTGTAGGAATAGGAAAACATGCCCCAGCCAAGGAAAATAATACACACTTGAAAAATATGACTTCTTGGAGCACATTAATAAAGCCCATAATAAATACGGACTCAGTCTCTTCTCAGTCTCTTCTGCGAGCACTATTTGTCCTTTGTTTTTAAATGGCTTGCCTCCGCACAGCTTAAATGCAATGAAGAGAAGTCCGAGATTCTCCTCTTTGGGAAATTTCCACCTAAGTTTAGGGACACTCTCTGGCCATCAGAGTCCCCCCTGCCTACCTCTACAGGTAAGCCCGTTAAGATTCTAGGGGTGTGGTTCGAGGAGAACCTTTCCTTCTATACTCAGGTCAAGAAGCTTGCCGGCACTTGCTTTGACCTGCTCAAAACCCTAAAGAAGTTTCTCCCCCTTCTGCCTAGGGCTGCGAAGGAGACAGTCATCCATGCCCTTATTTAATCTCGGCTGGACTACGCCAATGCTCTCTATGTTGGCATTCCTGGCTACCTGTTGAAAAAGCTTCAGGTGGTCCAGAATGCGGCAGCCAGGCTTCTTCTTGACTTGCCCTCCAGAAGTTGTATGAGCCATCATCTGCGCTCCTTGCACTGGCTGCCCGTGGCGGTAAGGGTTAAGTTTAAATCGTTAGTCATTGCCCATCGGGCTCTCTATGGTCAAGGCCCTTCTTACCTGCAGAAACGCTTCTCTTTCTATGCCCCTCTGAGACAATTGCGCTCCTCGTCTCAACTTCTGGCTCTGGCTCCCCGCTTTAAATGCCAGAGGTTAGGTGGCAGCTCTCTCGCCCGGAAAGCTGCCGTGGCATGGAATGCCCTTCCCTTTGCTCTTCGGATCATCAAGGATCCATTGGCTTTTAGAAAGCTCCTGAAAACACATCTTTTTGTCTAAATTTCACTCTCCACCCCTCGCTATGGCTCCGCGCCGGGACACTCTTGAGTATCTGTGCGCGATATAAAATAAAATAACATAACATAATTACTGCAGAATATGTAAGGGCATGTAGTGCATACCCCTTGGCGCCCTTGCATACTCTGCAGTGATTACTGCAGAGTATGTAAGGGCATGTAGTGCATACCCCTCGGCTCCCTTGCATACTATGCAGTAAATACTACAGAGTATGTAAGGGCACGTAGTGCATACCCCTCGGCGCCCTTGCATATTCTGCAGTAATTACTGCAGAGTATGTAAGGACATGTAGTGCATACCCCATGTAGTGCATACTTCTTGGCGCCCTTAAAGACTGTGCAGTGATTACTTCTGAATGCGTAAGGGCGCCAAGAGATATGAACAGCAGTGCATATCCCTTGGCGCTCTTACATACTCTGCAGTGATTACTTCAGAGTTTGTAAGGGCGCCGAGGGGTATGCACAACAGTAATCACTGCAGAGTATGCAAGGCCACCAACGGGTATGCACTGCAAGTGCATTTGGTATTTGGCAGTGCTATTTCTTAGTGCAAAATGCATCCTAGCATCCATTTTTGGGCACAACGGTACATTTTGCAATAAGAAAATAATGCTAAATGCCCACTCCGCCCCATCACAGAATTCACGAGAATCTTGCAGAATTTTAATGTAATTCCATGGAATTCTGATGAATACAATTCCGCTAATTCCGCTCACCCCTACACACAGTGTGTTACGATATGCATTTAAGTGTTTGTGGAGTACTGTTAGATGTGATGTGAGTAGTATGTTTTTTTAAATAGTTTTTTAACAATTTACGTATTAGTAAATTTCTAATTATGTGGATCTGTTATGTTTACATTTGATAATGTGATTTGCATAGGTGTTTGACATTACTATTTTTTTCATATATTTAATTTTATTATTTCATTTTCGAAATATTTTTAAAAATGTCTACAATGTCATGTATAAAGCTGAATGCAATATATAACATTATACATCCATTTTTTTAGATGTTGAGCCTTGTGCTGCTAGTGTTATTCTTTGCCTCTATAGCTGGGGGCTGCAGTTCTGCTGGAGTAGATGTGGATGTAACCTTATTGAATTGCAGCTGACTTAAAATGCCGAACTGCCAATGTTAGACACTGGCCATTTCCTCCAGAGGCTGGAGGGGTGGAGGCCGGTTTTTGTTCTCGGATTGCTGTTGTCTCCAGCCCCCACTCGACAGGCTCTGGAGTTTTTCATTAATCAGGTCCTGGTTGTGTGCACACTACTGCCACCTGCAGACAGTTCTGCAGAAGCCTGTAAATATACCCAACCATGCCCATGGATTTGTAAGTCAAGTGGTGGGCAATATCCCTTCAGTAGTGCTACCAAAATCTGCATGGGTGGCTCGAATACAAGGCAGGATTGCCTGTAAGACATAGAAGAGAACGCGTGCAAGCATGGACTCATGCAGGAATATCAGACAATGAATGTTCTTTAAACGTTTTTTAGCGTGGTTGAAGTCTGTTCAGGCTACACAGCAGTGCACCACAGTGCTGGGTCTGATGGCTTAGTGGACTAATGCGTCCACTGTAAGGGCTTGTGTTTGACCTCATCGTCACAGGTGCAAATCCCAGCAAGTCCACTCAGCCTTTCATCCCAATGAGGTCGATACAATGAGTACCACTGAGTTGAGTAACAAATCTGTTATTAAGCGTCAAGATACCCTTCTGGGTGAACATGCGCTTTACAAATACACATATTATGTGTGCTGTGTGTACGGTATGCAGGATAGTGCGCCGTGCAGGCTGTTTGAGCGCTGTGGTATGTAACCAGGCTGATCCCAAAACTGATTCTGCCTGTCTTGGAGACGGAAGCCCATGTGTGTGCTGGGTTCAAACCTGTTCATGCTTCGCACCCAGCCAGCCTCACCCCTGCCTGCACTGGCCCATTAATTGTTCCCTGGCAGGAGGAATCTTCTGTTTTCACACAGTAGAAGTGGGTACCTTAGATATCTGTGCACTGTGCCCATGACCCTAGTACACCCTACATCTGACATGTCTTTCCTGTGGACTATTGACAGCCCTGACTGCCACCATTGAGGTTTTAGACGTGCGATTCCAATTTATAAAAAGGAAATGTCCTTTTCTTATATGAAGTGCCCCTGTAGTTTAGTTTTCCTGCAACATGCAAGTCTTATATAGCGCAAAGTGTAAAACAAGTCGCCTCTAGGTGAGCTCAAGGTGTGGATGGGCATTCATGAACGGTCACTATCAGACGCCAGTGAGGGTGGGCTATGGAGCAAACAGATGAGACTGGGCTTGAACCTTCGGTGCAGAGGTCATCTGCCTCAACCCCCAAGGGTCCGTTTTAATTTGGTACAGAAAACTGGGCAAAGTACAACCCCTTTAGCACTTGACTCTGTGGTGAGCAGTCACAGGTTTTCTCAGGGGCGTAGTGAGGGGGTGCTGAAGTTCAGCACTCAACAAACACACTTTAGTACACGGTATGTGAGATTTTCGGAATAACAGGAGATTTCCGAAATTTGATGCATAAGTTAATGACAAACCAGCATTTTCACTATATGTTAGCGCTAAATGCATCCTCATGTCCATTTTGGATGTGAGGACGTATTCTGCACTAAACAATAACACAAAAACAGAAGAACTGCGATCAACAGCTGCTTTAGTTCAGTGGTTTGTGTTCATTTCATGCCCTTGCACAACATTTTTACGATCTACAGCGTCTAATTACGCACCATGAGTTAATAGCATTATTTCAGAAATTTCATATAAAAAGAATAATGTGAAAATACCTAAACTGTGCAAGATGATGCCGCTAAAATTCAACTTTCACCCTGTCACTTTCACTCTGTCCTACAGATTGCCCCCCTCCTAATAGTCTTGTAATTGTGCACAATCTTTTGAAATCAGTGTTTCTCACCTACCAAGGGGCATATTAACAAGCGGCAGCGATAATTATTGCTGGCCGCGCCTAGCGCGAGTTTCCCTATCGCCGGCTATCGCTGGAATTATCGCCAAGCTAGCGCTGTATTTACAACGCTTAGCGCATTGGCGATGAAAATTCCAGCGATAGCAGGAAAATGTCCCAACATCGCTGGAAAACCAGCGATGTTCCCTGCAACACAGCAATGACCTTGCTGATACGACCCTGTGGTCGTAACCCCACATTCCACCTCCCATGCAAAGTATGCCTAACACTGGATTTTAGCAGACGTTAAAATCCAGCGTTAATGGCCGGTTAGCGCGATTTTGTTTATCGCTACGCCGGCCGGGGCATTGTTGTAAATATCGCAAAGCTGCCTTCGCGATATTTACCCATGTAGTCTATTGAGGCACGCCTACTTTGCATCTCATTAACGGTGCGATGCAAAGCGGGTGCTAAATCACGGAAACAAGCGCTAGCGTGTCCTTGCTAATATTGCGATAAAATTATCGCCGCTTTTCAGCAGAAAACGGACGCTAAAGCGGCGATAATTTTATCTCCCCGTCTTGTTAATATGCCTCCAAGTCTCTCGGTCTTTGTTCTCAGTGGTCACCTTGCTTCTCCTCGACATGTCCACTGAGGCTACTCTGGGCTGTCAACAGCTGCTGAGGGAAGTGCTGGTTTCTCACGATTGGTCCTGCAGGTGCACGGTGCAGCTCTGTTCGGGCTCTTTGGGTCTGGACTGGTCTGGCCATGCACAGGCCAGAATTAAGCAGAAGATAAAGCTTTGCTCAGGCTTCTAGCCGGGTGGGGACCCGGGGTCAGTGCATGCCACGCTCTGGGAAATGGCTTAGATCACACCACAGGTTTACAAAGTAAATTTTGCCCACTAACATGACAGGAGGTTTATATTCTATTAAAGACACGGAGGCGAAGATTATGACAGAACGTCTTTACTTATAGGTCTAGCAGTAAAATGGAAGAAAAAATATAGGAAAATGCATGAAGAAGGTCAGCTGTCTAGATCAGCTGTGACCTCAAGTGCGTTCTTCCAATCAGTGAACTGTTGCTGGTATAATTATTGCTGCTGAGCAGCAACCGTCCTCTTCTTTGCCATAATTTTTGACATGTCTTGACTTGAAACATAAACGATAAAACTTGAAACATTCCAATGTAGAAAGGTATCTATCCGAAAAGACCACCATCGATGACATCGTGGGATCCGACAACTGCATTAAAAAATGGAAGATAAAAGTATCGTTAACTATTCGGTAGGGTTGCGAGGGATAATCTTCACCTCCATGGCTTAATAGGATCCAAACCTCCTGTCATGTTAGTGGGGAGATTTGCATTCTACCACAAGACAAGAGGCTCGAATATGACACATTTAAAGCTGTGCAATAACATTAGAAGAAACATGATCAATTGGTTTAAATTAGAATGTTCAGACATTGGATCTCGACCAGTCTGCTGCTTTAAGGATAACTTCCAGACGGCCTGCTGAAATAAGGGTTTAGAAGTCATAGCTTCTCTGACTGAATGGGCGCCCAACAAGGTAATGCCTATGCCCGCCTCTGCCATGACCCATCTAACCCACCTGGCCAAAGTAGAAGGAGACATGGCGGCATAAGTTTTCTTGAAAGGTATGAGCAGTTAGGATACTTCTAAATGGTGAAAAGCAGCAGTTTGGGATTCATAACAACAAAGGCAAGAGTCCACACACAATTTCTAACATTTATGGAAAGCAGGATAAAAAATTGAGGATGAATTTGTCTTTGTACTTCTAGTAAGATAAAATGTTATCCCATGTGGAGAAAATGATTTATTATCACGTCCGCCCGCACATGCTGCGGTTGCAAGCTCCCATTTCTCAATGCTGAGGTCAGAAACCAGCTGCAGCACAAGCTCCAATGGAGAAACGGGAGCGTCTGTTAATCCCTGCCGTGCGTGGCAGGCACCTCGCGGTGCCTGCCAGGTTGTGCAGGGATTAACGCCCAACCAGAAACCACTGAGGGATGGGGACCCTGCTAGGAGCCCCCAAGTCACTTACAGACAGGCTTTTCATGTCAGAAAGCCCAACATGAAAAGGCTGTTGGAAACTGACATCGTAATCCTGACGGCAGAAACGCCGTCCTTAGGGAATTATGGAAGGTGTCCGACTGGCAGACGGGCTCCGAAGCCAGTCTCAAAGACCGGGCAGTTTACACTCCGACCACCTACATCATAATTGGATGGTTGGACTGTAAACCTACCATGGCGGCCGGTAAGCCTCCGACAAGCGGTCGGAGGCTTGCCGATCGACATTGTGATCGGTCCCTAAGTGTCTTAACATCAGAAACTCTTCTGAAAGATAACTAAACACAAGAGCACTGTTAATTTTGCACACAATTGTTTCAAAGAAAGTAATGCATTATGAGGCCAAGAATGAAAGAGATTCAATACCACCTTTACATCCCAAACACATTTTGTTTTTTGGGGAATTTTGAGTGTGATTGATTATAGCGCTCTTTATACTAAAAAATGTTTACCTACGGATTCTCCTTTCATGAGGACATTCCCTGCAGAAACAGCTGACCAGTAAGAATTGATTGTTCTATAGGCTTTCCCAGCCACAAAAAGGGTAACAAGGAAATTGACTACGTCTACAGGAGATGCAGACCCAGGAAGCTCAGGTGTATTTATAACCCGATTGAGTGGAAGAAGCCCAGGAACTGTTGATAACTGTCAATGCATCTGACGAAAGTCCTGAGACATGCAGGCTGACCCGAAATCTTCCAGGTCATCAGATGCAATTGTCCTGTGATGATCAAATCATGAGGATGAACTTTAGGGTTCAAGAGTAACTGGGGAATTATTCTTGGGAAGTTCATAGTGTAGTGTAGCTCCTATTTCCCTTATAGGCTCTGCGCATTGGAATAATATATCCTATAGGTTTGACATAGGACTGAGGTCAGTATGTCCCTATCGAGTATATTAAACTTAATTACTTGTGCCAGCTAGCTCAGAGGCCACTAGAAACTTCTTGACGACAAGAAGGGATTAGTTTCTGGCAGCCGCAAAACATGACCACTGTGTTTCCCTTACAGAATCAGGATGTGTCCCAGAGTCGTAGAAACAATAGATAACTATTTCACTCAGCTCAGTTGTGCAGGATTCAGTTACGTCTCAAAGTTACACAGAAATAACAGACGGGCGTTTCAATAAAAGGTTTATTGAACAGTCTTGTTTCTGTTGTAAGTTAGATGTGCTGTTACGATCACAAGACAGTATGCGAGATAGATGATGTACAAGGTGAGCAGTAAAAATAAATAATACTGCGTTAGCATTATCTTTTCAGCATATATGCATTTACATAAAATGACACAGCCTAAAAATGCGAGTACTCATACGATGCGTTTCTTAGCCTAGTTCTACCCAGTGTGCCTAACCTTTCCTAGGTGTAGGGAGAAGTAGAAGTAGGTGCTGTATTCCTGACTAGAGTATACTAAGAGTAAGTTACGCCTAGAGTCTAGTATGCCAAGAGTCCCTCTAGGTTCTAGTCTGCTCCATACCTGAAGAATGAGAGAGGTAGGAATCTCTTTCGGACTCGAACTCCAACACCCCGCAAGGGAAGTTAGATCACTGGAAGCTGGACTCTCTGCATGCAGGAATGACAGTGTCTTCTCAGTGCGTCTGGCTGGGAATCGGGCTCCTCTGAAGTCGAGGTCTCCTCTGATTTACAGGGGTTTGGGAAGGTATATTTATACCTGAAAATGTTAGCATTGACGTGAGTTGGGTAGCGAAAGACGTCATGAATGAATCCCTTAAGGAATAGAGGTTCATGCATAATGTATGAGTCCTTGAAGAAATCAATAGTCCTGGGCAAGGGAAACTCCCGCAGCCTGAGGGACAGTTTGTTCATGGACTCGTTGAGACGCTAGGGTGGACGGATGTCGGAAGCCATGCCTGTATTTGGTATGCATGGTTTATGCCTAAATAAGGTCTGGGATTTTATGCCTATATAAGGGCAGGTTGGATTGTGCCTATATATGGTCATGATTCTAGAAAGCCCGTTTATGGACACCCTATGAAGTATACAACACCCACTCCTCTTTTGTGTATACAACAATACTAAAAATGCTAAACATTTAAAATGCTAAACATTAAAATGGAGTATCGCATAATAAAACATATCCTAAAAAAGCTTTAAAAGACATATTAAAAATGCAAAGGTTACTGTACATCATTAAGCAGTGCTTTTCATTTCCAGCATAAGGTATGAAATAAATGCATTTGGAACGAAATATAAAAGCAATATTTACATATGACGAAAATGATCGATAAGTTGTCCAAAATCAAATATCATTTCCTGTCATTTCCTGTCATGGAACTTAAATGAACTAATTAAGACACACAAGATGACTAAGTGTACCTGGAAGTACTGCCAAGTCTGTATTATAAGGCTAGTTCTACTTTAAGCAGATTGGAGTGCCATTATCGTTTGAAAGAAATGGGACAAAAGTTCCAATTTTGGTAATGTTCCAAAGTTTTGAAAAAATGAAGGCCAAATTGCTGCTGTTGCACTGGAACACAGTATGCCGAATCAGAGTCAGTCCACTGGTCTGGTGTAAACATTAGATCATCTATTTCAAAAGACAAAACATCTTCCACTGTTGTCGGTGTAAGCTGGAACACCTCGTGTAAAAGATTGACCGCACAAAGATGGGAAACATCGCTTTCAGCAATGTTCGCGTCCGTTGTTACCTGTGTGCCTGAAGTTGTTACTCGTACCTCAGCAGCAGCAGGAGGCGACTGTGAGATCTCAATGAATGCTGACATCAGTATTGGAAGCCTCTGGGGACAACACAGAGCATGGGCCGTTATCGGGTCCAGCAAAGCATCGACATCCTTTGGCGCAGCTGATGGATATGTTAGACAAGCGTCCAACACGCATTCTTCACCGCATAGCAGGCATCGTAGAACAGGTAAGATGCAATCTTGCCAGATTGGCCGGAATGACAGGAACCACGTGGTATTAAGGTCCCGTAGACGAGTCATGCCTAGTAGCTGTACTATTCGCTCACAGCACTTTCTTTCAAGGAGAGCTTTCTCCATTTCGCTCGGAGTGATTTCGGCGAAAATGCTGGCCATAGCGCAATAGCAGACAGATGAATAAAATTCCCGCAACAAGTGCTAGAATTAATGGTATGCCACCAAACACCGAATGTGCAAAGTTCGGAATGATTCCAAGTATTGCCTGGAACGGTGCTAAAAGACCGGTGCAAATGCTCTTAAATACATGAACAATTCCTGTTGTATCTGACATGTTAAAGATACATGATATCATTTCTACGAAATGTATAGGGCAGTTTGTACGTATTAAAGTCTGTATCTCAGCCGAAGTCCTTGCAACTTGTAGATCATAGGTTTCTTTGGCCGAGGTCAAAGGCACTGTTTGCTGCAAAAGCATGGCTTTCATTCTGCTTAAAGTATCAAATCTTATAAAAGAGACGTTCAGCGAAGGCCATAAAGGCGACTCCCTGACTGTGTCTATTGGGGAAACAATACTTGCATACAGCAAGTGACCCTGGAGTTGACCGTTACTAGATATGGGATGCCTGGCAACATTCCACAGCAGCTCTGATCATTCAACATGAGGTAACTCCCATTCGAAAGTTGTCCAAACATCGGATTAATCACAGCAGCTGGTGAACCGTGCTGATGGCAAGACAAGTTTGCCACAGAACCATTACAAGCCCCGTGTAAAGAAATGTCCTGACAAATGAGTGAACCGGTCAGTGCATGTTTACAGTTGATACCGCTAAGAAACACTTCACGATCCCCACTCCAACATCTATGTGTATATGGTAACTTCCAAGATATCTTAATGTATTCCTTACCCAACCTTTCATATTTGCCTGCTTGCATCTGTCCGAGACAATACTGAAACTGAAAAGTTGTCACAAGCAACGTTATTTTGCCATGAATAACCCATTCTGTAGCCGGTTTTTCTGCCACTGTAAATGGTAGTTTTTCCATTTTTTCAATGCTTAGCACTGTATACCTCGCTCCTCTTTGTGCCAATTCGATCTGTTTATCAGTGAGATTGTATTCTGCAAACAGAGACGACGTGTTGATGAAACGCCAAGGCACATAGCCCGCTCGCAAAGATTGCAGCGTCCATGTCAATAACACAATAGAACGTAATTGAGATTGACCTTGTTGTAACAAAGCCAAATCTTGTTCTAGAATGTCGATAGCAGATGATACAATGCCATCCAATGACTATATCCTGGAGGATAAAGTTGTTAACCCATTGTCGACTACAGAGAGTGTTTTCTCTAAATTAATACAATCAAGTTCACGTATTCGTTCTGCAGCCTCTATCTGTGACACTTTCCATGCTTCGTTATAAGCAGCATAGATGCCGGCATATATGAAACGTTTTTGACGCGGTTTTCTTGGTCCAACCAAGAATTCCCTAAGATCTGCGTCATGTGCAAGTAAGGTTAAGTGTTGCTTCACATCATGTAGTGTAGATTTATGCAGCCAATCGAGGCATAATTTTCCTACACTGTATGTTGTAACTACCCCAGGATGTTGTCTTTGGACATATCTTGGGTCTGGCCTATGAATAGTAAAGCCCTGAGTTTTGTTCAAGAACCTTTCCTGACAGTTGTTTGTGTCTGTGGGCCAGATCAACCATTTTTTCCAATTTGGATGAGTTCTGTTGAGTTGTAGTATATCGTCAACTGTCACCACTGCCTTCGTATTATTATCACTGGCAGGTGTTGGCACAGAAGGTGTTTTCATCTCTTTGATCTTGGCTAATCCAAGACAAGATGTCTGTTGGACGGTGTCATTCAAAAACAGTATTTGTTCAGGGATGATACAGGCTCTAAATAAAGCTTCAGTACCCTGTACTTGCCAATCTTTACTACCCCAGACAGTTTTTGTCTCAATAGTGTCTTTCCATAAGTCGAAACCCTGTGTAGACAGTTGGGCAATAAATGCTTCAGAGTAAATCTGTTTGGTATTTGTTAACATAATTTTCAGTCCTGTTTTGTTTACATTTTTATAGTAAAACGTTTCTGGATCAGATGTATTATAACCTGAAAAATATGGAAATTTACTAGCAAAAGTTTTCGAACTACCTTGTGGTGGTGTAGGACAATGTTCCCATTGATTAAACATAAACACATTTCTTGGATATGCAGTTTTGTGCAAATAATGATGACCATAGTGGTTATAACAATATAATTCCTCGTAACCAGAGGAACCCTCTAAAAATTCATTTTTAGAAAATGCAGCAGATTTCTCTAGATCAAACATTATATCTTGAACAGTCTCTAAGTCCCAATCATCTGAATAGGTAGTGGAGGTAATTAAATCACTTAGTGAAATTTTAAATAAATGTGGAATGTTCAATTGTTCACTTGGACCGAAGATTTCATAATCTGTTTTGTCCCACACTATACCATCCTGTATAGGAACAGCTGTGATGTTCACTGATGACAAGTCTCTTGCTTCACGATGGTAAGATTTATGTGGTTTCAAAAGTACATTTACATCTTTTCCTTCAATGTTCCCATGGATGTATCTGCCACTTATAAGCACGCTTACAGTTGTTACCAAAGCTAGCCAGAGCAGGAAAACAAAAAGACCAGATATAATCCAGAGTTCAATCCATGGAGAAACCAGATAAGTCTTTTTCAGAAAGTGAATAAAGTCTTGTACTTGCTGCTTGAATTTTGATGATGCTGGCGTCGTTTCAGGTTCGCTTGGATCTTCTGAGAACGTATCAAAGTCAATGAAATAGCCAGAAGCAGATCTGTCAATTGTTGGAATTGCATCAGGATTCGTTGAAATCACAGGAACCAGTTCTTCACGTGTCACGTTGGTGTAGACAGGTGTATTTGGACGAACTGTTATTTGGTTGTCAAGAGGGATGAGTTCCATAGCTTGGTTGCTTAGTCCTTCATTTGTTACAGCTGAGTTCTCGATCGTGATCAGTCTTTCAGTCTGAACCTCTTGAATAGTAGCGAGAGGAGTGCGTCTGCTACTAGGTCGGAGTCCACGAGGCCTACTGCTTAGTATTGGCCACATGTTGTGGTTTGATCAGGTCAATTGACACAAATCTTTTCTCCTTTCTTCCAGCAAGGGGCGGCAGAAGTACTGTCCTTGTTCCTTGAACAGCTAGAACAGGTACCGGTTGTCTGTAAGAAGGTCCAAATTCCTTCTTGTCCGCTATTTTTTCTCTGACTAGATCCCCAACTTTTGGAATCCAGACAGGCCTTGCTGGGACCGCCAATTTTTCCCCAGTGGTGGTTGGCTGTAGGGATACGTTGCTTTGTTTCGTTCGTAATTTGTTAAGATCCTGTAAAACAGCCAAACGATCTTTGATATCAAATGGTTTCAGGTCCACCACTGTGCCTACGTGTTCTAAGTCTGGAACCCACATTCTTGTCCCAAATAGGACCTCATATGGAGTGACCCCCCCTAGAGAACTTCTTGGCAAATTATTGAGAGCGCGCTGAACGCTAATGAGGTGTTTGACCCACCCATCACCCGAGCCTAATACCCTAGCTGTTATAGACTGCTTTATGTCCCGGTTTTTCCTTTCCACAACAGAATTTCCCTCAGGATGGAATGGAGAGGAGTACCGCAATGCAACGCCCAGACTGGCCATGGCCTCCTTGTAAGCCCTAGAGCTAGACGCAGGACCCTGGTCAGAATGAAACGTGCCTATTGCGTATGTGCCGATAAAGACTCGCAAATCTTTTATAACAGTTCGAGCGTCAGCCAAGCGCTGAGGCCATAACCATATGAACCTAGATTCAGTATTTGCGGGAATGCCTTTGTCCAGTAGGACGCTGGCGATTAGATAGCCTAATGCTGTCTAACAGTGGTGTCTGCACTGGGCTGCCGCATTCGCTGCATGGTGTCTGGTGGCTCTCTCGCTGTAATTTACAGTCTAAGCAGTTGTTGATGAATATGTGAATGTGTGTATTCATTCCAGGCCACCAGTACATCTCTTTTAATTTCAAAATTGTTTTTGAGATCCCTTGATGTGACAGACCTTCCCCCAAGTGTGTTTCATAAATCAAGGCTGCTCTTCGTTCCATGTTTGGAATTACCCTATCCCCCACTCCAGGGATTCGAGCAAAAGGAACGTTATTCGCATCAATTACATAAGAGTACTTGAGTGGAAACTTTTTTGGTAACGCTGCACTGCTGCCTTTGCTCGAAGCATTGACAGCTAACATTATCTCACCGTCTATTTTTGTTTTAGAATGAGTGATCACAGCTACGGAAGCCGTCTGAACAGCCCCCTTCGCGGCTTTGTCAGCCAATGAATTCCCTGCAACGTGAACGCCATCACGCTGATGACTCAGTGTGTGAATCACTTGAGCCTTTGGTAGTTCCTTTTTCAACTGAACTACTTGTTCCCAAAGCAGTTTGTGCTTTATTGTGCCACCTTTCGCATCTTTAAAACCATTTTCAATCCAGGTTCGTATATAATCATTATACGACTGAACACAGTAATAGGAATTGCACACTATCAGTGTGAGGAATTCTCGATCCGTACTTTCAAGTGCCAGTTTGAATGCCTGTAGTTCAGCTTGCTGAGCTGTACAATTACCTAGTGATTGAGTTTTTGTGACCATAGGTCTGAAGATGCCATTTCGCATGCGACCTTTAACGATAGCACACGCTGCACTGTAAGCTTGCTTACTCCCTGTTGCGGGCTGTGCGGATCCGTCAGTGTAAATTATGAATTCATACTGATCGAGAGGCAGAATCTCAGTGGGCAGAGGACATTCTTGTTCATATTGGAGAAATGCCTGTGTTTTAAAATCTGGATCAAAAACATATTCAACATCAGTTGCAGCAAGAGAATTAACCCACTGTATCCATCTCGGATGTAAAGCTTTAGCATTTGGAATGCTTGCTTTTGTGACCGCTTCCAAAGCTGGTACTGGGGTAACGACAATTATGCGTTTCCCTTGGGCTAAGGCTCTTTCTTTTGCTACAGCTGTTTGAACTGCTGTTAGAATTTTTTCAGATGAACTGAAGCGCATTTCCGCTTGTGTATACAAATGTGATTTGTATGCAATTGGTACTTTTTCACCCTCATTAAAGGTTAAGTAAGTGAATCCACATTGACCCGAAATTATTCGAATCACTAAATTTCTTTGACTTACGCGTGTTTGTAAGTGATTTGTTGCTAACATGTTAGCCTGGAGTGAACGCAAAATTTCTGTGTGTTCCTGTGTCCAGTTTTTATTTGAAAAATCAGGTTTGATTAATGCGTAGAGAGGTTTAACCCTTTCTGCGTAGTTTAGAATGTATGTTCTTCCAAAATTTAGGAATCCCAGTATTGATTGTAAGTTTTTTAGCGATTTTGGAGGTTGGAGCAGCGCACATTTCTCTAGAAAGCTAGCTGCCAAGCTCTTGCCTTCACTTGAAAGCTCATATCCTAAAAATAGGACATTGAGATGGGCAATCCGAGATTTTTAAAGTTGAACTTATAGCCCTCAGAGGCGAATCCCAATATAATGGTGCTCACCCTGTTCAAGTGTCTTTCCAAGTCATCGTCCGTCAGATAGATGTCATCGACATAGGACAATGCCTCGTTGTCATAAATTTGTAGTAACTCCGTTACTCTCGCTGAGAATAAGCCTGGGCTGTTCTTGAACCCTTGTGGGAGTCGACAAAAGTGACGCTGGGTCCCCATTATGGAAAATGCCGTTAAGTACCTGCTTTCAGGTGCTATATTTTGACAAAAGAAACCGTTTGAGATGTCTAATGTTGTTTTGTATTTTTACGCACAATGTTATTCATTAATGCTGTGCTGTGTGCATTTTGCACTGCAAAAGTTTTAGAACAAGTGTTTAAATGTCTGTAGTCCAAAACTAGACGATATGTATTGTCTGGTTTGGAGACAGGAAACAAAGGATTGTTCATGGAGGAGGTGCATGTTTCAATCACCCCTTGGTATTCAAGTTGATCTAAGATCTCCCTGACCTGTTTTTAGCTTCTTGCTTAATAGGATACTGCCTCTGAGCAGTAGGTTCATGTTTCAGATTTATTTTATGGTGAGGGGAGTCCTCATCCCATCCTACATGATTTTTATATAATGCTGGAGCCTGGGCCACTGCCCATTTTCTGGCATATGTATATTTTAAATGAATTGGAATGTGATTGGAGAAGGCAGGCATAATCATGTCTTCGCCGTGTGGGCACTCCTTGACAAATTGTGGTGGCCAGTCTTTTTCTGCTAGAAGTATGTCATAACCCTTTGATAGTTTTTCCCAAAAAAGTGCTTTAACCTGTCTAGGTTTGTCTCCCTCCATCCGGAGTGTTATTTCATATAACCTTTGTGGAGTACTAACCCTGGTGTCTACAGTCTCTACTGTAATGTACTCATTCAAGTCCACTATCTCCAGAAGTTCCATCAGGTTCTGGCGAGCTATTGTGACTTCTGCTGCACTGTCCAGCATTGTCTGAGCCCATTCTCCGTTCTTGAGTTGACTTCTCAGAATTCTCGGCATGTCTTACTATTAGACCTGCTACTTTCTTTTGGAGAATTGAGGTTTAGTTTTAATTTTTGTTGCGTGCTTGTCGTCTTTCGATTTCACGCGTTCTTCTCTATGTTCTGTTCGTCCTCTTCTTTCCGAAGTCTGTGATGAGACCTGAAAGGGACGAGAGGAACGTGTATCATTATCTTGATACCTATCAGGTTTTCTCAAATTATCCCTATTCCTGAGGTTGTACCTCCTTTCAGAGGGCTCCTTTTGAGGAGACTTACCTCGGGATTGAGATCTTTTCTCATTAGAATTTTGTTTAGTAGACTCCCACTTCTTTTTAGAAGATGTAGGAGTTTGTTTAATTGAGTCCTTCTCAGGACTTTCAGATAGTTTTGGTTTAACTGGTCTCCGACCCAAACTATCTCTGCCTAATTCTGCATAAGATTGCTCTATAATTCTGGGTAGCTCTGTTTGATGTTCTGTAACATCAAATTCCCTTAATTTTTGTCGGATCGCCACTGCTGCTGCCTCCCCTTTAATATTTGACAATATTATTGTTGAGACCTGGTCGAAATTTTTCAGTAATTTCATACCTAAATTTAAAGCAGGCTCTGCCCCGTATCCGTTTTGAATTTGTTTTAGGACATCAGGTATTACCGCAATTGACGGAATGCCGTGTGTTTTAGTGTAGATGGCAGCAAAGACTGAGCCCCAAGTGGTGCAGTCTTCCAGTTGTGGTGTGATCCCCATTGGTAAACTAATGGTTAGGATTCTGTGTTTCTCATGTGGGCTAGTATTTGGAAATACTGCTTCGATTTGAGTAATTTTTGAGCTATCCAAAATGGAATTTGCTCACGCTTAGTGGGCATTTTACCCATGACTGCGTATAGAGTCTGTGGTGTAATTTTTAATGTACTCCCCTGTGGAGGAGTATGATTTGGAATTGTTAATGGTGGTTGGACTGTGAAAGTCCGCATGACATATTGAACCAATTGTCTGTAGATTTTTATTAACTCTGTGAGTTGATTAAGTATTTCCTCGTCTGACATTATTTCGATGTCTGGATGAGGTGTATAGCCGGCTAAAATCGGCCATGTTGCACCTGGTCTACCTAGTGGACCGAGCCTGGTTATATTTTTATTGTGTTTTAGGGCGCCTTTAACCCTTTCCGTGCTCATGACGAGCTCAGCTCGTCATGCTGCGCGGTAGCGCTGTGCGCATGACGAGCTGAGCTCGTCACGACCCCACCCGCGATCGGAATGTCCAGCATACGAGCGGAATTCCGATCGCGGTCAAGGGGTTAAACCAGAGCTGATGCTCCTGGTATGTTAATGGAATCTCTATATCCTCGAAAGGAATGTATTCCTCTGGTGGTTCATCTTCTTTGTAGAAGTGAAACAAGTGTGTTACTGGATTGGATTCAGGAAGAATTACCCATGAATAGAATACCTCTGTCTGAAAGGATTCACGTGCCTCAATCACGAAAACTGCTCTACCTCCTCTCGGTGGTAGGCCATGTTTTATAAGTTTGAGAGTAATGGCTCTTCTTAAGTTTGGAGCGATGTCTATGACACCCTCCTCGGTTTCATTTAAACCGGTATTGTTAAAAAATGCTGCTTGGGCTGGATCAGCCGCAGCTACACCGTTTCCGGCGTCATTGTCAGTGCCTGACATTTTTCTGCTTGAAAATATGGAAACAAATTTCAAGGAAACAAAGATAAGGTGCACAATATTGTGGAACACTGTATCCTTCAACGTTGAACAAATCAAACAGCTAATATATAGGGGTATTCCCTATGTAGCCGTGGCGGATACTATCCCTGCCCACTCCAGACGTCTTTTGGAGTATATGGGTATGGGTCTCTGAGAGAAAAGAATATATGCACAGCTGAGTTACTCAGTATCTAACGTTGAATTACTGCCTTACCAAACGTTGGGCGCCATGTAGTGTAGCTCCTATTTCCCTTATAGGCTCTGCGCATTGGAATAATATATCCTATAGGTTTGACATAGTACTGAGGTCAGTATGTCCCTATCGAGTATATTAAACTTAATTACTTGTGCCAGCTAGCACCGAGGCCACTAGAAACTTCTTGTCGACAAGTAGGGATTAGTTTCTGGCAGCCGCAAAACATGACCACTGTGTTTCCCTTACAGAATCAGGATGTGTCCCAGAGTCGTAGAAACAATAGATAACTATTTCACCCAGCTCAGTTGTGCAGGATTCAGTTACGTCTCAAAGTTACACAGAAATAACAGACGGGTGTTTCAATAAAAGGTTTATTGAACAGTCTTGTTTCTGTTGTAAGTTAGATGTGCTGTTACGATCACAAGACAGTATGCGAGATAGATGATGTACAAGGTGAGCAGTAAAAATAAATAATACTGCGTTAGCATTATCTTTTCAGCATATATGCATTTACATAAAATGACACAGCCTAAAAATGCGAGTACTCATACGATGCGTTTCTTAGCCTAGTTCTACCCAGTGTGCCTAACCTTTCCTAGGTGTAGGGAGAAGTAGAAGTAGGTGCTGTATTCCTGACTAGAGTATACTAAGAGTAAGTTACGCCTAGAGTCTAGTATGCCAAGAGTCCCTCTAGGTTCTAGTCTGCTCCATACCTGAAGAATGAGAGAGGTAGGAATCTCTTTCCGGACTCGAACTCCAACACCCCGCAAGGGAAGTTAGATCACTGGAAGCTGGACTCTCTGCGTGCAGGAATGACAGTGTCTTCTCAGTGCGTCTGGCCAGGAATCGGGCTCCTCTGAAGTCGAGGCCTCCTCTGATTTACAGGGGTTTGGGAAGGTATATTTATACCTGAAAATGTTAGCATTGACGTGAGTTGGGTAGCGAAAGACGTCATGAATGAATCCCTTAAGGAATAGAGGTTCATGCATAATGTATGAGTCCTTGAAGAAATCAATAGTCATGGGCAAGGGAAACTCCCGCAGCCTGAGGGTCAGTTTGTTCATGGACTCGTTGAGACGCTAGGGTGGACGGATGTCGGAAGCCATGCCTGTATTTGGTATGCATGGTTTATGCCTAAATAAGGTCTGGGATGTTATGCCTATATAAGGGCAGGTTGGATTGTGCCTATATATGGTCATGATTCTAGAAAGCCTGTTTATGGACACCCTATGAAGTATACAACAATAGAGAGTTCTAGAAGTTGAGGGAACACACTTGTGAGGGCCAGAGGGAGTTACTATTATTATTGTGGCCCGTCCCTCTTGACATGAAGGAACATTTGAGGAATCATTGAAAAAGGAGGAAAGGCATATGCTTGGCGAGAGTGATAGCGTTGGAACTTCTGCTGGCGGATCTGGTCTCCAACTGCAGAATTGAGAAAGCTTGTGGTTGAGGCAAGATGCAAATAGATCTACTTGTAGGCAGCCCTAAAGATGGAGAATCTTGTGGAAAACCTAGGGATGAAGAAACCAATCGCTGTTGTGTACTAGGATTCTGGAACCCTTATCCGCCACTGAATTGGAAAGTCCTGGCATGTATTCTGCTTTGAAGGAAATTCCTTTCCCCAGGCAAGATCTACCAGACCTTTGGACTTTACTCCACCCAGTTTGTTTATGTAATTTACCAAGGAGACATTGTCAATCCACAGAAGAATACAACAGTTTACTTTCGACTGAGCTAGGTATTTTATGGCAAAGGAAGTGCAGACAGCTTTTAGCAGTTTATATGATATTGCATTCCTTCTGGGGACCATTTTCCTCCTGTTATTAAATTTCCACATCATGCTCCCCAACCTGATCTGCTGGCGCCTGATTTTTATGTAATTTCTGGGTCCTGGCCAAAAATGGATGTTCTATTCCAGGCCTCCATCTGGGCGAGTCACCACTCCAACTCCTCCTGTGCTTCTGCGGAAAGCGGAACTAATGCAGAGTAACGGAGACAGACACCTTTGAAGATGACGAGCCTTGATGTGCTGGAGCGCTTGATAATGAAGAGGGGCAGGAGAAATTGCTTGAGTGGATGCTAAAATGAAAGCACACAATTTTTGACAGTCTGTGGAGACAAAGTTTGCTTAGTTTTAGAACAGAACAAATTTCTTATTTGATTACTTCTTGGAATCTATTTAGAAACCTAAGAACTAAATTGTCTGAAATGGAAGAAGTATTAATTTTTTTTATTAATTGCAAACCCTAGATTCCACAGGAGAGAACTGTGTAGCATCCAGCAAGAACAGAAGACAGGAAACTCCGTCTTAATTCAGGAGAATTTAATGGTACCAGAGCTGCCAGGCAAAACAACCACCCAGCAGGGAAACAGAAGTAAACCGTCTCAAATAGAACAGAACAGTGCCAACAATAACATCATTCCACATTCCAAAAGCAATCTCTGTCCCTGCTCACGCTCACGTTAGGACCAGAGATTGCTGTTGGGATGCTACATACTGCCCTCTGTTTCTTAAATTATAGTAATTTCCTGGAGTTGACCATTATTAACATATCATCCAGATATATAATTATTGAACTCCATGAAGATATAACAACGCTACCACTGACTTCAGGAGTTTTGAGAAATAGTAGAGGGCTGAAGACGGGCCGAAAGGTAGTGAGAAGAATAGGAACATTTGGCCTTACCAAATGAATTGTAGGTAATGAGAATGTAAATGATGAACGGGAATGGATAAATAGGCATCCTTGAGATCTATTTTGATCATCCAATCAATCTGCTGAAGAGAGTCTTTTAGGCAATGTATCCCCTCCATTTTGAAATGTATGTACAAAAAAAAAGCATTCCAGGATCTGAGGTTTATTAGTGGTCGAAACCCTTCATCTGCTTTCTTTACTAGGAAGAGATTGCTGAGGAACCCCTGGAAGTGGTATGGTACTTCTTGTATTGCCCCCTTGGATAACAAATCTAGAACTTCCTGAGTTAGATTGGTTTATTGGGAACTGAACTTCATTAGATGAGGAGGGACCAGTTGGATTGGAGTTGAATAAAATTCTATCCGATATCCCTGAATTGTTTGTAAAACCCACTGGTCTGACGTAATTTGACTCCAGTTGTTGAGAAAGAGAGCGAGTCTGCCACCCAGCTTTCTCGGGGAAAAAAGATTTAACACAACATGACATACCTGTATTTGCATGGGATCTTCCTCTACCTCATTAAAAAACAGCCTCTGTAGTTGTTCTCTTTCTTTGGATAGCAAGGAGAAAATCCAGTTTTTTCACCTATGGATGCAAAAAAAGATGGTCTGAATGAGCTCTGTTGAGAATTGTCTGAGGAGTGAGCTCTTTCTCATAATGAAAAACATGAGGGGTAAAGATTATTTTGAGGTTTTGTTGTGCTTTGTCCAGAGAGGTGAAGGTTTGTACATAGGCAGATATGTCCTTGATGAAGTGATCATCAAAGAGATGAACTTCGGCTTCAGAACCAAGGACCTCATTTACAAGGTCATTGTGCCGCTGGTGCGTCACTTTTTTTGATGCACCAGTGGCACAGTGTGCCTGCCCATATTTACAAGGCCACGTAAAGTCACCCTGCGTGAATTTTCATGGCCTTGTAAATATGGGCCCCTTTCACGCATTACTCTGCATGAAAGGGGCGTTTCATGGGGGTTGAAGTGGGTGTTCCCATACAACATCCATATAACCTGACACATTTCCAGATTTACGTTTCGTAAAGCTGGGGAGGCGACAGAATCCTAGGCCTCCCAAGGGAAGGCACAGGAGTGGTGCAACAAGGAGAAATTCTTTTATTTATCATAACTCTTTCCTCTTTCTATGCTTGCTGCATTCTGCAGCATGCATAAAAAGAGGAAAATGGCATCAATGATTCTTTTTGTGCAGTAAGGTGTCACTTCCTGCACTAAAACACTCATCTCCGCAACACAGGCACCCTTGCAACATGACGCAAGGGCACCTGCCCTGGTGCATTGCAGCCAGTTGGGTGCCTGTGCAGGGCAAAGCACACAGATTTGTTGTATTGTTGTTAATACGACAAATCCCTGTGCTTTTAAAATGAGCTGTTCGGCGCTGCAAAATGGCTTGTGATGCCGTGCTGCGTCATTTTGTAGTAAATGAGGCCCCAAGTTCCTTCTATGACATGTCTGACAGCTTAGGGTCTATTCTCATGAGTAAAATGTTCCTCCTCTCCGCTGATAGAGCAGCATTGGCATTGCCAAACAGACAGATAGCACGTTGGCTCCAACTTCTGAGAATTGGCAAAATGATAGGAGTTCCTGCAAGTGCAGCATCTTCTGAAATGTCCAAAATTTGATTCAAAGGACCAAGGATATCTAATGATGTATCCTCCCAGTGTCTAAGAGCTTTATCAATTCCTTTTTTGGGATCTTTACCTTTTTTAGAAAGGAAGACGACCATAGCTGGGTCAATGTCTGAAGTAGATGCCAATTTATGAAGGACACTCTGCATGCAGCTTATTGCGATTTGCTTTTTCCATAGGCTTTCGATTACAGTGAGCAAGGAAGGAAAGCAGCATGTGAGCAGAAGGGGTCCATTTGCCTGATCAGGGGTAAGTAATTGTATCTGGTTCAAAGTATGGGGAGCCCACCAAATCCAGGAGGGCCTCAGATGGAGGTGAGGGAACATGGTCTGGGACTTGTGGCGAAATTTTATCCCCTACATTTTCATCATCTGTATCTTTAGAATTGGCAGAGTAATAATTATCAGAATCTGAGTGATTATCTGTGGTGTGTATGAGGTCAGAAACAGACACCTTTCTCATTTTAGATGGAGGACAATCAAAGGAAGACACAGAAAAGGATGTAGAAGACTCCTGGGACTGAAGCACCTCAGCCATTCACTTTTTAGAAGTGGTATTTAGTTGTTTTGCAGATTGGGACTTGTGTCCCTGAGGCACTTGAGAGTCTTGTCATGGATAAGGGGATAACTATTTTATTAGCGTTTGAAAAGAGGTGACAATTGAGTTACATAATACCTTCTGCATTGACTGCATCAATGCCAAAACAGTGGAGTGAATTACATCCAACACCATAACTGGCTGATCAATAAGAGTGGGCAGTAAACTCCGCTCTGCTGGTGTAGTTCACAGAGTTTTGCCCACTCTGCAATTGAAGCGCAAAGTTTGCCGCCCTGTGATTGTTTTGTTGTCCCCAGACTCTGCCAGACATCCACAGGTGCCACTGCCAAGCCGAAGTCCCAGCATCCTGACACCGGAAGCAACAATTTGTTTGCCCAATCAGCTCTCAGCCCCCATTGAGCTAAGCTGATGTCGGAAGAGAAGAGGGGCAGAACTTCTGCCTTGTGATGTTTTGCTTTACTTTCTACCCTCACTTGGATGCAAGCTCCACCTTTTATGTTTTTCTTTTCCCGCACCATTGATCAAAAAATGAAGAAAAGACCTGTCTGGATCTGCTGGATCCGCAGACCATGCTTCCGACCGTGGCCCAGTGCTGCTGACTGGTAAGCCCCTCCGGCAGCAGCCATGGCATGGTGCTAAGCACGCCGCACCGCACACGGTTTGACTGGTGTGTAGTGCACATTCCAGGCCAACGGGGTGGAGGGCCGCATGGCCTATGCAACTGGCTCTCGTGTCTCCAGCAGCTCCAGTGAAGCCTGAGAAAATAGCAACATTGGAGGTAGAGAGCAGCGGCTGAGGTGGCAACTCTGAGTACTTGCAGTACAGTTGTGGCAGGCATTCAGGTGAGAGAGCTACAGGCAATGCATTCCCCTGGTCCCCTTCTGCCCCCTGGCCCGGCATGCCTAAGTTGTGATATGTGTAGGGGTCACTGCTTTGACATTTTGGTCTTTTCCATACTTTAGTTGCCATCCTCTGCTTCCCAACATGATAGTCCCTTGAGTGGGAGGGTCTACCTGCCAGCTGGGAAACTCGCCTGATTTCTCCAAGGTTCTGTCGGCTGCTTTCACTACTGGTGGAAACAGCATGGGAAAGAGACTATAGACCATGAAAATGAGCCTTACTTCCTGCCATTCCATGGCTCACCTCCTAAGGCCTATGCAGAAACCTCTTGCCAGTGCAGTCTACACTCACTAACATAATTATTAGTGAGGCAGAGATGGACTGCGTCCACTTTCTTCACTAAAACTATGCACACAAAGCATATATTATAAGCTACAAATATTCGTACCGAGGATAAAAAAATCATTGCAAAAACAGGACACTTGTTTGGGTAAAGAGACGTCTCCCTCATTAAATGCTGCAGAGTGGATAACCGAGAGCTGCCTCCTGGAGCTTGCGTTTCACGTTGGCGTCCATGCCTTCAGCTCTTCTAGAACTTTGTTCTCGCAGAAAACATCACAAAGGTTGTTAAACAGAGACTGGGGGGGGGGCAAATATAGTGAAACCAACCCTAAAATAGAAACAGGCTCAGCAAGCAGTGAAGAACACATTAATAATAGGGTGGGAGAGCAATACTCCGCCTGCATGCAGAACTCCGCGGAATTTGACAGAGTTTCTCGGTAACTCTGCGAATTTCCGCAGAGTGAAACTCTGCGAGCTCAGCCCACCCTTACTGATCACATACAGACTCCTGCCTAGAAGGCCCTTACTGGCAATCCTCTTCCATAGAAGAGTCGGAGTCGTTAGGCTCTGAATGTCTTGAAGGCTTTGAAACAGCTAGACTTTTAAGACTACTCTTATCTGTGCCTTCCATTTTACTTGAGTGGAAAAAATAAAACTGCTAATTAACTAAATATAAACAATATCTAAAATTATTGGTGTAGAAAGGCTGAAATATATAGGGAAGAATTAATAATGTCTTTGTGTCTTAAGGGGAAGAAATACAAAGAGAAAAACTGCTCTGAGGCAGACTCACTGCACACATGCAAGGAGAGGGTTAACATCCTCCAGAAACGCCCCAGTTCAGAGATACAGAGATCATCAGGAAGAGAGTTCAAATGCTGGTCATCACTGTCTTCCAGGGTAATGAGGCAGGCCGAGTGCAGTTCTCCAGGACCTGTCAGAGGTATTTATTTGTGTAACAGGAGTTGATAAACTGTGCTTTCAGCACAACTGAAAAATAGGGAAGTGAAAGGCAAAATGAAGCAGGCTGAATGAAGCACAAACAGTGCTGGTTGAAGTCAGAGTGCAGTGCTCACTGTCCGGTGTGTGAAGACAGCTGAGGGAATCAGCTGAGTCCTGTGATGCCCGCTGAGAGGAAAAGGAGGGCGCCTGAGGGCGCACGCGCTCGCCACTAAGGATTTTTAACCAAGAAGGAAAAAGTGCAAATTTCGTTCATTGATAATTAAATTCAAGGTGCACATCAACTGAGTGCCTACTAACAATATATAGACTCATGAATTAAAATAAATGTATACTTACTTCTGCTGGAGCAGCTAAGAAGACGATGGTGCCTGCTCAGCAGGGATAATTATACAAGAGACTGTTCACTGATTGGTGGAGTGCACATGAGGTCACAGCTGATCTAGACAGTTGACTTCCTTCATGCTTTTGCATATAATTTTCCTTCCATGTTATGTTGTGTTTCACTTTGCTGCTGGAGCTATAAGTAAAGAAGTTCAGTCATAATCGAGCCTCCGGTCTTGCAATAGAATTTGGGCAGTTTGGATCAAGTCATGTCACACCTTGACAATTCAGGCAAAGCGGCTCAGATCACTCGGCAGCTTCACACATTGGGCACAGTATCTCAGATCATGCCACAGGTTTGGGCTCAGCAGCTCAGGTCCCGCCGCAGGGCCATGGTTCTGGTACAGAAACACATCTCATGCTGCAGCTTCACAATTCCCAATTGGAATCGCATGGGAGAGTTACTACTTCTGCAGGGTCTGCATGCCTCTTCCCTCTCTGGCTTCTAGGCACTTCAGGATAGGTGAACAGTTCTTCAGCAAGGGGTAGATTCAGGTGATGTACCCTCACAGCTTGGAAGCTGACTATTAGGCAGGTACCTGCTCTGGTTGCTCAGCAATCCCCTGTGTACTCCCTGGAGCTCTCCCTACATTGGTCCTATAAAACCTAGAACTGAATCATCAAGTGAATGAGGAGGTCCCACTTCTATACATTCAAAGTATAGAGGTCATATGGATCCTCTCTCTGCATTCTCAGAACTGGTTTGGGGTGATTGTTCTTTCAAGTGTCCTCTCAAGACTTCTCTACAGACACAGTCTTTGCGGACAGTAAAACCTCCCACAGAAGTGTAGTCTCCGACCTGAAGCACCTGCAACTAAGGCACAATGAAGTGTAAGTTTTCTTCAACTGGCTATCATAAGTGACACTGAAAGAATGATCAGGGCCCTCACCTCTAGCGGCCCTCTTCACCTTGAGCAACAGAGACAGCAGAACCACCTTCCCTTGCATCATCTACCAAATGGCAGTGCTTCAACAAGACTAATCATCAGCTACTTGCATATCAAAAGGCTAATTGAATTTATAAACCAGTCTTGTGTCTTCTCTTCCTACTTCAAAGTCTAGATCTTGTCCCTCCATCTTCAAGAACGTCAACAATACAGTTTCACTATCTGGGATAACAACCTCGCCTCGATATTGCACAGTGAGTCGGGCTTGGGGTATCCAAAACTGAACTCAAAACTACCTCGCTCTTGCAAACTCATACACAACTTGCATTTCCATCGTAAATTGCATCATTGAGAGATACACATTGCCTCTAAGTTATGCCAGATTGCTCTGTGCCAAGCTGCCAGAAGGTTGCGCACAGGTTAAATTGGGGTTTGCCTACAACTTAAGCAAAGCAAGGATTGTGGTTGCTGCTTGGGTAGGGTTTCACCCCCTCTCAACCAATAACTCAATTTCTCACACTGCTGAAATCTTGCATAAATGCCATAATTTCATATTATGTTAGTTATGGAAAATACCCAAGGTTAGGCTATTGTGCCTAGACCTAGAAAATCCCCTTACTGCTGGCATTCAGCAGCAGACAAGGCACTGGGAGTCCACTTCTTTGTTGAAACTATGCCAAGATTGAATTCTTTTTTGTGTTGTAATTGTTTATTGAAAACAAAACCATGTTGTAGATGTATAATACAGTTCAATGTACATATTATAGCGGAAGGGCGCAGAAAAGGGGGGGGGAGGGTTGATGGGGGAATTGCACAACGATTGCATTGCTCACAACAACCATATATTGTATATCTTTCACAACTAGGAGCTGGTGGCCGGCATCTCCAAATGGAGAAATAACATGTTCAAACTTTAAACAATGAGAAAGAAGGTGCCCTGTATAGGGGAGTGAAGTGGGTGGAAAAGTGAGGGGGAAGGGTTGCGGTGATAAATGAGAGGTGTCCCATGACTTTAACCTAGTGCATCCCACAGGACACAACCAAAGAGCAGGAAGCAACTGATACCCACGGTATGGGAAGATGTCGGAGTGTGTCCGAGGGGGAGAGGGGTAAAGTGAAAGATAAGAAAACTGGCAGGAAGATAGACAGAGAGAGGACATTATGGGCCAGATGTATCAAGCGTTTTACCATTCGCAAACGGGCCAATTCGCAGAATTGGCCCGTTTGCGAACGGTAAAAAGCCTTTTGGGATGTATCATCCGAAAAGGCATTCGCAAATTAGGGAATCGCAATTTTTGCGATTACCTATTTTGCAAATGCATTTAGGGAATCGCAATTTGCGATTCCTTAAATGCAATGCAGGAAGCAAGAAAAATTGCAACCTGGCTTTAAGGAATCGCAAATTACCACCAACTTTAAGTTGGTGGTAATTTGCAAATACCTAGAAAAATGCAAATTTTTGCATTTTTCTAAGTGCCAAGTGGCGCACACACATGCCCTTAGGGCGTGTATGTGCGCCACATGTGCATACTTACCTTTTTTGGGGGTGCATCAGGGTGGCCTTTTGGCCCCCTTGCACCCTTGAAATTGCATGTGCAATTTGCGAATACTTATTTGGTACTCACAAATTGCGAATGCAATCCTATTCATTCCTATGGGCCTCTAGGCCCATAGGAATGAATGGGAAGGTATTCCTTAATAGCGAATCGCAATTTGCGATTCACTATTAAGGAATATGTAGGAATCGCACATTTTTTTGCAAATCCTACATACATTGCAGTTTGCAATTCTTTAAATAGCGAATCGGTAAAATTCGCTATTTAAGAATCGCAAAAGCAATTCTTCATACATCTGGCCCTATAAGTGTAGAAAAAGAAGAAGAGCGGGAACTTAGGAGACAAGAAAAGAGAGGAAGAATCAGTGAGATGGGAAAAGGGGAGAGGTAAGGAGAGGGGGACAGGATGAGGATCTAGAGCCAGGGTCCCTCAGATCTCCGCTGATAGAGACAGCTGTGTTCGATGGGTCATACGAACTCCACCGCTTAGGGCTTTAAGGATGCGCTGAGGATATGTTTAAGGATCGTCTTGTAAGGAAGGTGCCCAGGTCTGCATGAACAAATCTGATTGGTCCTGTTGTAAATTATACGTTTTTGTGTCACTGACTGTATCATTGCCATTGTCCAGTCCTCTTGTGATGGAGGTGTGGGGGACCGTCATTAGCGGAGGATGCATTTTTGGCAGTTGCCAGAGCTGTGTGCATGAGGTGGCGCTGTGGGCGGGAGAGATCCGGTGGATATCCTACGTCATGAAGGAGAATGAAGTAGTGAGAGAGGGGTAGTCTTAGCTTCATGGATGCCCCCAGTTTAGTCCCAACAGCTGTCCAAAAAGGCTGGATTGAGGGACATTCGCAGAGGATGAGGGCAAGGTTGCATCGGGTGTCCAGGCATCTACAACAGTTGGCGTAGGGCAGCAGCCCCACCCTGTTCATTTTTGCTGTGGTTCAATGCCATTCGTGGAGCATCTTGAAAAGGCAGAACTTCACAAGTGTTCATGTCCAAGACCTCCAGGATATCAGCCCAGTTGTCCTCCTCGAGTGCTATCTGTAAGCAGGTTTGCCATTTGATGCGCAGACTATAGAGGAGGGGTTGTGAGAAGAGGTGGCACATGATTGTGCTATAGAGCCCCAACATCACTCCCCTGTGGTGACCACAGGTGTTGAGGTAGGACACCACAGGTGAAGTCTGCAGGGACCAGGGCCACGGCCCCAGGCAACGTCTCATACAGTATTGTAACTGCAAACGCCGCTAGGCCTGTTGGGACAAGAGACCAAATTCCTCCCTCAGTTGCCCGAATGATTTAAGGTCACCATTGTCCAGGACGTATTCCATGGTTTGCAAGCCCGCCTCTCTCCACTGGCCCCAGTGAAGGGCCTTCCATTGATACGTAAACCATAGTTGCGCCATAGGGTTGCCTTTTCATGTAGGCAGGGGCCCACCCCGAAAAGGGGGTGTGCCCACTGCCAGGCCTTTTGCATGGCCTGCAGCATGGGGTGATTGGGATAAGACTGAAGGGGGCGTCCTCTGTACAAGGGGCCGAGGCCCTGTTTTCTAGAGAGTAACAGGCCATTTTGGCGGATTTGGTATGTCGGGGAGCAGGTATGCTAATTGTGAGAGACCATAATGTCCCTACTGACATGAGGCCCAGACTCCCGCATGAGCGCCGCATCATGAGTTTCGCAGCTGCCAATCAGGGTTGCGAAGGTCTCCACACGAAGGCACGGACCTGGGAGTCTATGAGGCGTAAGGTGGCGAGGGGTACCATCAATGGCAGGATGCCCAACTTGTACGTGAAACACGGCAATGTGACCATCCTCACCTCCTGTACTCTGCCCCACATGGAGAGCCCCAGAAGGGACAACTTCTTAAAATCCATCCTCGTTTGAGCCACAAGAGGGTCTAGGTTGTCTGCAATGATCCGGTCGGGATCCCCAAATATTTGAGGCACGAAAACGGAAGGACTAACCTGGGTAGCCGCTCTCGTGGAACTGGTCAAGAGTGGTAGGGCCTCACGCTTGTCCTAGTTTACCCGGTAACCGCGAAGCCATCAATTATCTCCAGTAAGTCCAGAAAGGAGTGGCGTAGGTCTGTTAGGGTGAGTAAGAAGTCATCTGCGTATAAGTAGATCGTGGACACCCCATACTTGAGGGGTGTATTCCTGCAATGTGAGGTGCGGGTCGTATGGTGGCTGCCAAGGGTTCCATTGCCAGAAAGAATAAGAGGGGTGAGAGCTGGCATCCTGGTGCATGCACCTTCGAATCTGTAAGAGGTCTGATATAAATCCCCCACAAACTGACCATGGCAATCAATTGGTCTCCCAGGCCAAACCTTTTCAGGGTTGCAAAGAGGTACCCCCACTCATTGCAATCGAATGCCTTTTCGGCATCAAGGCAGACAGCCAAGGTATCTTCCGGCCAATCCTTAGGCATCCACAGGGCATGGGCAAGGCTGCGGGGGTGGTTACTGGAAGAGTGTCCAAGGACTAACCCCACCTGAGTGCGATGTATCAGGGAAGGGATGACTTTACTGAGGCGTGCTGCCGGAATACTAGTGAGGATTTTAATATCTCCATTTAGTAGGATACGAGCCTGTAACTGCCACACAAAAGAGTGTCCCTCCCTGGTTTGATCACTGCTCTGTTGGAGAGAGAGCTCAATGAACCCTCCTGCTCCGTCTCCTGGAAGGCAGCATGTAGGTAGTCAATGACCTCCTCGCTGGACCATTTATAAAACTCCTTGGGCTTTGTGATAGGTTAGTTTGAAAATTGCCTGTGCAATCTCAGTTTTTCTGATCTCCCCGTCCATCAGCTCCCTACCCTCGGGCTGATAACCAGGGGAGGCGCACGCTCTCCAGGAAAGTCTACACTTGTTCCTCACTGGTCTCCGGAGTGTACAGTGCTTGATAAAACAATGTGAATTTGTTAACAATGTCCTGTGGGCGGGTGAGGACCTCTCCTCTCTCACAGCATATACCAGCCTCCCGTTGATGCAGTTGAGCAGCCAATAGTCTCCCTGCCTTTTCCCCTTGCTCATAATGACGGACTTTCAGTTGTTGCAACGAATATTCAGCTTTAGAGTTATATAGACCATTAAGGACCATACGGGCATACCAGATGGTGGCAGGTAAGAAGCAACGAGGTGCAGGAATATAGGTGGGTAAAGGATGCTATCTGTCCTTCCAGGTCTTTCTAACGAGTAGTGGTCTGCTTGTTCGTCAATGCTGCATCCCGCATGAGCTGGCCCCGTATCGTGCTTTCACAGCCGCACAAAGAACCCTGTGGGAGGCCAGGGAGTCCTTGTTCTCTGTCATGTACGCGAAGACATGCATTTTCAATTGGGGCTTCCCCTGAGGAGTGCGGTACCATTGCATGTTCAGGCTCCAGGTCTTACAACCCGGGGAGGCCAGGCCAATGTCTAGGGATAGCTGGACCGGTATGTGGATGGACAGCACGGCTTCTAGGATCGGGGACTCCTGAACGAGGGCCACCGCACTATGGGAGATAAGGAAGTAATGCAGTCTGGACTGTGTGCCATGAACCATTGAAAGAAGAGTAGGTTCCCTGGCTGCTGGGTGGCTGAAACGCCAGTGATCCACCAAACCGTGGTCTGAAGCCACATCCCCCAATAGGTCTCTAACCGCATTGTTGCCCTTGTCTAGAGGCAAGTTCTGTCCAGCACTGCGTCCTGGGCAAGAATTCCAGTCCCCCCCATCCGATGAGGTATTGTGAGGCCCCTATCTCTACAAGAAGGCAATTCAATTGGAGGAAGAAGAGATGTTTTGCGCCCGTCAGGACGTACACAGACCCTACACAGAGCGACCTGTCCTCAGCCATATCTTCGCCAAGACATACCTACCGTCAAGATTGGACAACGATGACAAGCAAAGATTTAAAGAGAAGGATTGCTACCCCACATTTCCAGGAGGACCCGCCTTCCATGACCGTCTCTGCCAGGATGCTGCTATGAATCGCTCCCCCCACCTAATACCGACGCAGTTTGTCAGATTCTAGGCTATCAAGGCGTGTCTCTTGCAGGAGGGCCACGTCTGCTCATTTCGATTGTAATTATCAGAGCACCTTCTTTTGCTTCACATAATGCGGCAAGCCGTTGACATTCCAAGATAGAACGCGAAGAGGGTGGGGGGGGGTGTTAAGCATGACCAGCCATGGTCACTCAATCAGTGTGTGAGGCCTAGAGTTGAAAATCCGGGGGTAGGCGATATGAGGGAGCATTAGAGAGGGAGCTTCTGGGCATGGGGTAAGAGTGGGAGGATAGGATGGGCAGGTTAGAGGAGTGGAGGGAAGAGGAGAAGAGGGAAGTGGTGGGAGGAAAAGGGGAAGAACGAGGAGGAATAAGGAGAGAGGAGACAAGCAAGAAAATGTGAACAGAAAGAGGAGGGGAAGAGGGAGTGATAGCACTAAGAGATGAAATACCCTATAAAAGAGCAGGGGGGATAGGGGTGGAGGCAGGGACGGGCAGGCGACAAGGACGGAGATCCCTGGGACACAGAGTGGAGTGCTCTGTGGAACGCACAGAGAAAGGTAGGACTAGGTAGGATAGAGGGAACCAAGAGAGTATACAGGGAGGGAGGGATAAATAGGCGTAGTGGGGTAACCGGCTCTAAGCCGGAGTCAGGCCCTGTGGACCTAGTTCTGTAAACCGCATGTCCAAACTTGCGGATTCAAAGCACAGGGAGGGGCCCACACAGGAAGGCAGGGTGAACGAGACAAGCGGGGTGAGAAGGCGTGAGAATTCGGTCTCTAGCTGGGGCCAGTTGGGAGCAGTGGGGAGGCGGATAGGACCCGGGGTAGCCCAACAGGATCATGTATTCCCTGAGGCCCCGGACCCTGTTCACAGCCCCCCTTGTAATGTGAAGGCACACATCGGGTTTTGTTGAAGAGGGCGGGATTAAAATCAGAATGGAAAATTATTAATAAAGGAGACAGAAGGTCCCTGGGCATCTTTGAAGGGCTCCCTCAGGATCACAGAGTCTCCCAGGCTGGGGGCGTAGAGACAGATCGCCAAGTATGGGCCTGGAACCACATACACATTTAACCAGTATAACAATATAGATGGTTGAAGCAATCACATAACACAGAACATAGCCAAATTCAACAGGGCATTCTAGAGCACCTATAATCCCACCGATCTAGAAAGGAAGGTGAGAGAGAGGGGTGTCGCAGGATCTGAATAAACCAGAAACAGAGAAATACAGCACATAAAGAGAAATAAGTCCACCACTGATGTAGCAACCTATTACAGCATACAGTATTCAATGTCCAATTATTAGCAAACAAGCAGGTGGATGCTCAGCTGTCCCCTGGGAAGTGGGTCCATCGTCCACATACCGGATCCCATGCTCCTGCATGACCAGAGGGCAGGATCCCACAGCAGTATCAGTTCCCAGTGTGGGTAGGTTTCAGAGGAGATAATGATTTGTCCCTGTCCTGATCCTGGGTGAGGTCCGCCACTTACTGAAGCACCTGGACCCTATCTCCCTGGGACAATGCTGCTCTTTTGAGGTCTCTGCCCCGTGTCGACTTCCGCTGTCATTGCACGAGCACCCACTTAATGTGGAGGGTGGAGGTAGTGTTGCCAGGAGTTTTTAGGATCGTTCCTGGAGAGGTGACATCCATGTCCTGAGTAGTGAGTCCGTCCAGGAAGAGACGCAGGTCCTCTGGGTCAAAGAAGTCTTTTGACTTGCCTTCCTTCTTTATTCTCATCCGAGCAGGTTCGTATAGGCCATATTTTGTTTGCAACTGGCAGAGCCGAGGCAAGAGGGATAAGAGGACCTTGCGGCGGTCATTAGTCTCACGGGAGAAGTCCACAGCAATGTGGATCTCTCGGCCCTCATATATGCAGGGGCCATGGGAGCGGGCCGCGGTTAGGAGTTGCTGTGTATTTGTTCGTGTCTCAAGAAGCAGGCGATGATGGGTCATGGCTGCGCATTGTGATCCTGGTTAGCCGGACCTATGCAATGCACTCGCTGGAGTTCCAGGGGGGAATCAAAGACGAGGCTAGTGAGGGCTGAAGGGTGACTCTGAGGAAGTTCTTGGTGTCCGATCCCTCTGCGTTTTTCGGAAATCGAAGAAGCAGACATTGTCCCTTCGACTCCTATCTTCTTGCTCAATGACTTTGCTTCGTAGGAATAGAATCCTGATGGTGCTCTGGTATGGTAATGAAGGGGTCCTTCACTGCCAAGACTCACTGCTCCAGTCCGGTAATGCGAGTCTGGAACTCTGCAATATCTAGGCAGATAGATTTTGTCTCAGCCTTTAGTGCCGATATGTTCAATCTATCCCTGCCAGGCAGCACGTCACTGCAGTGATTTCTTGCAGGATGCGCTCCATCGTGCTATCCTGCTTGGCACCGGTGGGGACCAGGGCCTGACCAGGCATTGATGTCCCGCTGTGAGTTGAAGGGGATTTGTCTTACTGGTTTACCAGTGGATTTGCATGGAGACATCTCCAGCCCAAACGCACTGAGTCAAAGGGAAGCCTCCACTATGTGGCGTCTTTTGCGGTGTCGATCAGGGTTTGCTGGTCTCTCTGTGCAGGATGCTCACAGGTCTGGCCACGGGGCAGGGGGCCAGAAATGGCAATGAAGCCCAGTCCGACATAAAAGGAGCACCACTCCAGTAGCCCTACCCGACCTCTCCCTCAATGCACTCACCAAGTAAGGCAGCAACACTGTGTGGGTCACAGATCTAAGGACTCTAGCCAACCTGTCCAGGATCCGCCTATAAGTTGGCTTGGGTGGTGGAACTCTTTGGCTGGGGTGTCACTGCTTGCCCCTCTGGAGTTCTGGTCTCCACAGCGTGGTGTAGAAAGGTGTCATTGGCTTCTAGCTATCTCAAAACAGGCCTCTTCAGGGCACCCCAGGCCTGTCGCAGGCTGGACATGGGCGAGGGTCGGGCCAATGCCACCCTCTCTCGTTTGTCAGGAGACCCTCTGTCCTAGGCTCCAGTCAAGACAGAAGACGATGGAGGTGGTGGCCCGATGGCGAATGCGAGGGAGTCCTGAAGGGTGTTGCAAGGCTTTGGGTGCTTGCCGCTTGTGGTCAGAGGCAGGGCCACTCCGCTTGGCAGGCTATGCCCCGTGAGGAAGGCCAGTGTTAGGTGCAACCCCCCAGGCTTGTGCAGAGTCACTTCTGTCCATGTCGTGCAGGGCGGGCACCTGGAGCGGGACCAGGGTGGTATGGTTCCTGTGACCGTTGTTGCCCCTCGTGCTCTGAGGCCCAAGTCAGGTGAGGGATGCAAGAGGCAGGATCCAAGGGGCAGATGATGAGAGAACCCGGGGAGTGCGTCCGAGCCCCCTTGGCAAGCGCTTCAGGCCACAAGTGAGATCAAGCTGTCTGGCCACCAGCTGCCTGCGAATAGAAGGAGGGAGGCTGGCTGGGGGATGAACTGTAGGGCGCTGCTCCGCCCAGCCCCCTAGGCCTGATGCTCTCTGCAGAGGCCAGCATAGGCCAGCAGGTGGGACGCTGCCTGCCATCTTCGAATTGGGTCAATGGCCTGCCAGTCCGAGGCTCCTGCTTGGGGGATAGCTCTGGATCATTTCTCGCAGCCCCCGCTAGGCAGAGGGCGCCACTGCCTCCATCAGTGGCCCGTCGGTGTGCAGAGCTCCGATCTCAAGCGGCTGTCTTCTCCCGTGGCCAGACCACGCCACCAAGGTTGAATCCTGAATCTCTCTAGAAGGTTTGTGAAAGCCAGGAGGCAAAAGAGCAGCTTGCATGTTCAGCATTTAATCAGAAGCAGCACTTGGTGCACTGGTCGGTGCATGCATTGCTTGAACTGCTCAAGTGTTGCCTGGAGGAGTGTTCTATGGACAAGATGGAGCACCAGGCATGCGGGTCAGGTGCAGAGATCACTGTGCTAGTGAAAGGATGTAAGACTTCGACCACCTTGTGAACGCCATGGATTTCCGAAAGGAAGACTGACTAAGCTTTATGCAGCAAGCCAGTCCAAGATGGTGGGTCGCACATGGAGTGTCATTATGATTTTGGTGCTTTTGTGTTATTCTTCAGTCAAGAGCCACAAGATTGTTAGGGAGCTTTCTCACCTCTGTCAGTTTTCCTTCTGTGACTATTTTAAGGAGCCACTTGCAACTTTCATCTATACTTTTCTGTACAGGGTGGCACACTGGCTACTGGGAGCAGTCAGTCTTTCCTCATGCATTCACAACATCTACTCCCTAACACTTATTTAGGGCATGGCTTGTAATACCATAAATGCCATGTGTTTACTGTCTGGGTCATTACACACAGTGAGTCGGTCCAAGGCATGGAAATCATGTCAATAGCTATCACTTGCTGTTGAAAAAGAGGAACCCCCAGCATGTCAGCTACTTTAGGTTTTGCTTTTGGAAAATCTGAAAAATGCTGGCTAGTCCATCATAGGGCCATGGTGGGCTGCCATGTGTTGTGCAACTGTGCCAAAAGTGCCTATCCTGTATCAGTAGGATATGGAACATTTCTGTTCGCTCCCTTGCTGCTCTGCGGTGCGTGAAATAATAGTAAATGTGCCCCTCATATAAATAACACCTAAGGGTTACAACACAGGGTCAATGCTATTGCCTCAGTCATTCTTTAGATGTGTAGCTTTGCTTGGCTGTTTTATATAGCGCAAACTCGGCCTGAGGGAATTAAATCACTTCATGTGAGAAGCATAGGATACACTTGGCAGGCAGAACCAGGGCAGACTTAAAGATGCTAGCACAGGTGGGCTTCTCACACACATGATGGACAACAGAATGAAAAGACAATAGTTCTCCCACCTCGTTCCAAGACCAGTCGAACAAATCACCTGTTTGTAGCTGGCGTGGGGGGAAGTGGAGGAAAGAGGGCGAGCTGAAGCGGTCTGAAATAAATCATTAATAAATAGAGAAAGAGTGTCCTGCTTCCCTGTAAACACAGTCACTTAAGAAAACTTTCATTCTCCAACTTGACTAAGGATAACAGCAGGTCTGGGACCACCCTGTAGAAACTCCTAACACCCAGGTAGTGCAAAGAAAACACTCCCTGGCAAAGTAACACAACTGGTGCACAATTGAAATCTGAGCCCTCATCAGAAAAGGGGTTGACCTAAATCACATTTCTGTATCTCCTGTTCCTTTAAGTCTGGCTTTTGAGACAGCTTTAGCTCTATCGCCGTACTACTATTATTAGTTTAAAAAATGACACATACATAAATAGATGGCATTTGGATCAGCAGTCACCATTCATTAGTTGTTTATCCATCATTAACAGATGATGTTAGACATATTAACCCGTGCTGTAGCCACCGCAGGATACAGGACGGGTCAATAGGTCTACCGCTTCAACCATTGGCTCCTCTCACTGTGAGTGGCGGCATTATGCTTGTGCACAATAAGTACATCTGTCTTAAAAGTAGTTCTCTGCAGAGCTAGTGCTGGTGGGCCATCTGTCCTTTAATTGTATTTGTTTACATTTTTTATTACTTGTTTATCCAATATTTGGGTTATTGTTTGCGAGGGCCCAGAACCTCCCCTCGCTGTACTTCCAGGTCACTGGTTTCCGCACTCTAATTTTATGCTATGCTGCGGCAGGTTATTTCGAAGTCCACTCAGAGAAGTACAGCACGTCAAGACAGACACGGGATCTCAGAATTTACTTCAACTCATTGCGATAGCATCTGCACAAAGCCAAAGCCCAGGCCTTACTGCCTAGTGGATCCGTCAATTAGGAAGTCAGGCAGTGCAGCCGGATGATCACCTCGTCCAGGAAACTGCGAGACCGATTGGTTGTGCCAATGCTTGTTTAGACTTCAGTGTTGGCATGTGTTTCTTCGTTTAGAAACAAGTCTCTCACACTTTTGAAAGAGTTGTTTTGGCACCACTGTTTATGTGCCTGCTCCGGTGTTGCACAGTAACCCCTAAAGCTCCCTTTGGAGTGTGAAAATTCTGTGTCTTCGCCCAGTGCCCTGAAATGGTTCGGGGTAGAGATATCACCTTATGTGTCAGTGAATGCTCAGCTGGCTCTGTACTTTGATTCCGTGACCTGCTCATGTGTGCCAGAGCTGTCACGTGACACGCGTAAACACAGTCCAGAGGTTTTCTTGTGGGTGTTTGTAGAGCTCCCAGTACCAGGACACAGACCAAATACCAGAACCCCAATGAGCTACTCTCTGTTGTCATGGCAACACGCGAGCTCAGTCACCGCATAGTTCACATCATGTCACAGCCCTGCCAAGTATCACACATCGGGGTTAAACTAATGCATTTTAGTGCTGTGTCCACATCAGCACACTGAAATGCTTTAGCCACTCGTTATAGTGTTGTGTAGTTTCCACTAGTCCATAGGACCTGCATGTTTGTTGAACATTGGGTGAGGTGCCTAGACTGATTCCAGGACCCCCCACAGGATTTGTTGACTAGAGACCATCTAGCTCACAGTGCCACCATTAGCCCCCCTAACCTTAACAGGGAGCGAATGGTTTCTAATCACAAAGGAGGGACTCTGGGCTTTTTGGACAGGTCCATCATACGTGCCCAAACTTAGTAAAGATACAGAAAGTATGCTGTTCCTAATTACGAGACAAGGGAAAACTAGGGGAACTGGTTTTGCGTGGTCATGAGAAGTAGGAGGACGGGGATTCCTCCTCTTGGAATTTGGGGCCCTCACACAATCGGCTGGGTGTCATGCTTCATCATAGGGCTGCTCCTCGTCAGGTCGGCGCTGCAATACCTGACAGGCTTCCTATGAGGGGCTTTTTGGCGGAGATCTTTTATTCCAAATTGCCGTTTGATGCCGTGTGGGTGAGGGGCCTAACCAGTGTAGATGAGTGAGTGGAGGTGTGTAACCTGAAGGAAGTTTAAAACAGGTTTGGAAGTACCAACAAAAACAATTTTAATCAATAGGTCTCCCAACCTGATAAAAAAGCGCATGTCTGAGGTTATGTCTCAGGTAGGACGATCTATTGTGTGGTCAACATGTTTCTCGCCTGGTAGTCAATCAATCTGGTGGCGATTCGTCAGGACCTTCTAAAATCAAATCTATCTACACACCGGTGGTTATATGGTGTAATCTACCTCTTTAAACCAGCCTAACACATACTATGTGTAGTACCTGATAGAACATGACCAACCTGGTGAAGGAATAAAAACAAATATTAAGATCTGAGACTTCAGTAAAAACAAAACTCTTGTGTTCCCTGTGTGACAAGCTCACAGCACACAGTGGTGATGGCTAAAAACATACACAACGTGAGTGCCGTGTGGGTTACTCTCACAGACCTTTTATCGTGAAAATTACACAGGCACATATGGTGGAACACCACCATGGTTGCAGGAAGAAATGATGAACTCACCCCAGTCGGGCTTCTCATTTTACTTCATCAATACCCAGCAGGTATCACACAAGGAATTTCCCTATGTACTGTGTGGGTTGTAGGTTAAAAGAAAAGGAGATTAGAGCACAACACGTAAGATGTTGTAGGTACGTGATTAGGTATATGGAGCAGTGAGGGGGTTGTTAAAACTATCAACAGTTAACAAGAGGCAGCCGTTAATATATGTTATGTAAACTGACTCGCCCAGATCATACGGTGGTCAAATAGAGATGAGCTGGGTGTAAAACTTGTTTGTTAAAAGTTGCGTGTGTCCTGTCAGGACAGATATTTGTGTAAATGCCACATGTCAGGTTACAATAGTCTAGAATCATTTGGTCTGTGGCGGGGGTACCAAAGATTGTTTGGTGTGGTACAACAACTGCATAGATAATGGGTCCCCGCTAGGTGTACAAAAGCTCTCGTTGTTTCGGTAAACTGTGCATAATGGAAACCAAACTAAAGTTAGATGAGCTTGCGTGTGGCAGAGTAACTAAGAAAACCCCACCATTAAGGAGAATTACGAAGGCTCTGGGCAAAGTGTACCCCGAGAAGCACAGCGTTATCGGACACAAGGTACGCACATTTGCTGAAACAGCAACAGGCTCTCTGACCTACCCACTTCTGCCGGGATCGGGAGGTACTTGGAAGGATTGTGGACCTGTTTAAATACTGGAAGTGACTCCCGGTTGACTCGCAGTCCGCACTAGACCGCTAAAGTCATAGGAGGGAAACCGGTATTCAGTGGGGGCCATCTTGCATGACGTGAAATCCTGATCATGGGAACCGCCATATTGGAGTGGGGTAGGGCTTCTCTCGTGGTGTGGAATTGCAAATATGCTCCAACTAAGGGGCCGATTCCGATATCGGCCGGAAGCTCACCGAACGGGATTCGTCCGGGAAAAATACGAGCCGTGCGCGTTTTTACCGACCGACTCGTACAGCTATCCGAACGAGCTAGTACGATGCGAATGTACGCGTTGATTCCAACCGACTCATTTCCGGGTCTGAACCGCTCCGAACGACCCGTACGGACACGACTCGCACCACGCAATGGAGACGTTACCCGACCGAGCAAGTACGATGCGCGCTTCGAACAGCCCGACCGACTCGTACCGTCCGGCTCCAAAGAGCTGTCGGAGCTGGACTTCGGGGGTCCGTGTTGGACCCCCCCTTCACCCGTAGCCTTGCGAGTCGCACACAGGGGGGACCCATGGGTCCCCCCTACACATGCATGTACGGTGCGGGTTGCACTGATGCGTACCCGCTGTAGGGGGCGCCCTTGTTCGCGACGTACCCATTCAGTCAATGGGAGCCCGTGTACGCATCGTACGACCGGCTCCCATTGACTTCTATGGGAATCCGACCGAATTGAGTCCGGCAGCAAACGGCCGCATCGTACTCGTTCGGTCAGACTGCAGGAGTCCGGTTCGGTCGGAAATCTCTCCGGTCCGGCTCGGTCGGAGAGATTTCCGTCCCGGATCGGAATCGGCCCCTAAGTCTAGTGGCGGTAACTCACGTGTTGCCCTATATTAAATTAAAATAAAAGGAAGTTGCAATCCATCAGCCAAGCCATATTTAAAGAGGTTAGGTAAAATGATAATAATTTTATAAAGTCATAGGAGGGGAACCGGTATTCAGTGGGGGCCATCTTGGATGATGTGAAATCTTGATCATGGGAACCGCCATATTGGAGTGGGTTTCTCTCGTGGTGTGGAGTTGCTATTATGCTCCAACTAAGGGGCCGATTCCGATCCGGGATGGAAATCTCTCCGACCGAGCCGGACCCGGAGAGATTTCCGACCGAACCGGACTCCTGCAGTCCGACCGAACGAGTACGATGCGGCCGCATGCTGCCAGACTCGATTCGGTCGGATTCCCATAGAAGTCAATGGGAGCCGGTCGTATGTCGCGTACACGGGCTCCCATTGACTGAATGGGTACGCGAACAAGGGCGCCCCCTACAGCGGGTACGCGTCGGTGCAACCCGCACCGTACATGCATGTGTAGGGGGGACCCATGGGTCCCCCCTGTGTGCGACTCGCAAGGCTACGGGTGAAGGGGGGTCCGACACAGACCCCCGAAGTCCGGCTCCGACAGCTCTTTGGAGCCGGACGGTACGAGTCGGTCGGGCTGTTCGAAGCGCGCATCGTACTTGCTCGGTCGGGTAACGTCTCCATTGCGTGGTGTGAGTCGTGTATGTACGGGTCGGTCGGAGCGGTTCAGACCCGGAAACGAGTCGGTCAGAATCAACGCGTACATTCGCATCATACTAGCTCGTTCGGATAGCTGTACGAGTCGGTCGTTAAAAACGCGCACGGCTCGTATTTTTCCCGGGCGAATCCCGTTCGGTGAGCTTCCGGCCGAGATCGGAATCGGCCCCTAAGTCTAGTGGTGATAACTCATGTGTTGCCCTATATTAAATTAAAAGGAAGTTGCAATCCATTAGCCAAGCCATATTTAAAGAGGTTAGGTAAAATGATATTAACAGAGTGCATTCGGTATGTGATTAACCTCCAAAGTGTCATAGGTAGTCATGGTGAGGTTAGGTAAAATGTACCGGGACCCCAAGATGATTCCAGTGGGTTACTGTATGATGATAACAGAGTGCAATCGGTATGTGATAAACCTCCAAGGTGTCATAAGGAGTTATGGTGATCTCCGTGGTTGAGGGGTTATCTAACCCTCGCTCATACATGCTAAGATGTTAGTATGCATGTTGTAAAGTGAATGGGGATTCTGCATTATCGGCCTAAGGGAGTGTCAAGTATTAAGTGTACTCCAAGGAATTTCCTCATTCAACCCTTGTGTATTGGTTGACAGGCGGTAAACCCATCTCTGTTGTTTCATAAACAGGGCCCCCTTACTAATCTTGGGATATGCCTCTAGTATTATCCATCGTAGGGCGTCAGGTGAATGCTGCAGTAGGTTAAGTTTATGGCACCGGAAATTACTGCGGTGTTCCGCGATGCGCGTTTTCACAGGTCTGGTGGTCATACCTATATGCCTGAGGTCACATGGGCAGGTAATCATATAGATACAATTGGATGTATTGCAGTTTGTGTGAGCACGTACTTCCAATGTGAAGGAGTCTGAGAAAGTTATTGTTTTAGTCACTTCGGTAAATGCACATACTGTGCAGGTCCCGCAAGGGAAATGGCCCTGAACTGGTGGCAAGTCCCGTAATTGCCATTGTGAAGTCACTTTCTGTGGCTTAGGTCTCGTATGTATTAGCATATCTTTGAGATTTTTCGTGCGCTTAATTGCAAATCAAGCTCCAGGGACCCTGTTTTCAATCTACCCCAATGTTTTTTGATCACGTTCCTGATTCTGTTGGAGTCAGGTGTATAGGTGGTTACACATGTGAGAGTGTCTGTTTTTTTCTTTCTCTCTAGGTTCGAGTAGAGCCTCGTGATTATTGTTCCTAGCTCTTTTTTTGGGGAGTGCAATGTTGCGTTGTGGGTATTCACGTCTGCTCAAATTGTTAGCTAGCAGATCTGCCTCAGTTTTATAGTCCTCTAAGCTGCTAGAATTTTTTGCAGCCTCAAAAATTTACCAAAAGGCAGGTTCTTCTTTAATGCTCGTGGATGATGTCTACTAAACAACAACAGGCTATTGCGGTCTGTAGGTTTTCTATAGATAGTTGTGCTTAGGTTTCCATCTTCGAGTTTAATGGTGAGGTCAAGGAAAGGGATCTCAGAGTGAGATATAGAACTGGTGAACCTCAGGTAGGGGTTCAAGGTATTAACCCAGTTGCAGAATTCTTCGCAGGTCCTCAAGTCACCTGACCAAAAAATGACAATATCATCAATAAACCTCTTACACAGGAGAAGATTAGTGCGGTTGGGGTTCGAGTCATTGAAGATCAAACTCTCTTCAAAAGCTGCCATGTATAAACAGGCTACACTCGGGGCAAAGGTACTACCCATGGAAGTACCCTGGGTTTGGTGGTAAAGTTGGCCCTTGAACTCAAAAAAGTTTTCTGTGAGCGAGAGTGTTGCACATTCAAGGACAAAACTGCTTGGAGTGGAAGAGTCCCAGTTGGTTCTGTTGAAGACCTCCTCTAGGCTGATGTCATTAGTGTGTTGAGTCTCTGTAATAAGACGTAAAACATCAGCTGTATCCTTCAAGAAGGAGGGGATTTGTTTGACTAGTGGCTGTAGAAAATGGTCACAAAATTTGGACAATGGTTCGAGTATTGAGTCAATTCCCGAGACTATGGGTCTGCCCGGGACAGATGAGGTGCCTTTGTGTATTTTCGGCAAGATGTAAAAATAGGGCACTTTAGGATCTTTTTTAATAAGAAAGTCTGCCTCCTTTTTGCTTGACCAGCCCTGGCTTTCTGCTGTAAAGACCATAGCTGTAATGGTCTTGGTCAGTCGAGTCATTGGGCTACTGGCAATCGGTGTATAGTATTGGCGGTTATTGAGTTGCCTCTGGCATTCCGTGTCATAGTCTAAGGTAGACAAGATCACGGTTGCTCCGCCTTTGTCAGCTTGTTTAATAGTGATGGTCGTGTCATTAGCAAGGGAACTGACAGCCGTCAATTCTGTTGTAGAGATATTGCAAAAGTGTCTTGGGGAGGTGCTCTTTGCTAAGTCCTTAAGTACAGCCTGTTCAAAGGTGAGCACCTCATTAGGAACCATACTACTGTTGGGAGTGAAAGTCGTAGGGTTGCATAAACTCGTAATCACTTGTCTCGGGCGTTGGTGTCTCATGAAAGAAGGCCTTGAGGCGTACTTTGCGGAAGAAATTCTGAATTTCACATTGCTCGCAAAATTTATCTGTTCTGGGGGTTGGTACATATCCTAAGCCTTTCTGTAGAACTCTTTTTTCAATGTCTGTCAAAACCCTTTGCGAAAGATTGACTATCAAATTCTCCTCTTGGTGTGGCTCCGAGTCTCCACTACATTCTGTTGTGGTTCTTCCCATTGTACTCTTTTTTGTTGCTGGTTGCCTCTTCTTCGCCCGTGCCCTCTGCCCCAGCCTCTGTCTAAAAAGGTTGGCTATTGCCTGGTGGGTAGAACTGGAGGGGGCCTTGAGGGAACATTGGGTACTGCCAAAAGGCCGGTCCCTGGTACTGTGACACCTGGAACCCTGAGAACCCTTGGCGACCTCCCCTTCTTGGGTTGCTCCCGCCCCAGCTCTCAGAACTTGAGTCACTGTTGGTGGATGAGCCCCTCCTTGTGGCGAATGGTTTCTGCCAGCCACTGAAAATGACAACCCTGACCCATCAGGGATCGTGGAAACAGAACCGAACCTTTCGCTCAGTCACTCGTGCTTACTCGTGCTCAGAGAAGTATACAGAATACACAGTGGGATGTTTTCAATATATTTATTGAACCAACATTATTCTTGTATTGAATACATGTGCTGCAATACTCAGTAGACAGAAGCAGATGAAAGTGATTACAAGCACCAAAAGAGCCAATAGCAGGTACCGCTCTATCATGGTGCTAAAACAGTGCATATATGCAGGCACATAAACTAGGCAGTAATCAGGTGTATGCTACTATGCAAAACCCTACTCTAAGTATCTAGAGTGGTGTGCAGTCAAAATATCGATTTTTTATATCGACCTACACTAATATCGAGTTTTTAATATTGTAGGGACAGAATATCGATGTCAAGAATATCGGTGACCAGAATATCGACCTTAAGGTAAGTAATATCGTTTTTTTACATCGAAGTAAGTAATATCGAAGTAAGTAATATCGTTAGCAAAAATATTGTTGTTAATAATATCGATATTTATATTAGTGTTATGTATTTTAGTATGTATTTTATAGGTATGTTTAACATTTTTTGTAATGTATTTTTATTATTTTTAAATATATGTATTAAATGTTTAGAAATTAGTACTTTTTTTAAAGTAAATTTTGCGTTTTAGTATCAGAGCGGGTTGTGGGTTTATAGGGGATCGGGTGGGAAGTAATTTAATTATAATTAATTAATTAATATGGTTTTTTATTTATTGTTATTGATAATTAATTTATTGTTAATTAATTATTACTTGTTAATTCATTTTTATTAATTGATTAATTTATAATTAAATTAATTAAAATTAATGTATTATTATTTTTTATTTATTGTTATTGTTAATTAATTTATTGTTAATTTATTATTAATTGGTAATTAATTTTCATTAATTGATTAATTGATAATTCCATTAATTGTGTTCTTTTTTATGTGTAGCGTGTTGTGTGTTTATGGGGGAATAGGGTGGGAAGTAATTTAATGTTATTTAAGTAAATATTTATTTTATTTTATTGGTATTTATTATTAATTTTTTTGTTAATTAATTATTAATATGTTATTTATTTTTAAAAAATTATTCAATTAATAAGTATGTTAATTTAACCCCTACGCTATCCTACATTTTCCACACTGTTACACTCACTGGAGTTGGAATAGTAATTTTAACCCCTACGCTATCCAACACTTTCCCTACTGTTGCACTCAATGGAGTGGGAATAGGAATTTTTACCCCTACGCTATCCAACACTTTCCCTACTGTTGCATTCACTGGAGTGGGAATAGGAATTTTTACCCCTACGCTATCTAACACTTTCCCTACTGTTGCACTCACTGGAGTGGGAATAGTAATTTTAACCCCTACGCTATCCAACACTTTCCCTACTGTTGCACTCACTGGAGTGGGAATAGTAATTTTTACCCCTACGCTATCCAACACTTTCCCTACTGTTGCACTCCCTGGAGTGGGAATAGTAATTTTAACCCCTAAGCTATCCAACACTTTCCCTACTGTTGCACTCCCTGGAGTGGGAATAGTAATTTTTACCCCTACGCTGTCCAACACTTTCCCTACTGTTGCACTCACTGGAGTGGGAATAGTAATTTTAACCCCTAAGCTATCCAACATTTTCCCTACTGTTGCTCTGTTTGGAGTTGGAATAGTAATTTTATTACCTCCGCTATCTAATATTTTTTGTATTATTTTAGTTATTGTAGTATATAATTAATTTTAAAAAGATTAAAAATAATTTTAATTTTTTTAATTTATGTATATTTATGTAATTTTTATTTATATTATTGTTTTATGTGTATAGATGTATTTATAATGTATATGATATTTTAAAAAAATGATGTTATTAAAATAATTATTAAAAATTATTAGTAAGTATATATATTATATGTATATGTTTAATTTATTTTTACATTACATATATATTACTTATAATTTTTAAACATTTTAAAATATTTTAACTATGTTTATTTTAATTATATGTATTATTTACTTTATTTTACATTATTTTTTTAACTTAAATAAAAAACGATGGGGCATATTAGCAAGGAATAGCGATATTTATCGCTAACCGCGCTTAGCGCGACTTTGGTTAACGCCACCTATCGCTGGAAAATATCGCTGAGATAACACCCTATTAGTAAGGTTTATCTCCATAGCGATATTATTTCCAGCGATAGCGGTAAAATGTGAGAATATCGCTGGAAAAGCAGCGATATTCTCGCATATATCGCTAAGGTGGATTCAGCATTAGAATCCACCTCCTATACCTTAAACAGGTAAGTCATCCTCACTAGCAGGAGATAAAATATAGCGATAAACGCGCTTAGCGCGATTATTATATCGCTTCGCCTGCCTTGCTAATAGGGGGTAGTGGGATTAGCGACTGTTTTCAGTCGCTTTTAGTAGGGAACGCCTTCCTTGCATGTCATTAGCGATAATTATCGCTGACATGCAAGGCGATGGTTAACGCGGCCTCTAACGCCTGAAAGCTGTCGCTAATGCCTGTTAGCGACAGCTTGCTAATAGGGCAATAAAATTATCGCCGCTTTAGCGGCAAAAAGTGCCGCTAAAGCGGCGATAAAGCCCTTGATAATATGCCCCGATATTTTTAACAACGATATTTTTGACATCGATATTTTTTTTCTCGATATTTTTGTACTTACCATAATGTAGATAGGATGTCGATATTCTTGACTTCGATATTCTTGCGTCGATATTTCTGTAGGTCGATATTCTGACCTTCGATATTTTGTCAGGAATTCATCTAGAGTGTGTCTGTATGGCTGTAGAGCCAAGAATCTCCCCAAGGGACAATCCAGCCCCATTACCTGGTGGGAGAGAATGAAGGACCCTGTCTTGGTCACGAACTAGACCCCACTCAAGAGATTTCTCACCATGCAGGGACCCTCGGTGTCAGCTGAAGTGCCTCCTCTGCTAATCTTTCAGGGATGCTCATTATTTATAACAGAAATCAGCCTTGCGATGTACGTTGTAGATTAGCGATGTTATGGATATGTAGATAGCTCTGTCACCCCGTCGCTGAAGATAGGACATTTGTTCATAATGCTTAAAGAGGCCTTGTACATGATGTTCAAGGCGTCATGATAATCTTGTGTGAAGCTAGATGTGTAACCAAAGTAGTTTCAGAGAAACTAATCCAAAATTGGTGTGCATTCAAATATGTGCAAAACATCACAGAAGAAATGTAATTGGGAAAAAGAGGACAATATAAATAAATGAGCAGCTTCGCTAAATGGGCCTAACCCGGGAATATAACAACAGCTCTTGGGAGGTCCGACAAGGCATTGCATATTATAATAACAAAAGCGGCCTCTTCCAGCACTCTTCAATTGTGACCTTATGTCCTGCAACGGATCTTCTCAGGAGAAATTGCATAAGTGCGTTACCATTGGACTACTTGTATCGTTATCTTGCTGAATTCCAGCCTGCCTGCAGAGATCTGCTCTATGGGCAAACGACCAGTTTACAACCGAACTGGAGGGTCATGACCCACAGGGCGATGGCTCTTGAGAACAGAGCACCTTATTCTCTCCCCTCCACCTCTAATAGATACAGTGCTTTATCTGGCATAGAGGAACTGGATTGACTGGGGCCAGAGGATGGGGAAATAGATGAGGCTGACTGAAACAGGGACTCTCCAGCTCCAGTGTTACAGCCCGCCTATGTGGAATCAATTGCTACCTTCCAGATGATGCTAATATCCTGGAACATTGCGGGGCCGAGGTCCAAACAGGAAGATCCCAATTGGCTTTTCCCTTATGTCAAGATATGAAATTATAATGCTGCAGGAAACATGGACAACGAAGGAGATCATGTGGGACATTTTTGAAACCTTTATTATCCCACCAATATGCTCTACAGGATGAAGACCTGGGAGGGAGGCCTGGCGACCATGGTGCAGACTACTACATTTTTTACAACTATCCCCATTGTATGTAACGACGCAGGGATACGGATTTTATGGGTTGTTCATCCCACTACTTTACATTTTTTTGTGCTCAACATTTATAACGCGGTTGTGCAATTGGGTTGCCAAATTAGGGTGTTATTTAATGTTATTGGAATACTGAAACATAGGGGAGAGTGTAACCTGGATGGATTCTCAGTAATTGTGTGGGGGGAGTTTAACACTATAATTGTTTTTGTTGATATTACCTTCTAACCTTTTTCTGTGGCAAATTCGGTAGGGCCCGGTTGCTAGATCAATTGTAGAGGGCAAATACTTTTGAATAATCTATTGGAACTGAATTTTAGTAACTTGGCTGAAATTGGGGGAGGCATGAATCTTATATAACGACAATCATTGGTTCGAGACGGGACCACTATAGATTATGTCTTCTTATTCTGGGAGTTGACTACCCGGGTAGTAACAGGGGGAGTTATTTCAAGCAGATTCAGCAATCACAATCCCATAGAAATGACCCTAGACTTACCAATAGCGCAACAACCCATCCTGTTGAAAGAAGTAACTAACTTGGTCATAAAGGGTAAGGGACTGAGACTCAGATGGAAGGGGATATATAACCCCCATGTAACAGCTGAGGTAGTCAGGGCAAACCTGAGTTTGATTGTGGAATGTTCTTTATCTGAAAATTGCTTAGCCCTGGAGACTATCATCTTATTTGAAATGCTCAACAGTCATATTAAATCCGTACTTTTAGCCACACCCAGCCAATCAGTTGCCATCAGCTCAAGGTGGTTTGACAGGGAGTGTAGGGCTGCAATCAAAATTTGAGGGAAGCCCTAAATTCCAGGCTTAGAAATCAGGAAAACATACTTAAAGCTAGAGAGCATTATAAGCTCACAATTAAGAAGCATACGGCTGTCATCAAGGAAGAAGCTTGGAGCGGCCATGTTGGTGCATATCAGGAAAGGGACCCTAAAAATGTATGGGCAATTGTAAATAACAAACTGCATCCCATAAATAAGGGTGAGGGCTTTAGCTTGCCTTGCCATTTCAGGCGTATCTATTCTTTTGAGAACCAAATGATTGATGAGCTTGATGATCCCTGTCCCTCTTTTCCTTTAATAGTTAGGTTTGAGTTTGAGGAGGTAATAAAGGCCATAATAAAGGCCCTCCAATAAAGCCCGGGACCAGAGTGAGTTCCCATAAGCATGTTAAAAAGTAATATAAAGTAATGTTGATCTGTGGGCCCAAATGATTACCTCTACTTTGAATGCTGGATTATCCTGTAGGATTCCAACCTCTTGTCAGCAAACCATCATAGTACCTATGTTTAAGAAAGGCCTTAGGCAGAACCCCTGGTGCTACATGCCAATTTCACTCCTTGACTCTGTTGTCAAAGTTGCTGGTCGGGTGATACTTAACAGGATTGAGGACTGGGTAAAGCAGAATGGAATTCTGAGCAGGGCTCAATATGGCTTTCGGAAAGGCCTGGGGACGCAGGAACAATGCCTCAACCCGAATCTAATATTAGGAACCTCCACAATCATGTGGAAATGGCCATCATACCTCACATTCCTGGACCTGAGCTGTCTATTTGACAGAGTAAACCGATCCAAATGTTGGTCCATTCTTCAGCGGATTGGCATGCTGCAGGATCTGGTTAACTTCTTGCATGCACTTTACTGAGAGTTCTCAGCTAGGTTAAGGTTTGGCAAAAATGGGAATACAACCCCTATTTTCCTTGGCATAAGGTGTCCACCAAGGGTGCGTTTTGCCACCTATGCTTTTCCTCCTATATATTAATGACTTTGACTCCTTCCTCATTAGTAATTGTCACGACTTAGTGAGAAACAAGGGCAATCCTGTGTCAGCGCTGTTATATGCTGATGATGCGTTTGCTTTCCCACACACCTAATGGGCTTCAGGCACCAGACAACAAATTTGTATCATTCATGGATAAACTGGATTTAGATACCAACTTTTCCAAGTCACATTACATAGTGTGCGTCCCGCAGAGCACCAAGGTAAGATCAATATCTATTAAGGGAGTGAATTCCCCTATGTGGGAGTGATTTTTGAAACCAACAACAGTATTGTGCCCTATGTTTCCAACACTGCTCCCGATTTAACAGCACAGTGGGGGCTCTCAAATTCAAATTCAAATTCAAGTTTATTGTTTGATTACTAAAAACCATAACAAAATATTAAAACCATGTGACTCATAAATACAAGGAGCCCCGATTAGTTCTAAAACAATGCAATAATCTTGCAATAAAAGCGGATTAAATCTTTTTTTAAGAATTGTCCGAATATGCATTTGTCTTTTGCGGATCAGGCTCCTTAGAATGCCATAACAGTCACGGAATGATTTTAAGATAATCTAGAAAGAAGAGACAAATAAATATAACAGCAAATTTTTTTAAAATGCTAAAAACAGTGTCCATGGAGACCTTGTAGGAGGAGCCGGATGGCAGCTAGAGTTTTTATTACAGAGAAATTGCAAGGCCAACCGGCGGAGGAATTGCTGCCTTCTCTTTCTCCAACACTTTAGCAGCTCTGATGACAAATTTGGTGAACCAAATGTTCAACTTTGTGTTTTCTTGGTTCATAGCTGCTATGATAGCCTGACGACATGTGCGAACTCCAAGTTTGTTCCACTCTGCTCGCAATGAAGTCCTTCTATCGTTTAGCAGGGCTGGGCATGTGCAAGCTATGTGCTCCAAGCTTTCTGAATGGTAGCCGCATTCCCTGCATTCGATATCAAGACTAGGGCGCCGCCATTGTGGCAGATGCTTTAAAAGGGCCACTCGCCTAGCCTTAGGGCCATAAACTTAACCTTCCAATAGACGGAGTATGTACTTGATAAGTAGGATGACTCGACCCCTGGTTTGTAGTCGGAGACAACGGCCCAAGCATGTTTTCTTCTAGATAATTTTGCCCTGTCAGAGTGAAAAGACCAGAGCCGAACACTTCGCTTAATTACGGTCTTCAATGCCTGTTGTGGCGGATTTGTTCCCCAATATTCCGTTATTCCGAGTAGCTGTAGGGAGCAGGCCAGGTGGTGCTGATATTTTTGGCTGGATGCGCTGGTCGTTATTTCATTCCAGATTTTGGACTCAAGACTGCCATCCCGGAAGTTGCGCAGTCTATTGCAGAACTTGATGAAAGCCCCGGCCTCGACGCCGTTGTGATCAAGCAGGCCGAGTTCTAATCTGACTTGTGCCGGAGATGAGGACCTCGGCAGGCGCCATGCTCGCTTAAAGATCCTGGTAGTTGATTTATTTAATAAGATATTTGTTGAGCCCATCATGATCTCGTGTCCATATGATAAGGAATTGGTGATCTTGGCCTTCATCACCTTGAGCAGCGGAGTCAAGCTTGGCCCTAGTAAATGTTTTGAAAGTTTAGCTGACGCAACCTCAAGCGACAGTGCTTTGGCCTTGACGGCGTCTTTTTGTTTAGCAAAGGAACCTCTGGCATCAAGGAAAATTCCCAAATATTTATAGTGTGGCACTGTGTCGATGCTTTTATTGTTGAAAAACCAGCTGCTTTTCCACTGCTTCTGTTTGGTGAAATGAATTATTTTTGTTTTTGACAGGTTCAATACGAGCGCATTATCAAGTGTATAGGGAAGGAGTTCGTCAAGAAGCCTCTGCAGGCCTACCTTTGTGTGGCTCAGTAGCACTAGGTCGTCAGCGTATAACAGATTACTGATGCGGGTTCCGTCCAATTGGGGTGGATGGGAGTTGATCTTGTCGAGTGTAGAGGATAGGTCCGAAATAAACAGGTTAAAAGAAGGGGCGCCAAGACGCAACCTTGTTTAACGCCACTTCCTGTTTGGATCTTTTTTGAAACATAGGACCCGTCGCCCAACTTTATCCTTATCCAGGTCTGTGTGTGGAGTTGTATTATCGCTTTTAAGAGGGTGGGGGATATACCCCAACGGTCTAATTTTTGCCAAAGGCGGCCGCGTGGCACCCGGTCAAAAGCCGCCTTAAAGTCGACAAAGCAGCAGTATAGTTGCATACGACGGGCATCTGCCTTCTCCATCAAAACAGTTAATGTCAATAAGTTGCTGGTTGTGCCTGAGTTAGCTACGAAGCCGGTCTGGTTGAAAGGAAGACGCTGGGTTGATTCGGCCCAGGTTGACAATTCTTCTAATAAGATGCTGGCGTAGTATTTGGATTCAATATCAAGAAGGGCTATCATTCTGTCGTTTTTGGATCATCTCTTTTGCCACTTTTGTAGATGGGATGAATGATGGCACCTTTCCAGGAATCCGGAATGTGATCATTGAGCCTGCAGTATAAAAACAATGGTGCAAGGAGGCCTGACCACAGCGTTTCATCTGACTTAAACAAGCCCTGAGGTAGACCGTTGGGGCCAGGGGCTCCGTCTGACCTGCCTTTTCTGATTATCCGGGCAATGATGTTTATTAAAACTCCGTGTGTCATCAGGGTCTCTAGGGTTGAATCATTCCCTGGCTCCTTACTCTCGATTGTGGGTGAATCCAGAACCCCCTCACTTGTAGTAGTTGACTCAATGTTGGCTGTGCAGTGGTTTTCAGTAACTGGTGGCCCAGGTTTGCAAGTCAAATGGGGACCAGAGTGCTCTGGCCTGCTTAAATGATCTCTGAAGTGATTAAATAGAAACTCAGTCCAGTCGTCAGCGCTTATGTTTGCGCTGCTTTGTCCTCTGCCTTCTAATGGGCCGTTGTTCACAAGGGACCAGAATAACTTTGCATTAGACCTTTTGCTGGCGTGGACTAACTTCAACCAGAACTGGTCTGACGCTGATTGTTTGTCTCTATGCACAGATGCCTTAAAAGCTTTTTGAGCTTGCTTATATTGTTTAAATAAAAATCCGTTGCCTGGGTTTTTTCTGGTCCGACATTGAGCAGCGTTTCTTATTAATTTTAAGGTTTTTGTAGCTGGTGAAATGCGAAGTCGTGGTGGATCTTGCCGGGGGTAAGATTTGGATGGAAATTCATTTAATAAACTGTTCACCAGCACTTCCCAGCTGTCGATGATTGGCACATCTTTTGCACTTTGTGAACGTAGAAGATGATCACATTTCTCCATGACAAAAGGGACGACACTGAACGACCATTTCATTCGCCTTAGGTTCTCTGAATAGCTGTAGGATGTCGTGTGAGCAAGTGCGTGATGATGAGGCATGTTGAGAGATAATGTTATTATTTGAGGTCGATGGTCACTTCCCCCCATTGCTGCTATATAATGGCACCCAATTAGGATAAGCATTTCGCTGTTTCCTAATGTAAAGTCCAGAAATGAGTGGGTTCAGCCGTTAGTTCTTGTCCAGGCCGGTGGGGTGTCTGTGGATGAGCGACCGTTTATTACTATGTAGCCTATTCTGCTAAGTTGAAGGACTGCATATTCGCCCAATTTGGACGATCTGAGTCCTGACGGTAATGTTTGTGTGGCAAGATGTGAAGGGACCGCTGGAGGGATGATTCCCAGATCTTCAAACTGGTTATGAAAGAGATTGGTATTAAAGTCTCCAGAGATTAAACATGGTAAACTGCCATATGTGCTTAAGATATTGCATAAAATTTCGGTCAGGCAGTCCAGTTTGGATTTTTTCTCCATGGTACATGGTGAAATGTAAACATTTAGGAATAGTAACTTGCTCTCTGGTGCAAAATTTTCAACCACAATGCCAGTGACCCAGTCAACTTCAAATTTTAACTGTTTAATGTGTGCTGATAATCTAGTAGCCACATAGATAGACATCCCACCGCACAGTCTACCAAACTTGCTCTTTCTTATAGCTGGCAATGTAAATTCTAGATACCCTTCAATTGGGTTGCTTGTTGATAGCCAGGTTTCCTGGAAAAAAATAATGTCATGTTTTGTAAGGAATTCAAGTGTATCTGGAGATTGCAGTTTTGGCGAAAGGCCATTGATATTCCAGGAACAGATTGTGAGACCATGTTCCCGGTTATTTCAATTGATCCTGCTTAGGGCTGCTGGCAGCCATGACCAGTCTGCACTTCTGATTGTTTGCTGGACTTCACTGCGCTCGTCATTATCGACTAGACAGTGGCTTCTAGCTGACTTTAAAATAGAAAAGGGGATGTGGCTTGTACTTAAAACTGGGACACGGCTAGGTGCAAGTATTGAAGGATATCGGGGAACTCGGGCGTTGCTATAATTATTCCCCAGATTTTAAATTGGTCAGCTTTAGATTGAACCAGTTCCCTTATGGCTTTAGATGCTAATGTGATTAGGGTCGATTCTCCCGTTTGGGGGACAAAACTGGGCTTAAATTCGATGGCAAGGATATCTTTTGATTCCAGCTTGCACAGATCTGGATTTGATTTAAATCGCGGGATTATGTTCCCGCGATTTAGTATGTCATGCGGTCCTTGAGAAACGTACTCTGGTGTTAAAATTAGCTTGGTTTCATTAATGTCTATGGCTTGGTCGTGGATTTCAGCAGATATGGACTTAGGTGGTTTAGCCTTAACTTCTAGTTTTTGTTGAGAGGTTGATGAACTATGCGGTGGGGTTACTTGGTCGTTGGCTTGGTTGGTTGATGCTGAGATAAAAACTGTTTTGCGCATACACTCCAAAGAAAATTGGCTAGATGGGATTGCCGGAACTTGGTGGTCCAGTCTTATGATGGAGTTCGCTGCACAGTGTGAGCCTGGACTGTTAGACGTCATTTGAGGTGGGGAAGGAGGTTCATTGATTGGTGGACGCTTTTGGGAGGGCGTGGTTGTGAGTGAACTAGTTACAGTTATTAGTTCTTCATTTGTTTGTAGTTGCCTTTTTCCCGTGTCTCCAATTTTATCCTGAGATGTTGGGTGTGGGGAGTATCTTGGGGCTTGTTGTGGCTCCGTATTTGTTGAGCGTTTAGCTTTTAAGAGTCCTTTTTGGGGCATTGAGGACTGGACTGCTTGCGTCTGTGTAGTGGAGATAGTGAGCACTGGGCTCGAGGCCTGGGCCATCACTGGTTTATTATTTGTAAAATAGTTGCAAATTGGATTTTTGGGCTCTTCTGAGAGCTTTTTACGGGATTTTTGAAGTCTTTTTTTTTCCCGTTTTGATAGTCGATGTGCTGATTGTTGGGGTGATTTGACGTTGGAAATTGTATTGGCGGGTGCATTAGAGACTGATATTGCTTTAAATGAGGGTGAAGGAGCAGGTGATAATTTGTCGGGCTTGTGCTCGGGATCCAGGTGTTTCGGGTGTTTACCGTGTTGGGGGGCCAGTGGTGTGGAAACGGGAAGCCTAGACTCTGGGATCCTCTGAATTTCTGTTAGTACTGATGACAGAAATTGGGGCAGTGAGGATAAGGAGTCGATGATAGGAGAGCAGCAACATACTGATTGAACTAGTTGCACTTGGGATTGAGCTTTAATTATCAGTGAATTGAGCGCCTCCATTTTTTGGTCAATTCCTACAGTGTAGACAGCAAGAGTGTTTAATAGGTCCACCTGTTGATCCATTTTGTCTGAGTGGTAGTTCAATGCAGACACTGTAGATTGAAGAGTTTGGAGGAGTTGTAACCAGAGCTCATTTATGTCTAGCGATGTAGGACTGACGGTCGATCTGTTCGATTCTTTGGTAAAGAAGGATAAGTCGAGGTGGGTATTAGGCATGGTGTTCTGGCACCAGCCTGTGTTGATCTTTTGACGACAGATATTGGCAGTTGATGGTGAGGTTGTTGGGGATGACGTTATGGGATTACTTGGATGTTCGTTTACCTGAGTTGCAGCTTGCGGGGTAAGAACTTTAGTAGTTGCTGTTACTGTTGGGTGGGCCTTGAGGGCCTGGGCCTGGGACTTATTTGCTAGGGGGAAAACTGGCTGGGAATCCAAACGGAGTGATGGTCTGGCGAGGTCAACTGGCATCCAATGAAAGGCGGAGGGGAGGCAGAAGCCAATGCATGAAGGTTGTTAACTTGTGAGTCGAGGGAGGACTGGTCAAGAGCCTGGACAAGGGCCCGGGGAGATAAAGTGACCTCTAACGCTTCTTTTGTTTGGAGATCGGCACTGGTTGGAAGGCCCGGGAACGATGAACTAAGGCCTATCGCGCCGGCATACACATGGACCATGGGCTGAACCAGTTTTTGATGCTTTACTGGAACTGAGACTGAGGATGAGGCAGTTGGAGCTGGGGTCCGAGGTATGTCGAGTGAGCTTGATCTTGACTTAAAAGAGGATACAGAGCTTCTGAAATAGTCCCTCAGAGACATTGTTTTTGTTGAAGAAGCTGAAAAGATTGAGGGTCTCGAATGCGTGCCTTTACGGGTTTTATTCTCCTTAAGCATGCTTACTCTGCCGCTTCTGCTTGTTGTTTGTTGGACGAGGAGAGACTGAGCGTGAAATGGAGACTGTGGGGGTTGTAGCTCGGTTGCAGTGTCCATCGTTGCGTCTGTGACAGTAACTGATTGAAACTGTAGGTCAGACAATTTTGCCAGGTTTTCAGGTGGCAATTGGTCCGCTACTGCATCTTCGGAAACCTTTTTTTATGTCTTTTTTTGAAATATTAGATGGAGCTTTCCTGGTTTTCCCAGAACGCATCGCTGGGGGCGTTGGGAGGATAGGGTAGAGTGGGGTAGAATACACCCCCGCTGACCAAGCAACTTGGGCTACTTAGAATGTTTATACGCCTGGAGTCGTGACCCAGTGACGCCGTGCAAGGAGCAACTATTGGTTAGTTTCTTTCTTGGTTCTGATGAGACAGTGACTATTCAGGTGAGATGGTGAGTAGCGCTTTTATTAGTTTGATCTTAAAGACACTGGTAAGTTGATGTGAAGAAGCCTATCTCTCATGAATGCATGTTAATGCCAAAAGTTAAAATTAAAATCAAAATTAAAGTCAAGGAAAAAGAAGAAGAGCATTGAGGTGGCAAGGACAAGTAAATGTCACCAAGGGGTTTGTTACGGTTTATGTCGTGGACCTCAAAAGCACAGCTGGGTTAAGGATCCAGAAAACACTCAAGGAGCTGCACAAACAACAACAAACAGCCACAAAACCAGGCTGGGCAAACTAGGCACTCCAACACAGTGATCACCGCACGGCCCTCGCCCTGCTAAAGCGGGTTTACCGCTGCTGCAAGGTTTTCTCACTGCTACCACCGCCGTGGGGGTGGCTCTGGCTCCAGGCGGCTCATAGCTCCTATGGCTCCTGTAAATCTTACCGCTGTACCTGCTGTTTTTGGACGGCTGCTGTGGAGAGAGACTCCCGCGGCTCCTACCAATGCAGGGCGCTGGTGCAGCTCCTGGCGCTGTGGGGGGCAATCCCATGACTCCCGCGGCTGCGGGGGGCAATCAGGCGACTCCGGGGCACACCGACGCAACACCAACGCAGCTCCGTTGCGGGGGCAATGATGCGGACAATGGCGCAGCTCCTGCCGCTGCGGGGGTACTCACGCAGTTCTTGCTGCTGCGGCTGCTCCCGCGGCCTCAGCCGTTTTTCGGTGGCTTTTTCGCGGCACTTTTCGGCGGCACCACGCGACTCCTCGCAGCCTCGGGTTCAGGCACCCCCCACCGCGCCTCCGCTCTCACACAGCAGCAGGGGCTGGAAACTGCGAGCAGGGAGCAGGGAGCAGGGAAACGGAACCGGCAGTCTCAGCAACACGACAGCAACACCAAGTGGAGAATTTGGGAACAGCAGAATCCGGCTCTCTTTAATGTATCCACCAGAGTAGGCAGTAAACCTATTGTTGCTTTGTTGAAAATCTATAGATTGAAATGCCTACCTGTTCTCACTAACGGGGCCGGAATATGGGGACACAGAGACTGTAGTAGCCAGTAGTGGGAGGAAAATCATTTCTGCAGGTGACTTCTTAGCCTAGGACCAAGCAGCTCACAGCACTTTATACATGAGGAACTGGATCTGGCTTATGTCACGGATTTGGTGGGGCTCGCCCCCTTCTTCTATGGATCTCCAACTGGAGCAACCCAGAGGCCTCCTTTAACAGCAAGATTTTATGGAATTGCTTGTCTTGTGATTATGGCCTAAGTATCCAATATCTGAAATATATACAAAAAATAGTGGAAACTATAGGAAGACCAGAATTGTTCTCTAACCCGGGCTCTATCTCAAAGGAGGAGTCTGCAAAAATTAAAGACCTGTTCCTAAAATGGGCAGGATCCAACAGGGAAGATAGGGCCTGATTACGATGACGGTGGGACCGCCACCGACAGCCCATCGGTGGTGGTCCCACCGCAATCGCAATGAGGATTCCTGCTCGCCACATTAAAATGGCGGGCAGATGGGTGGTGGCCCAAGACACCATCAGAGGGAGTTGTATTCCCTATAATGGTGGCGATGCCTGCCAGGATTACAATGTTCCTTTCCACCCGCTGTTTCATAGCGGTTAATCCACCATGAAAAGGCAGGCGGAAAGGGTTTTTGGCGGCCCGTAGCGGGCCCCCCTTCCCACCTGGCCCTCAGCTGCTGGTTCTGGGGGGCACCAATGGTGCCCCCCCTACATATCCCTGCAACATGTGGTAGGCACTGCATGGTGCCTGCCACGTAGTGCAGGGAAATGTGTAGTGTCCCCTTTTTTGTACTGCGGCATGTGCTGCAGCCAGCAGCACCTGCCGCAATACAAAATATAGGCATTGCGACCGCTGCAGTGGCGACCGCATCCTGATGCCTATGGCGAGACCGCCTATTCAGCCACTTAGAGAAGGTCATGCGGTCTAACATGAGAGAATTGATGAGTTTTGAAATGACAGAAGGAATCAAGCCATTTGTGATGTATGTCAATTATATAAGGGAAAGGGCATTACAGACAAAGTTTTGTCTAGGTACCATCAAATGCCATTTAAGCTTCCCTCTTGGCCAATTCGACCCAAAAACCATTCTGCTCTGCCACTGTGATGAATCATCCCCCAAACCCTGGCACATTTGATATTTTTCTGAAGTTTTATGATGTACCGATAGGCCCACCACTTACTATTTGGGAATGCTCCCAAACCACTATGTGACTTATTCTGTGGGAGCCTTTTTGAAAAATGCACTTTATTGGCACAATTCTACCACGCTTTAGGTTTCATATATTGATGGTAAGTTATAGAACTAATTTGTTTATGATAGCTTGTATTATGCCTGATTGTGTTTTTACCTCTTTCTCTTTTTAAATCATTTTTTATACATTTTTTAAACAAAATTACTAATGTTTGTTATACTGTATTTAAAATATTTTTTTGAACTTTTATGATTATATCTTATAATTGAATAAAAAACCATTGAACAAAATTATTGCTCTTGCTAAAGGTAAGTGTCCATTACCCGCTTCCAGCTGCAACATTGCTAATGACCCAAGGTAGAGGTCAAAGATGCCACTCACCTAGAAATTCCTGAGTTAAGGATGTGTGCTGCACAAAAACCTTTCACGTTCGATTTAAGAGACTATAATGTTGCACTGCCTACAAAAAGAATCTAGGCCACATATGATACACATGACAACTGACTTACCTCTTCTGGCGGGAATTGCATGAATATTTTTAAGTACATGGTTAAAAACTATCCATTTTAAAGCCTCGGAAAGTAGTAGTATAATCTAATGTACTAAGGTTAAACGTTTCCGCATGTTCAAGAAATGTACTTTTTTTAATTCTGAAGAGACTTTTTCATGTTTTACATGATGTTTGTTGCACAATTTGCAAGCCATACATTTTCATGGCTTGGCTCATGCATGGACTCTTACAGCCAAGCCAGACCTTAGCGCATGATGGAATATACCCAGGGCTCTTGATGACACAGCTTTGTGGTCTCTACCCACCTCTAAAAAGGAAAGAGTCGTGGCCAACTTGAGAGGGAAATTTGACTGAAAAACTCACCTGTTTCATCATTAAAAAAAATCTTCTCTCAATTCTCCCCCCTCCACTTCACCAAAGTAAGGAGAATGGGGTCTTTTGCATGGTGCAAATTAGGGTATGGGTTTATCCCCACCACTTCCAATGTTCTCCAGCCGCAACTTCCTGCCATTCTTTAGAAACTCACTTGGTACAGTGCCTTCTTCCCTTTTGCGTTTAACGGTGTCAGACGGATCCTTCTTCCAGGGAGCGACGAATTTATGACTGTGTGATCCACAGGGAAATTACCTCTGATGATCCACTTCTAGGAGCCTCAATTTAATCTTTGCTAGTTAAGTTAAAGTGTCTGTCATTTGTTATTAATTTTCATGAACCCTGCCCCTTAGGGCATTGAAGAGCTTTACTCAGAGATCATGAGGCACAAATGTAATGTAACAGTGTAACAAAAGTATTATTAGATACGACAAATGCTAGATACAAAATTGCCAGTATGGACAAATTACATTTGTGGAAACATACAAAAGAAGGTGAAATAATCTAAAAGTAATCAAAGTGAAGCTTCACATAGGCACAAATGATTATTTATGTATTTATTTATTTATGGTTTATTACAGCACAAAATAGATCCATGTGGACAGTATAGCACTATACATGGATTACACGCCAGAGTCAAGAGAATACCAGGTACATGAATCACTGGGAAACAGAATACATGGTATCTGATTACTAGATACAAATGCAGATCCATTACAAGGAGAATCTTCAAAGAAATATAAACCATTTAGGGAGTTTTAATAGAATGCACAAAGGGATACATGTGCAATAACTCCCATCAATTGAAGAACACATGGTATAAACTGCACATAGACAATAATTCACATCTGCTAACTGTAGGTTAGATCTGGCCCGAACAAGGCCAAGCATAATTTACTAAATCAAAGGAAAATTGACACAAGAATAACAGGTAGGAAAGGTCCATTTTGATAGTAGAATGGGGAGCTCCATGCCTTGGGCACAAACCTAAAGAAGGATTGCTCCAGAGTTCTGTTGTTTCTGCATGTTGGGTATTCAAATAAGGAAATGTTTGTGCTCCGCAGCTGCAGCTGTCCTCAGGAAATGTCCAGTTTCTAGGCTACAGAATCTTGTGGATAATGCATGACTACTTGCGAATATGCTTGGCTGCAGTGGGGAGCCATTTGAAAGTCATCACGGTTGAGAAAAGTGGTCATACTTCTTTGGAAACAAAAACCAGCCTCATTGCTGTATGCAAAGCCACCTGGAGAGAGGCCAATGTGGTGTAAACTAACTCTGGACAAGGTTTGTTTTCACACCCATGGGTGAGTCAGGTGAAATTAGTTCAATTCACCAATGATTGAATACGAAAGACAGGTTATTGTAGCCCCACAGAGCCCCACCCAATACGTTGTAAAAGAAGCATCAATGCTTTTGGGTTACTAACAGTCCCCAAACAGAGATCCATGGACACTGTGGTAATTTGATAAAACAATTTCAATCCTTCCAGTATCAAACACACAAACTGCACTAAAAAGTGTTTATTTCAACAGTCTCATCCTGTTGCTTAGTGCATCTAAAACAACCACACAGAATATTATTAAAGCATCATAAATGCATGTTATGAACAACAAGAAAAAAAAATGAATATTTCTACCATAGTTAAAATGTCATCAAGCAACCTAACATCCTAAACTTACATCTATGCGCTATGCGAGGTGAGAATGGAGTAGCATAACATGCAAGTAGAGTTTCTATGGGAGAATCCACGCATAACATACCTGTTTACAGCAAAATGTTGTAGACATCAGAAGTCAGGGAGGCAGTGTTATTGTAAATAAGGCCCCCTTTCACACTACGCTTAGCCTTTTCTGAGGACATTTCAATGTTATCAGGTCCACATGTAGCATACATGCGGTCATGAACAAAATCAGTCAATATGTGCTTGTTGTCATTAGCTTGCACATTAGGTGGACCAGCAAGCAGTTGCAATTCCAAAGCACTGAGAGATGTATTTACGAGGATGCCACAGGGAAAGGGCAGGGATTCGCCATATTTATTGGAATATGGTGCATTCCTGTCCTTTCCCATGTTCTGGTGCACAATGGGCTGTCTAGTGCCAAAGCAGGCTCCCCTGCACTATGGTGCCAGGGTGCATGCATTGCATGCAGGATTGTTTTTGTTCCATATTCCTCTTTCTATGTGTGCTTCAGAATGCAGCACACATAAAAAGAGGAAAAAATAGAAATAGTTCTGCTTGATACGCCTCCCCTGGGAATGCATAACTTTGTAGTGCGTTCCCAGGATTACCAGTTCTGGTAAATCTAGAAATGCATCGAAAAACACCCATGCAACACCAATGGAGAACCTTCCCAGGGCAAAATAACACAACACAGCAATTTGCGCTGGATTGTTTTACCCCACATTTATGAAGCCACTTAGGCCCACACAAAGGGACTTTGCATGGCTTCGTAAATCTTAAGGTTTGCGTATAGCATGTATCATGTTGCGTGGTGCAAACACAAAGCAAACCTCCTCATAAATATACCCCCACAGTGTTGGGGAGAATATTTCATTTGGAGGTTCAAAGAATAGCAGTGACTAAATCCAATCTTCTGGCAGCTTGTCAAAGAGTGATGCTGGTGAAATCATGATTAGTATCTTGCAGTAGGGACAGATGCATTGTTCGGCATTGTCACTGGTGAGATTGCAACAGTTGCAGGAGCATATCCACATCTAGGAAAGTCATTGGAGGTTTTTCAAGATGTAGGTCCAAGATGATTTCAGCTAGACAGTTCATGCACCAGAGCACATGTTTTAATCTTGTAGCATCCATAATGGGAAAAGATAACATACAGTTTTCACTACATTCAGAAAGTCAAGCATGTCCAAAATAGCATGCTAGAGTTTCTCTGCATCTCTGTTCAGCTGGATAAGTGTACTCCATGCTATTTATTCCCTTATCAGATCAGGAGAAAGATGACAAGGTCACAGCCATTGAACAGTAATTGGCCGGAAATCTTTCAAAAAGACTAGCTAATAAAAAATGAAAAAATTATGGTATCAGTCCTAAAACTGCTTAAAATCCAGTCTCCAGACAAGATCCAATAATGTTTAAAAGATGCACAATACCAGTTGTTGTTGAGGAATTAAAGATCGTATGTTTAATATCAGCAAAGTGAATGTGGTATTGCGTCTGTAAAATCCTCTGAATCTCTGAAGCAGTTCTGGCTGTCTGCAAGCTTTATGTTTCTGCCGTAGAAGTCTAAGGGACTTTCTTTTCTAGCAATACAGCAACCAATTTGCTAATTGGTCAAAGCACATGCCTCTAATATCAATACTAGGTCAAGGGTCATTTTTGATTAAATGTTGAGGCGGAGGGTACAAGGGGCCTCCTTACGATGGCAGTGGGACTGCCATCGTCAGGCCGTCGTTGGTGCTCCCAACGCCATCGGACCATGCAAGCCTGCCCACCGCATTATGATGGCGGGCGGATGGGCGGCGGGAGGAGAGACCATCCAACAAAAATCCGACAGGCTCAAGGAGCCCTTAAGACCATCAGATGGACTGTAATCCCCACAATGGTGGCGGTGCCTGTTCAGGCACTGCCGTAAGGATTACAATGTCAGTTTCCGCCGGCCGTTTCATGGCGGTTAACCCACCATGAAAAGGCAGGCGGAAAGTGACTTGGGGGCCCATAGCGGGCTGCTCTTTCCCCCTGGACCTCCACCATGGGCCCTGGGGGGCACCTATGGTGCATCCCTAATCTTTAATGTGTTTTTTTGTATTGCTGCATGTGCTGCAGCCCGCATCACATGCTGCAGTACAAAAGATACACATTGCGACCGCCTTGAAGGCAGTCGCATCGTAATACAGATGACGGGACAGCCGACAGCTAGTCGGGCAAAACCCCTTCCCGACAGGATGGCATTCGGATGAAAGTCCGACCGCCATCATAATAAGGCCCATAGTTCTTCCACAGCACTGTATTGTTTAAGAAACTATAATTTCATAGAGTTGGCCAGGTTTCAACCCACAGCAACTGATGTTGGTCACAATAAATGAGAGGCATTATTTAGTAGGTCATGGTGCGTGGGGATGGACGAAATACTAGTGACTGGTAAAGCACAACTTAACCCTGGAATTAAAGCACTACACATTCTATGCAAGGAAATTGTACCATATAGAAGAGAGTGGCCTACAGGATTTCTGCAGCTGGAGGTAATAATAAATACAGTGTCAAAGGAAACTTTCATTAATGGACCATTGTTTCATACCAGCCTAAAGATTTATATTTCTGGCAGTCATGAAAATAAAAAGTTGTAATGCGTAAAGAAATAATGGCGTGTATTAGCAATGTCACAGGTGGATTGTCACTGACTGAAAATGGAGATTTTCCATTTGTTCAATACTCAGTAAATGTATATGGATTCTTTTTTAGCCATTTTTTTGTGTTAAAGTCAAAATATAAGCTTATAAAAGGGCTGACTCATTCAGAAGTTGCCAAGGCACGCAACCTGCTCCAAATATTTGCATTGCTCTATTTAGTTGTATTATAGCTCTTAACTGAGCCTGGTCATAATGTGATAGACTTCAGTCTCCGTTGAGAAGATCTAAGGCTGAGGACATAGTCAGTACCTTTGAAAACTGTTTGTAGATTTTCTTGATCTATTGTTCAATTTCTTTCTGCAGCTTCTTTTCCTGAGTATTTACTCCATTCATTATAAATGGCATATATCCCTGTGACTATGAATCATTTATTTCTAGTGGGGCAAGGCCCCTGAAGGAAATCAGAAAAGTTCATATTCCTTTAATTAAGGATAAATGATCTTATACAGTCTGAAATCTGATAGCCATCATCGGAACAGCTTGTCCACATTATATGTGGTAACCACTACTGGTGTGTGAGTGCTCTATTGCGGATCAGTGCAATTAGCTTTCGGACCAGGGATGTTGGAAAGTAAACAACACATGCAGGTTTTGGAATCATAAGCAGTGGCGGCAGGTGAAGTTTGGGTGTGGTGAGGATGGGCTTGGTCTAGGAGTGGGGTGGGGCACATTAGGGGGCACAGCATTATTTTGGAGGCCAGTAAGAATTTCCTGTGCAATGGCTTTTAAAAAATGGGATAAAATGATGCATTTCCAGCGCAATTTATTAAAATAAGAATAAAAAGTACATAAGATGGTGCCCCCCAAGAAAAAGAGTTACCATAGTCCACGCGTGATACAGTAAACACCTAGACAACAGATTTCTAGCAGTTAGAATAAAATAAAGAATTTTAAGACGATATTGAATATAAAAGAAGCAACTAGATGCCTCTCTTTGGATTTTAGAAGAGAAAGATAGGGCAGTGTAAGCCGCGCAAAACACTCTGGCCTGATGAAGAAGTGACTGTTTAAGTTTTCCTGTGTTCCAACTGTTTTCCTGGAATTAAATGCTATTGTTCCAGTCTGAACAGCTTTCTCAGTTCATGTGAAAAGGAGAAGTGGAGGGAGACGTGTTTTTACAGGGGCAGCGTGTAAAACTCAGAGCCCAGCCTACTGCAGGTGCTATGGATTCAAGAAGTGCTTGCATTGGTGTCTGTTCCTTTAGTGTCCCAAGATTTCCAGCAAGAGTTCGGCCAACTTTCTCTTCCAATACACAGATCTCCATAAGTCTGACAGCCCTGAATAAGCTGACACAGAAACCCCTTTGAATAATTTACATGCGCTCACCGGCAGGCTACCAAAAGGAATTTGTGCCTGAATAACATCTAGATGGATTAGACACAGAGGGGCATATTCTCAAGGAGCTATCGCCGAGTTAACGGCACTTTATCGCAGCCAAAGTCGAGATAAATGTATCGCAGCATTCACAAGCTGGTGCTAACAGCCTATAACACCAGTTTACCTGCGAAAGCATCCGCAAAAAACATCGCCACAGATGACCCCTGCAACTATCGCTAATGAGATGCAGAGTAGGCGTTCCCGAGCAAAAAGCCGCGACAACACCACACCTCAACATTCTCAACGACCAGCCCGATCAGCGATAAAACCACAAAACAGGCGATAAGGCGCGTTAGCAGCAGGAAACTAACACCTGCCCTGACCTTGTGCAAAGTCGGACCACAGCCTGCACCACAAAATGGAGCCCAGACCAGAGCCACACCTGAAGGGCAACAGATGCCATGGAGCTACTCACCATGCATCCCGGAGCCCCGAGAGGGCAACAACACCCACCTCCACCACCCCCCCACCCCCGGACACCCACCGCCCCCCCGGACCAACACTGAGGCAGCGCAGACAAAGACAGCGACCCTCCTAAAATGGACCAACCCCACAGACCCAACACCAGAGAATGTCATTGCCCATTATATCCCCAATGGGACAACCCTCCTCCGCATCCTGACCACCATAGCCCACAGGCTGACGGTACCAACACAGCGGACAACCAACATCCCACCGCAGACAAAGCTGCTGGCCATGCTGCACGTGTTGGCCTCTGGTACCCTCCAACCAACCTCCGCCTGAGACGGATGAGTCACACAGCCTGGCCAATCCAAGTACCCCACAACGGTCATGGATGACACCATCAGCTTGGTACCCCAACATCCATACCTCACACTCACTGTGCATAAACAGCTGGAGACCAAGCAAGGCGTGTACGCCACAGCTGGCTTTCCGCACGTGTCAGGGGGGCAAGTGACTGCACACATGTCCTACTAGTGGCCCCTTGTGACACTGCACACAATAAGCGCAACAGAAAGCGCACGGATCCCACCAATGTGCAGGCAATAGTGGACCACCGTGGAATCCCCGCCAATGACGTCGCCAAACACCCAGGCAGTGTGCATGATACCTGCACCTCCCGACAGTCCATCATCAACCTGCGCCACCAGGATGGCACCCACGGAAATGCACTGCTCGTTGGCCAATACCAAATGCACACACCACACACCTCAACTCCACAATCATGCAACACACAACACAGGAAATGCACACGTCACAAGCTCACATACAACATGCACACCCACCAGACACGACAGCACAACTCACTGTGGGAACCTGGCCCAGCCATGTACATGAGCCATCTACGGCATGGCACCTCGGACACACAATAGCAGAATGTCGGAAGAGGTGGGGACCAGGCATGTGCGAAGGAGGCAAGGGACCGATGAATGAGAATGTACGCAATGCCAAGTGTGGCGTGGATGTGCTGGCCAGACTGCAGAATGCAGACCACACACATATGCATATCGACACACACCGCTGGTGTTTGGAGTGTAGTGGACAGTGGACGCAACCATGTCACCCCAGCCAGTGGGGAAGTTGTGGAAATGTAGCTTGTGATGTCCCCCCCATAAGCGTGAGCAGAGTGGGCTGGCCCGGCGTACGCCAGGCCAGCGTGGGGGTGTGAATAAAAGGCACATAACCCTGGGCGTGGTCCTCTTACGGAATGCCCAACGTCTCTGCCAGGGTGGCGCCCCTCACCCCACCACGAGGCCGACACTGTGAGCGGTGTTGCCAGCGATCCTGGGCTCCTGCTGCACCCCGGGACGCTGGTCCCTGAATCAGTCCTGCCCGCCCCTGCACACCCAGGCCTCAATGCCCACCTTCCGACACCGGCATGTGTCGATGAGGGCCCACCACGTGCCGGTGCAATCTCCAAGCCCGAGGACTGCGACCTTGGCAGCCTCCTCAGACCATCACGGCCTCCGCAACACAGGCCCGCAGTATTCCTTTCACGTTGATGTACTCCACCGGCATGCACAGCGGACAAGTAGGTCACACATTTGGAACTGAGTCTTGATTACACCATGGCAGAGCACATAAATCATGGCTGAGTGTATGTCACTATACACCCTTGGATGTGGTGCCAACAGGTCTTAGTGTTACATCACAGCCACAAGATTCTGTGGGCCAACGCGGACTACTGCTCTCGGCCTATGCTGCGCTCGAGTAGGTCACAGAATTGGAACTGAACATCGATTATTCAAAGGCAGAGTAGGAATCATTACACGCAAGGAGAGGCATACGAGGATGACGCGTTGCAGTTGGGAGGAAAAAAGGACCATCATTACGGAGGTGATCGAACACTACCGACAACTGCCCTGATGTCACTAACTCTGTGCATCGCGAGCCTACGACATGTGGCTGTGGCCCACTGCTGACCGCTGGATCCGGCCTACACTGCGGTCCAGTAGGTCACAGAGTCTAGAATCGTCAATGCCGGAGTTCAATCAGTGTACCGGCATCATCGCAGACTGCATCCCCTCTCAGCCCCGGTGCCACTAAGTCTGTTCCCCGACATTGACGGACACTCTCTGTTCATACATTGGTGGCGTTTGAGCCTATGGACTAGGGGTGGTTTTCTTCCTCATGCAGCTGATACCGAATTGGTGGTGGCAAGGATGCAGTCGCTTTCCACTCCTCCATTTGCTGCTTCCAGATAGCTTCTGCCTCCTGTATGAACACCTTCCACTGTCCCCCGAAACACTCAGTGACATCTACCTCCGACATCGACGAGGACCCGCTCAGTCTGCGTGGCCCTACCTCATTGGACCGCAAGTCACCGTCCCGTGGCGGTGTGCCTGTGCCTGCTGCTGTGCACCCGGGGCCACTAACTCTGTGCAGCTCAAGTCCGGGACCCTGTCTAAGTGAATATTGGATGACCTCTGTGACGTTGGTCTTGGGGTCATCGACGCCATGTGCATGTGGCCCTGCTCTCTCCGCTGCCTCCGGCCTCAACTGCGGACCACCAGGGCTCACACATCAAATCGAGTCCTGACCGGTTGCATCACCGCAGGAGGCACACGCCACCATCGCCAGGGCCAACTCCAACCACCATCTGCCAGAGTCAAGACAGTGGTACTGGCAGACTGACGGAGTTGCTCAGACCTGGCGTGGATGCCATCATCTGCCTGATCCCCTGCTCAGCACTCCAGGTGCCACTGACTCAGTGCACCGCAACCAATGGACCATTACTGATTGAGTTTTGTGATGTGGAGATGTTGTGCAGCAATGTCACCTCAGGCAGTGTTGGAGACCTGGGACGTTGATGAGGAAGTTGCTGCAGGTCTCACACACCCCACTGCATCTGCATCAGGAATATCCTGAATGGACACAATCCAAGTTATTTTCATCACATGGGCGCGCACAGCTCTAGTGCCCCAACCTCAGTGCACTGCAACTCACGGACACTTCTGTTTGTATGTTGGGTGCCTCTGTACTTGCTCTGGCTCCCTCCATGTTGCTCAGCAGTTGACTCTGTTATGCATGTGTTTTCTGTTTCCATTGCACTGGTGTCCACTGTTCAAGTTGTTGCCAGCACCGAGCACTCTGTGCGGGCTGGCTGATGCTCACCCCACACACATCCAGCATAGGCGTCACTGTACATGTGGCCCTGCCAATAAAGGGGCTGGGTGCACGTGCCCGTAGTTAGTTCAACATGATATCTGCGTGTGTCTCTATGGCAGTGTGGATCTCCTTTGTGGGGTGTAGGTGGTCCCTGAAGGGTGATTGACACCCACGTATGTGATCTAGTTCGCCTTCCATGGGTTCGGACCACACCCGCACCTGTTCGGCCACCTCCTTTTGGCGTTCTGACACCTGGCATTGGGGTGCGATGTGTCGGTCGGTGAAGTGTTGTGGGCCAGCCTTGCTTGCGTGTACTTCATGCTGTGTGGTCTGTTGCAGGGGCTGGGTTCTCCTCAAAGTAGCTTGTCTGCCCTGGTCTTGGTGGTGGGTTGCGTGGGATGTCCATGGGCTGTTGTAGGGCGTAGGTGTCGAAGGTGTGTTGGTCGTGTCCTGCATCACTGATGGGTTGTCTGGTCTGACCTGCTGGAGGTGTTGTTTGTCCCTCTGCAATGTGAAGGTGAGATGCATGTTGACATTGTGTTGGCATTTATGTTAGCGCATTGTTCTTGTAGACATGCAGACTGTGTGACAATGTACATTGTGGCTGTTTGGGCGGCGCTGGCTATTTGAGGGGGGACAGTGGACATTTGGACTACATGACTGTTGTGAGGTTGTACCCGTACATATGCATGTCACAGTTCCCTGCTCTGTCAAATGTGATTGGCCTGTTTCTGCGCATGGGCGGACCCAGTTGTGTCCCCTGTTCTGCAGTGTCGGTATTGCACTTTGTGCCACATTGTCATGGGATGTGCTGTGTTTGCCATGTGTGTGTGCTGCAGTGTGCCACGGGGATGGGGGACATGACCCTGGGTTATTGTGGGTGTGCAGCGTGCTAGATGTCATTGTGCATGTGTGCCATTGTGCCCATCTCCCCCATCCCCCAGGACCTGTTCGTTACTCACCCTGTTGTTGTTGTGTCAGGTCCTCTCGAGCTGTGTCCGTACTCCCACCTCCTTGCACCGTCTCCACACTGATGGCTGGCCTCCATTTCCTCCAGCTCCTCCTGTGGCGCAGGACTCCCACCTCCTGTCACCGTAGCTGCCTTCCTGTTGGCAGCGGCTTTGGGCCTGGTTTAGGTTTTTACGTCATGCCAGCGCCTCTTGGCCTCCTCCATTGGCCTCCTCGGCACTCCCGCTGCATTAAAGGTGGTCTGAATGTGGGTCAGTTGCTGGTAGTGTTTTGTCACATCCGTGACGCTGGTCTTGTCTTCCTACGGACTGCACCCCGTCTTCCTCTCCCTTTTCTCCTTGGCCTTCCCCGACCCAGCTGGTCCTTCCTGGTGGTCTGTGGGGCTTGTGGGGTTTGCGTTGCCCTCTGCGCTGGGTCAGGGTGCATCCATGTTGCTACGCACTTTGGATTGTTTCTGGTGTGTTGTTTTTGTTGCTTCTATGGTGCATTTTCCCACCAGACGCGTGGGATTTACAGGCCTACCGCTGGTTTTCGCTGCTTTTTGTATCGCGTTCGGCCTCATCGCAGCTTTTTTGGTGTTGGTGTTTTGCATTTTTGCGGCATGGTGTTGATTTTAACGCGGTCAGTTGATGCGTTACCTGGAGACTATCGCATGGTACCACCGTGTTGTGAATACTTGGTTAACATGCCGTAAATGTCCCGCGATGGACTGCGATGTTGAGGGTTGCGTTAAGTCACTTTTGCGATGGTTATCACATGTTCTTGAGAATATGCCCCAGAGACTTGTTGTTAGTCATTGAGGCAGGCCTGCGTCTACTTTTTTTAAAATCCAATTCAAATTGAGCTGGGGCTAGGAGCTGTGATGTGAGGCTGATCAGATCAGGGCAGGCACGATGCTAACTGGTACCGTAGTTAGATTGTAGGAAAATGCTGTTCTTCAGGACAGAGGGTCTGGGGATCCTCCTACCTATGTATAGAGGTGCAGAGTATGAGACATGATGATTGGGGCTTTCCTGTTTTCAGTTAAGATTCACAACTTCAGGTTGAAACCCAAATCTATGATAACTGAGGTGTGGGAACTGTCTGCAACATAATAAAATAACCAGAGGTTGTATTTCACCACACACACAAGGAAGCATGCAGTTCAACAATGAAAGCTTCACACTACAAAAGAGAGCTTTGTGTACTTGCTGTGATGACAGTTACAGATGCGGCCTTGGGGTGCACGTGAATATAAATAAGCATGGCTTATAGTCTCTGTAAAAGATCAAAAGACATACTTATTAATCAGGTCAAATGACAGATCATTGAAGAAGGTGCAGAGGTCCATCACAGACATAAAATAAAATCCTCTCACCCGGGTGGTCCACAGGGTTGGGGCATGCGGGCACAGTCCTCCAGTAAACACATTGTTTATTACAGTTCTCCATATAAGTACATCTAGCATACAATATTCATAGAAATTCATCATAAAAATAAAAAAACAGATAAAAGCAAACAGCCAATTCAGTTACTGAGTGCCAGAGTGCCAGATTTCCAAGTCATGCAACAGTGTAACCGGAAGAACAACGATGGGAACCCCTTTTAAATAAACGTATGGGAACATTTTTAGGAGGATGTGTCGCCTTGCTAGAGTGATTCTAAAGAAATCATAGTGATTTATCTGGATGGGAAGGTGGTGATGCTTCTATTGAAAGTGGTAGCTAAAAGGTATGTTTGTATTCCTTTCTCTGAGTCCAACCCCACAAATCCCCGTAAGGCTGTGGCTGCCCTCTGATTGCTGGGGCCATCCATCAGCGTCATACAGTCAGCTACAACACAGGCTCCTGTCCTCCACCCTGCCCAGCCATGGATTCACCTTTAATTGCTGTCTTCCATGTCAGAAGTGTTTGTTGTCTTTTTTTTTCTTTTGGTGGTTTTATATAGCATGAACTTGACCCCAAGATATTGGAGCACTTTACATGAGCACTAGTTACATTACACAAGGTCACATTCATTTTTGCTTTAAGGCATGGGGAGATTAAGTGATTCGCCCAGAATTGTAGGATGTTGAGCAGCCAATGCCGAGACTTTAACCTGGTTCTCCAGCCTTATGCATGTGGTACCGAGTAACTCATGGGGGGGATATTCTCAAGAACGGGCGATAATTATCGCCAACCTAGGTTAACGCAATTTTACATAGCGCCGTCAATCACGGGAAACTAGAGCCGTGTTAACGGCGTATTCTCAACACGCCGGCAACAGGCGATAGTATCCCTATAACACGTCAAATGTCTGTGTTACAATGACGCCGATAAAAAAGGAAACTCAAACGTGAAAAAAGTGGCGATGGGCCCAACAGCGATAAAAATATCAGCGATAAGCAGCACCAGGCTTGCCATTCCCACGTCAGGCGGGAAAAATCACCATAAAAGCTGCAAAAAAAAATAGAATAAAAACAAAACCCAAACAACTGAGAAGCACCATGGAGGAAGCTGGAGCAACTACAGAGGCCAACCAGAACCCCACAAACCCCCCGGAGGACCAGCTGTCTTGTTCTGCGCTGCCTCGGTGGCAGTCCGGGGGGGTGGTCCTGGGGGTGGGAGTGGTCCTGGGGTTGGTGGCCGTGGGTGTTTTGGCCCTCTTGTGTCTCCAAGCTGCATGATTAGTAGCTCTATGGCATCTGTTGGTCTTCAGATGTGGCTCTGGGCTGGGCTCCCTTTATACTGCAGGTTTTCGTCCTACTTAAGACCAGAAAAAAGCAGGTCTTAAGTCCCTGCTGCTAACGTGCCTTATCGCCTGTTTTTGGACTGCATCACCGATCTGACTGGTCGTTGAGAATATCGCGAAGTGGTGTTATCGTGAGATTTTGCACGGGAACGCCTACTCTGCATATGATTAGCGTTAGTTGTCCCTGTCAGCCTTGGCGATGTTTTTAATGGCAGCTATCGCTGGTAAACTGACGATGTCGGCTGTTAGCGCAGGCTTGTGAATAGTGCGATAAATCTATCGCCACTTTCGTGGCGGAAAAGTGCAGCTAAATTGGCGATGAGTCCTTCAGAATATGCCCCATGGAGTCTAAAAAAAAAAGTCAACTAAAGGGGCTCCAGTATCATGCAGACAGCCACATTCTGACAGGCCCCGGCTCTCAACCTCTCTGACTGAGCTCTTGCTTGCTGTTCCACCCACACAGCCTCTTTGTAGCGTAATTATGGCGGTGGCTGGTAGATTGTGTAGGAGAACCGGTGTGGGAGGAACTGAGTTCTTACCGCGAGGACAGTGAGGGGAGTTGGTTGTAATCTGCAGGCCGAGTCAGGTCAGTGGGAGAAAAAAGAGCAAAGCAGAGAGTGTGGTAAGGGAGATGTGAGACCACACTACCTGAAAATGAGGTGCAATGAAAGAAACTTTTGTTAAAAAATAATACAAGCGTATACCCTTATACCCTCCCTGAAACATAAATGGCAAAAACTCTTCTGCAGATGACAGCACATTTTACAAGGCCTATTCTGGATATGTTGGCGGAAAAAAATAAAATACTGGGGTTTGGATGGACCAAAATAATTAGTGTGCCTTTAGAAAAAAAAATAATAATTACCCAAGCACCAGTCCTTTTACAAAAATGTAGTATATACAAAAGAATACATGATGAATAACCTCATAACAGATGTACTGAAAAGCTGAGAGCAACCACACACCTGCTGTGCGCACCACCTTTGCTCCATGCCGCCAGTTACACAAGCCTGCTTCTGGCTGCTATACAGTAACTCTGAAAGTCACACAACCATCACACCAGACCTCAAACGGCCTCCCTCATAAAGTCTAGAGTGGGAAGTCGACACCTGGAGTCTGCGCTGTAACCAGTGTGTCATCGAGAGTCATTTATTTGAAAAGTTTTATAAAGCGCTACTAGACCCGGAGGTATCAGAGCGCTTTACATGAGTTACAGCGAGTTACAAATTACATCACTTAAATCAAAGAGTCATAGGGGGAGGAGGATGGGGAGGGAGGGAATACACAACTGGAAAAATGAGGAAAACAATGACAGATGTCCGGCTGGGTAGGTGACGGCCGAGGGGTGAAACCAGGGCCAGACTCCTCTTTAGCTGCATATGACAGCTCCACCGGGCATCGGCCAAGGTTGCTCGTGTATCCAGGTGAGTACAAACAGTCATCAGAGGTCCATCAGAAGTTCAGAGGAACGTTATTTAAGAGTTATATATAGTGCTGGCTAGACCCGTAGGTATCAGAGCACTTTACATTAGGCTGCACAATGTTACCGAGAATGAAAACAAATACACATTACGTCAAAAATTAAGCAACAAATTGGGAGAGGAAAGAAAGGTGAGACAAATAGAGAGGAGGGGGGAAGGGGGGAGTGTGAAGGGGGAGGATGAAGGAAATGACGGCAGGGGAGACGAAAGGAAGTCTGCCCAAAGACCGACTGGGTAGGTGACGTCCGAGGAGGGAATCCACAGCCCATCACCCCAATAGCTAAACAGGTAGCTCCATAGGGCATCAGTCAGATTGCTAGGTCTCAACTGACGAGGGAAAGTTCACAGAAGAAAGTCCAGTGGATAGACAGGGTGGGAACTATGAGCAAGGACGAGTGAGGGCAAAGGTCAATAGCTGGAAAGAGGAGAAGAGTAGAGAGGGGGTATGGTGAAGAGGAGAAGGGAGAAAAGTCCATTAGAGAGACGCAGGAGAGTTTGCCCAAAGACCGGCTGGGTAGGTGATGGTCAAGGAGGGAAATCCATAGCCCATCTCCCCTTTAGCTCGCGAGGTAGCTCCACCGGGCGTCAGTCAAAATGTCTAGGTCTCAGCTGCCGATGGAAAAATCTCTGAGTCAAGTGTCATGGAGGGTGAGCAGGAGCGGGGTCGAGTGAGGCAGTATTGCGGTGCCGATCACCGTGTCTGTAGGTGACAAACACCGGACCAAAAAAACAAGGTGTACCTTGAGCAGAGGAGTGTGAAAGGTTTCCCTCATAAGCAGCAGGCGTTCGGTAAAGGCGATATAAGTACTCCTAGGCTGGTACTCCATATTCTCCTGGGCAGCTCTAGTAGGGCAACGTGTCTCTTGGCTCCTGTTGTGTTCCCCTCATCCTTGCTCATTTTATATGCACTGCCTGGTGGCGAAGGCTGCCATCTTAGGGTCAGGCATCCAGGCTCTGGGCAGCTCGCGCTGCATCTCCCAGAGTCAGGGCACCCGAAGAGGCACACACACTATATCAGGGGGACCCTCGGCGCCAGTGGGGCCGCCAACAGCAGAGGTCTCCTACCGGTGCATCCCGCAAGGCGGCTGACAGATGCGGTCCCCGGTCTCGTAGCGGGGTGCCTCGCCCTCCGGTCAGAATCCGACCTCCGCTCCTCACAGTGTGCCACCGCCTGTGTTCCCAGAGGGTGTCAGCAGGTAGGAGTCTCTGCGCTGGGTGGACGCAGCATATTTGGATTCGCTGCAAGGAACCATCAGTCAATTCCACCCTCCGTTTATGAATTGCCTGGTCAGAGATGGGACGACATCTTAAAGTCAGGCGGGATCCGGCGTGGGGCTGCTGAGCAGGAATATGTCGCCTTGTGGCTTCAGGAGTCACTGCCCCCGTGGGTATCGTCCCTGGGGCTTCCCTTTCTGTTCCTCTGCTGCGGTGCTTAGGCACCGGTGTACACTGGCGCTGCAGCCGAGCTTCCCCCCCCAGTGGCGCTCGCGGGGCTCACCAGGCATCGTTAGCGGTTAATTCCCTCAGTGTGATCTCACCCCTGCTGAAGATGGAGGGCGCGAGATGTCCCCAGTCTCGCGGACGGGGGTGCGGGGTCATGATGATGAACTGCACAGACTCGATTGCTCGTCCTCCCACCTCCCTACAGTCTCTACCCCAACCTTTCCCACCTTGTCAGAGGATGGGACCCATACCCTGTGATGAGTTGGGACAGGGTGGGGTGACCATGCTCTCCTGATTGATGTGAAGCCCCAGCATTACAGGGCTTCAGTCTAAAACGTCCGGGCCTGTTTCACACCCATGTCATCAGGGGGTGGAGACTGGACCTCGGGGATATGTCTTTATCGAACTGATGACCTCACAGGCCTCAGGGCTGTGAGATCATCAGCACAGCAAATACTGGAGATTTTGAGTCAGCCCACGTCAGCGGAATCAGGTTTAATGCATCACTCCGTGTCAACATCACTGCAGACTACAACACATTGTTAGTGGCAGTGTGTAGCACCCTCAGTCCCCAGCAATAAGAAAGATGAACGATGTGTGAGAAGTGTGCCTGCAACATTTAATTAAGATATCAAACACATATATACCTTGCTTTTATTTAATAATGGGGTGAAAGTAAAGCCGGAAGAGCCCTGACCACCCTTGAGGAAAAACCGCCGCTTATCATAGGCCATAAAGCTAATCCTTTAGTAGGAAAGTGAGAAGAATTATATATTCCATTTCAGAATCCTAAACGTTCCTTTGTGATTACCAATTAATAAATAAGGTTAGGTTAACTTTTGGTATGGAAGTTTTTTAAGGTCCTTCGTGATTCCAAACCCCAAACAGATGGTCTGTTGGATGATTTTGTTCAGAAAAATAATTTCTTTAGGTATAATGCAGGCTCAATAAAGCTTCTTTGCCCTAAATTTGCTAAATGTTTGCTCCCTACATACTTTTCACATCAAGATTTTCTTTCCATTACTCATATCCTTGTATAGCCAAATTCTGACTAAATTTATTTGAATAAATCAGCTTGTTATTGTGATTTAATTTTTCTGAAGGTGTTGTGGACTTCGTGAAAAATAGAAGGCTGAGGGATGTGACATTTTCTCTGCTCTGAAAATAAGGAGATTTCTTCAAAACACTTTGGTGACTATTAAGAGGCAGAAATTCACAAAGCTTCCATAGTGTTGAATTGTATATTTCCTTAGTGTAAATAGGTCTATGTATTAATGTGCATAGTGATGATACATTTCTCTATAATGTAATACATTTATATGAGGATCTTCTTTGTTCAAGGTGCCATATGCATGTAAGTCAGACATGATTCATTTTACAGTCGCTGTGTCCCAAATAGAACCAGGAATATCTGCATCAGTCATTGAAACCTTTAACACACATGGTAATTGCACTGTTTCAGTAGGTCCAATGATCTGATAAGGACCTGTTTCCAAGCTATGCCCTGGGGCACAGGATAAGCTGTGTTGTTTGCAGCATAGAGATCTATTTGAGCTCTGTGGGATGCAAGATGTGGTTGCAGTTCACAAACCACTGGTTGTGCAATTGTTCTTTCTGGAACGTAATGCCATTCAGTAGCAGTAGAATGATGATCATTGTTGATAGCCATATGATGAAAAGAAGCAATCCAAAAGTGATCCAAACATAGGATCAAGGTAGAATCAGGTATCTGTCACAAAACCAACGAGAGGCTATTTTTGACTAGTTTCTGGGTGATCCGTCAAGCGGGGGCTAAAAAAAAAGGGGGTCCCCAAAAAGTAAAATCTCCATGCATTTTCCATAGACTTCTTTAGACAACAAAAAATGCTGAAGGGAATTACACCAAATTAGACAGAAAGCTAGATTTTTTAAAAACTTTTAAAAATCTTTTTGTTGAACAGTTGTTCAGCATACACTGACCAGTTTAAACATATAAAATCACGACTGACAGTGCAAGGATAGGAGCATATCACATGTTCAGTGTCCATTAAAATCAAATAATCAGCAATGGCATACCACTGTACAATAGGCACCACATAGCACAGTAATTCAAAACACCATCATTAAGCTGGCCTTGATCCTTCCAGAAATCTCCTTTATTGGCCTCTATGCGCCCCCCATAGGCCCCAAACTTTTTCCCATTTTCTCGGGCATCCCCAACTCTGATAGACCACCTTTTCAGCTTGTTGACACCAATCCAGGTCTGCCTCCCAGTCCGCCACCCTGGGAGGACAATCCTCTCCCCAATCCTTTGTTATGTTCCTTTTTGCCACTCCAGCTGCCAACATCAGCCATATTTTGTGGTATTTGGGCCATACCTCCTCCCCCTGTCTCACATAGGATATGTTACCATGCCTCCAAAGGGACAACTAGGCTCCTGAGCACTTGACATGACCTGTACTTCCTCCCACTAGTATTTTGGGACAAACCCATAGTATGTGAAAAAAAAGCCTACTGCGCCGCAACCTCTAGCACACAAGTCTGTGGTTCATCTCCCAAGCTGGTGAATGAGTGTTCTGGAGGAATAGGATTTGTGCAGGATTCTCAGCTGTGTCAGGAAGAAGTGCTAAAAAAAATAGCTACTTCTCTAGGGCACTAGATTGCCTCCACCCAGTCATCATCTTCTAATAGTCCCAAGTATGCCTCCCTCGGTGTTCCCAAAGGGTCTGGAGAGTAGTTCATGAACTTACTGTAGATTAGGAAGGTGGCTTTGTCTATCATAGAATCTAGCAGTAGCTTGTCCTCCACGGGCATGCAGTCTGGCAGTTGTCACCACAGAGCATGCCCTAACTGAAGGCATCAGAACATCTCATTGTCTGTCATCTGATACTCTGCCCACAGGCCTTCAAATGTAATCAGTACCTGGCCTCTCCAGATATCCCCAGGTTTGTCAATGCCCAGGAGTCCCCACTTGTGGAATCCCTTTAAGTTCCCTACCTCCTGCAGCAGATCACTGTCCAAAAGCGGGGTTCTTTCCATTAGCTTGCCTTCATGCCCAAAAAAGCTAGTGGCCTCACACCACGCTCGGACTACAATCAGTGTGTGGGTTGGTAGCTTTCCTTCCTGACTCTTTCGGTATAACACTACTGGGTAGCCTCACCTTCCCATTGCCTGCAGATTCACCCGGTATGCGGGTTTGTCTCTATCCATGAACACACAGTATTTGATTGTAATTGATTGGGCTGCCCAATAATATTTCCGTATGTCCAGGACTGTTTGGGCCCCTCAAATACTCCCTTCTTAAGCTTACATAGGGCTATTCGTGAACTACCCCCATCCCATAGGAGTTTGGACAGTTCACTCTCAACCTTCTGGAAAAAGTCTAATGGTATTTTGCAGTGGATGTTCTGCATGATATAGAGCAAATGCAGAAGAGACATCCTTTTAAGTTTTTTAGAGGACAGCTCTACCCATTAGGGATACAGGGAGCCTGCTACAGGTGGCCACATTGTTCCCGAATATTTCCAACTGAGGGAGTAAATTCTTAGCCAGGAATTCATCAGCATTCCTCGTTATATGGATGCCTAAATACTTGGTCACAGGACGTTTCCCGGACACGGCTCCTCGAACAAACACGGTTCTTACCGTTTGAAGTACTTCACATTACTTATACTCATAGGACATCGCTTTACCATGAGCTTCACCTATGCGCCCTAGGACTCGCTTTAATCTTTCTTGACCCAGCATCTGAGGATACATATTATTCCTCTACCCTAATGCCCTGAAGAAGCCCATGTTTGGGTGAAACGCGTTGGCTGGTTCTATTTTATGAAGCACATCTGAAAATAAAAAAGACCAGAAACGAATAATTGCAAATTGTCTCTTATTGATGTGCTCTTGTGTATTAGACTGCTTGTGTCTATATATTGCCTCTCATCCAACTAATGTACATAGCTATATTTATGGTCTACAAGCAGCAGACCATTTGAGGTGGGCAATACTTTTTACAACTAGTGACTAGACCTGGTGGTGCAGTCATCTATGACCCAGCTGCTTGTTCTCTTTTTTTTCTTCAAATACTTGAACCCATCTTTCACAGTCATGGCTGTATACCTTAACAACAGAGCAGGAATATCTCCAACAAGGCGAAAGATTAGTGACTTGTCCCAATTAATTTGATATCCAGAATAGTTGCCAAACAGATGGAGGATGTGTAGCAGCAACTGTCAGGTGGGGCTGCGCGGCACATAGCAATATGTCAACGGCGTATAGGGAGATTCGTTCTTCCCAGTCTCCCTCTCCTGCAATGCTCTGTATGAGTGGGTCCTGGTGGACCGAGGCAGCCAGAGGCTCAAGCGCCAGTGCAAATATCATTGGGGAGAGTGGACATCCCTGCCTCGTGCCCTTGTGCAGGGTAAACAAATGGGCTAATGTGCTGTTAACCAGCAATCTCACTATCGGGTCTCACTAGAGGAGTCTGATCCACTCACAAAATAGTGGACAAAATTCCAATTTATTCAAGGTAGCAAACTGATAGGGCTACTCAACGCTATTGAATGCCATTCGAGCGTCCAGCAAGCAAAGTACAGCCTTCTCCAGTGGGGCATGAATCCTGATTTGTCAGAATGGACCACAAAGGATATAACTGTCCTTAGCCTGTTTGCCAAGGCCTTCACTAGCACCTTAGCCTCTAGATTTGGAAGCGATATGGGCCTGTATGAACTAAGCCTGGGCGTAGTTCGCAGAGTTCTGCTACGCGGAACTTCGCGAAGTTACGAAAAAAACTCTGCGAAGTTCCGCTTGTGGCAGAGTGTAGTGCGAACTGCTGTTCGCGCTGGTCTTTCTGCAGCTCGGGTGGAAATTCTAACGGTAAGTTTGCGAGTGGGGAAAAAACTCCGCTGCACTACGCGAAGTGGCGTTTTCTTGCACTCCACGAGCTCCGTGGAGTGCGGAGTGCAGAAAACTCTGCAAACTCCGCGAACGGAGCGGAGTTCAATGCCCAGGCCTAGTATGAACTGAATTCCTCAGGAGGTTTGCCTTTATCTGGGATAATCACAATGGTTGCCAGCCTCTGGTCTTCCAGCAAGCAACCCTCCTTCCTGGACGCCTGAAACATATTTAGCATAGACTTCGCTACTTTGTCCGCAATGCTTTTGTATAGTTCTATTGGCATGCAATTTGTGCCCACTGCCTTTCCTGATTGCAAGTCTCGGATGGCCCCCGCTATTTCTTCTACCAACAATTCTTGATCTAATTCACCCCTATCTTCGACAGATAGAGTAGGGAGGGAGAGATTCCTAAGGAGGTCAAAGCAGTCGTCTACAGAAGTAGACATGTGTGTTGTCTCATAATAAGCTGCAAAAGCCTCTGCTATATCTGCCCCCATTGTGTGTGTAGGCCCACCAGGATCATGGATTTCTAGGAACAAGTTTCTCCCCTTGTCCCTCCTTTCTAGCCAGACTATCAGTTAGTTTGCTTTGTCTCCAACTTCGTAGAGTCTACGTTGTGTCACTAGCGTGTGTGCTCAGGCTTTGTTTTCAACTAGGTTTCTCAGATCTTGTTGTTTAAGGTGGATTTGGTGACCCAGGGAGGAGTTGGGCATCACCTCCCATGGCACCTGAGCCTCTAGTAGAGTGATCTCCCTATCGAACTCTTCACATCTCAATCATTGTTCCTTCTTTTTCCTGCCTATCAGAGCCTGAGCATCGCCCTGTATTACACCCTTGAAGGCTTCCCAGAGAATGCAGTTAGAGTCAAATGCCCCCTCACTCTCCTGAAAATATTGATTTGTCCATGCCCTTCACTTGTCCATGAATGTTTTGTCTTTTAGGTGCCAGTGAACTATTCTGGTAGGCAGGGTGGTGGCCTTGGGAGGACCCTGCAGCAGTACCTTCACAGGGGAGTGGTCCGAGATGCTGCACGCTTTATGTGTTGTGCTACGAATCAGGCCTGAGTGTGCATGGTGGGTGAAAATATGATCCAAGCGGGAGCAGCTGCCATGCACAGCAGATGGATATGTAAACTTTTGTGCTTTGGGTTATATTTGCGCCACAAATTTACCAGCCCCATTGCATTCACAAAGGCCTATAGTGGGCCAGGGCAAGTGGCAGGTGGAGTACTATATATCCTATTCCTTTCTGATTCCATTGTAGGGTTCATGTCACCCCCCAGTGTAAGGGTGACAGGAGGCATCTTGAGCAGTTGGTCGCTGAGTGCCAGCAATGTATCAGTGTGGAGCCTCAGCCGAACATACGCAGAGCATATTTAGAGTGTGCGGCCTTTCCATGTGCCAGTTTGCGCTACATATCTGCCAAACGGGTCATTCCAAGTGTGACCTGGGGTGAGCGGCACCAATGTTTTAATAGGTATGCCTGCACCTCTTGAGCCCGAAGTGAAACCCGCACCGGCAGGAGAGAACATCCAAGCATATCAAGGGCCTTAGATTGGTTGCCTTTTAAATGAGTCTCCTGTAGGAGGACGAAGTCTGGGGCATGCCTTCGAAGATATTGTGAGACTATGGTATGTTCAATATTTTTACCGAGGCCAATGACGTTCCACGTCACAACCTTCAGGGCTGAGCATGCTCTGGTCTCCATGTGATGTCTAATTGAAGTGTGACCCACACATACAAACAGGTGACAAATTCCATCACCCCACTGTAAATTGACCCTCCTCCCTGTTTTGGCTTTGACCTAGTTTCACTGAGCTAAAATTAAGTAGAAAATGCAATCTAAACATTGTAAAACAGCAAAATTATCTATTCCTAAGAAAAACTCCACCCTGCTACTCTGCACTTTAGGCGTAGAACTGCCTACTTCTCCAATGTACAGAGTGCCTGTCACCCAAACAAAGTAATCAGAACTATCTAGGGTTGGCCGACACCTCCATGTTCAGCCTCGCAGTGGTACATCATACCTCATTGGCATAGCATATTGTCTACAGAACTGCAATACGAACATCTCAGTAGTCTTTTCCTTTCCCTCCCCCCAGCTCAGTCACACTCAACGCCCATACAGTCTCAACTACACCTGGAATACCGGAGTCCCATGTGTGTTCGCCAGAGTCCCTCATGGACTGGTAAGTCCACTCAACCATTGTGGCAAGTCAGCAGAAGAATACAATTGTTCCGAGGGGTTCATTTATCTGTTTTCTTGTGGGGCACTCCCTCCCAGACGTTCGTCTCTGTGTGTTTGGTGGTCATACTCTTGTCGTTCTCTTGGGTATCCCTTCTTCTTCTCTCATTGTAAATGATAATATCAAGGAGCAAAAAAAGATTTTTTAAGCAATTCAAATGTCAAGTACGATTATAATCTTTCAATTCGTATCGTTCAAGAAACATATGAAGATGGTAGTCTTGAAAGTTCTTGTATTCAGTTACATCGTTTTATTTTCACAATCAGATGTAAGAATACATGCATCAGCCCAGCCAACGCGTTTCGTCTGATAAGGACTTCATCAGGGCTGTAAAAACAATTAGATAGACATCTTTTAGTATCAACTATATAACTAAAAATGAATAAAATTAAAAAACTTTAATCCAAAAAAGACATACAATAAACATGACAACTATCAGCAAGACTAATAAGTCCTGTCCCTCATTCTTGGACAATGCGAAGATCCAGCAGTAGTTACACAGTACAAGTTACATTATTGACCCCCTGCCTATATACACTCTAATTAATAGTGATACAATAATTGTCCTAACAAAAATTCCATAAATGAAATATTCATATGCAATCAATATAAATCAAGACATAATAAATGTGGCATAGCGCAAGAAATAGATACAATCTTATCTGAACTGACTTTATACTTGTATTCTAAATGAACTAGAGGGAATGGAAACTAGTTTCCTATGGATGTCCCCATTGTATGAAAGAAGATGTATCAAGAGTACTTATAGTCACCTGAACTGTGTAGATTATTACAGAAGACTGCAAAGGAAGGATGTTGTAAAAATAAAAGAGTCAGACTGTAATCTCTAAAATACACCCTGTTGAGGTGAACTATATTAGTCAACCATACACCATCACTATGATGAGCCATTATGGCTCTCTCCTCAATTCCCATGAATAATAATTCACAACCAATCATAAAGACTCACTTGGAATTAAAGTGGTTCCAATACCAATGTAGCGAACCTCCTAATGGAGTGTATCAATCATACGCGCTGGGAGTCCCCCGTAGCGTGCTATTGATCTAAAAGAATAAATGCCTTGATTCTCCGGTCTAAAAAAAGAGCAAAGATACAATATGAGCCCTATCGCCTCCAGTGTGTGGAATCCCATTGTAAATCAAAAAAAAGGAAAGAACACCTGATCATACTCACTGAAATAAATATTTCCAAACAAATGGAGTAATCCTTCTTGATTAAAATATAACCGCTGGGAATCCCCGTAGCGTAAAGAAGGTATGGTCTATAAGCAAAGAGCAACAGTAAGATACCGGAATAGTGGTCCCAATAAATTTCTATGAATAATGTATAAAGTGTAAATGAATGATATACCCAGTATCCCCAAGAGGAAAGCTGTTTAAAAATAAAAACAGCCAAAGATAGTTAACACCTGTTCTATTCTGCGTTGTGAAAATCAGTAGCTTCCAGCAATACAGTAGTCCAACCAACAACAGTTTTAAGGTATCCGATTTATAGTCCAAAGGACTATAAGTTGAACAAATAGTATTTCAAGAATCCCCAAGTGTAGTAGCCGTTATTTATCAAATCCGCCAAGAAAAAAAAAATAGAGAGAATTTTGCGATAAATTCAAGCATTAGCCTATGGAGTGTAGTCCCACCTCCTGAGTGTAGTGTCTCAGTTCTCTTGCCGGTCGTCTATCTATGAATGAGGAGTAGCCATCACCAGCCCTCCTTTTGAATAGGTAAACAACCAATCCTCAAACAATCTTTTTGCCGCCATTATTTCATCCTATCAGAAGCGCGCTCGGTCAAGCCTAATATTAGCATCAAGCAGAATACCGGTTAAGTTTTCACTCCAGTCCGCCAGAGGAAACAGCCAATCAGGGGACGAATCTAGTGCTATTATATCAGGACAGTAAGGTGAAGTCTTCACTCCGGTCCCGTCCAAAGGAACAGCCAATGAGCAACGAGTTCGCACTGCAATGACGTCAGCACATTTGCGGCAAAGCTTATTCCTATTAGATGCGTGCCTGTGCAAGCCTATCATTAGCATCGAGCGGTGTGCCGGTGCAGTTTTCACTCCAGGCCGCCTAATAAAACAGCCAATCAGGAAGTGGTCCTTATGCAACTATGTCTGGACAGTTCAACGAAGTTCTTACTCCGGTCTGTCCAAACAAGCTACCAATCAGGAACGAGTTTACATGGAAATAACGTCTGAACATTTATGGTAACGTTTATTTAATCCTGTGAGAAACTAATCAAAGTTTTAGTAACTCTAGGACATATAATACCTTCATAGAATTAAAAGAGAGATTCCTACTAGAAAACGGGCAGTTCTTAAAAAAGTAGAAGACCAAAGAGGAACCCATCAATGCACTGCCAATCAGGAATGAGTTGACATACAAATAACGAAAAAACATCTATGACAAAAATAAATAATCTGGTCAGGAACTAATCCATGTTATATTAACATCTGGACATTTATTGCAAAGTTTGTTCAATCCGGTCAGAAATTGGTCAAAATGTAGTAATTCCAGGATATATGATACCTTTATAAAATTTAAAGAGAGATTCCTACTAGAAAACATGGCAGTCCTTTGAAAAGTAGAAGACCAGAAGTTAACCGGACATAGAACTGCCAATCAGTAACGAGTTCACATACACATAACGTCAGAACATCTAGGCAAAGTTAAGTCAGAATGTAATCCATGTTATAATAACATCAGGATGTATAGTACTTTCATAAAACAAGAGAGATTCCTTTGTAGAGTAAAGTAGAACTGGAAAGTACCAATCAGAGCGTGAGGCCAATTGAAATCAAGATCAGCAAGTGCTGACAGCCTACGTGCTCCAAATATGGGGCACCATAGGAGTCTACGGAGAAGTATTAGCAATGGTATTTAGGGTTCATCAGCCAACAGATCATAGAGTCCACATTATGTCTTCATCAGAATTGGTGACTGTACATAGCCCTAGTAAAAAATCTAGTCAACAACTATAGCAAAAAAATTGTCTCCTATAGGAAAAAATGCAACTCATTTTCCAAGTTGAGGCCCATAAACATTGTTATAAGTCTACTGATCCATTTAGCTTCATTCTGTCTAAGGCTCAATTCTTTGTTTCTGCCCCTGGGATCTGTTTCTATCCTTTGGATGCCATGAAACCCAAACTCCATCTCATCTGGGTTGATTGCAAGCATGTGTTGAACCAGCGGAGACTTGTCATCTTTATTTTTTATTTCTCTCCTATGTTCCTGTATTCTTAATTTAAGCGCTCTAATATTACTACCAATGTAAACTTTGCCACAATTACAGATTATGGCATATATTACAAATGTGCTATTACAGTTCATAAACTGATGAATCTCATGTCTCTTGGGTGTATTATATTGGAAATCCTTACATTTAACCCCAATATTGCAAACACTACACCCGCCACAGGTAAAAACCTATCGGTTGAGTTAGCCATGTTTTCCCCGTACTTGGTCTAAGGTATTTTCTCATAATCTTATTCCTGATGGTAGGGCCTCTTTTGTACGTGATCATTGGTTTATCAGCAATCACTGAGGTCAGTCTTGGGATGCCCTTTAACAGGTCCCAATTCTTTTGTAAGATTTTGTAAATCTGGTGGTGATGTCTGTTAAAGGTTGTGACCAGTGCTATCCTTTCTACACGTTTCTTCTGAGATTTGTTCTTTAAAGTGTCAGTTTGTTTTATACTGGCTATTCTTTTTTCTGTTTTTTCTAAGATAGGTTCAGGGTAAGCCCGATCTTGTAACCTAAGTTTAAGATCCATAAGACTTTCCTTAAAATCCTCTTCCATGCTACAATTTCTTCTTGGTCTAATCATTTCCCCATAAGGGATTCCTTAAATAACAGATGCAGGGTGAGCACTGTCAGCTCTTAGTATGCTATTAGTGGAGGTTTCCTTCCTGAACAATTTGCTCTAGATCTTGTTATTAGCAATGTACAGCTGTACATCCAAAAGATCTATTTGATCTTTGCTAAAACAATTGGTGAAGCTCACATTCATGTCATTGTTATTAAGATATTCAACATACTCAGTCACACTTTTGACACTGCCCCTCCAAATCATCAGAATGTCATCTATGAAGCGACCCCAAAAAAATACATTATCAGTCCAGGTGGCCCCGCCGGGTGACCAGGCATGCTCCCTCTGAAACCATCCCATAAAGAGATTGGCATAAGAGGGAGCAAACCTCGACCCCGTAGCCGTCCCTCTCACCTGTTGGTACCAATCATCTTCAAATAAGAAGAAATTATTTTGGAGTATAAGGTCACACATCTCAATGATCATATTTGAGTGTTCCATTAGACTAGCATTTCTCTTAGATAAATGGTATTGCAGGGCAATGCGTCCCCACTTCTTTTCAATACATGTGTACAATCCCACTACATCCAAAGTAGTGAATGATAGTGTTGAATCCCATTCCACATCCTCTAGTTTGTTTAACACATCAGTCGTGTCCCTGATAAAGGAGGGTAAATTAACCACCAGAGGTTTGAGGAAAATATCGACCGATTCTGCAAGGTGTTCAGTAAGGCCCCCCAATCCCCGAAATGATGGGCCTTCCAGGTGGCTTATCCCTTGATTTGTGTACTTTGGGAAGGATATATATAAAAGAATATCTCAGATGCTGTACATTGAGATATTTAAACTCATTTTCATCAATGAGTCCGGATCACCAACCGACCCCTGCCCACACCACGTCTTCAACAAAGCCGACGCCACCATCGCACCCCATCTCCGGGACATCATCAACTCCTCCTTCCACACCGCCACCTTCCCGGAGAGCTGGAAGCACGCCGAGCTTACCGCCCTCCTGAAGAAACCAACGGCGGACCCCACCGACCTCAAGAACTACCGTCCCATCTCGCTCCTTCCGTTTCCGGCCAAAGTCATCGAGAAGACCGCCAACAGACAGCTTGCCGCCTTCCTCGAGACGAATGGATCCCTCGACCCCTCGCAGTCCGGGTTTCGGGCCAACCACAGCACCGAGACCGCCCTTATCGCAGCCACCGACGACATCAGAACCCTAACCGACAACGGGAAACAGCTGCCCTCATCCTCTTGGACCTCTCCGCGGCGTTCGACACCGTCTGCCACCGCACCCTAGTGAAGCGCCTCAGCAACATCGGAATCCGAGAGAAAGCACTGGAATGGATCATCTCGTTCCTCGCCGGTAGAACCCAGAGAGTCCGCCTCCCCCGTTCAGATCCGAAGCCACCGAAGTCATCTGCGGCGTTCCACAAGGATCTTCACTCAGCCCAACCCTCTTCAACGTCTACATGAGCCCCCTCGCAGCCATCGCACACCAACACAACCTCAACATCATCTCCTACGCCGACGACACCCAGCTGATCCTCTCCCTCACCAACGACCCCACCACCGCCAGAGCCAACCTACACGACGGGATGAGAGATGTCGCCGACTGGATGAGGAACAGCCGCCTTAAACTGAACTCAGACAAGACGGAAGTCCTCATCCTGGGCTCATCACCCTCCGCCTGGGACGACTCCTGGTGGCCCACGGCCCTGGGCACCGCGCCCAAGCCAACGGACCACGCACGCAACCTGGGCTTCATCCTGGACTCCTCCCTGTCGATGACCAGACAAGTCAACGCCGTCTCATCTTCATGCTTCAACACCCTGCGCATGCTCCGCAAGATCTTCAGATGGATCCCCACTGAAACCAGGAAGACCGTCACCCAGGCACTCGTCACCAGCCGACTGGACTATGGGAACACCCTCTACGCCGGAACCACAGCCAAACTTCAAAAAGACTCCAGCGCATCCAGAACGCCTCCGCACGACTCATCCTGGACATCCCCCGACACAGCCACATCACCGGACACCTGAAAGACCTGCACTGGCTCCCCGTCAGCAAGAGAATCACGTTCAGACTCCTCACCCACGCACACAAGGCCCTCCACGACCTGGGCCCAAAGTACCTCAACGACCGCGTGACCTTCTACACGCCCACACGCCAGCTACGATCAACCAGCCACGCCCTCGCCACCGTACCACGCATCCGCAGAACCACCGCCGGAGGAAGATCCTTCTCCTACCTGGCAGCCAAGACCTGGAACTCCTCCCCACTCACCTTCGGCGAACCCAGGACCATCTCTCCTTCAGGAAGCAGCTCAAGACCTGGCTGTTCGAGCAGTAACTTACCCCCTCCCCCAGCGCCTTGAGACCCTCCCGGGTGAGTAGCGCGCTCTATAAATGCCGTGATTGATTGATTGATTGATTTCCTTCCAAGAATATAATTTGGCGGCTATCAGACCAGTCTCTTCCGCCATCGGATTCCTTAGTTAGTTTCTTATAGCTTTCCGTATCACATAGCTGTCTATGGATCTCGCAGTCATAATCTTCTCTTCGTAAAATCACAATATTTCCGCTCTTATCGGCCTCTCTGATCACAATTGACTCATCCAAGCCTAGATCGATAAGAGCCTTATGTTCTTGTAATGATAGACTAAAATGTTTGGTAAAAGAAGGACGTTTAGGAATTTTACTATCTTGAAATGTATAGAGTTCACACAGAGTTTTGTTCACAAATAGATCAATTGCAGCATATCGATTCCCTTGTGGGGTGAACTTAGTTGACGGCGCTAACCCGCCCAACCCACTAGCGAGTCTACCGACATCCCTCCCTCACAAGACCTCTGCGACAAACTCAGCACCTTTTTCCACCACAAAATCAAGAGCATCTACGACAACTTCGACGAAGACAACCAACACACTGAACCCTCACCAACCACCCCCGACACCCGGAAACCAGCGATTGACGACTGGACAGCCCTCACCACGGAAGACACACTGGAGACAATGAAGTCAATCCACTCAGGGGCCCCCACGGACCCCTGCCCCCACCACATCTTCAACAGAGCCGCCGACACCATCGCACCCATGCTCCGCCACACCATCAACCGCTCCCTGGCGACCGCCTTGTTCCCCGACGACTGGAAACACGCCGAGGTCAACCCCTCCTAAAGAAACCCTCAGCGGACCCCACCGACCTCAAAAACTACAGACCCATCTCCCTGCTCCCGTTCCCAGCGAAAGTCATTGAGAAAGCCATCAACAGCCAACTCGCCACATTCATTGAAGAACACAACATCCTCGACTCCTCCCAATCCGGCTTCAGAAAAACCACAGTACGGAAACCGCCCTCCTCACCGCAACAGACGACATCCGCACCCTACTGGACAAAGGAGAAACAGTAGCCCTCATCCTCCTCGACCTATCAGCGGCGTTCGACACAGTCTCCCACCGCACCCTAATACGCAGACTCTACGACGCAGGAATCCAGGACAAGGCCCTCAACTGGATCCGCTCCTTCCTCTCCGGCAGGACGCAGCGGGTCAGACTCCTCCCTTTCCTCTCAGACCCCACACCTACCACCTGCGGAGTCCCCCAGGGCTCCTCCCTCAGCCCGACGCTCTTCAACGTCTACATGGCTCCACTCGCCCCCATCGTCAGAACCTACGGACTCAACATCGTGTCATACGCAGACGACACCCAGCTCATCCTCTCCCTATCCAACGAGCCCAACACCGCCAGACGCAACTTTCGAGAAGGCATGGAAGCCATCGCCAAATGGATGAAAAACAGCTGCCTACAACTAAACACCAACAAAACAGAAGTACTCATCATGGGCCCAAACCCCGATGCCTGGAGCGACACCTGGTGGCCCCCCGCCCTCGGAAACCCGCCAACCCCCACGGACCACGCACGCAACCTGGGAATCATCCTGGACTCCGAGCTCAAAATGGACCGCCAGATCAACTCTGTCTCGTCTTCCTGCTTCCACACCCTCCGCCTCCTTCGTAAGACCTTCAAATGGATTCCCCTCGATCACTGAAAGACCGTCACTCACGCCCTGGTCACCAGCAGACTCGACTACGGCAACGCACTGTACGCCGGAATAAACAAAAACCTCACCCGCAAGCTACAGAACATCCAGAACGCCGCCGCAAGACTGGTCCTCAACCTGCCAAAACACTGCCACATCTCCCAGCACCTGCGCACACTCCACTGGCTCCCTGTCGAGGCGAGAATCACCTTCAAGATGCTCACCCACGCACACAAGGCCCTCCACGGCACCGGACCAGCATACCTGAACAGCCAACTCAAATTCCACGCACCCCAAAGGTCCTACGATCAGCCCAGCTCTCCTACGCCGTGGTCCCCCGCACCAGAAAGACCAGATCGGGAGGCCGCTCCTTCTCCTTCCTCGCGGCCAAAGCATGGAACGCCCTTCCGCTCCACCTCAGACAGACAACATCGCTCCCCATCTTCGCAAGAAACCTCAAAACCTGGCTTTTCGACAGACCCCCTCCTTGATGGATGGAACCTGCACCCCCCCTCCAGCGCCTTGAGACCCTTACGGGTGAGTAGTCGTGCTTTAACAAACCCCTGATTGATTGATTGATTGATTGAACCCACTGGTGCATCTGTAATCCATGCTACATCCGAGCTACTGCAATGCACAGAGCTTAGTTCAGCACTGTCTTCTGAAATTTGAGATTGTTTCAATTTATTGATGTCCCCCAAATTTTTTATATCATCAATTTCATTGAGATGGTAAATACACATCCTGAATTATAGTCCTTCTCATCACGTCTGATCTTACTGAGTTTCCTTTCCTTAATTTGAGATTGGTGTTTTCTAATCACATCCTTCAAAATAGCATAATTTTTCTCAATCAAATCCGGACATTTCATTTCACTGATCTCTTTTTCTAGTTCTATAATCTGGGTCTTAAGTTTATCAACTTTTCTTTCCGTATTTTTAATTAAGATGTTCATCATACAGAATGATGCAGAATAGAGGTTGTCCTCCCACTCCTTCAGATGATGATCCTCCAAATCATCGAAGGTTGGGAAGATCAAGATCCTCAAGCCCCTAGGGATGCATTTATTGTCCATATAGTTCTTAAGTGTCACACCATCCCAACATTTGGAGAGTTCAGATTTTCTCAATCTCTCCAGTCTCAAAAATGTACTTTTAAGACTGTCTTTCGTAGTGTTTTTGGTGTTGTCCTTAGATAAATTCTTACTTTGTTTGAATTGGTCAGCTGCCTCTTTTTCACGATCATCTTCCATGGTATTAATATATTCTGTCTCAATTTAGAAAGGTATTAATAGGGTTTACAGTATACCCTATTAATACAGTGTTGGTCAGCCAACTGACTAAGAGCCGGTTGGCTGACCTCCTGTGTGGCTACAGGTACAGCACAGCTTCAAGAGGCCTTTTTCCCTGAAGTACTAGCTGACCTGTGGCAACTGGACCTGGACTGGACTTTGCTGCTAGCCACTGCCTGACACCCTCAGAGTCTCTACGTCTGTCCCCCTGAGGTCCACGGGCCTCAGACGTGTACTGCTGTGGTTGTTTGGGCATGAGAAGAAAGTTTGCAGTGGGACCTGTTGAAAACAATATCCAACGGGCAGTTCTATGACTCTCTGATTTCATTTCAGTTTTGTCCCCCTCAATGCTTCGAGCACCTCCATAAAAGGTCTGCACTAGGACTTAGACAATTTTCAGTGAAAAGTATCCAAAGCTTCAGCAGGACCAATCTGCTTTAAGCATCTGACTTTTAGTTCCACAGCGACTGCTACAACTTCACAGGTGGCCCACTCAGGGAGGATTTTTCATCTAAAAAAAGTGAAAAAGTTCCTTTATGTGCTGTGACCAAAAAGAAATGTCACTGATTTTGTTAGACCTGTCATCCTTAGGGTGGTCTTTCCCCCAAACTTTTTTTTTGCTTACCTTCTCTTTTTGCTCTATCTTTTGTTGACTTTAGGACTCTGAGCACTTCACTACTGCTAAGCAAACTAAAGTGCATGTGCTTCTCAACTAAACATGGTGACACTGGTGTATACACAATTCGCATATTTAGTTTACATATAGGTCCCTTGTAAAAGTGTATACCATTTGCAGAGGGTCTGTTTTTTAAATGCTGCTAGTGGGCCTGCAGCACTGATTATGCCACCCACATAAGTAGCCTTTCAAACCTGTCTCAGGCCTGCCATTGCAGGGCCTGTGTGTATGGATGTCATTTGGAGGTAGTCAGGGGTCTCAGCTGTGACCTCTAGCTTGCTCCCTGCTACTCCTGGCACTTCCTTTGCGACCCCTGGCCTCAGGGGGGCAAAACATTTGCTTCCTCTGAGGCCAGGCAGCTGCGACCCCTAAGGCAGTCACAGCTGTGACCCGTGAATACCTCCAAATGATGTCTATGCATGTGTGTTCAATTTATTGCCACTTCGATATAGTATTTAGAACCACTTGCCAAGCGTTAAACTCCCGTTTTATCACATATAAGGCACCCTTAAGGTAGGCCCTAGGTAGCCTTGAGGGCAGAGTGCTGTGTAAGTAAAAGGTAGGACATGTACTGTTATGTTTTGCATGTCTTGGTAGTGACAAACAGCTAAATTCATTTTTCACTACAGGGAGACCAGTCCTCTCATCGGTTACCATTGGGAATTCCTTAAAACACTTTTAAGCGATAAATCTTGATCAGAAAGGACTAGCTGCATTATGTTTTATGTCTCCGGAATGGTACTGATAAATCCTCTGTATTGGTAAAGTTGGACTTAACATTGCTATTAGAAATGCCACTTTTAGAAAGTAGACATTTCTCTGCTCTTACTGCTCTGTGTTCCTTGCAACCTGTTTCAAATACACGTCTTCGGTGGGTGAACGCTACACTTTGTGCATCCCCTCTAGACAGCAACAAACACAGAAAGTCTAGGTGTGTCTGAGTACTCATCTACCTATATCTTCATTCTGATGGTTCTTCCAGGGCAGGAGGGAAGGGAGACTGACACTTACATTTCAATAGGTAGTGTCCAGCCCCCACAAAAAGCATTGATTTACTCCCACAGATAGCCTGGTAGAGATGACTGGGTTGAAAAGATACTTGTGCACTTCAAAGAACGCTCTTTGAAGTCACCCCACTTCAAAGGCACATTTGGGTATAAGTACAGGGCCTCTGACCCTACCAAGACAGTACACTTTTGGACCTGTGAAGAGCTCTGCTAAGAAGAAGGACTGCTGTGCTGTAACAAGGACTGCCACTTTGTGGGACTGCTAATCTGGAAGAGCTGCTTTTCTACCCTAATGTGCTGCCTGTTGCCGGCTACTTGCTTCCCACTGTTGTGCTGAGGAAAAGGACAGGACCCATATCACTTGAGCCCAGAGTGACTCCAAGGGCTTGCTGGCTTGCCCCTGTTCTGAATTCTCAGGGACATCAAAAATTTCCTACAACCCTGCAACAACGCCTGGACTCTGCAATCTGCGAGTCCTGCCTTGCCAAGTGGTGCCAATCCAGTCCTGGGCCCTTGAAAGTGAGCTTTTGCAGTGCAAAACCATAAAAATCGATGTAGTGATGACTTTGCACCAATCGGAACTGAAGCATTACCTTTTGACACAGACACAAGAGCCGATTGATGACATCGCTTCGGCAGAGTGTACGGCTCGACGATCATGGACAGTGTGGCTTGAAGCCAACGCATCGCCTGCCTCGTAAAGGGGTTCGTCGATGAAGTCTTCAATGCCCTCGCTGATCTGAACTGACACATTAAGTCTTCGACGTCGACCCTTGCTCCATCCAAGGTACTTTTTCAGCGGGACCTGCGTGAGTCCTGTATCTGGCCTCTCCTTTATCGCAATCGGCATAAACTTTGGATTTGCCCTGATCCAGCGTGACCTCAAGTAACCCCTAAGCGCTGTTTGACTCTAAGCACTATAATTAGATTTAATCTTTTACAATTCCTAACACCAGTTCTACTTATTGGAATTTTGTCATTTTGATCTTGTTTTACTCATACACGTATTACCTAATTTTCTAAACCTGCATGGGGTATTTTTGTGGTGTTTTCATTGTGTTGCTGTGTTTGTGTTTGTTGTACAAATACTTTACATATTGCCTCTTTTGATAAGCCTGTCTGCTCTGTGCCACGCTACCAGAGGGTGAGCACAGGCTATCCTTTAGAGTATAACGAGCTTACCCTGACTAGAGCGGTGGTTTCTGCTTGAACAGGGTGCATACCTCAGCCAACATCCTTTCTTCACAAAAGGGATGAAGACCCTTTCTGAGTTTGACATTTGAAACTTTTCTGAACTTTTTAACTTTCAGACTTTGCACCAGTACCAATCCGATTGAGCTCCATCGCAGTAGGTCCCAAATCGCAACTATGATCAGGGTTTCCACTTCCATATATTTTCACTGGTGCTTAGTACTTTAGGAGGTATTTTTATTTAAAAGTTTGAAAATTCATATCTCCGGTTTGTTGTGGCTGTCTCTTTGGGGCCACTCTGTTCACTAATTTCTGCTTTATGCTTTTAATTTGGTTTGGGATTTGGATTCCTTGGTGTTTCAGCTTTATTACTGTTTTGGTACTGCATAATACTTTACACATTGCCCTCATTTAAGCCAGTCTCATCTGTGCCATAGCTACCAGTGGGCTGAGCAGTCTCACACCACAAATAATAATCCACTTTCTTACATTAAGTGTGAAAGTGAGTCCACATCTTTTCTTATTGTACTAATTTGTTTTGAACTATCACTTCATATTATTATCACTCATAGCAAGCGGGTGCCACCATAACCCTATACTGTGAAGAAATTAATGTAGTACTTACAAAAATAGGGATACAAAAAAATTGAATGCATGATTACATTAAATGCATCATCCCAAAATAAAAATATTTGTGAAGTAAAACAAAAAATAGCTTTTGTAAAGAACAAACAAGCCAGAATAGACAGGCTTAAAGATAAATGAAAAATATTACAGATTACATTTGTCCACCAGTACATGTGCCTGTTCCAAAATGAAGTAGCAGAAGAAAGTTTTAACAATTTTCAAGAAAAATCATTTTCAAGATTATTAACAAACAATCAGAAATTCAAAAGAATTCATTAATTCCACAAAAATATATGAATAAACAGTATTAGGGAATGTCAAAGCTAAAGCTTTGCACGGAAACTAAACAAAATTACAAGACTTAAACATATATGAACAATTAGGAAAATACATATGGATAATTTTAAAAATGATTATGGAGGACAATGGAAATATATTATAAGAACTCTGTTTTGCTGAGGTAAAATGTAAACAGGAGGAAGATTTAAATTAATCTATGCTCTCCATGATAACTGCAGAGTTTATGAAACAAAATCAGTGTTTATTACACCACTAAAACCTGTTGAGTAAGAGATTAAAAAAGCACAACAAAACCAATGTGAAATAAGCACAAACAAAATAAAAACAGGTCTAAATAGAGAATGCAATCATCTTTGTAATTAAAAGTATTCATTCCTCAACGTAAAAAAAGGAAGAAAAATAAAAAAAATACTACATAACATGGATAATCGTCACATTTGATATGTAACACTCAATTGCATGTGTGTGAAATTGTGGTATTAGTTAAGGGGGATAAGTATTTACCCCAACTAATAACCCTAATCCTTGTCAGGACAAAACGTTCAAGTCACTAAATTAACATGAGCTCATTCCGCTGGTACCTTTGGCACAGAGCAGAATGGCTTTACTTACAGGCAATGTGTAAAGTATTTATGTAGTACCAAAACAATAAAAAGTCAAAATACAAGAATAATCCCAAATCAATTCAGAAATATAGAGTACATTTTATTAAATAAAATAACACCAAAATGACAAAAGTCTAATAAGGGAGACGAGAGTTATGAATTTTTAAAGTTTAAGGCTCAAGATGGCTCTAAAAAGTGTTAGGTGCCAACCACTGTCATCTGGTTGTGGATGACTGGTACCGAGGTGCAAGTTAAGGCCAATCACGATGGAGCACGGGTCATTTACAGAAATTAGTTTTGACCCAGTTGGAAGTTTTACCTTCAATCCATGGGACTAAATTATATATTGGCAGAGAGGGAACTCTGCCACAACAGCGACACTGTTCTTTCCATGCGAATATTGCACCGGTCCATCTTGATTAAACTCCTCTGACAGTCCTGTGGAGTAAGGGCCATTGGCGGCAGACCTCTAATTCTACCCACCTGATTTAGATAGGCAGAATTAGAGGTCTGTTTTCACTTCCCGTCACCGCCAGGAGAACCATGGCAGTAAGAGGCAGTGAAAACTGTTAAATGTTCCCCTCGTCAAGGGAGAGGACTCCAATGGTGAGGAGAACATTTTCTTTTTGGAAAAAAACTGTTTGGTGTAAGTCATACTGATGGAGCTCTGCACCAAACTACAAAAAGCATTGACACCAACCGCTGTGATGGTGCTTCCTGACAATGTTTTAAAAATGAACACCAGCTTGGTGGTTATTTCTAAATTAGGTGGACTGCAACACCGTTAGGGCCACTGAGTAATTTACTCTGTCACCATGGCTTAGAAACAGGCTGCCCGCCTAAATATAAATAGGGTCTAAAGTCAAAAATCCCCAGTGGGGCAACTGGTCAAAAAGGGCTCCACGACGTTGGATAGTTGCTGGACACGGTCTTTGTGAAAGCATTGACTTTTGCTGTTAAAGCTCAGAGCGGGAGACATTTACATTTTGTGCCCAGAGAAGGTTCTTCACTGGCCAAATACTTTTGGCACCGAAACCAGGTGCAGGTTTCTGCCTTTGGACTTAGTCAAATTTTTCAGGCTTCACAAGGGTGGATACCTTCTCTATGAGGTCTCGCTAAAACAGATTTGCTGCTGTGGAAACCTTCCAAGCAGGAGTACCCTGAATCTTTGGCTGAGTGATAACACACTCTTGTTGGATTTGCTCGGGAGGTTGGTCCTGATCCTCCAGAGGTCTTTGGAGCCACAAAGTTTCTATGTCCCTAGTTTCAGTAAAAGTTAGGATGAGTACTATTTGACACCAGCCAAGGGCCCAGGTCCTTTGGTACAGCACTTGGGGGTCAAGTCTCACGCCACCAGAGGCAACATCAGGGTCCAGCAAAGGTGGGTGCCTCATTTGTTCATGCCACCATTCTGTGGGTAGGGGTGACTCCATGCCCCTCCCAATCCAATAGTGTAAACATTCCCAGGATAACATTACCCATACTTACAGCACATCTTGTGTGCCCTACTGCAAACAATTTCCCATCTGCACAGGGAGTGACTTCACTGGATTTCCCATCCTCCATCAATAAAGGGAGTGACATCACTAGATTTCCCATCATCTATCTGCACAGGAAGTGACATCACACCTCTCCCCTCCCAGGCCCTACTTAATGGCTGCCACAGGCACAACAAAGGCAGACCAGTCTACGCCCATTCGCACCTGGACTGCACCCAGTACTAGGAACCCTGGCCCTTCCCCCTTCTGTCGATAACACACTGTGACCATCTGTGCACTCATCCCCTGCTGCCGATCCACACTCTACTTCCTCACCGCACCACACAACACTGAGGGAGCACTGACCTGCACTTTCTGCAAGTTTTCATGCACTTACCCATACACAGCACTCACTGCACCAACAGTACCCAACACCCCACTCGCTCACACAGTCATGCAACCACCGCACACAACACTCTGAACTCACAAGCATGTCATAGAGATCTGGGACCTGCTGGACAACAATGGTCCTGACTTACTTTTTCTCATGGAAATCTGGCTGGACCCAGCATCTGCACCAGACATCGCTAGAGCCATCCCCCCCTGACTACAAGATTTCCAGGCAAGACAGACTTCACAAGCCCAAAGGCAGAATCGCCAACATCCACAAGAACACCGTCGGCTGCACCAAATCCATGTATACATCATCCTTCAACATGGAACACACATCATTCAAGCTCCATATAACAGCAAACTTCACCCTAAGTGGCTTTCTCATCTACATTCCACCGGGACGATGCACCAACTTCACAGACACCATCATGGACTTTGTTGCACCACTGTGTTGTTGTTCCCCCACATGCGGAACTCAGCAGAATTTCACAGAATTTTTAGTTAACTCCACGAAATTCCGCCTAGTAGAACTCTGTGAACTCCACCCACCCCTAGTATTTTGTCTCTGGACTCACAATTTCAAATCACAACTTATAGTGAAGTCGGATTTTAAATTGTAAGTCTGAAAATGCAACTTTTCGAAAGTTAGCATTTTCTTACTTCAACCATTCTGTGCCTCATCCTGTCTCTGAATACACATATGGGTTGGGTGACAGCTGGGCTTTGTGCATTCCCTCGTGCTGGACTGTTCCCATGGGGAGGAGGGTCAAGACTGATTTGCATAAGGCTGGGTCTAAACTGGAATGGTGTGGCGTGAAAAAAACAATGGATTTAACCCAAATCTGTGACTGGGTGTGAATGTTTGATTCTGCATTCCGTCCAGCATTTGTCACCCTAAGTGGGAAGGGTATGCCAGATGTGGGTCCCATGCCCGTTCTGCAACCAGATTCAAGCTAGCCTGTCTGAAAGGGGGGGACCGGAAACCGGTCCCAGGCTGCTTGTTTCTGGTCCCGGGGGGACCTGACCTGGCAATTCAGGCCAGACTATTCCCATGGGGAGCAGGGTCAAGACTGATGTGCATATGGCTGGGACTAAACTGGAATGGTGTGGCATGCAAAAAAAGATGGATTTAACCCATCTGTTCTTTATCCATTTCCCTCTAGACAGCCATACACAAAGGGAGCTCGGTTGTGACATTTTAATCCTGATGACCATCACGAGGCTGATGGGTCTTCCTGAGGTAGATTGGGAGGGAGGAGCAGACACTTGCACCTGAATAGGGCTGGACCTATCCCCACATAAAGAACTGCATACCCCCTGTAGTGAGTCTGGAGCCAGGGCAGGAAAGGCAAGAACCTTGTGATCTTTGAAGGCCTCCTTGAAGTCTCCACCACTTCAAGGGCACATTTGGGTATAAGTACTGGATCCCTGACACCACCAAATCAGACATTTGCTGGAACCAAGGTCATTCTGCCTGGAAGAAGAGCTGCTTTGCGGTAGGAGGGACTGCCACTTTGCTAATTGAATTGCTGTGTTGGCCTGATGCCTGCTAATTGCTATGCTGTAGGAGAGACTGACCATTGCTACCTGCTCAGCTGTGTTGGCTTGCTGCCTGCTGCTTCTTGCCTGGGAGTGAAAAGGACTGGATCTGTACTCTACATCCTTGAACACAAGTTTCTCCAAGGGCTTGTTGGCTTGCCACCTGTTCTCCGAAGTCTTAGGGACACAAAAGGCTTCTTGCAACATTGCTGGTGCCTCTGGACTCTGCCATAAGTGTGAGTCCTACTCTTGCCTGAGGTGCCCCCTCCAGTCCTGGGTCTGAGAATTGGGTGATGCAGCAGTTGTCTGCAAAAATTGATGCAGTGAACCCCTTTGCAGCAATCGGAACCGACGCAGTGTGCTCTCTCACAGTGCCGATTCAACAACGACGCAGGTCTTCACTGCGAAGTTCGACGACGACGACACATCACCGATCCGGAGACACCCCTGCAAGGCTCAACTTCGATGCAGCTCCAATCCTTTGACACCAACTATGAGGCTCGACTCCAACGCATTAACCTGACTGCGTGAATAGGATCCAACGCATCGAGTCTCTGACGTCAACACTTTCAATCCAAAGGTACTTTTTCACCGGGCCCTGCATGGGTCATGTAGTCGGCCTACCCTCCATTGTGGTTGGCCTGAACTTTAGATTTACCCCAGTCTAGAGCGATCTCAAGTAACCTTTTAGCGCTATTGACTTCTAAGCACTGTTTTTGGATTTGATCTTTAAAAATTCATATCTCGACTTCGACTGATTCGTTGTTTGTCATTTTGAACTTGTTTTACTCAGATAAATATTCTCTATGGAGTCTTTTTGTGGTGTTTTCACAGTGTTACTGTAATTAAAGTATGCACAACTACTTTACGCATTGCCTCTTAAGATAAGCCTGACTGCTCTGTGCCAAGCTACCAGAGGGTGAGGGTATCCAACTTACCCTGACTAGGATTGGGGCTCCTACTTGGACAGGGTGTATACTCTGCCAACCAGAAACCTCAAATTCTTACTAGAACCTATACATGTTACTGAAGACTTCTTGGACCAACCTCGACAACACAAGGATTCACAAGCCTACACCAGTCCCCTGGACAGACCAGGTCGTTGTCAAGTTCAGCATCCCTGTCCCAGATCACCTCCTGCACCACCTCCATGGCCCCCCTCAAACACAGCAGTACAACAAGATCCGGGGTCAGAGCAAGTTGGTAGATGGAGCAACTTAGACTGATAAAACGCCACTGCAAACAACTGGAGCACAAATGGAGAATGAGCCAGGAGCATGTTGAAATCTTTCCTATGAGGCTACCATCAAATAACCAGTACCACCAAATGTGCTGCTCTGGTGGACCACATTGATGTCAGCACCAACAGAAGCAAAGAAGTTTTTGTCATTGTCAATGATTTCACCTCACCATCAGCCACCTCCAACTCAATGACCACCTCACAAGACCTCTGCAACAATCTCTCTCAACTCTACAGCAACAAAATCACTGCCATTTACAGCAACTCACAATCAGATCCAACAGTCCTTGCCAAACACTTTTCAAGCTTATCCAAAGAACCAGTGCTAACCGCATGGCCTGTCATCAAAGCAGAAGACACCACCACTACCATGCAGTCCATACACCCGGGACCCCATCAGACACCTGTCCTCTCCACACCTACTCCAGAGGACTGCAACCCATCAGTGCCATGCCTATACTCATTCTGAATGCCTCCATCTCTTCACGGTCATCCCAGATACTCAGAAAATCACAGCTGTTGTCTCGTTACTGAAAAAACCCTCTGCAGATCCTACAGTGCAGTAACTCTTCAAAGCATACATGATCCCTTTAGCCAGCATCATCCACTCTCATGACATCAATTTCCTCTCTTACTCTGATGACATGCAACTCATTCTCACCAGTAAAAGCCTTACAATTTGTCTGGCAGCATTAGTGTTAGACTTGGCATCTTTTGGCATGTTTCCCCTGACTTTTTGCTTTCTGACCTCCTGGTTTTGACTCTGTTTTTGCTGGTGTAATGATTCTGCGCACTTCCTCACTGCTGTCCAGTGGGAAAGTGCAAGTGCTCCTGTATAAAATGTGTATGGATTGGTATTTCCATGATTGGCCTATTTGATCTATGTGTCAGTCCCTAGTAAAGTGCACTGCGAGTGCCAGGGCCTATAGATCAAATGCTGTTGGTGGGCTGCAGCACTGGATTGTGCCACCCACGCAAACAGCCCGTAAAGTGTAACTCTGGCCTGCCATTGCAGAGCCTGGGTGCAGCCTGGGGCTGCCATGTCGACTTGGCAAGTGCACACACTTGCAAGTCCCTAAACCTTCCCTTTTCTACATGTTAGTCACCCCTAAGGTAGGCCCAAGGTACCCCTGTGGGCAGGGTGCATTGTATGTGAAAGGTAGGACATGCCCTGGTGTGTGTGGCATGTCTTGATAGTGAAATACAGCCTACTTCGTTTTTCACTATTGCAAGGCTACCTGTTCCCCATAGGCCAGAATGGGCAGTTTTGATTATTACAGCTTAAAATCCTAACTGACCCCGGGAACATGGTAGAAATTCGAGTTTAGTATGCCTGGACTCAGAATGATAACATGCATCTTTTAGTGAAGTTGGTTTTAACATTCCGTAGTTCGAAAATACCACTTTTAGAAAGTGGGTATTTTCTTGTCTAACCATCCAAGCCTGCCTCTGCTAGGTTGTGTATTCCTTGTCTGGAGTGTGAGTGACAGGGGCTGGGGGATGCCAGGAGACAGGGTGAGTCAGCACAGGGCTGAATAGCAAGATCTACATGTAGATGGGTGGGAGGAGTACACCTGGGACCTGAATAGGGCTGGGCCTTCCCTCCACAATGCTGGCTCCACCTCCTGTGGTGCGTCTGATGTCCCTGGCCTGCACCCTGAAAGGAAATACGGAGGCTTGTCAACAAAGTGCTCCAAGACTGACCAGAACTGGTTTAGGACAGGCAAAGGCCTCTTTGCCTTCAGAAAACAAAGGAATTTGGGATATAAATATTGGGGCCCTGACCCCATGAATTTAGATCTCACTGGAATCAAGGAACCTGCCAAGAAGAAGAGCTGGAGAGCTGCTAGGAGGAGTACTGCCCTTTTGCTGAGTGACTGCTTGGTTGGGTTGGCCTGCAGTTGCTGCTTCTGTCTTGGGCAGTGAAAGGACTGGACTGAACTTTCTACAAACTTGTGCTGAGTGTCTCCAAGGGCCTGAAACCGAGCTGGCCTCCTGTTAAGAAGTCTCAGGGACTGCAAAGACTTCACAAGCCTCTGGGTACCGCTTCTGGAATGCTGTTTCAGTTGCCACAGAGGAAGGGAACCGCAACCGACTCCGTCAACCGACTCCATTGCTGGCCCGGTGTCCTGTTTGCACCGCAGACCGCACCGTCCGCATCTCGCACCGCAACCCTGGTCTCACCGACGACGACGTCCGACGCCATCGCCACCGAGCCGCTGCTTGCACCGTGAGCTGTGGGCACCGCAGTTCGCATCGCATCGCATCACTGTGCCAGCCGGACCAGACCGACGCTGTCGCTGCAACTGGCTCAACAGTCATGACCGCATCGCATTTGGGGCACCGCTCGCACGTTTGCGACGCACCGCTCCGACTCGCACCGCTGTCCGACGCCAGCTCCCGCACTCCGGCTTGGTCGCCTGCATCGCAACCTGTCCGCACCGCATCGTACACCGTCTCGCCCTGCACCGCACGCCTTGGACTCACCAACTCCGTCTGCACGACGCTCATTGAGCCGCTGCCTGCACCGCATCGAGGGACACCGCACCTTGCACCGCTCCGCTTTGCACCGCAACCGCGACGAACGCCGACCGGCTCGCACGCTCCGTGCCCGCCACAACGAGAAAAGGTACTGTGACCGAGTCTGTTCACGACTCTGCTGGCCCGTAGCGACGCGGTCGGCTGGAACTGTTGGACTCTGTTTATTTCAGCATCGCAGTAGACCCAGACGGGGCTACCGGCTCGTACGAACTTTGCTTTTGTGTTATTCCTGCAAAGAAGAAGTTATCTTGCAACGTAATCACTTTCAAAGTACTGTATTGTGGATTCTTGTCGTAATTGGTCTTGTCTTGAGTATATAAAAATATTGGTTATTTTTCTAAACTGGTGTGGTATCCTTTTGTAGTGCTTACATTAGATTACTGTTGGTTATGTGCAAATGCTTTACACACTGCCTCTAAGATAAGCCTGACTGCTCGTGCCAAGCTACCAAGGGGGTGAGCAGGGGTTATTTTAGGAGTGTAACTCCCTTACTCTGACTAGGAAGAAGGGTCCCTTGACAACTACAGATCCCATTTCTAACATTGGTTGTCAGCGGTGAGGATAGGACTTGTGTTTGCACTTGACTTACAGTGATTAGTGTGCACTACTACCATATCGCAGACCATTATGTACCACATACAGGTTCTTTTTCTTTTTGGCCTATTTTTGATCTTGCCAGTTTGAACTTGCTACTTCAACATGCCTGAATCAATAGTATCATCAATTGCATCAGTAGAAATTGCCTTTGAGGAGGATCGATTGGAAGCCTACAATGTCAAGGAGTTAAAATCGATTTGCAAACACCTGAAAGTCCAGGTCAGAGGCCTCACCAGGAAGGATGAGCTACAAAAGGCGCTGAGGGCCTGGGTAGCAGCCAGAGGTGCCAGGGGGCAACCTGGTGATCTCAATGGAGAGGTGGAGGAGCCTGTTCCTAGGGTGGATGTGCTTTTGGGAGGGGGAACCCTCCAGGCCAGGCAGCAGTAGTTTGTCCCCAGAGGAGCTGGAGGACAGGCGGGAAGTAATGAGGTTTGAATTGGAAAAACTCAGAATAGAAAGTGAGAGGGAAGAGAAAAGAATAGCCATGGAGGAAAGGAAAATGGTACTAGATCATGAGAGAATGATCAAGGAGCTGGAGCTAAAGAGTAGATCCGGTTCAGATGGTGGCAGCAATTCTTCAGCACACACAGACAGGATTGTACACATCCCCAAGAATGTAGGTAAAGAGTACAAAAAGGGTGATGACATACAAAGGTGGTTTCAAGGGTACGAGTCGTCTATTCATATGAATGGGGTCCCTGAAAGGAACTGGGAGCGGGGTTGTGGCCTCTCTTCCCAGAGGAAGCTAGGGATACTCTGATAGCTTTGGGTAAGGGCAGGACCTCACCTATGCTGACATGAAAATGCTCTCCTCACTAGGTATGGGCTCACTCCTGAGAAGTACAGGGATCAGTTTAGGTCCAGTAAAAGTCTGAGGCCAACACTTGGTTGGAATGTGTGGATATGTTCTGTAGGTCGCTGGATGGTTGGGTGAAGGGCAGTAATGTAACAGATTTTCAGGGGCTCTACAATTTGATTGCATGGGAGAACTTGTCTAGTCTATGTTTTGCAGATCTGCGCCAGCACCTAGTTGATAGTAAGCTAACTGACCCCAGGAAGCTTGCTATGGAGGCGGACCGCTGGGTGAGTACCAGGGTCCACAAGAAAGCGTTTGGGGGAGACTCAGCCAAAGGTGGGCAGGGTCCCCAGCAGAAAGGTGGGGGAAAAGGGTAAAGCACAGGAGTTCTCTAAAGGGCCCCAAACTAGTACCCAGGGTAAAGGTTCCCAACCCCCGGTGATAAGAAGAAAGGGGTCTCTACAGGGAAGCCTGTTGAGACCGGCCCCGCAAGTGTTATGCATGTGACCAGGTAGGTCACTTCAAGGGGGACCCCAAGTGCCCAAAGGGGACACAGCCGCCCACCGGTGGACAGTCCAAAGTGTTGGCTAGTGTAGCGCTTGGGGAGGAGGGGTGCCCACAGGAGGGTGGGGATCCCGCAGAAATGACCCTCGTCTCACTAGGGGGCAGTGAGATGGTCCCAGGAAACCAGGTGCCCCCTAACACAAAGAAATATAGCACCTGGGTGACCATCAATGGGAACAGGGTAGAGGCTCTCAGAGATACCGGAGCCATCACCTGGTCTCTGAGAAGCAGGTAGTCCCAGGGGCATTCCACCAAGTAGTTGCTGTAGACAACTCTGATCGCCAGTGCATGGTGGCGCAGGTTCCCTTTGAATGGGGGGGGGGGTCTCAGGTCCCTTGAGGGTGGTTGTGAGCCCCACCATGCCTGTAGATTGTCTGCTAGGTAACGACCTGGAGCAGTCCTTATGGAAGGATGATGAGCTCAGGTCTCACTTGGAGATGCTTGTGTTGCCAGAGTGGGCATGTGTGTCTACTCGGTCAATGGCAGCCAGGAAGGGTGATCAAGAGGACTTGGAGCCTGGAACAGTGGCCCAAGTCCCTGCCAAGAGGAAGGGCAGGGGGCACGGGAAACCGGCCCCCGAAGTTCCCACGGACCGGGAGGAGGCGGACCTCGAGGGGGACGCCCCGGTGCCTACAGGGGAGCAGGTAGCCGAACTGGGAGACATCTCTGAGCTGACCCATTGGCAGCAAGAAGGGGGTCCCACCAGGGAGGAGTTCTGCAGGGAGCAGAACGAGTGCCCTACTCTAGAGGGTCTGCGGCGGCAGGCTGCAGACCAGGCAGCTGGTAATCAGTCCGGGTCACATCTGATCTACTGGGAGAATGGTCTCCTTTACATTGAGCCTAAGGTTGCTGAGCCTGGGTCAGCCCGTGTGCTGGTGGTAACCCAGCGCTTCAGGACCTTCCTACTGGGTCTGGCTCATGACGTGCCTTTGGCAAGATGTGAGAAGTTGGCCTGGCATATGCTGTCCACTAATTATAGTGGGCACCTTGCACCAGTCCAAATCGACTCTTATGGTAGGTAGGTTAAAGACAACCTTATTGAAAGCTATCCTAGTGGTAGCTGTGGAGAGCAGCCTTCAGGCTAAGTCTTGAAGGAATGTAAAGCAGCTTGTTTTACCAGTCTATAATCTCTTGAGTGACCATATGAAAGAGCACCACACCAGGTATATATTCAAAATATATGTATTTATTACTAAACACACCCCTCTAGTCTCTTTATGAGGCTAGAGTTCGAAGTACATAGGTTATAAGATCTTAAATCACAGTAATAGCACAAATACACGTTTGGGCCCTAGGGGCGTACCAAACCATATACCAATAAAGTGGTATGCGAACCACGACTGAACTAGACACTAGGCCTAGAGCCTCTAGAAGTGCTTGGACCACAAGGAACCACCCAAGGTAGTGACACAGGGGACCCACGGGAGACGCGTGCAGTGTAAATACACAACCGCGATACGCCGTTAACTTCTATGGAGAAAGTCGGGATTGGGAAAATAGAGGAAAGGGACACTTTAAAGAGGACTAGGACAAAACCCTTTGAGATCTAGGACTTTGAAGAGTCTCTACCCACGGGAGCACCGGAGTACTCGTGTTACCTCACCCAGGGAAGCCGGGTGCATAGGTGCCTTTCGGGGTCGGGTTTCGTCTTCGTTTCTTATGGCGATCTGCTGCAAAGTGCTGCTGGCGACCAGGAGAAAAGTGTCTGGGTGGATCCAAGAGTGGATCGGAGTTCTGAAGAACCTGAAAGCAGAGGGGACAGAGTCTGGGTCACTAGCCAGTGACCAGGAGGGCGATGGACAGATGCCCACCGATGTCGAGTGCTTCAAGTTCGTTGACGGTCGTCTTGACTCTTCAGCCACGAGGTCCGGGAGGCGTTGTCGGCGACCAGGAGCAGGATTCGGGCTGTTGCTCGATGTCTGTCGAGTGCAGAGGTGTCAGCGACCAGATTGGACCCAACAGGCCTTGGCAACGGCAAGTCTCGAGTAAGATGTAGATCGTCGATGATGCAGACCAGCAAGGTCTGGGGAACTCACCCAGCAAGGGTAAGTGAGGGCAGGCCTGGAGCAACCAGACTGCCAAGTAAAGAAAAGATTGGCCTTCGGTAGGGCTACTAGCCAACGGGCTAGCGACCGCGAAGGAGCCTCGTGACGCCGCACGTGGAGCTGGCTTACAGGACACTCGTGGAGTGGGGGCCAGTGATCTTCGGTGCAGGTGGTGCTGGAGGCTAGGGCTACTCGGAGCCCAAAGCACGACTTCTTGGGAGACCCAGAAGATGGTGCACTTGCAAGTGTGCTCGGTGTCCAGGGGTCACGGTCTCAAGTCACCCACGATAGCCACGGGCCTCAGCTTTGCTGGGGACTCAGGGTAGCCTCGGGAAGTCTGAGAATCCACCTCTGGTGATGCGATGACTTCGGCGTCCGACGGGAGCTTCAGTAATGCGAACCGGACAGATGCTTCTTTGGTGCCTGCCAAGCAGGGGAGTCACTCCTTGACCCCAAGGGAGATTCTTCAGTCCTCTAATCGTGAGTAGAGCGTCGAAGGTCCAGGATTCTGTTTCAGAGTTTCGTCCAGGTATAATCTAATCTTGCTGTGGCAAGGGTTCCCCATTTTAACTAGTAAAACAGGGAGGGACTAACTCTATGACCCCACCTATGGGAGGGTCAAGGGAGGGGTGGCTACACCCACTTCCCTTTGTCCAGTTTCACGCCAGAGCAGGGGCAGGTAGCCCCTGAGCTGGTTTGAACTGGCATATGCACAGAGGAGCCTTTGCTCCCCCAGTGCAGGACTTCAAAGCACTCTAAGAGTGCACCCACCCAGCCCCAATACACATTATCCTGTCTGGGGAGGTGGTCACACCTCCCTGCAACAGGAAACCTATTGTCCAGGCCTCCCCTGCCGGAGTTTCGTCCAGCAGCAGTAGGCCAGACTTGTGTCTGTGGCAGCAGCATCCATTTTGTGATGCCAGGGCTTCAGAAGGAAGTTACCGGGTTAGTCAGAGTTAACATGTCTTTCCCTCTAGAAGGGTGGAATGCTACCCCCGCCGCCAGGATTGGCGGGGGGTAGTATTCCAAGATGTTTGACACCAAACACGACATGTTTAGGTGCAGCCATTCCAAAGTTAACATTTTACCGCGAGGATATAATGCGCTTAAGAGTATATGGTCAGGCTGCACTACAAACAGCATCAGAGATGGTCTCCGAACGCTGCAGAGGGGCCCTGCTCATGCAGGGGCACCCTCTCACATAGGAACCATGCACTCTGCCTTTAGGATTGATAAGGCCTGCCTTAGGAGTGACTTATAGGTTTATATGTGTGTATGTATTTAGTGATATAGGTAACCTATATCACAGTAAGGGGTGCATGCACCACCTTACCCAGGCTGCAGTAGCAGACCTGTGGTGTCAGTTTGGATGGCCTTCCAGGGGTGGCACAATACGTGCTGCAGCCCCTGGTAGGCCTCTGAGGTACCTATGCCCTTGGTACATAGTATACCATATACTAGGGACTTATAAGGGCACTCCAGATTCCAATCAGAGATGTGCCTAAGGCACATGGAAACCATTTTACAGAGAAAGCAGATAGACTGGGGCCCTGAATAGCAGGATCCCAGTCCAACTAAGTCATAAACCAGCAAAACACCATAAAAAAAGTGGGGGCAAACATATAGTCAGATTCCACCTTCCTACATAACCCCCCCAAACGAAAGGAGATAAGGCTAACCTTGGCCAGTTGAGCCTATATTGACTAAGTGGCCATATAAGGAAGCACCTGCACTAGCATGGTTGCCCCCTATGTTATGGTCCACTAAGCAATCCCTCACCCTAAGGGTATGAGAGGGTCTCCACCATGGGGAATCACTACCTCTGGTGTGCTTAGGTAAAGTACAAGGCTGGTGAGGTGTCTGAGTAGGGAAGTGAGGCCCTAGGAATGTTGGCCTCAGCTTCCTCAGATCACTGGTCACCATGTATGCCTGTCTTTCCATGACTGAGTTGCACTTTGCTCTAAGGGTCAACCTTTGGCTGCCTACAGCTGGGGGTTGGGTCCCTTTGGATGGAACACTGGAGGGACATGGCAGGTTTGGAACCTTCTGGTCCCAGGTTTGCCCTTGCCTACCAGAGTCCTTCTGGGGGAGGTCCCTACATAAAGGTATGGGGGATCCCTCAGTGTGTAGAGGAATTTTCACCTGGCTAGGGCTACTAGACTGGTTGCCCCTAATCTGCTGATGGGGGTTCCTCTGGACAGGGGGCCCTGGGGGTCCACTGACCTCCCTGACCTCTGCCGCCCTGGGCTGGCTGAGGCAGGGTAGAGAGGGGCAGGTTACCTGCTCCAGACTGGGTACCGCCTTGGAAGGGTCCTCTGCCATCAGGGGTGTGGCCAGGCCAGGCCTGACTACCTCTGGGGCAGTTCCTTCACTAGGGGTAGGGTCAGTTCCCTGAGGAGGCTGACCCTTACCTACTGTCTGGAGGGAAGAAGACTTTTCTTCAACCCTTGTGCTCTCTTTTGGGGGAGAGTGGGCCATTCTTTCAGGCTCCATCTCTCCAAATTCTTGGGCTGGGGCTGTGGCCATCACAGCCCCACTAACCTTTACAGGGACGCCCAACATCCTAAGATGGGTTTGGTGTTCAACTTCAGCCCAGGCTGAAATTTCCAAATCATTGCCCATCAGGCAATCTACAGGTAAGGTGGGGGACACTGCCACTCTCTTTGGGCCTGTGACCCCCTCCCAGCTGAGATTGACTATGGCCATGGGGTGATCTGTTCTGACACCATCAATGTTGGTCACCTGGTATTTAAACTCAGGTAAAAGCTGGTGAGGGGGACTAGTTTCCCTGCCACCATGGTGACACTAGCCCCTGTGTCCCTAAATGCCACAGCTTTCTGACCATTAATTATTGGCTCCAATCTGTACCTGCCCAATGCTATGGGACCCATGGTAAAGGTGGCAAATCCTATACCACCATCAGAGTCAGAGGAGTCTGTTGAGGGGTCCCTGTCTAAACTAGGGCCCACCTCTGTTCCTCTTGCAAAAGCACCCAACTTTTTGGGTGCACTACTCCCAACTGGAGGATTACTACTGGTAGTACCAGGAGGGGTGGTAGTAGTTGTGGGAGGAACATTTTCTTTATTGCCAATCCTGGGGCAACTGGGATCAGTTTTCCAGTGCCCAGGCTTTTTACAGACATGGCAATATGGTTTCTTTTCAGGAGAGGAAGGAGTTTGGGACCCACCCCCAGAAGAGGAATTTTGGGGCCCTGTAGGGGACTTATCCTTAGATTTATCCCCACCTTTCTCTTGGGACTTAGTAGAATCTTTCTTCTGGTCACCACCCTGATTTCTAGTTTTTACTCTGGTTCTGACCCATTTGTCTGCCTTCTTTCCCAATTCTTGGGGAGAGGTCAGATCAGAGTCCACCAGATACTGGTGCAAAAGCTGGTTTTGACAATTATTAAGGATCTGCTCCCTCATAATCAAATTGTACAATCCTAAAAAGTCATGCACTTTGTTGCCATGTATCCAACCTTCCAGAGCCTTTGTAGCACAATCTACAAAATCAACCCAGTCTTGAGTCTGTGCTTTTTGGGTGTCTCTGAACTTCAACCTGTACTGTTCAGTGGTTAGGCCAAACCCATCAATAAGAGCACTCTTCAAGACCTTGTAATTGTCAGCATCCTCCTCCTCTCTAACAGTGAGGAGCTTGTCTCTACCTTTGTCAGCAAAGGAGAGCCACAAGATTGCTGCCCACTGCTCCTGAGGGACCTTCTGTACTTTACAGGCCCTCTCTAAAGCAGTTATCCATTTGTGGATATCATCCCCACTCTGGTAGGGAGGGACAATCTTGCTCAGGTTCCTATGGTCATAGGACCTTTCCCTATCTCTAGGGATATTGCTGCCACCATGGGACTCTAGTCCCAACTTTCTTCTCTCTCTAAGGAGATCTAGGGATTCCCTATCTAAAGCCAATTGCTTTTTTCTGATTTCCAGCTGAGTTTCCTCATACTGGACCAGTCTCTTTCTTCTCTCATGAGAGGATTCCCTCCTGTGAGAAGAAACAGAGCTCCCTATTGAGGTGCCAGAGTGGTTAGACTCCTGAGAAGGAGACCTAGACTTTCTGAGCACACTCATAATCCTTCCTGGGGGACAAAGGTGTGGTTCTCTAGATCCTCATCTTCATCTTCCCCAGAAGGGATTGGGTTCTCCAGGTCAGGGTCATTGTCACCCTCCTGGTCAGTTTCAGAGGGGGCTGGGGGTAGTGGTACCCCTGGCCCCTTCCTCATCTGCTGGCCCACCCTCTGCTCCTACCCCTTCAGTCTCTGAGGACTTACTAAGATCATAAGCCACCAACAACTCCTGGAGGTGTTGGGTGGTGGGACTTTGGCCTGTCCTTAATTTCCTCACGTTACACAAAGCTCTCAATTCCAAGAATGGGAGTGTGTCATACTTGGAGGGTGGAAGCTCAATGGCTTCCTGCAAGGCATCTTTGGATCCTGCTTTTAAAGACATTACTAGTGTGGTGTGGTGTATGCACTACCTACTCTAGTGTGGCCTACTAAACTCTCTTGAGTTGTAGAAAGGGTTGTGCTATCCCTTTACACACAACTCTAAGTTCAGTAGAACTTACTGTTATTCTAAGCTTAAATTATATGTACCTTAGGTACCTTTAGTGGTTTTCAGTTGATCAATTCAATTGAGATTATCTGGTAAAACAATAGCAAGCTGGAATCCCACACGCTGCACACCAATGTGAGAAGTTGGCCTGGCATATGCTGTCCACTAATTATAGTGGGCACCTTGCACCAGTCCAAATCGACTCTTATGGTAGGTAGGTTAAAGACAACCTTATTGAAAGCTATCCTAGTGGTAGCTGTGGAGAGCAGCCTTCAGGCTAAGTCTTGAAGGAATGTAAAGCAGCTTGTTTTACCAGTCTATAATCTCTTGAGTGACCAAATGAAAGAGCACCACACCAGGTATATATTCAAAATATATGTATTTATTACTAAACACACCCCTCTAGTCTCTTTATGAGGCTAGAGTTCGAAGTACATAGGTTATAAGATCTTAAATCACATTAATAGCACAAATACACGTTTGGGCCCTAGGGGCGTACCAAACCATATACCAATAAAGTGGTATGCGAACCACGACTGAACTAGACACTAGGCCTAGAGCCTCTAGAAGTGCTTGGACCACAAGGAACCACCCAAGGTAGTGACACAGGGGACCCACGGGAGACGCGTGCAGTGTAAATACACAACCGCGATACGCCGTTAACTTCTATGGAGAAAGTCGGGATCGGGAAAATAGAGGAAAGGGACACTTTAAAGAGGACTAGGACAAAACCCTTTGAGATCTAGGACTTTGAAGAGTCTCTACCCACGGGAGCACCGGAGTACTCGTGTTACCTCACCCAGGGAAGCCGGGTGCATAGGTGCCTTTCGGGGTCGGGTTTCGTCGTCGTTTCTTATGGCGATCTGCTGCAAAGTGCTGCTGGCGACCAGGAGAAAAGTGTCCGGGTGGATCCAAGAGTGGATCGGAGTTCTGAAGAACCTGAAAGCAGAGGGGACAGAGTCTGGGTCACTAGCCAGTGACCAGGAGGGCGATGGACAGATGCCCACCGATGTCGAGTGCTTCAAGTTCGTTGACGGTCGTCTTGACTCTTCAGCCACGAGGTCCGGGAGGCGTTGTCGGCAACCAGGAGCAGGATTCGGGCTGTTGCTCGATGTTTGTCGAGTGCAGAGGTGTCGGCGACCAGATTGGACCCAACAGGCCTTGGCAACGGCAAGTCTCGAGTAAGATGTAGATCGTCGATGATGCAGACCAGCAAGGTCTGGGGAACTCACCCAGCAAGGGTAAGTGAGGGCAGGCCTGGAGCAACCAGACTGCCAAGTAAAGAAAAGATTGGCCTTCGGTAAGGGCTACTAGCCAACGGGCTAGCGACCGCGAAGGAGCCTCGTGACGCCGCACGTGGAGCTGGCTTACAGGACACTCGTGGAGTGGGGGCCAGTGATCTTTGGTGCAGGTGGTGCTGGAGGCTAGGGCTACTCGGAGCCCAAAGCACGACTTCTTGGGAGACCCAAAAGATGGTGCACTTGCAAGTGTGCTCGGTGTCCAGGGGTCACGGTCTCAAGTCACCCACGATAGCCACGGGCCTCAGCTTTGCTGGGGACTCAGGGTAGCCTCGGGAAGTCTGAGAATCCACCTCTGGTGATGCGATGACTTCGGCGTCCGACGGGAGCTTCAGTAATGCGAACCGGACAGATGCTTCTTTGGTGCCTGCCAAGCAGGGGAGTCACTCCTTGACCCCAAGGGAGATTCTTCAGTCCTCTAATCGTGAGTAGAGCGTCGAAGGTCCAGGATTCTGTTTCAGAGTTTCGTCCAGGTATAATCTAATCTTGCTGTGGCAAGGGTTCCCCATTTTAACTAGTAAAACAGGGAGGGACTAACTCTATGACCCCACCTATGGGAGGGTCAAGGGAGGGGTGGCTACACCCACTTCCCTTTGTCCAGTTTCGCGCCAGAGCAGGGGCAGGTAGCCCCTGAGCTGGTTTGAACTGGCATATGCACAGAGGAGCCTTTTGCTCCCCCAGTGCAGGACTTCAAAGCACTCTAAGAGTGCACCCACCCAGCCCCAATACACATTATCCTGTCTGGGGAGGTGGTCACACCTCCCTGCAACAGGAAACCTATTGTCCAGGCCTCCCCTGCCGGAGTTTCGTCCAGCAGCAGGAGGCCAGACTTGTGTCTGTGGCAGCAGCATCCATTTTGTGATGCCAGGGCTTCAGAAGGAAGTTACCGGGTTAGTCAGAGTTAACATGTCTTTCCCTCTAGAAGGGTGGAATGCTACCCCCGCCGCCAGGATTGGCGGGGGGTAGTATTCCAAGATGTTTGACACCAAACACGACATGTTTAGGTGCAGCCATTCCAAAGTTAGCATTTTACCGCGAGGATATAATGCGCTTAAGAGTATATGGTCAGGCTGCACTACAAACAGCATCAGAGATGGTCTCCGAACGCTGCAGAGGGGCCCTGCTCATGCAGGGGCACCCTCTCACATAGGAACCATGCACTCTGCCTTTAGGATTGATAAGGCCTGCCTTAGGAGTGACTTATAGGTTTATATGTGTGTATGTATTTAGTGATATAGGTAACCTATATCACAGTAAGGGGTGCATGCACCACCTTACCCAGGCTGCAGTAGCAGACCTGTGGTGTCAGTTTGGATGGCCTTCCAGGGGTGGCACAATACGTGCTGCAGCCCCTGGTAGGCCTCTGAGGTACCTATGCCCTTGGTACATAGTATACCATATACTAGGGACTTATAAGGGCACTCCAGATTCCAATCAGAGATGTGCCTAAGGCACATGGAAACCATTTTACAGAGAAAGCAGATAGACTGGGGCCCTGAATAGCAGGATCCCAGTCCAACTAAGTCATAAACCAGCAAAACACCATAAAAAAAAGTGGGGGCAACCATATAGTCAGATTCCACCTTCCTACACAAGACATTTGGGGCAGGACAAGACCTTTGACAGGCTTGTCACCCACTTCTTTTGGCCCCAAATGCGAAGGCAGTCGGATGCACACTGTAGGTCTTGCCAAACTTGCCAGGCAAGTGGTAAGAGTGGGAGGAAGGTCAAAGCTCCTCTCCAACCTTTTCCTGTTGTTGGAACACCCTTTGAAAGGGTAGGGATGGATATTGTGGGGCCACTGGATCCCAAGACAGCCATGGGCAACAGGTACATCCTGGTCTTGGTGGACCATGCCACCCGGTACCCGGAGGCAATCCCTCTCAGGACAACGACGGCGCCAGTGGTGGGCCGGGCGTTAATGGGGATCTTTTCCTGTGTGGGATTCCCCAGAGAGGTGGTTTCTGATAGGGGGACCAATTTCATTCCAAGTATATGACATCCCTGTGGAAGGAGTGCGGTGTAACCTACAAGTTCACCACTCCTTACCACCCCCAAGGAAACGGTCTGGTGGAGAGATTCAACCAGACCTTGAAGGGCATGATCAAGGGTCTAACAGAACACATGAGGCGTAAGTGGGATGTCCTCTTGCCATGGCTGCTCTTTTCATACAGGGAGGTGCCTCAGAAGTCTCTTGGGTACAGCCCCTTTGAGCTCCTGTATGGCCACCCTGTCAGAGGACCTCTGAGTTTAGTAAAGGAAGGCTGGGAGGCAGCTCCCAGGAAAACTCCCCAGGATGTGTTTAGTTACATGCTGGCCTTTAGAAACCAAACTGCCCGCTTCAGGAAACTCGCTCAGGCGAACCTAGAAGCAAGCCAGGAAGAAATGAAAAGGTGGTATGACCAGAATGCCACTCTGGTCGAATTTCAACCTGGGCAAAAAGTGTGGCTCATGGCCCCAGTGGAACCTTGTGCCTTGCAGGACAAGTGGACTGGGCCATATGAGGTGGTGGAGCGCAAAAGTGACGTCACCTACCTGGTGAATTTGCAGACTCCAAGGAACCCCGTGAGGGTCCTTCACGTGAACCGCCTCAAACCCCACTTCGAGAGGTCCGAAGTGAGTATGCTCTTGGCGACAGATGATGGGGTGGAAGAGGAGAGTGAGCCTCTCCCTGACCTCCTGTCTACCAAGGAGCATGATGGGTCAGTAGAGGGTGTGATCCTCTCCCCTACTCTGACTCAGGAGCAGCAGGGGGACTGTCACCAGTTGTTGGGACAGTTCGCCCCACTGTTCTCTCTGACCCCCGGTGTTACTCACTGGTGTACCCATGACATGGACACTGGTGACAGCCCTCCTGTGAAGCACAAAATTTACAGGTTGACTGACCGGGTCAGGGCCAGCATCAAGGAGGAGGTCTCTAAGATGTTGGCATTAGCGGTGATTGAGCCCTCCAACAGTCCTTGGGCCAGCCCAGTGGTCTTGGTCCCAAAGGCTGCTGCACCCAGTGCCACTGCAGAACTGCGGTTTTGTGTGGACTACCGTGGGCTCAATGCCGTAACCAGGACTGACGCTTACCCCATCCCCAGAGCTGATGAGCTCATTGATCGGTTGGGAGCTGCCCGGTTCCTCAGCACGTTTGATTTAACGTCTGGGTACTGGCAGATTGCCTTAACCGATGGGGCCAAGGAGAGATCAGCATTCTCAACCCCAGAAGGTCATTACCAATTCCGGGAGATGCCCTTTGGGTTGAAGAATGCCCCTGCCACCTTTCAGAGGTTGGTCAATCAGGTGTTGGCTGGGCTGGAGGATTTCAGTGCCGCCTACATGGATGACATTGCTGTGTTCAGTTCCAGCTGGGAAGAACATTTACAGCACCTTGAGAAAGTGTTGAGGGCTCTGCAAGGTGCAGGCCTCACGATCAAGGCCAGTAAGTGCCAGATCGGGCAGGGTTCTGTGGTGTACTTGAGACACCAGGTAGGAAGCGGCCAGGTGGCACCCCTACAACCCAAGATTGACACCATTCTGGCTTGGGAGCCCCCCAAGACCCAGACAGAGGTGAGAGCCTTCTTAGGTCTCACCGGCTACTATAGGAGATTTGTTAAGGGCTATGGCACCATTGTTGCCCCCTTAACAGAGCTGACTTCTAAGAAGCAGCCCAGGCAAGTGATCTGGACTGAGTCCTGCCAGAAAGCTTTTGATGCCCTGAAGGCAGCCATGTGCACGGCGCCCGTGCTCAAGGCACCTGACTTCTCCAAGGAATTTGTCGTGCAGACTGACGCTTCAGAGCATGGTGTGGGAGCGGTGCTCTCACAACTGAACGAAGAGGGCCTGGATCAGCCTGTAGTCTTCCTTAGCAGGAGACTACTCCCCAGGGAACAGAGGTGGAGTGCCATAGAAAGGGAAGCTTTTGCTGTGGTCTGGGCACTGAAGAAGCTGAGACCATACCTGTTTGGGACTCACTTCCGGGTTCAGACAGACCACAGGCCCCTCAGATGGTTGATGCAAATGAGGGGTGAGAATCCAAAACTGCTGAGGTGGTCCATCTCCCTACAGGGAATGGACTTTACGGTGGAACACCGTCCTGGTACAGAACACGCCAACGCAGATGGTCTGTCCAGGTTCTTCCGCCTTAGTGAAGAGAACTCCAATGGGGTTGGGTAGTTCTCCCTACTTTCAGCTGGAGGGGACATGTGTTAGACTTGGCATCTTTTGGCGTGTTTCCCCTGACTTTTTGCTTTCTGAACTCCTGGTTTTGACTCTGTTTTTGCTGGTGTAATGATTCTGCGCACTTTCCTCACTGTATAAAATGTGTATGGATTGGTATTTCCATGATTGGCCTATTTGATCTATGTGTCAGTCCCTAGTAAAGTGCACTGCGAGTGCCAGGGCCTATAGATCAAATGCTGTTGGTGGGCTGCAGCACTGGATTGTGCCACCCACGCAAACAGCCCGTAAAGTGTAACTCTGGCCTGCCATTGCAGAGCCTGGGTGCAGCCTGGGGCTGCCATGTCGACTTGGCAAGTGCACACACTTGCAAGTCCCTAAACCTTCCCTTTTCTACATGTTAGTCACCCCTAAGGTAGTCCCAAGGTACACCTGTGGGCAGGGTGCATTGTATGTGAAAGGTAGGACATGCCCTGGTGTGTGTGGCATGTCCTGATAGTGAAATACAGCCTACTTCGTTTTTCACTATTGCAAGGCTACCTGTTCCCCATAGGCCAGAATGGGCAGTTTTGATTATTACAGCTTATAATCCTAACTGACCCCGGGAACATGGTAGAAATTTGAGTTTAGTATGCCTGGACTCAGAATGATAAAATGCATCTTTTAGTGAAGTTGGTTTTAGCATTCCGTGTTCGAAAATACCACTTTTAGAAAGTGGATATTTTCTTGTCTAACCATCCAAGCCTGCCTCTGCTAGGTTGTGCATTCCTTGTCTGGAGTGTGAGTGACAGGGGCTGGGGGATGCCAGGAGACAAGGTGAGTCAGCACAGGGCTGAATAGCAAGATCTACATGTAGATGGGTGGGAGGAGTACACCTGGGACCTGAATAGGGCTGGGCCTTCCCTCCACAATGCTGGCTCCACCTCCTGTGGTGCGTCTGATGTCCCTGGCCTGCACCCTAAAAGGAAATACGGAGGCTTGTCAACAAAGTGCTCCAAGACTGACCAGAACTGGTTTGGGCCAGGCAAAGGCCTCTCTGCCTTCAGAGAACAAAGGAATTTGGGATATAAATATTGGGGCCCTGACCCCATGAATTTAGATCTCGCTGGAATCAAGGAACCTGCCAAGAAGAAGTGACTGCTTTGCTGAGTGACTGCTTTGTTGGGTTGGCCTGCAGTTGCTGCTTCTGTCTTGGGCAGTGAAAGGACTGGACTGAACTTTCTACAAACTTGTGCTGAGTATCTCCAAGGGCCTGAAACCGAGCTGGCCTCCTGTTAAGAAGTCTCAGGGACTGCAAAGACTTCACAAGCCTCTGGGTACCGCTTCTGGAACGCTGTTTCAGTTGCCACAGAGGAAGGGAACCGCAACCGACTCCGTCAACCGACTCCATTGCTGGCCCGGTGTCCTGTTTGCACCGCAGACCGCACCGTCCGCATCTCGCACCGCAACCCTGGTCTCACCGACGACGACGTCCGACGCCATTGCCACCGAGCCGCTGCTTGCACCATGACCTGTGGTCACCGCAGTTCGCATCGCATCGCTTCACTGTGCCAGCCGGACCAGACCGACGCTGACGCTGCAACTGGCTCAACAGTCGTGACCGCATCGCATTTGGGGCACCGCTCGCACGTTTGCGACGCACCGCTCCGACTCGCACCGCTGTCCGACGCCAGCTCCTGCACTCCGGCTTGGTCGCCTGCATCGCAACCTGTCAGCACCGCATCGTACACCGTCTCGCCCTGCACCACACGCCTTTGACTCACCGACTCCATCTGCACGACGCTCATCGAGCCGCTGCCTGCACCACATCGAGGGACACCGCACCTTGCACCGCTCCGCTTTGCACCGCAACCGCGACGAATGCCGACCGGCTCGAACGCTCCGTGCCCGCCACAACGAGAAAAGGTACTGTGACCGAATCTGTTCACGACTCTGCTGGCCCGTAGCGATGCGGTCGGCTGGAACTGTTGGACTCTGTGTATTTCAGCATCGCGGTAGACCCGGACGGGGCTACCGGCTCGTACGAACTTTGCTTTTGTGTTATTTCTGCAAAGAAGAAGTTATCTTGCAACGTAATCACTTTCAAAGTACTGTATTGTGGATTCTTGTCATAATTGGTCTTGTCTTGAGTATATAAAAATATTGGTTATTTTTCTAAACTGGTGGGGTGTCCTTTTGTAGTGCATACATTAGATTACTGTTGGTTATGTGCAAATGCTTTACACACTGCCTCTAAGATAAGCCTGACTGCTCGTGCCAAACTACCAAGGGGGTGAGCAGGGGTTATTTTAGGAGTATAACTCCCTTACCCTGACTAGGAAGAAGGGTCCCTACTTGGACAAAGGTGCAAGCCCTTGCCAACTAGAGATCCCATTTCTAACAATTAGTTTATGGGTTTTCTTCTTTAATACAACTCGTTCACACTGTTTGCATATATTTCACTCTCTTCAGATTATTTCGCTTGGACAGTTAGAAAAGCTTAGGATTTCCTTCCACAAATGGAAGACCCACACTTTCCCACAATTCTGCTCTCCTAATCCACTAGGGAACCTCTAAGTTACCCCCATATCTGTTAGGACATAACTGCAGTAGGCTCCCATCTCCGGTTCCCAACCAATATCCTGTTAATTTAGAGGTCATTTACTGTCCCTCCACTTATGTATACCAGTAAGTCAGACTGTTGTTGTTAGCTCATATTTTATGAATGCCCTTATGTACATACTTGGATCAATGGTGCATTATTTTGAAGGTTCATTCTGTGACTGACTAAGGAATTCACTGCACTATGCATCCAACCATTAAGTGCTATAGAGGTCTGCTATCCAGGTTCACAGAGTGTTTGTCGCTCTCTCTTTCTCTCTCTCTCTCTCTCTCTCTCTCTCTCGCTCCCTTTCCCTTGTGCAGTTTTTTACTTAGCCTGGAATTTGGTATGGTACTTGAATGAATGGAAAAGGAGGGAACATGGTTAGCATCTAAATGTGTGAGCTGCACCTAAATGAAATCTTGACACATAGTCACATTTATCAGTATTAAATTATCAATATATAATTCAAACAGCAAATAGATGACACATAACAAGTAGTACATTTGAAAAATACAATAGCATTCAAAACAGAGTTATGGCCATTACACACATTCTAAAGACGGTATACAAAAAGATATAAATATATATCCCAACTGAAAGAAGCTCAAGGAGTACCAATTAACATTTGGGAGAAGAGTTTGGAAGCACTTGTCCTCAGCGATCTTACCAAATGGACAAGAATGGCAACTGGATGATAGACCTTCATAAATAAATTCATCAGAAAATTGTATGTCTAAAATATATTCTGATCATCCAAGAATAAAACAATATCAAGCTTTATCAAATGGAAATATCTGACCGTTATTCTGATGCTGAACACAATTTAAAGTGTTCCACCACATAACCAAAACTTTATTGTGCTGCAACTCATAAGAAAATAGAAAATAAAGACCATCAACTGGAATGAGACTATCCACAGTGGATCAAATGAAAAATGATATTGGAAACTATCTGATCTTTTTGTATGCTATGAAATTTTGGAAGCTCAAAGATGGTTTGTCATTTTAAACTGTGCAGAATGTGCATTGGATTACATAGAAGTCAATGTAAATTCTGCCAAGCATTTGAAAGTGACTTCTTGTGAATTATTTTCGAATATCCTAGTATATGTGACTTGCTTACATGTAAGTCATTGTAAGAACTCATCTACAACAGTCAATGTCAACTGCTAGGAGAGATTATAACTGGTACAGGCCTTTAAAGTAGGGGAAACCACTAGTCTACCCTCCTATCTGGTTCTGGAGTGTTCCTTCCTTCCCCTGCTAAGGTGCCAGGAAGTCTGGGGTGACAAAAGATTGGAGTAAAGTTCCTTTGAGTGTGCTGGAGGTTGCACTTTGAAATGCAATTGAGGCACCGAACAGATCTGCCCCACCCATCCAGGCAGGATGGCCCATCCTGCCAACACCTAGTCCCCCTTTGTCTCACTGTCTGGGAGGAATACACAAAAGCCAACTACCAACTATTCAGTCATGTGACAAAGAACACAGGCTGCAGGCTCTGGAGGTCGCTGGATAAGTGGGAAGTCAAATGGTCAAAAAGGAAGAGTCCCAAAGGATCACTGGGAGAACCACCTCCTTCTGGAGAGGGAGCGTCGGGAAGTACAATCTTACCTTTACGAGAAGTACCTAGTAGAGGTTATGTTCATGTACCTTGGAGTAGGAGTGATCTTGTGTCATTCAGTCAGTCAATATACTTTATTTCGGCCTACAAGACCATTAAAGTACAAAACACATTAAAAAAACAATATACGTATATGTAATACATTAAAAACTATACTCTTGCATTATACATTTCAACTCATATATAAACCATTTTTGTGCTTACAGGCAGTATGATTTAGAAAAGGCTATTATGTGTTTCCCTCGCTCGTTGGTCTTCTCAAAGGGGTATAATTTGAGTTACTAGGAAAACTAAATAGGGAGGATATTCCCAACCCACCCCGTATCCCTTCTTTTGGGGAACATCTTTTACCTCAATTGTGCAAAATCGCAAATATTTAATAATTCCCGCTTGGGCTAAAATATTCTTACAAAAAAACGTTAAAATATAAATTCAATGTATCTAACAAATCTTAAAATTGTACACTTCATTTACGAGCATAAAAATCAATAAGACTCCTATTGTTAACATAGTGCGATCTTCGCACAAGTGAACATGATTTCCCTTTATGCACCTTATTTCTTACAAAAGGGGCTTTCATAACTCAGTTGCAATTCTACTTTGGTTTCTAGAACGCCCTTATAGCCCCACCAATCAGTCCTTAGATCGATTAAAATTACTAGCTGCGTCAGGTCTACAATACTAATTTAAAGTGGTGACCATTCACCACTTCTCTAGCCCAGACCCATATCATTACTAGAGATAAGGATTCCTCGAACCCAACTCGTGTACAGACTATAATCTTTGCCCCTTCTTTTTCCTAATAAAGTTTATGGCCAATAGAAAATGACTAACACCAAATACTATTAGGCGGGAATTGTCTGTTTTTAAAATTCTCAACATGTCCTCCATTCTCCTAACATTAAAATGCCTGCCTAGAGGTTTTATCCACTTAATTCTAGGGCCATGATATGCAGGGCAAAAGAACAAAACATGTGGTAAATCTTCTGCAACCCCCATTTGGCATAAAGTACAATGGGTCTCCCTATCCTCGAACGAAGTAGGAGACCATTTAGCAACAAAGGTGTTTAGTTGCAATATTCCATATCTAAATTTCAAGTATAGGCTCTTTGCTTGTTGTGGTTCTACCTCATCAAGGAACGTCTCAAAGCTAGGGGACATCTTATGCTGGAGGAATTGAACAGTGAGCCTACCTTGTGTTCCACTCCTGATCACCCTGTCTGTAATAAAATCCCAATATATAATCTTAAACTCCGATTTAGATTCACGGGTCAATAGCCCCGGGTTCAACCAGTATCGGCTCAATCCCAAATCAGTGAGCCACCCTCGATTATGTTTTAGCCAGGGGAACGTGAGATTGATATCAAGTGTCTGCAATTCAACTAGTGACTCTTTATATACAGTTAGCTCTGGTGTTGTCCAGATTCTTATCCAGAACATCAGGGATCTCCAAACTATAAAAGAGGCTCCAAACGTTTGATGTCCAGATCGTATGTCAAAGGGATCAGCGGAGTATTTTGGGGGAGGGCAACAAACATCCTCAATATTTTATTCTCCATAATACCTAAGGTCTTAAGGTTTCCACTGCCCCAGATCTCTGCTCCATACAACGCTGCAGATTGTGCTCTTGCTTTATAGACCTCCAATGCCGGTGTAATAGCCCTAGAGGAAGTTGCCTCCAACTTCTTGACGATAGGGATGGCATTTTGCATTAATATGGCTTTTGACTTCTCCGTCTGACTAGGGGTGATCTTGTGTCATTCACTAATGAGTTGTCTAGGTTGAGAGAGAAACCTGAAGGTTTTGTGGACTGATTTGAATACTCTATTTGATATTGTGATTCCAGGTGAATTGTGGACAGCATGTAAGATAGCTTCAGAATGGCCCGAGAGAGAACCAGTAAGGGATCCTTTGATGAATGGTCCATCAGCCATAGCAATGAGGAAGTACAATCAGGTGATGACGTGGTTGAAGTCTTAAGTGTCACCCCAAGATATTGACTGTCAAGATTGACCGTACAACCCAGGAACCTAAAGAGACAATACATGCATATTGTGAGAGGCTGTTGCAGGTGTTCAAACAGTATAGTGGAATGGAAACATTGGAGCCTAAGGACATGGAATGTTTTTGGGCTAGCTCTGTGACAGGATTGAGACCTGAGATTAGCATGATGATTCAAAAGCATTTGATTTTCTGGCAGAATAAGTCACTTGATGAGATCTTGTGATACTCTTAGATTGACATGAGGCAGAAGAAATTGAAGGAGAAGCTCATGGTAGCACAAATGAAAGCCACTCAAAGGGGAAGTCAGGGTCCATCATTTGTTGGGAATGCATCCCCTATGTAGGGAGCGTACCCACAGGGAGCTCCTGCCATGCAAGGTGGAGGTGGTTTTCCATCACAAGGTAGGGGTCAGAAGATCCGTATCGATCCAAGTACCGGAATTGATGTAGCCACCTGGAAGAAGTCTAACCTGTGCCACTATTGTAATCGGTTGGGGCATTGGAAGCAGGAGTGTCGTCTTAATCCTGCAAATCAAGGTTTACACAGTCTCAGAATAATAATCCCATGCAGTCACAAAATGTACCCAGACCAAGATCTCAAAATTTGAATGCGCCTCAAGCCTCAGTGATGCAAGTTTCACAACCTCCGATGTCACAGCAAGCTGCCAATGGTCCTAGATTTGTGTCAAATAAGGTGCTGAATGTGAATCAAAATTCTTTCCAGGGTAACATTCCTTATCAGCAATATCCCATGTTTGGGACCATTGAGAATTTTGGTTCCGATCAGTCAGCCTGACAATGCCTGAGGGGGGAAGAAGATTGCATGCTTGGCGCAGTCTTGGAGGTAGACCAAAGTGACCCATATGTAGATTGTGATGTAAAAGACCACACTGTATCATTTTTGGTTGATATAGGTGCTACCTGTTCTACTGTAAGAACAGTAGAAGTTCCAGACCTACCCCTCTTAGGAAGAAGTATCCAAATTGTTGGAGTTCCTATAAAAAAGAGGAATCCCATTACTGAGGATGTCTCTGTGAAAATAGGTAGTTTTGAGGATAATCACCAATTCGTGGTCTGTGATTCAAGCCCTGTGAGTTTGTTAGGACGCAACTTGTTGTGCAAGATGAATTGTACCATTTACTGCACACAGGGAGGTGTGAAGTTTCAGACCCACAACGAGGATGTTGCTTTTCAAATGGTTAATCAAAATCCAGTTGTTGCACTGTACCATACGATGACAAGTAAAGAAATCTTGGATCTTAGAGATACTGGGCCATATGTACAAAGTTTCCATTTTGCATTTCTTAAAAAGTGAATCCCAAGAAATTGTTATTCAGGAAATGCAAAATATATAAAAATTTGAGATTTCCTAACAGCGATACCTACAGAGTTTAGCATTTCAAGAAATGGAAAACCAAGGGTGCCTATGGGCCTTTGGCCCCACCCCTCGATTCACCCCAAAAAAAGTGCTTGCCATGTAAAGCAAATAAATGCCCTAGAGGCAGGTGTGCACTACATGCAACTTAAAAATGCATTCTGGGTGAATTTTTTTAAATTGCACATTTCCTAAATGCCCATTTTGTATTTAGGAAATGCTTTGTACATGTGCTTAGGAAATCGCATATAGGAAATCCCTATTTGTAATTTCCTATTTAGGGAATTGCGAAATGCTATGTCTACTGGGAAGAGCATTTTGCGATTCCCTATTTGCCTTCTTACATATGGAAAGGCAATTTAGCATTTCTTAACAAAATTGCGATTCAGTCCATTAAGAAAAGCTAAATCCTTTTGTACATATGCCCCACTGTGAGGTATTCAGGAAAGGACATAGGACTCATTAAAGGAGTTGAGCCTGTTCGTATACAGAGAAAGCCAGATGCCGAATATCACAGAACATCACAGTATAATCTGACCCTTCAGACAATTGCCGGAATAACTCCAGTAATTGAGACAATGATTCAACAATGCATTTTGAAAGAGATCATCGGGAGTCCATTATGGGCCAGCAGAAGCCTAGCTGGTTATGTCAAATACTCAGGAAACTTGCAAAACTGACACTATTGGATTGTTGAACCATTTGACTGAGAATGGACATATAGTGTCTCCCAGCGAGCTGGAGGACTGTTTGAAGGAAGTCTTGTATCTTGGTCATCATATTGAGAAAGGAGTCAGAAAGGTGTTTCAGGAGAGACTCTGCAAGTTAGCAAATGAAACCGCCAACCACCCAGAAAGAGGTCAGGATGCTTTTGGGAATGGTGGGCTGCTGTCACCAGTGGATACCCAACTTTCCCCTAGTGACTAAGCCTTTACAGAGACTGACACACACGATGTACCGGATCCAGTGCCTTGGGACAATGATTGTTTGGTTGCTTTCCTAGAGTTGAGAGAAAGTCTCTGCCACGTCAACAGAATAACGCGGAGAAAAGAATTGCAGTTACACTGGGTCACATAGGGAGGTCAGGTGGCCCTTTCAACAGGATGCAGTGGGATTTCATTGAGATGCCTGTTAGCAATGGTTTGAGGTACGTGCTGGTTGTTGAGTGCATCTTTTCACGATGGATTGAGGCATACCCCACAAAAAGGAACGACAGTCTCACAATAGCCAGGCTTTGTTGAGGGAGTTATTAACAAGATTTGTCTTCTCGACTTCTTTGGTATGTGACCGAAGCACACACTTCATCAATGAATTCTCGAGTATTTAGTGCGCTGCTTTACAAGTTGAACAACAACTGCATTGTAGCTACAGATCTGAGGGTTGGGGTCTGGTGGAGCACGTCAATGGGACTTTAAAGTCTAGGCTTGTAAAGGTGTGTGCTTCCACGTCTTTGAAATGGCCTGATGCTCTGCCACTTGTGTTTAATGAGTCTCTGCAGCATACCTTCCTTGTTCCATGGGGTCAGAAATCAGACCTCTATGACTAGGGGCCCCACAGAGAAGGCATCACTTTTGGACTGGTGATGTTTTCTCTTCAGAAATGCATTCTGCTCACACCAACAATAGAATGGATTTTGTGAGTTTACTTTAATTAATAAAGTATATTCATAAGACCCTTTTGATCATCTCTTCACTCCTTTGTATTAATGTAATGTTGCCATTTTAATTGCTATAAGAAAGCAACATTTAGCGATAATACATTTTGCACTTACTTTGCTCATAAGATCAACCATTCTTCATGCCTAGTTTGAAGATTACTCAAATATTCGTCTATCTTTGCAACTTCTTCATTGTCGGCTTTTAGGCCTCAGTAGTTAAAATTCTATAAACTGGACATCTATAGTGCAAAGAGGCCTCAGTTTGGGGTGTATGTTGAGCTTTAGGAGTGCCCATTTAACAGTACTAGTTCATATGAGGTAAAGTTCATCCTAGCAGATTTCATAATGATGCAAAAACCACCAAGGTTTTCTGTTACCCTATAAAGGAATGAGAATGCTGAGCCTCTATATAAGGTAACAGACCACAGAAGAGACTTGCAATATCTTTTTAGCTGGGAAACAGCCTTTGCAACAAGGTATTTACCTCGTTGTGCCTTTACCACACATTTTTAGCATGAATATTTTTACCACGTGCATGCCTTTATAACGCATGCCTTTACCATGCATTTAAGGTAAGTTGTGGGGTGGGGTTGGTCTCCCTACACAATAACATTGTTTTTATGTATAGAAACAATGCGTGGTAATCGCATACATTGTAAAAGCATATGTGTGGTAAAAACATTTGTGGTAAAAAATGCATGGTGAAGGCATGTGATGTATCTCCCTGCGTTGTACCATCGTACAAACGTTTTAGATATGGTAGAGAGTATTGAATTCATTATGACACTTGGTCAAACATACATCATCATTTGTCTCTTAACCTTCTTTTCAATTCTTGGGGGCATATTTATCAAACAATCTTGCAGCACAGCAAGCCACCTTGCAGCACTGCGCTGCATGATAGGAAAATGACAGGAATGTGTCAAATGTAACAATATACGGCACATTCCTTGCTTTTCCTTGCACGGACACACAATGTGCTGCATAGCGGCATCACAGGCACCCTTGCAAATTGGCCTGCGTTGTAAGCTAGATTGCTTTTGTGCTGAAAGAGGCACCTTCCTTCACAAAAACAATCCTCAGAGGCAAAAAACAAGGAGAAATATCTCACCTGGGGAGGCGTAGCATTTTGACGCATTCCCAGGTCTACCAGTAATGGTAAACCTGGGAATGCCCCAAAATCCATGGGTGGATGCGTGGGAACCCCCATGCTCCACCCATGGAACGCCTCCCTGGGGCATTGTAGCGCAACCAGGGCCGGCTCTAGGGCGGTGCGACCGGTGCCACCGCACCGGGTGCTGGCTTCCTGGGGGCGCTGTGTTTGCAAGTTTATTATGTTTTAAAGCACCTGCTGCCACGTTCCTTTCCTCCGTCAATTACCAGGCCTCACAAAAATGTCAAGTTAACTCCTGTTATTAATGTTCTTCCTGGAGAGAGATTGGAGTTTTGCATAGTTGATGTTTTGACTTATGTGAAGGTAGTGCAGAGGGTTAATATGCCTGCTGCAAAGAACGTGTACCATGTAGATTACAGAGTGCATATAACGTAAATGGATCAGCAGGTTACTGATTTTAAAAGAGACATCCTCTTGTTACTTGCAATTTATAACTTAAAGTCCTAATATAGAACATTGAGGAATTAACTTTCATCAAAGAGCTGCATACACACTGCAAAGTATAAATTAGAGCATAGATTAATGTTGCAAAAAGGGTTAATTTGGGTAGAAATCGATTCTTATTATTAAAGAAAACTCCCAACTATGCTGTTTCTTTTTCGACTCTGAGTTTGTGCTTCTCCACACCAAGCACTCCTAAACTATACGGCCTACCAGTATGGATGACATGTGACTCCTACACTTTTACTCCTTTGGCTTATGTAACATTTCCTATAAGCTGATTTACACACCTTTGTTTGACTGTCTCTCTGTAATGTGTGTGTGATGCGAAGTGCTCTGACATCCTTTACTGGTATGAGTGGTGCTATGTAACTAATTCAATTCATCTGAGAGAAAGTGGGTATGGAGACTTGGTCGCTGTTAAAGGGTGCTAGTAAGAGAATCCGTGGTGGAGGTGGTCATTGGGGGGGCGCCAACTAACATTGTCACACTGGGTGCCACCAGCGCTAAAGCCGGCCCTGAACGCATCACAGCGATTTAAACTGTGTTGTATTACTCTAGATTGATCTAGTCACGCAGGACCATGCAAGGTGGCCTTGCCTGGCTTGATGAATCTTACTTAGTAGTTGCGTTGTCCTTGCGCCCCATTGCGTGGTGCAAGGGTGACGAAAGTGATTGGAAAATATGCCCCTTGGTATCTGACTTTTTCTATTGAAACTTTTCTCTCATTGCAAGTGCGAAAAATAAATGTATAATCTTTACTGTGAAAAACTTAAAAATAAACAGATTGTAATCTGTTGCAAACCTGTTCATTGATCAGTTTAATCTAAGTCAGTTTCAATTGTGCCCTACCCTGCAGATAAAATTGCTGATTTACTTTATTGAACTCTTTCTGTGCAACAACAAGGCATACAACCATACATTCACTCATTTAAACTGCTGAACCTGGATTTTTACGGAAAGATTTGCTAAAACACAGCATTCCTTTACTTGTTTTATACAGCAATTGTAATTCTCCTCAGTAATCTACCTTTGATAGCATTGTCCATCTGCGGCAGCAGGCTTTGAAGTTAACTGTAATGAGTTGTAATGAGTTGAAACATTCAAGTAGTGATGCTAGTCTGTTTTATCAAGTGATTAGTTATATCATAACTTGATAGGTAAATAGTGGTTGTAGTTGAGGAGCAAAGGGGTTTGGAAGATGATACAGGATTGTGTATGTTAAGTTGGAATTTATGTTTTTAAATTACACAATTACATTTAAAGTTACATTTCACATATTTACATTTGTGGGCACTGAGATTTACTCACTAGATCACTTCTTCTCTTTCCTCCCAATAACCAATGTCCCACAACCCTCACATGCTAAATGGCACACCAGAATAGTTTACTCAAGGCCTTCCGAACTAGGAAAATTGTCAACATATCCTGGACACAAACCTGCTCAGTCAGCTTCCACTATCTATTCATATTTGCATTCTCCATAACAAATAAGACAAGCTCAGAGCTTCCAAGCGGAAACCTTCCTTCTTCTTGTAGCAAGGAGAGATTGAAACATTTAGGGGCATGTTTACTAATCTTTCAAGCAACGCAGGGCAGAAAGCAAAGTTTCTGCACTGTGTTACATGAAAAGGAAAGAGCAATGCTCCATATTTAAAAATATATGCATCATTTCTGCTTTCTACTTGTACTGGTGCGCTGTGTTCAGCCTATCGCCAACTCAGGCATCCTTGCGTTACAGGCAAAATTGTTTTGTGCAGGAAGGAACACCTTACTGCACAAAAACAATGCTTAGAAGCATTTCCGCTATGTGGGATGCGGAATACATCTTGCATAGAAAGAGTAAGTAACTTGGATGCCTCATTGGGATGGCATAGCATTTTGATGCATGTCCATGTTTACTAGCTGCAGTAATTTGAGAATGCACCAAAAGCCATGAGTGAGTACATAGGAGAGGAGAGGTGTGGTGCAGTGGCCAGGGCAGCTGACTTCGGAGCACAGGGCTCACGGTTCGATCCCCGGCTCTGGCGGCAGCGCAGCTCAGCACCGTGTGACTCTGGGCAATAGCTCACTTAATTTCCACGACGGCCCCCAGCACCTTGAGACCCATAAGGGTGAGTAGTTTGCGCTTTACAAATATGGATTTTTACATAGGATCGCCCATGCTCCACCCATGAAAACGCCTCCAGTTTGAAATGTAGCATAACGCAGCGCAAGCTGTTGCGTTACATTTCATTACAAAGCCACTTAAGGCGGTGGCGCAAATTGTCCCTTGTGTTGCTTTGTAAATATTAGTGAAGCTTTGTCTTTGTGTCGCCCTGCGCAAAGGCTTGGTAAATCTGGGCCTTAGAGGACAAAAACATTACGGCATTGCAGTGCAATCTCCAGTGGCTCATGGGACCTGGACTTTGTTTTTTGCCCGTAAAGTCCTGCATTCATTATTGCAAATTATAGAGATCACTTGGCTGCACAATGAGGGATATGCCTCTAAGGATTGTTTTTCTGCAGGAAGGCTTCCTGTCTTTAACACAGGCATCATTGCTGCATGGCACAAGGGTGCCTGCATTGGTGCTAGGCTGCTAATTCTGCCCCATTGCAGGCAGAGAACAGGAATGCACCAGATCGTCATAGATATGGCACATTCCTGCCCTCCTTCTTTCACGTAGTGCAGTATGGTATCTTGCTGCGTTTAGCTGTGTGAAAGTTGATTAATCTGGTCCTCAATCTCTTAGCAATACATAAAATAACAGGGCTACAGAGTATAAAAGGGGTCAACTTTGCCCATCTGATCTTAAAAGGTTTTGCAGCGGTAGGACCACTATTTTCCTAACTCAATGAATAATAATTTTACTGCTTTCTAGTTTATTGATCTTTACAGCTGTGTTCACAGTGGAGAGGTGTGGTGCAGCAGACAGGGCAGCTGACTTCGGAGCACAGGGTTCACCGTTCGGTCCCCGGCAGCTCAGCTCAGCACCATGTGACTCTGGACAATAGCTCACTTAATTTCCACTCCGGCCCCCAGCGCCTTGAGACCCGTAAGGGTGAGTAGCTGCGCTATATAAAAACGGACTTACATTTTTTTTTTTTTTTACACCTGAATTTTGAATGGGGTATTATTCACCTTTATTTGTCTTAACATTGTAAAAAATCTATTTCAATTTCAGTTGCTCATCATTGCTCCTGGCACACATTTTTGTCATTCTTATGCCAAGTTCAAGATCGCTAAAATTGTCTTCCAGCTCTTTGAGTTTTTCTGACTCATTTCTTTTTCTTGAATGGGGATTGGGAGATTAAAAGATCCCTGGCGAATAATGACTCATATGATTTTATTTTCCTACACTATTACCGGTACTTCTGCAGCAGCGGCCTGTCCCCTGTCAAAGAGGTGGGACAGGCTGGGTCCAAGGAGGGGAGAGGGTGGTGGGAGGAGATAAAAATAAAAAGTAAAAAAAAAGAATGAAACTTACCTTTACCCTGCCGCTGTCTCCCGCTGCATCGCGCTCTTCCTGGTTTTGGGCAGAGGCTCCTAGAATGCACTGGCCCAATCCTGACACAGCAGGAAAGCAGCATCAGAATTGGCCTGAACACCTGCAACATGCGCTCCCAGGCAGACTGGGTGTCTGTGACTGCTCTCTCCAGCCCCAACAACGCAGCTGGGGCTGGAGAGAGCTTCACTGGGCACGGCATGTTTGGCCGGCCTGTGACGGCTGGCTAAACACCTCATGTGCAGTGAAGGGAGTGCCTCACGCCCCCACCAGCAGTCATTCCCTGGACCCCCCCCCTTCAAGACTAGTCAGAGTCCTGGGGGTGCAGACAGGGGATTAAAATAAAACAACAATGCAACAGGTTTAAAACCCGATTTATTTGCTGGGGGGCAGTGCCCCTCTGCTCCAATGGAGCGGCCACCGTTGTCCTTCTGTAAATTTGTTGATGCTTTAATTCACCCCACATTTCTTTCTTCTTCAATGAAAGACCCCGGTGACCCAGACTTATATCTCTGGATCTCTCACAGCGCTTCCTGCTGGGAGATGGGAGAAAATTCCGAAAAGAAAAACTTGGGTTTACTTCTTTCAGTCACATCTGTTTTGACCGTCTCTACTACCGCCGAAAAGGAATTATAGACCTTTCAAATTTTGCTGTCGAAAAAGTCAGAAATTCTTACGCACAGTGAAAGAGAGGGTTGTGCTTCGATCACTAATTCGCGTGGTTTAAGAAAAGAATTAACAACCTTAAAAATGTCTTTACCTGAGTTGTCAGCATTATCGATGCACATTGTTATATAGTCCCTCCTAGCCTCTCTCATCAATTTGTGGAGCTCCTTCAGTGATTTATTATATGCCACTTTAGCCGTAGCACTATAATCCACCCTCCACTGACGTTCCAGGCGTTTGCACCTGCTTTTGTTTAACCTAAGAGTCTCTGAAAACCAAGGGGCTGATGGGGATTTTCTCATTGTTTTAGTAACTCTGGCTGGGGCAGTGGACTCCACTGCTGCGGAAATCCACCTATTTAAGGCCAGTGTATCAGCGTTAGGATCTGTAGATAATGGTGGTTGACTAGTATGCAAAACTGGACCTAGGAACTCAGCAGTCAGCTTCTTCCAGTTTCTCTTTAAAAGGTAACGGGTGCTCTCATGCAGGCTGGGTCTTACCACACTAAATGAAAATGGAATAAGGCAATGGTCAGTCCAGGCCATTTGGCTTGGCACTTCCATTTCCAGGGACGGGATGTTGGAGAATACAAGGTCAAGGGTGTGCCCTGCCTTATGAGTAGGGAGTTTCACGTGGTGAGTCAAGTTAGCACCGGAAAGAGAAGAGACAAACTGCGTCGCCTGAACGCAGCTTGGGTCATTCACATGCAGATTAAAATCCCCCAACGTAGTGAAATTGGAAAACAGTAAAGATTTCTGGGCAATGTAATTGCACAATTCCGGGTGTATACTAGCCGTACAGTCTGGAGGTCTGTAGACCAGTAGTCCCGCAAAGGAGGTTGTCGGGCTGATCTTAATACAAAAGTTAAGCCCTTCCATCACATCCATGCAATAATTCTCCACTTCCCATTATGAACTAATACATGATGCCCATTCATGCCAGATCCCATCATGTACTACAGCTATGTCAATAATGTATTATGAAGGGCCACCCATGGCTCGAAAAACTTGCCATGTTATTTTAAGTTTTTGAAGATCTTGTAAACCAAAGTGTCCTTGGTACTAAAGTACCATCTCACCGTAAGTTGTCAAAAGTAGGTGGTGGTGAGAGGATTAGAATGTTTCGGAGAACACCCATATTTCCGGAGGCACCAGAAGGAAACTAGACAGGCAGTTGTTCACAGGTGAGCTAGTAAGGAATTCCCTAACTTGCAACACACAAAAAAGAAACGGAGACATTCTTGCTTTTGATGAATTTAGAGATCATCATTAAGCTCTCTGGAGTGGACTGGATGCCTCTTGATGGTTTTGGTCCTTGAGCTATTGTCATATGAAGCAAAGGGGCATCCACAAATGGTTATATGTACAGTACATAGGATCGTGAAGTGGGCATCATGCACCAGTCAGTGATCATAATTCTGAATCTCCTGCATACTTTAAAATACAAAATCATCAGACCTAGGTACGCGGAATTAGCATAGTCTCACATTCTTTTCCACGTTAATAAAAAAAAGGCAAGCCTTCTTTATATTTTCAGATAAGGAAGTAACAACCAGTACTTGGAGAGATGTGCTTGAGTCAGTCTTAACACCCAGCCTTTGAATTATCTCTAGAGGCCCCCAATGTGTTGGGGGCGGTGTATGTGCACTGGGGGGGTACCCATGGTACCCCCCTACATTTCAGTGCACTAAGTGGCAGGCACCATGTGGTGCCTGCCACGTAGTGCACTGAAATGCACATCCTGCATTTCCAACATTGCGGCGGGTGGTGCTGTCAGCAGCTCCCGCCGCAATGTTAAAATGCAAGACGAGACTGCCATGGTGGCGGTTACATCCTAATTTGGTGTGCCGAACCGCCGCATGTATTGCGGACGGTCCAGGTCACCACCACGATGGCGGACGGACTCCAGTCCACCCGCCATCGTAATCGGGCCCATAATCTCACGTCCCCAACCAACATGGTTGTCATCAGCATAGTGGTAGATACTTGGATAGTTAAGGTGGACGTCTAAGTGCTCTCTGGGAATGAGGCACCCCAGGTCAATGCAGAGTCAATAATTCATGCTGCTGTTTAACATTCTAACAGTACAAAATGTATTCTGTCATGACCTTCAGTCTCTGATTTGCAATTGATAACATGTTAATGCATTTTGGTCTTTTGGATGGGGTTTAGGATGGGCTCTGGTGCATGTTTTGCCTTTAGACTAAACTTCAGTATATTTAGTGCACTACTTTACATTAGCCCCTTCAGGGTCTGATGATGCTGGCTTAAATACCCAGTTCTATATCAACCCTTTTGAAAGGTGTACAGGATCAAAACTGTGCTGGAACAGCAATGGGCATATGAATCATTTGACATGGTTTGCAGGTATTCAGGTCTGTGTAATGACTTCAAAGGCTGTTCGTTTCCTCTGAGATTGAGTTAATAGTGTGCACTGTGAATGGTTTGCTTCAGGTGTTGCATGATGAAGGAGTAGTGGAAAATATTTAGGAGCTAATAAATAATCTCTATATTTTGGTACAGGGATACCTAGAAGGTCAGACTGTCCTATTCTGAATGGACTTCCTGCATCAAAAATGTAGTTTAGTTCTTGGAATGGAGACTAACCATACAGAGATTGGAATAGCGATGCATCTGCATCAGTGAGATTGGGATGAAAGTGCGCTGACTTGGAATCTTCAGGTACATCCCAGAAATTACTAGGTCCAAAATTTGCAGTCCCTGTGTTTGGGACCCAGAGACCCTATATCCGGAATACCACTCAGTGTTACGGATCCAGGGGGGAATATAAGCTCTTGTAATCATGGTCTTGATTCCTTATTTACAATATGGCTGTACTTCATTCTCACAGGTTAGTGTAGGGATGTACTCTGCTTCCCTGGCAGATCACAGCCCACCATATGTAGAGATCTCTGCCAGTCAGGCATAGGAGGCTCGTCCTTGAGGAAGGGCTGCCTTCCAAAGCAGGGGTTCTTTATTGAAAAAACTGAAATATTTCTAATAAACTGTGAGTTTTCTCCCAGGTTGTCGCGTTAATTTATTTGCTTTGTACTTCAGAACCACCAGTCATTGCCTAGGGGTCCCGAACAGGAATGACAAGTGTTGAACAAAGATTTTCACCGAGAGAGCCACCATATACTCTGATCGTCTCAAAAAACGAAAAGAGTTAATTACGGCAATCAAACGCAAATTAAACTACACTATGCGAAATATCACCAATGAGATTTCTGAGCATAGATTAGCCCAGGAAAAGGTGACAACAATTCGTCAGAGCTATAGGAAAGCAAGATTCTCTCTTCGAAGAATGAATGAAGAAACTCACTGGATCAAAGCTCATCAAATAATAAAATCTCGAGATCAGATGAGATTCTGGAAGTGGATGAACAACTGCTTCAAATCAAATTTGCAACCCACTGTCACAAATATCTCGTCCCAAGCGTGGGAAATTCACATAGACGTTCTCTACGTGGACCCGCCCAGCGAAGACAGCATAAGTCATAAATCGACTACCTCCTCCTATATACCATCTCGCTTTGAGCCACAGCATGGACCAAGCGACCAAAAGGAAATAACAGCAGATATGGTCATGCCCATCATTAAAAAAATGCGCCCAGGGAGAGCACCAGGCCCAAACGGCATTCCTCCAGTGGTATATAAAGGAACAGTTTGCAAATGGGCAACCATCATGGCGCCGCTATTCACGGAGTATAGATTAGGAAGGCACATTCCCAAGTCATGAACGGGGCTCCCTTCCAGTCCCAATTCACAAAAAAGGGACGCGATCGAACCCAGAAAATTACCGTATGTTCGCCCTTTTAGATGTTGATGGGAAATGCTACCCTAGCCTGCTACTAAAAGAACTGACAGCTTGGGCTGAAGCACAAAACCTGATCCCGTACACGCAAACTGGCTTCCAAAAGGGATCTAGCATCGAAGATAATCTGATCTGTGTGTCCTACTTAATAGAAACAACTCTGGACACGAAAGGGAAGGCACTCTATCTAGCTTACATTGATTTTCAAACAGCCTTCTATAGCGTGGACCGTTCAAAATTGTGGACGAAACTAAAAAACTGGAGCATTGACAACTTACTATTAAATGCACTAATTGCCCTATACTCTGAAACCTGGGTCAAAATCAGAGTGTCCGCCGATTGGTCAACTATGAAAAAGATACAAACTAACAAAGGCCTAAAGCAAGGTTGTATACTGGCCCGAATACTTTTTAACCTGTATTTAGCCGATCTACCTGACTTCCTGGCAGAGGTCCGAGCATTCCCTCCCAAACTCGCTGGATCCAAAATCCAATCGCTGCAATATGCAGATGATACTATTCTGCTCGATCAAACCCTGATTGGTCTACAGCGACTCTTAACTGTGTTGCCGTCATACTGCAAAGTAAACAAATTGAAAATAAACACGACAAAAACAAAGATGATGATAATTTCCAGACGAACAAAGAGAAGAGGTTTATGGCCAGTTGACGGTAAATCCATTGAGGCAGTCTCAACTTACAAGTACCTTGGTGTATGGATCGACCATAAAGGTAGGCAGTCCACACACATCACAGCGATGCATGGCCTGGCACAATCCCTGGAGGTTGCATTTTGCAGAGCCAGGAAAGCCATGTGCTCACCCGACCTTACCCTCTTAACTGAAGCAATGGGGGCAACATTTCTACCGGCTGAGTCCCATGGCGCTATAGCCTTTAAAGATAAGATGTCATTGTGGCTGGACAGAGCCCAATCAGCCTGCTTCCGTAATGTTTTCCTCTTACCTTCTTCCACTCCTCATGTCCAAATTCGCAAGGAATTCAACCTGACATCTCAAAAGTGGATACTCAAAGCACGATTCATAGCATTCTGGCTAAAGGCCAAAAAAGCACGGGAAAACTCATTAAAGAATTACATCTGGCTAATGATAAACAAACCTGGGTCATCTTGGCACAATTTTCTTACACACTCAGTTGAAACATTGGAAGCCCGTGAAATTTGGGCCGCCCCCATAACCATACCGGCGGCAGCTAGACTTTTAATAAAACCGGCAAAAATACTGTAAGAGGACAATGATGCAACAGGCTTGAAAAAACTCAAGCCCGGAAGCTGGGCTCAAAAATTATATAAAAGCAGAGGCATACCGTACTATCTGTCATCCCCCCTAAAGCCAACAATGAAGTGCCAACTAATGAGGCTACGATTCGGCTTGATTCCCCTATAGGCATACAAGTATGGACAAGGTTACAAAGAAATGGCAGCCACGCAGTGCCACGCTTGTGGGGAGAAGAATTGTTAACTCACATTTTATGCATTTGCGAGACACTGTGCCCATTGGCATCGACCCATCTGGCGCATTTTAAATATTTGGACATGTCAGGACGCCCTGGTTGAATGTTTGAAGGGTGATTCAGCACAGTTGTCGGCGCGCTTTATGAAATTCCTGATGGCCGCAAAGGACATTTTGACCTCTGAAAAACCCATAGAACTATAAAGCTCAATCCACCATCATCAGTTTTAATCTTTTTAATGTAAATGCCCAAAAACGTTTTAATATTGATACTTATGCACTTTACTCTGTACCTCATTATTAGCGGTTGCAATGATTTCAATTAATTGTGCAATTAAATTTCTATCTATCTATCTCTGATCAGTAGCATTGTTTTTCCCCTGATGCTTAATATAGTGGGGAACCACTCTCAAGTTTGGCACAAGACAGCCTACCTAGGTGGGTCTGATCTGCTGGAAATGCTCTTTGACATTGGGCAGTTCAGCAAGCATTGACAAAGATTATCACCCAGCCTGTGGGTACCTGTGGTCCAATATTCACTGGAATGCCACCAATGCTTTGGACCACACAGTTGAGAGGAGGCACAGTTCTCACAGCTACACATGGTTTGCATATTTCCTCCATCACTTACTCTGCTCTTCTACTGGTGAATGCATTGATTATGTGGATAAGGAAGATGTATGCTTCTCTACAATTCTCAGCCATTCTCTCACATTCCGTATTTAGCCTGTGCTGTAAATCTCTCCTCTTTTTTATCTGCTGTCCATGAATAGCCCTCATTAGAGTCATCTGCAGGAGTCGACGTTTAACTTGTGTGCCCGTTCCATCTTTGTATCACTTTTCTTAAAAGTGATGACTCCTGTTTTTCTGGGTTTCATGACTCTAAGGTCCTGTTGTTTTAGGTGACTGAAAGAGCACCCTCAGGCTTCCTGTAAGGAACAAGCAGGGTAAGTCTAGACTAGTACTTGCAGTGGAAGAGGATGTAACAGACTTTCACAAGGGTCCCTGTGAGACTGCAGATGGCCGGCCTAGTGCGGCTGGGTCACAAGGACAACTAGCTTGCAGCGGCAGCTCCTCCGCTAAGGCGGAGGAGCCTTGCCCTACAAGAAAAATAAAATGATAATAACAATGTTATTATCATTTTATTTTGCACTATTCTCTGGCGCTGTAAAGGTGCGGGCGGGGCGGGGCTGTGCCGGCCGCAGAGCAGGGACAGGAGTGGAGAGCACACTCTGAAGTGCACATGACTGCTTGGTCGACCGTCTTGCACCGACCAAACTGTCATGCGCACTTTGCATGTTCTGGCCAGGCTGCATTACACAGCCTGGTGGGGTACATGCCTAGGCTCCCAGTCCCTGTCTGAGCGCTGAACATTTGCGCTCAGACCAATCACAACGCTTCTGTAAGGCAGCGTTGTGATTGGCGTATTGGAGCCTGGGTGCTTCCTGTTCCTGTGCGACTTGTGGACGAAGAGGACAGAGGAGATCCGGCTGCCGGGAAGATAGGTTCATTTTTCTTTTCTTTATTTTCTCCCCCTTTCCTTTTTTTTAACAACTGCCCCTCATGAGAATCATTGAGTCTCTGGAAAATACCTGTCCGTTCCATTAGGAAGCTGGCAGATTAAAATGTTTATGGCCACAATAGGTCCTTTGACTTCTTACATCTTAGAATGCTCGTGGCTACCTCAATAGTGCATATGCTTGTAGGTTAGGCATCTTCATCAAACATTCGGATTTGCATTTTTAGTAATCTGTCATTTATATTCTTCAGTCTCTTGACAGAAGGGAGGCCAGTGTTTTTGAGTCTACCTTCTCCCTTTTTGTTTGTTATCCTTTGATGAAGCATGATTACTGTCTTTCACAGTGATCTCTGTTTGACTTGCAGCCCATAGGTGAATGTGCTGCTATCACAAGACGTTTGTGGCTTTCTTGTCACTGGTTTGTATCCCTCTCTTCATTAACAGCTATCTAATTTCATAGGTTGCAGCCTTTATTTAAATCACTTGAACATTTACTAGTGCAGAACAAAGTGTATTTTTGGAGTGTGTAGCCTATATCTTCAAAAGCCATTTTACTCATAGTAGCCAGGGGGTGCCTTATAAGAGATAGTCTAATCTGAAGTGGCATAATGGCCGAAAAGGGATGTGTTGAAATGCTTCCCCAAGTAATTGCCAGTGGTTAGGCTATTTGCAAGCATTCCTCCCATCACCTTCTGTGTGTGTGCTGCAATGCTGTACGTGGCCAAGGGTATGCTCAGACATGGAACTATGCTTACTGCCCCACTGAAACAAAGTTACACCAGACTGAAGAGGTCCTACTAGACCAAAACCAGTCTTGGGTTGCTTGTGTTACCATTCACAGAGTACCTGGCTTGGCGGTTCGGGCTGGACTGTTTCTATTGGAGCAGGACAAAGTTGATTTTCACATGGCTAAATCTAATTTGCCCTTTGGTATTACAGAAGGGGCCACAGAGGCCTGCACTGGCCCTTCATTAATTTTTATCACAGTGGTGTAGAGGTCCACAGACACTATCACAAGGGTGTGCCCTCATTTGCATTAAACACATTTACCATTTTGCACAGGCCATACTACAGAGGTGGCACATGGGCAATTAAGCCAATGGAAAGCACATTGATTCTGCACCATATGGGAAAGGGTGCACAGTTGGTGCAATTCTAGTGCCTTTTTCGAGGCAGGCACAAGGTTAGCAGGGACCCCCAGTTATCCCCCAGTTATCCCCCACACAGCGCGTTCCCAAGGGAAGGGAGTATTCTTAAAAATATAGCATTGAGTGGATCCCATATTTGGTTTTGGAGAATGTGGATACTTAGTCCAGCTCTAATATGAAACACTATCTAAATCTTAAAAGATGCAAGAATATTGATAGAGCAATATAACTAGCCTATTTATAACAGCATTGTGAGTGGTGAGAGCATGTGCTATTACCTCTACTCTTTAATGTATACCTCTCCCCACTTGCAACCTTAGTCGAGACTCTCGGGGTGAAAGTGATCTCCTACGCTGATGACACCCAGCTGTTGTTCTCTTTCAAAGAACAATCAGAGGCTGCTTCTGCCAACTTTAGACGGTGTCTATGTAACATCTCGGCTTGGATGACCCAAAACTGCCTAAAGTTGAACTCAGAGCAAACTGAGGTGCTCTTCTTCAATGAACCGGTCCAACCAACTTCTAAGCTCTGGTGGCTACACAAACTGAATCCCCCACCTGAGCCAGTAGACTCGGTGAGAAATCTGGGGTTTAAATTCGATAATGATCTCTCTTGCAAGTCCCAGATTCGGCAAGTCTCCTCCTCTCGCTTCTGGAAATTGCGAGCTTTGAGGAAGTTTCTCCACTTCCTCCCGCTGGACTGTAGGAGGATGGTAGTTCATGCCTTGGTCACATCTCGACTGGACTACGCAAATAGTCTCTACTTGGGACTTCCAGCAAATCTGATCGGCAGGCTCCAAATGGTTCAGTACGCTGCGGCCAGACTGATCTGTAAGGTGCCTTACTGCCACTCCATTTCTCCCCATCTGAAGAGCTTTCACTGGCTGCCCGTCAGTAAGAAAATTGAATTTAAGGTGCTTACCCTGGCTTACAGAGCCACTAGGGGTCAAGGTCCAGCATACCTGAAAGTTAGGTTGCAAAGCTACCAACACGACCGGGCCCTGAGATCTAACCACATGAAGTTTCTCACTACTCCCTGCTTTCGTAAGGCTAGGGTAGGCGGCAGAGCATTTGCGGTCAGAACCGCGAAGCTCTGGAATGCCATGCCTTTTCCTCTCTGAATGACGAACCAGAATCAGCCTTCAGGAGAGCCCTAAAAACCGGGCTCTTAAACCGTACCTAATCCTTCTGATTGCCTTTGTGTGATTCTACTGCCTCACAACTGGGACACCTCCGTGGGAGGTAGCTGCACGCTCTATAAATTTCTAAATAAATAATATTATTTAATTTATTATTTTCATAGGAATACCAACATCATCAATCATCTGAGGCACAGGAGTATTTTGTAGATCGATAAAAATTGATATTAGCACATTTCATTTATTCAGTAAACCTCCTATATAAAGTATGACATTGTTGCACCGCAAACAAAAGCATTACTCTTTCATAAAGCTACTTTGCAGTGGGGAAAATAAACTATCAGCATCATCTTAGTAAGCAGAGGTCCATGATTACGCCCTCCAGTTCCAAAATCACCTGACTGTATTAGCTTTATCACCACAAGTTTATTGAATGATATCGAACTTAGACAGACACGCTCTCAAATGACCCCTTATATCTCAAGGATGAATAGTGAACAGCTTAAAAGAATAGTAAGGGCCTTATTGGGAGTCTGTCAGATGACGACATAGTCAGTCAGTCAAAATGATCTTTATTCGGCCAAAGGCCATAAAAGCACAAAAGGTGATAAAAACATAATTAAAAAATTCAGATAAATATTATACAAATTCCAAAACACATCTTATCTAAAAATCATGGTCAATAGGCATTTTTCATATCGCAATTTTAAGATAAGATTCCAATTTTTAGTCCATACCAAGTGAACAAATTCATAACAAAGGAGCTCAATTGATTAAGTTTATTTACAAAAAAAAATAAGTTATTTAAAATTATTTCCAAAATTCAAAATACACACAATTATATCCATTACACTTCATATCTCCTTCTGATATGGAAAGCTGATTTTATAAAACTAAGCAAAGCTAATTTCAGATGATCCTAGGGACTACAGAAAAATTAACCCTGCACTTTTTGCCGCGAAAGCGGCGATTTTTTTCCCGCCCTATTAGCAAGCTGTCGCTAACCAATCAATCAATCAATCACAGAATTTGTAGAGCACACTACTTACCCGCGAGGGTCTCAAGGCGCTGGGGAGAGGGAAGGGGGGGATGCTGCTACTGGTCGAACAGCCAGGTCTTGAGTAGCCTCCTGAAGGTCAGCAGGTCTTGGGTCTTTCGTAGGCTTAGTGGAAGGGTGTTCCAGGTCTTGGCGGCGAGGTGTGAGAAGGATCTGCCGCCGGTGGTTGTTCTTCGAATGCGGGGGACGGTGGCGAGGGAGAGGTCGGCGGAGCGGAGCTGGCGGTTGGGGACGTAGAAGAAGAGTCGTCTGTTGAGGTAGGCTGGGCCAGTTTTGTGGAGTGCCTTGTGTGCGTGGATGAGGAGTTTGAAGGTGATCCTCCTGTCGACGGGGAGCCAGTGCAGGTTCCTCAAGTGGGGGTGATGTGGCTGTGGCGTGGTACGTCGATGATCAGTCGTGCAGAGGCGTTTTGTATGCGTTGCAGTCGCTTGATGAGCTTGGCCGGGGCTCCCGCGTAGAGGGCGTTCCCATAGTCCAGTCTGCTACTGACGAGGGCCTGGGTGACTGTTCTTCTTGTGTCTGTCGGGATCCACCTGTAGATCTTGCGAAGCATGCAGAGGGTGTTGAAGCAGGAGGAGGAGACTGCGTTGACTTGCTTGGCCATGGAGAGCGTTGAGCCGAGGATGACTCCCAGGTTGCGTGCGTGGTCGGTGGGTGTCGGGGCTGCTCCCAGCATCGTTGGCCACCAGGAGTCGTCCCAGGCTGAGGGGTTGGAGCCGAGGATGAGGACCTCCGTTTTGTACGTGTTCAGCTTTAGTCGGCTGATCTTCATCCAATCGGCGACGGCCTTCATTCCTTCATGGAGTTTGGCTTTGGCGGCGAGGGGTCCTTGGTGAGGGAGAGGATCAGTTGAGTGTCGTCGGCGTAGGAGATAATGTTGAGGTCGTGTTGTCTGGCGATGCGTGCGAGCGGGGCCATGTAGATGTTGAACAGTGTTGGGCTGAGGGACGATCCCTGGGGTACGCCGCAGATGATCTCGGAGGCTTCGGATCGGAAAGGTGGTAGGCGGACTCTCTGGGTTCTGGCCGTCGAGGAAGGAGGTGGTCCATTCCAGGGCCTTGTCTCGGATCCCTGCGTCGTGGAGGCGTGCGCGTAGAGTGCGGTGGCAGACAGTGTCGAAGGCGGCGGAGAGGTCCAGCAGGATGAGGGCTGCGGTCTCACCATTGTCCAGCAGGATCCTGATGTCGTCGGTGGCGGCGATGAGGGCAGTCTCAGTGCTGTGGTTGCTGCGGAACCCTGATTGGGATGGGTCCAGGATGCTGTTTTCTTCGAGGTATCGGGTTAGCTGTTTGTTGACGATCTTCTCGATGACCTTGGTTGGGAACGGAAGCAGAGAGATGGGCCGGAAGTTCTTGAGGTCTCTCGGGTCCGCCTTGGGTTTTTTGAGTAGGGCGTTGATCTCTGCGTGTTTCCAGCTCTCTGGGAAGGTCGCGGTCTCGAAGGAGAGGTTGATGATGTTGCACAGGTGGGGTGCGATGGAGCTGCTGGCTTTGTTGAAGATGTGGTGCGGGAAAGGGTCTGACGGGGAACCGGAGTGTATTGTGCTCATGGTCTTGATGGTGTCCTCGATGTTCACGCTGGCCCAGGCTGGCAGGGGGTCGTGGTCGATGGTGTGTGGCGGGTCTGGTGTATCGATCTTAGTTGGGGTTGTCTGGGTGTTGAAGCTGTCGTGGATGTCGGCGATCTTGCGGTGAAAGAAGGTGGCGAGGGAATCGCACAGGGGTTGCGACGGCGGGATGTCGTTGGTGTTGGAGCTGGGATTGGAGAGTTCCTTCACGATGTTGAAAAGCTCCTTGCTGTTGTGTGCGTTGTTGTCGAGGCTGTTAGCGACAGCTTTTAGGCGATAGCGACCGGGTTGGGTGCCACTTTGCATGCCAGCGATATTTATCGCTAATGACATGCAAAGTAGGCGTTCCCAACCTGGCAGCGACTGGAAATAGTCGCTAACATCGCTATCGCCTATTAGGGAGGTCAGCAAGGCGATAAAGAAACCAGCGCTAAACACTATTAGCGCTTGTTTTTTTACACCTGGTCCAGACCTGACTTAGCCATGTAATCCAATGGGAGGTGGATTACATGGCTAAATCCCCCTTGCCCTATCAGCAAGCTATCGCCGGTCACAGTGCGATTATCGCTGGATTACCAGCGATAATCTCACTGTTTTCCAGCGACAGCAGGGGTTTCTATCGCATTGGAGATAAGCGTTGCTGATAGCATGCTATCTCTGCGATAGAAACCGGCGATAGCCGGCGATAATTATCCTAGCGCTAAGTGCGCTTAGCGATAATTATCGCTGGTTATTGCTAATAGGCCCCGTTGTTTTTAAAAGAATTGTTTTTTAGTGGGGTGGGCATGTTAGTGAATAAATATAACCATTTTTTGCACATCACAATCTTATTGATGACTATCATTTGATAATGAAAGTGGCAGCATAATCCAATGTACCAAATGTTTCAACGTTGGAGCACAATAGTCAATAGTACAACTTCCCTGTCCTTGTCTATGTAGATACTTAAGTAGCATCCTGAATCAGAGTGCCGCCTCAATGGTTAATCCAAATTGACCCATTTGTGTGAGTGAGAGCATCCTGGATGTATGCCAGCTAATTTGTAAACCAGTGTTATTTCTGCATCTAATAACATCTCTTATCATGAAAGCTAGATTAGCATATGGGTTTTTAACTAAGAAAAGAATATCACTCATATATAATGCCAAGGAGAGATTGCTAATTGGAAATACCAATCCCTTCTGGCCATGATGTTCCATTAGCAAGAACTACAAGCAGAGATCGAGGGTGACAAAGAACAACCCTGGCCAGCGCCACTGCTTATAGCAAAACAGATTTGATAGACAATTGTTACTAGTTCTGGCAGGACTCACATCTCGATGTTTCGAGGTTATGTGCCCTGGTGGTCCTGCTGTCCAATGTTCCATACCAACAATTTACCTACTCTATTCATTGTACCTGCATGTTTTTAAGTGTTCCCCCAGGAATCCCCCCATACAGTCAGCGAAAGAGAAAAGAGACTTATTTGCTATGCTATAACGGAGTCTCATGTGTCATCAATCCCAGCTTCTCCAAATCAGATATAGGCCTCTCAAGGTGGTTGAGATGTTCAAGCACTCCTGTCTGCTTTGAAGAAGATGCACCATAGATATGCATGATTCCCAGACTGTATGGTAAACTGATACTGAGCCCACATTTATCCTGAAGAACTCAAAGATGCAACTCCTGTTTCATTCTTGAAGTGTGAAATCCTCACAGGTGTCCCGAAGACCAGCTAAACCAGTGAGTCATCAGAAAGCATATTTTACAAATAGGTTACATAAGAGCCCCACGAGGAAAGGTGGCATGACAATAGTTAGAAGTCTATTCTACAGTATGAATTATGCACTGATGGGTAGAAGGAATATGTGTGCTTTAGGTCATGATGAGAAAGTCATACGTTTACTAAGTCAGATATCTTCATCAGCTGAAGGAGAAGCCCTGTTGGAACGTGGCCAGGATGACAGAGAATTGGAAATGGGATTTCAGAGAATTGGAAATGGGCTTTGTAGACATTAAGGAGTATAAAATGAGTCCTCAGAAACCTTTCAGATGTCTTCAGGAGGTGACTGGTTGATGACTTTCACTGAAAGAGGGGACATGTCCAATGTTCCGGGCCTGGATCAATAGACAAGCTAGGATTTCAAGTAATACATTAAACACCAAACACTGTTGCAGCAGCCCAGGCAGGCTGGCGCAGTTTTTGCGCCTGGCAGAGAAAAACCTGCTCATGTGATCATGTGCAAAGTATTTAATCCGTGAGCAAAAGTTTGGGTTAGTCACAATTATTGGGATTGCTTTAGTTGACAGAGATTCTCGCTTTTCCAAAATGTCCTACTCTCAAGACTGGGTTTTAATGTATAACCCACATGAGTAGATGTTTAAAGACTATGGGTAGTGGTCTCAGCACTAGTGTGAATTATGCAGAGATCAAAAAGGAAAGATTCACACCTTCACACTTCCTAAACATTGCCATCTTCACTGCCATGTTTATAAATCACTGTGATAAATATAAACCAGACTGAAGGAGTTTGAATTAATCTCAGCCACTGGTGATTGTTTAGGGCCGCATCCATGTCCACTGTTTTTCACCCTCTGTGCCACTCCAGACAGAGAACAGCCATATGTATGTTAAATTAAAACTGCCTCAGTCCTGCTCCAATAGGGACAGTCCAACCCAAACTGTATTCCTGGTCCCTCTAGAATTCAAACCACCCCATTGCATAAATCAAGCTGCAAACTGAGGTGACATGGTGGGTGAAAAATGATGAATTAGGATGTGGCCCAAGTGACTGTCAGTGATGGAGATTAATTCTAGCATTCCATACACCACCTTGAAAGTTTTGCACTTGATGTCTGTCCTAAGTGCGCCGGGTATGCCCAGAAGTGGGTCCCAGGCTCACTGTGCCACTGAAATCGAGCTATATTTGGCTGAAGAGCCTATAACAAGGGCTCAACCGGCCTTAGGTTGCTTGTGTTCCAATTCAGGGAGGACGTGGCCTGGCAGTTCGGGCTGGACTGTACCCATGAGGAACAGGGTAAAGACTGATTTGCATATATGGCTGGGTTCAAACTGAGGTAGCAAGGTGGGTGAAACATAATGGATTGGAATGCGGCCCATGCGATTGCCAGTGGCTGAGATCAATTCAAGCATTCTATCCATCACCTTGTTGTTTTTGCATTTAATGCCCCAAGTTCGCTGGGTTTGTCCACACATGCGTCCTGGGCTCACTGTGCCACTTAAACCGACCAATACCCAGCTGAAGAGCCCATAACAAGGGCAAAACCGGTACTGGGTTGCTTGTGTCCTGGTTCAGGGAGGACCAGGCTTGGCAGTTCGGGCTGGACTGTTTCCATGAGGAACAGGGTCAAGAATGATTTGCATATGGGTGAGTCCAAACTGAGGTGGCAAGGTGGTCAAATTATGATGGATTGGGATGCAGCACGAAGTTATTGGCAGTGGCTGAGATTAATTCAAGGGGGCTTATTTATGAGCCCCATGTAACACCTTTGTTCCGCCGTTGTGTCACTTTTCGTGACGCAGCGTAAACAATGCGCCACATTGCAGCATATTTACAAAGTGACGCATCTAGGCAGATACGTCACTTTGTAAAGCCCTGTGCCACATTATACCTGCGTCAGGTATAATGTATGCAGGGTGGGTGTTCCAACGCAAAAAAGCCTCGTAGAAGTGGCGCAGTGAAATCTATCAGATTTCACTGCGCCATTTCTAGGATGTCACTGCGTCAAATCCTTACGCCTGCTTCATGTCAGGCGTAGGGGTGACGCAGTGCTATAATCATAGCCCTCCTCCTTGCATTGCTGGAGTTGCGCCACGCTTCCGACACAACTTAAGCAATGCGTCGGTTTTGCGCTGACAGATACCTCAGTAATACTGACGTAACTAGCATTCCTTACGACATGATGATCATACAGTAAATATGATGTACCCGTCGTGTCGCAAGGAGGGCGCAGCGAAAACTGTTGCACCACTGTTTTCACGCAGCGATGCAACAGTTTTCATAAACAAGGCTCAAGGTATTGAAGGTGACAATGGGAGTGAAATGTGATTATGGAGAGTTTGAGAACCTACCTCATATCTTTCCAATTGCGCGCTGTATATTTATTTTCTGTATATTTGCAAATAGTGATTGCTTTCAGGAACATGAGGTTTTCTCACCAGTGTCTATCCCTCGGGAACATAAACGTTGCTAACTGCAAATAGTTCTGGGACTGCTGAGAAAGCACTGGTCCCCCAGGTCCAGCAATGCACGACATATGTTCCAGGGCACCAGAGAAGCAATATATTCGAGGGAGAGCAGTGGGTAATAATGTGGCTGAAACTAGAGTGAGTCAGAATGTTTTCGGTAAGGACACCACCAGCAGCACAGAAAATAAGCCTTACCCGAGGCAAACATTGCGTTCCCCAGGAGGTACTGTGCTCTGTATAGACTGAAAGGCGAAATAAAAGTAGAAAATCGATTATTTTAAACAGTTTTGTGGACTAAAGGATGCGTTGTTTCCTAGGTGCTGTTGCTGCTTGTTCGAGAACAGGCTATCAGAGGTCAGATATATTCTTAAGGCAGACTGCTATTGTGGTTTTTAACATGAAGATGTGTGTTTACTTGCATACCTTGACTGCCATTTTGTAGCTAAATTTAGTGACTCTCTGAAGACTATGAAAGGAGGCCGCTATAATATGTTAATCGCTTTATAGCACAAGTGCTTGTTTTACTAACAAAAATGTTTTTCAAAGACAACAATAGCATGTGAAAACAAAATGTGACACATTTCTCTTAATCATGAAGTGTTACTAATTTATTTTTTTACATATAATCAAATCAGGAAAAATTGTTTTAATATGTTTGATGCGTAAAGTTTAAAATCGATTTACTTTTATTTGTGTGTTTATTTCTGGTTCGTACAGAGCACAGCTCTGCCCAACTGTTAAATAACAATTTTACTGGTGAGACAAAGTGAACAGTTAACATATTGAGGTTGAAACAATCATCACATTAAGCAGAATTTTCTTGACGAAGGATTGCTGAGGGGGGATTTGTACAGTGTAACGATGAGGAGGGTAAAGATAATCAGTCTGAAAGTTAAGGTGGATCAAGTATATACGCTCTCAGTTGTTGCCCTAACCCTTTTTTAATCTCTCTTTTCAGTAATGTTCTATTTTCATTTGAAGTTGATAGAATGTCAAACCTAAAAACAACAGTATTTTCTACCACTGCAGACGGATTCAATGCATCAGTTGCATAAGCTGCTATTTTTCTTCATGTTGTTCTAATCTTAGAGAGCTGATGGGGGAATAGTAGGTGTTATTATTGGGCAGACCTCTTGACGAATGTGTGACCACAGATGGTGTCCTCCCAACCCCCAGCTCAGTGTGTCTAAGCAACACTTAGGGGGATATTCTCAAGAACGTGCGATAATCATCGCCAAAATAGGTTAACGCAATTTTTCATATCGCCGTCTATCGCGGGAAAATAACGCTGTGTTAACGTCTTACTCTCAACACAGCGGTAACATGCAATAGTTTCCCGATAACGCGTCAAATGTCCGCGATAAAATTACTGGGACGGCGATAAAAATCTAAAGCCGAACGTGAAAGTGGCGATGGGTCCAACCGCGATAAAAACATCAGCGATAAGCTGCGCCAGGCCTGCAATTCACACACGTCAAACGGGAAAAATCACTATAAAAGCAGAAAAAAAAGCACAAACAAAACCAAAACAACTGCGAAGCACAATGGAGGTAGCCGGAGCAAGTACAGAGGACAACCAGAACCCCCCAAGCCCCACGGAGGACCAGCCCGGGACCTCGGGGTCAGGGAAGGGCAAGGAGAAGAAGAAGAGGAAGACGCGGTTCAGTCCGCAGGAAAACAGGATCCTGATAACGGAGGTGATAGAACACCATCAACAACTGTTCGTCACCTCCACTGTGTCATTGGCAACAAAAACTACGGAATATGGCAGTACATCGTGGACAAGGTGAATGCAGTCAGAGTGCTGAGGAGGACAATGGAAGAGCTCAAGAGGTGCTGGAATGATGTGAAACGCAAAACCAAGCAGAAACTCGGCAACAACCAGAAGGCAGCAAAGCAGACTGGAGGTGGGAGTCCAGCGCCACAGGAGGAGCTGGATGAGATGGTGGAAATGCTGTCCACAGTCATCAGTGTGGAGACGGTGGCAGAAGTTGGGGGACCGGACACTGCTCAACATGACCTGACACAACAGCAACAGGGTGAGTAACGACCAGGGACTGGGGGGACGGGGGGGAGATGGGCACAATGTCACACATGCACAATTAAGTATAGCACAGTGCACACCCACAATAACTCTGGATCATGTCCCTGATCCCCTTGGCACACTGCAGCACACCTAGAAACAGCAAGTAGGCCCCGTCGACTATGTGCCCAGAGGGGGCCCTTCCCACACATCACCAATCTCACAACCAACCCATGCACATGTGCCAAACCCAGCAAAGCGGCATGTCTGTGAGCCACACTGACAATGCAAGTGACACTGCATGACGAATAGCATGGCTGCAGTCAATATATCATGACATGTTGCACGCCACGGCACTGAGGTGGCTGAGTGTGGACCACATCCGTAAAGGAGCAGGTCACACTCTGACTCATCCACGTGCACAAACAACCCCTGACGTCAACAACACATCTGCGGACAAACCATGCCCCAGAGTCCCAACTCCCACCAAGAGCCCAATTTACCCAAGTATGCAACATCTCAGCAAAGTATAAGCACAGAAGTCAAAGGCACACCGCCTGAAAGGGATAAGGGCCAGCAAAATCAGAGCTGCAGGGGCGACACTCCCAAAATGCAGCACACACACATAACATTCAGAGCACACCAACATTGACAACAATGTGGTACAAACTGCAACACGTTCACAACAGAACAGAGGACACAACTGGTGCCGCTTGTGTGTAGAAACTGGCCAATCACATTTGGCATAGCAGGGAAATGTGAGATGATAATGTACAAGTACAAACACACATCCGTGACGTTGTCGAAATGTCCACTGTCCCGCATCAAATAGGCAGCTCCTCCCAAACAGTCACAATGTACATTGTCATGCAGTCTGTATGTAAACTTGTACAATGCGTCAACATACATGTGAACACAATGTTAAACTTCATCTCCCCTTCACATTGCAGAGGGAGAATCAACACCTCCTGCAGAGCAGACCGAACATCTCTTCACTGATGACGAAGAGGACCTCCACACCTTCAACACAGACGCCCTCCAAGAGCTCATGGACAGCTTCGGCACCTCACCTCCAGGAGCAGGGCAGCCCAGCTGCATCGAGGAGACCTCACCCCCTGCACAGACCGCACAGCAGGAAGCACCCACCACCACGGGTGTCTCCCTGGACCCCCACGAACAACACATGGCCTTCCAACGCCATGTGTTAGGGTGCCAGGAGAAGTCAGCTGATCAGGTGCGGGTGGGGTTCGACCTCATGGCAGCCAAACTAGATGCCATACGTGGGTGTCTAAGTCCCATCAGGGACCACTTACAGTCCCTAACGGACACCCACAGTCCGCTCCATGCTCTCCAACGATCCATGGCTGACATCGCTGGAGTCCTGACTCTGAGACAAGGACAACTGTCTAGTCAGTGCGGCTCCAGCGATGTCAGCCAGGAGTTGGGACACATGCGGAGGATCATGGAGAACATGGAGCGGATGCAGGCAGAAAGAATGGCTGCCACGGCTGCACACTAGCGAGATGTAGCTGGGTTCTTCCATGCCCTGCAGACCCTCATCATGGCATTGCCGCCACAAGGCCTGGCACCGATGAATGCTGCTGCTGCTTCTACATCCACATCTCCGCCCCCTGATGTGTCAGTGACACACAGTGCTGCAGACAATCCACCTCCGGCCACTGATGTGTCACTGCCACACAGTGATGCAGACAAAACACCACCACCCACATGTGAGGCACATGAAACATCAGAGGACGAAGATGTGAATGATTCTGCCTTAGTGGTAAGAAGGAAGCGGTAGCATTCATCTCCACCATATGGCCTGTTTCTGCTTGGTTCTTACCTCTGCATCATCACCTTCCACTGTCCCCTGATACACTCTGCGACACTCACCTTGGACCTCAACATGGACTGCCATATTCTGTTTGGTTACCAATGACACAGCAATCAGACTGCAGACTGAACTCTTCCTCTTCCGATGAACTTGTCATTCCCTAAAGGACTCTGACTGGCCCTCCACGGGGCAACAATGTAAAGTGGGGTTTGCCTGGCTCTGTACTGCTCCAGCTTCAACACTCCACTGACTGTGAATGAAACATTCAAATTCACACAGATGTGTCATGTCTATGATCATTCAAGTATGAAAGTGTGGATGAATGTAGGGTCAGTGATGCCCCCTTACATCCATGTTGCTCATGTTGTGGGACTTGAGTCACAGGGTGCAACATTGCCGATTGCGGTCCAGGTGGCACCTACACTACAACAGAGACACACGCATTAGTTACTTTCTTGTCCAGCCCAGAACTGAACCACGCCCAGAGCCCCGGGCTCATTGTTCACACCCCTACGCTGGACTGGCATACGCCAGCCCAGCCCACTCTGCTTACGCTTACAGGGGGGACAAAGCTACATGTCCCAGGTCTTCCCTGTAGTGATCTGCTGATCACTGGTCTAGTTGTCAGCATGCCACAGCCACTCCCTGAGGGCTGGTTTACACCCACACCACACCCATCCAGCACAGGCGTCACAGGACATGTGACCCTGCCAATAAAAAGGGGCCTACCACATCACATTCCCCACTGCCGGAGGTGACATGATGGCGTCCGCACCACGAGACTCAATCATAAAAGGTCATGACTTGTGGCGCACTGGGTTAGTGGCACCCGATGCACTGCGGCCGGCACGGGCCTACCGCCACGGGACGATGACTTGCGGTGCACAGAGTTGGTGGCACCCGATGCACTGCGGCCGGCACGGGCCTACCGCCATGGGACGGTGACATGCTGTGCACTGAGGTAGGGGCACCTGAAGAGCTGAGCGGGTGTGCAGCCTGCGATGATGTGTAGACCTCGATACGCCGTCCTGCCAATCAAGATTCGATTTGAATTGAGAGCCCTGCTGGACCGCAGTGTACGCCGAAGGCAGCAGTCAGCACACACATGACTCCGAAGGTGCGGTGCCGCAGGGTGCGCTGGGGGCCTGTGGTGCGGAATCTAGCGATCGGCTGAGGAGATTGCACCGGAACATGGCGGACACAGAGACACACGCAGTAGTTACTTTGGTGGCCATCCCGGAACTGAACCACGCCCAGAGCCCCGGGCTATTTATTCATGACATACGCCGGCCAAGGCCACTCCGCTCACGCTTACAGGGGGGGATGACAAAGCTACATGTCCAAGGTCTTACACACTGCCTGAGGTAACCTGTTTGCGTCCACTGTCCACAACACTACAAACACCAGCAGTATATGTCCACATGGACATGTCTGTGCTCTGCATACTGAAGTCTGTCCAGTACATCACCGCCACACTTGGCATTGTGTACATTCTTATTGATGGGTCACTTGCCTCCTTCGCACATACTTGGTTCCCACCTCTCCCCACATTCTGCAATTGTGTGGCAGAGGTGCCATGCCGTGGATGGTTTGTCTACATGGCTGGCCACGGTTACCACAGTTACTTGTGTTGTCATTTCTGGTAGTTGGGCATGTTGATTGGCATGTTGTACATGATTTTGTAACGTGTGCATCCCCACAGTTGTGAGTTGTATGATTGTGGAGTTGAGGTGTGTGGTGTGTTCAGTTGGTACTTACCGACGAGCAGTGCATTTCCATAGGTGCCATCCTCAAAGAGCTGGTTGGTGATGGACTTGCGGAAGATGTAGGAATCATGCACACTGCCTGGGAAGTTTGCGACGACATTCATGAACAGGCCCCGGTGGTCCACTTTTGCCTGCTTATTGATGGAATGCGTGTGGTTTCTGTTGCGGTTATTGTGTGCAGTGTCGACAGGGGGCACAAGTAGTACATGTGTGCAGTCAATTGCCCTCAACACGTGCGGGAAGCCAGTTATGGCGTAGTTCCCTTGCTTGGTCTCCAGCTGTTCCTGCGCAGTGTGGGGGACGTGTAGGTGCAGGGGTATCAAGCTGATACCAACCGTGATGCTTACAGGTATGATAAATCCCGCATAATAAGACCGAAACAGAAGTTCGTGTGGTCATAAACTTCTTTTTCTTTCCTACGAAGGTTACGACCACACAAACTTCTGTTACGGTCTTTTTACAGGATTTATCATACCTGTTAGCATTCCGGTTTGTCCAAGTGCAATACACTGTACCAGATTACGTTTGTGACTATACGGACGCTTGACCATTGTCACCATTTATCCAACAGGATTCTGAATACTGACTTTCAGAATATGGAATTGTATTGGGGAGTTCCCGCTGCATATGCAGTTAATTGAATCCACATGTTGCCCTGATGAAGTTCCCCGTTGGGAATGGAACGTGTTGGCTGAGCTTTTCGTATTGTTGATTTATGTATTTGTAATGAAGAACTGTTTTTACACTACTGTTGACTACTGGACTTCATGACCTGGCGCACCCCCATTTCAGTAACTACAATCTTGGCTCTGGAGCACAGAGGCGTCAAGCAACAACTGGTGTTGGGGTTGGTTGCTGAGGAACACTACGAATTGGAAGTAGCGTGTGGTGCGGATACAGGGGCCCGCCGTTGCTTTTGTGGACATGCATCCAAGACATGTCTGAGGAAGTTTGATAGGGCTGGCTGTGAGACTCGTCCGACTCTGGCAGTTGTTGGTTGGAAGGTACCAGAGGCCAACAGGTGCAGCACAGCCAGAAGCTTTATCTGCGGAGGGATGTAGGTTCTCCGCTGTGTTGGTACCGTCAGCCTGTGGGCAATGTGGGTCAGGATGCGGAGGATGGTTGTCCTTTTGAGCCTGTAGTGGGCAATGGCATCCTCTGGCATTGAGTGTCTGAGGCTGGTGCGTTTTAGGAATGTCCGCTGTCTTCTTCTGCGCTGTCTAGGTGGTAGTCCAGGGGGGGAGTCCGAGGGGGGTCCTGGGGGTGGTGGCGGTGGGTGTTGTGGCCCTCTTGGGTCTCCAAGCTGCATGATCATTGGCTCCATGGCATCTGTAGGTCTTCAGATGTGGCTCTGGGCTGGGCTCCCTTTCTACTGCAGGTTGTCGTCATGCTTAACACCAGTAATAGGCAGGTATTAAATCCCTGCTGCTAACGCGCCTTATCGCCTGTTTTTGGATCGCTTCGCTGATCTGGCTGGTCGTTGAGAATATCGCGAAGTGGTGTTTTTGTGTGTTTTTGCACAGGAACGCCTACTCTGCATATCATTAGTATTAGTTGTCGCTCTCATCCGTGGCGATGTTTTTTGCGGCAGCTATCGCTGGAAAACCGGCGATATCGGCAGTTTGCACCAGCTTGAGAATAGGGCGATAAATCTATCGCCACTTTTGCGGCGCTAAAGTGCCGATAAATCAGCGATAAGTCCTTGAGAATATGCCCCTTAGTAAGGTGTGTTAGTACTATCGTGGAGGTACAAAATTCATTTTTCCACGAGGGAATGTTCTAGGTAGAGCTAAAAGTAGGGATCAGTTTTTGCCTTATGAAAGCCCTAGACCTATGTCTGGCACCCGATGAGCTGACATATATGTTGCCACTACTAAAGATAAATGGGCCAGTACAGCTGAATCATCCCCTTTCTCTTTTTCATTTTAATAATACCCATCATACCCACCAATAAAGTTTTTTTTTTGCGTTTACCTACCGATTTATATATTAACCTTGATTCCGCCATTATCCAGTATTTTTTTTATCACTCCCTCCTACTGAGGTTGAGTTTGCCCTGATTATATCATCTTATCAGGGTGGGATGCAGTTGCCTTTGATGAAGCATGTCACAAAAGTGTGGGTGTGGTGAGGCTGCCTCATCCATTATATACTGTATAGTTAAGGCTACCAGGTTGTTGCCGATCGATTGAATACTGCTATGCACTATCAAATATTTTATAGTTCTGTTTCATCATTAGTACTGTTATCTTGTATTAAACACTTTCTGTCCTTATAATCAATTTCAATTTGTCCTGCTATCTTAAAGGTAGGGATGTTTCCTCTTATCTGCATGTTTAAGCCAGTAGTATACGAGTGACTAAGGATGCAATAAAGACAAAATTATTAATCCTACTAGTCAATGTTCCCAAATAATGTGAGGACCCCAACAGGGCCATGTACTGTTCTCGACCAAGGCTGAATTTGCATATTCTACTCCTTTTAGAGAAAAGTGGCCATTTTTGGGCATGACATCAGAGTGTGAATCCTATCGCACAGGTCTGAGCATTTATTCATTAGTTATGAATATACTCTGGTAAATAACATAAGTGATATTTCAAATGATATTGTATCCATCTAAGGTTTAAATTCATAACCACACTATGGGGCCGATTCCGATTCGGGCCGGAAATCTCTCCGACCGAGCCGGACCCGGAGAAAATTCCGACCGAATCGGACTCTGGCAGTCCGACCGAACGAGTACGATGCATTCGCATGCACCCGGACTCGATTCGGTCGGACTCCCATTGAAGTCAATGGGAGCCGGTCGTACAATGCGTACGTGGGCTCCCATTGACTCAATGGGTGCGAGGCGAACAAGGGCGCCCCCTACAGCGGGTACGCGGCGAAGCGCATCGTGCCGTACATGCACAGGTAGGGGGGACCCATGGGTCCCCTCTGTGTGCGACTCGCGTGGCTACGCGTACAGAGGTCCGACGCGGACCCCAAAGTCCGGCTCCGACAGCTCTTTCGAGCCGGACGGCGCGAGTCGGTCGGACTGCTCGCGGTGCGCATCGTACTTACCCGGCCGGGGAACGTCTCCATTGCGCGGTGCGAGTTGTGTCCGTGCGAGTCAGTCGGAGCGTGTTGAAGCCGCGTACGAGTCGGTCGGCGATTTCGCGGGCGCTTGCATCGTACTCGCTCGGCCGGACCCGCGTACGATTCGGTCGGGAAACAGGGCTCCGAATCGGATCCGGTAAAGCCGAATCCGATTCGGAGCACTACCGGCCGAGATCGGAATCGGCCCCAAAGTGTTTTTGTTTATTCTTTCTCACTCTTTTGCAGAAAACTCTATCTGCAGGCCTTTAGCCCATTTAGCTCTTATTTTCCTATGATATTGTTTGACAAATGTATTTATTTTCTCCCTGGCCCTTACGATATACCCTCTGGTAGAAAATCTTTTAAATGCAATATTTTAAAATTGTATAGGTGAATTTTTATATTTACCCATTAAGAAACTTTGCCATTGAAGGTTATTATAAAAAGCATATTATGTTAAATTTACCTTCATTTCGTCAAATGATTTGATCTCTTCTGGTCTGGTGATTTGGGAGACTTGGCACATAACCAAATCCTCTTTATTTCTGGGGATTTGTCAGTCCAAATAATGTTACTAAGGAATTTAAAAAATGAAAGATTTGTGTTATCAAATAGCTATGCCTGAAAAATAAAAAGGACATTGAAGTAATCATCTTTATTATTTCTATGCATCTTAGTAATGAAAAAGAGATGTTACCTCATCTAGTATAGCTGTTTTTAATAAAAGTGATATAATTAAAATTTTTAGCATGAATGTATATGGTATTTCTAAAGTGCCAACCTAGCTAAAAGGAAGCGTAGCGCTATACAGGGTCAAAGGCACGCTTAAAAGTCAGTGATTGTTAGGTAAGGAAGCTGAGTTGTGGACACAATACAGTGTGATGTAGTGTTCTTTAAAGAGGTGAGTCTTCAACTCTTTCCTAAATTCGAGGAGCAATGGGACAACACTGGTGGATACGGAGATGCTGATTCAGATCCTTGTCCATAGATGGTAAGGGCCAGTTGTCTTGTTTTGTCGTTTTATTACTGCAGTCAGCCAAGAACCACCAGAACTGGTGAACTTGTCTGCAAGAAAAGCAAGGGTGATGGTCATTATGACGCTGTAAAGGATGCAGCTGATTTTGAAGATGGTGCGGGCTGACGAAAGGAGTCAATGTAATTCAAACAGGATGGGGCTGATGTGAACATTTTTATTAGGCCCTGAATGAGATGTGCTGTGGTATGTAGGATGACCCTACGGTGTGCAAGTGTGGTGTCCGAGAGGCCATGGAGTAGAACAATGTATTCAAATGCAGGAGTACAAGGCCATGAACAGCAGTTCTGAAGTCGCATTCTGAAAGAAATGGTTTTATTTTCTTTAGAAGAAAGAACTAGTACTAGGCTGTCTTTGTTTTTGTTGCCAATATGTTCCTTGAGGGAGAAAATGGTGCTGAGGGTAAATTGAATTGATTTGGCACTCAGTGACAGTTGGGGTTCGTAGCCGAGAAGGGTCATGTCTTTGAGCCGGGTTTGTACTATAGCTTGTTTGTTGTTCTTGACAAATAATGTGAATTATGTCTTAGTTGGGTTGAGCTTTAGGTAGGCTCTGGACATCTAGGTATGGATGATGTGCAAACAGTGTTTGAGGTGTTGGATAGCTAAAGAAGAGAAGACTTTGAAGTAGAGGTCTATCATTGGTCTATTGACATATTGGTGAAACATGATGCTGTTATCAGTGATTAGAGCAACAAGGGCTCCATGTAAAGGTTGAAGATGACAGTAGCAGTAACAGGAGACAGTATGGAACAATGGGGGACACCACAAGTGATAGGGATCTTTTGTGACCTGGAGGTGCTCATGAGAACAAACTGTTGTAGTTTGGGAAGGTAGGCAGAGAACCAGTGAAGGACATTACTAGCAAATGTAATTCACAATCTGAGGATGCGTCTGAAGTTGGGTGATTAAACAGAGCACCTTGAAGAGAATTTTCACTTTTATTGGAAGCCATTGTAATAGATGTATAACCTCCAACACGTCATCATTTTTCCTAAGAATGTCCTTCTCATCATCACCTTTTTCTTTCCTTCATTTAACATCAACCAGTTGTTGCTCATTCACTGTTATGCCTCTCTAAGGCAGGCCTGTAAAGCATCCTGATCCCACCGATCCACCACTCTCATAATTACTTCTGACATAAGAGAGAACAGTCTTAAGGATGTTTATTTCTAGACTTACAGAAACATTCATCACTGGTCTTACATACATATTAAACACAATTGTGCAAAGCGGAGGACCCCGAGGAAATGCACAAGTGATCTGTGTGGTTGATGACACTAAATGGCCCAATTTTACATATTGCATGGTACTAGGAGTACTTCAGTGTGGCATGTTAAGTAATACACATCGCCAGGAAAAGAGCACCACAGACATCCCTTACCACTCCCAGTTATTAATCTCTCTAAATAATGTGATCTGATTGCACATGACTTAAAAAAAATTAAGAATGTGGAGTACAGTAACTGGCCCTCACAGCCAGCCCAGGCTCTAACAGGGCCATTGGCACTGAAAAAATCGGGGTGCATAAAGATGCTCTTAAAAGAAAAACCGCAAATTAATCAATGCGCTGACAATGTAAAATAGAATGTTTCTTTTACACATAAGCAAAACAATAAACAGATAGTGCATTCAGGTCACAATTTCAGTTTGAACCAAACATGATGTTAGAGCAAGCGCACATGTTTCTTTACTGCATAAAACAAAATAGTTTTTTCAGGACACAGTTTCAGTTTCATTCAAATCATATTATGTTTTCTGTACCTGAGAAACAAAATGGATATACAGTTAATTCAAGAAACAATTTTGTAACATAACAGGTTCTTTTAACTATAAGCATGGATGCCCATATAGAATGTAACCAAGTGGCCAGCCAGGCCAGCAGAACATATGGCCTCCACCACCCTGGCAGAGAACCATCCACCATAATTAGAGATCCATACCATGTAGCTTGGGATCTCCTTAATGGAGCAGCTGCTATAGGGAACAAGAACTGGAAAAGCCAATTGATCAGGGGTTGTCTGACAACATTTTGGCTGTCAATGCTTGTTTTTCCATGTTTTTATAAAACGTTGTATGCACTCCTTGTGAAAAAGCAGAAAGCTGTCACTCACAGTGAAGTCAGCCAATGGCCAAGGTGGGCTGAACCATTGCACCAGAATGTATGCTGAAGAGGTCAGTGTGCAGAAGAAACATGTGAATGACACAATAGCAAGCCAAAGTATCATGGGTGCATTAAAGCTCCTAGAAGTATATTATGGGTATAGTTTACTAAAATCAAAAGGTCGCCTGATCTTAAATACGTATACTCTTCCAGCATACTGGCCGAGAAAGGCAGGAGTTAAAACAGCTTTGTGAACTATTACCCCTCTCACTATACATTGCTGATATAATCCCTGTGACAAACTGACATTGCCTTTACCAAACCTATACAATAAATCAAAACACACTTTTACACATAAGAGGGACTTCAAAGAGTGAAGGGGCCTGTTGGGGAGAAAAATGCAATGAAGGATGTGCTAGAAAGGTCTGTTTGTAGACATTAATGCACATGTAACTGTGCAATAAGATGTTTCAGTGTGTTATTGCAGTTATTGCAGAGATGTGCTTGTAATCTGGAGCTCATATGTTTATACTGGGTAGGCTTGTATTCTTGTGAAGTTCTTTAACTTATTATATATTGCACTGGAACTGTGCATAACTTCTTCTAATTTTCTTTAAATTTATCATTTTGGGAGTGTACATTTTCCTGAAGAAGAATGCTCCAAGAACTCGAAAAGTATGGAGAAAGACAGGCAATTTTCCTATGTGAATGATTAATAAACAGTTTGGAATATTTAAAATGTCCTTACTACACTAGAAGACTTATTCCAGCATTCTGGCAAAATATTGAAAATAAAATATTGTGATACAAGAATATTAAGTTGGAAATTTAGGACCTGATTTAGAGTTTGGCATACCGGATTACTCCATCTTAAATGAGATGGATATCCCGTCCACTGTATTACAAGTCTGTTATATCCTATGGCACTTGTAATACGGCAGATGGGATATCTGTCACATTTGTGACGGAGTAACCCATCCGTCAAACTCTAACTCAGGCCCATAGTCAATTAAAAAATATTGTAGGATGGAATATAGAAGGTAAAAATATGTTTTTTGGGTCTATATTATCATTCTTTTAAAATCTAATTGTATATCTTATTTGTAAGAAATTGGAGTATTAGTTAAGGGGGGGGGGGATGACCCACCGTAAGAAATAACCACAGTCCTTGCTAGGGAGAATCACAAAACTCATTGAATTAAAGTTTTTATGCACTACTATTAGACCTGATATCCTTATTTTTCTCCAAACATTTTGCCTTCACCTCTCTTGTTTCCTAAATTAGTTTTTGTTGGCGGCTTTAGGGCACTGTGTACTTTACCACTGCTTTCCAGTGAAAAAATGCTTGTGCTCTCTCTCTAAAGCATGTTAAAATTGTCCTATACCTTATTGGCACATTTAATTTACTTGTAAGTACCAAGTAAATGGTACAACATGTACCCAGGGCCTATAAATTAAATGCTACTAGCATACCTGCAACCCTCATTGTGACCCCTACTAAGGTAGCACTGTAAATCATGTCTTGGGCCTGCCCCTGTAGGCTGTAGTGCAGTTTTAAATGGTATTGTGACCTGGCAAAATAAACCTCTTGCCAGGCCTAATCCTTCCTTTTCAAAAACCATGTCACCCATAAGGTAGGTCCTAAAAAGCACATAGGGCAGGGTGAACTGTATTTAAACAGTAAGAGGTGTACTTAAGCTTTACATGTCCTGGCAGTGAAAAACTCCCAAAGCTGGTTTTCACTGTTCACTGTAAGGCCTATCTCTCCCACGACTAACACTGAGTTACCTTGTTAAATTTAGTAAGTGCTAATTTTGGAATTGGGAGCAGGCAGATAAATACTTCTTGGTTTATTTTGAATTGTAATTTTAAATCCTCTTTCATTTTACAAAATGCAACTTTTAGAAACTTGGCATTTAGTGTTCTAACCAACTAGTCCTTTCTGCAAGTGTCCTGGGTCACATGACTGTGAAAGGTTCTATTGTTGGGGTTTGTGTATTGCTTCCAGACAGTGAGACAAAAGGGCTTAGATGTGGAAAAGGCATCCACATCTAAGCACTAGTCACCCACAGTCATCTAGCAGGATGACTGGGGAGAAGCGGTACCAAGACCCACCTACACTTCAAATGCCTTTGCTTCCAGCACACACAAAATGACCTGGCAACATGCTGCGTTTGCTATTCTGCCTCTAACAGTTTGGAGCCGTGACCAGGGAAATAACTTTCTAGAGCCAGCATTGGGGGTAGGAGAGGGAGTGCCCACACACGAAGACTGGCACCATGTATGAATATTGTAGCTCCAAAGCTACTCATTAGAACACTTCTGGACGTGTGGAAGATTCAGAAGAAGGACTGCCCTGCTGCCAGAAGACTGCCTTGCAGCTTGAATAACTTACTTGGGGGCATATCTACAAGGGCTGGCGATAATTATCGCTCAGCGCTCTTAGCGTGAGGATAATTATCGCCGGCCAACTCTGAATTTTATCGCGGAGATAGCGTGCTATCAGCAACGCTTATCTCCAAAGCGATAAAATTCAGAGCGCAAGCTGCCAACTGTGCGATTATCGCTGGAAATCCAGCGATAATCGCACAACTTTTGGCGATAGCTTGCTGATAGGGCAAGACATACTTAGCCATGATATCCACCTTCCATAGGATATCATGGCTAAGTCAGTCTTGAAGCAGGCGTTAGGAAAGTAGCGATAACTGAGGTTATCGCTACTTTTCTTGTCGCTATGCTTCTTTGCCTGAGGCTTGATAATAGGAGAAATGTCACTTAGCGACATTTCTCGCGTTATCCTGGGGAGGAACGCCCACTTTGCATCTCATTAGAGATGCAGAGCTGGGCGATAAGGGAAAGGGCGATGTAGCATGGATTCACGCGTTAGCGTGTCCTTGCTAATAGGGCGATAAAATTATCGCCGCTTTTTGTCCGAAAACGGACGCTAAAGCGGCGATAATTTTATCGCCAGCCCTTGGGAATATGCCCCTTGCTGTTTGAGAAGGAAGATTGGACCTGTTTGTCTTCATCCCAGGCTAGCCAGAATGATTCCAAGGGTCATTTGGCAGACACAACATGCTTCAGAGGCCTCCCAGCAACTGGACCTGCTGGAGCCCGCACCTAGACCTGCCTGAGTCCTATTGCTGGCCTCTGCTGGAGTGAGAACTGATCCCCAAGCGGTGCCCCCCCCAGGTGCTAAAACTTTAGCTTGTATCAGGGGGAGCTCCTACAAGAAAAAGAGGTGAAAATCCTGAAATGTGGGCTCCATGTGAACATGCCCATTCTTTCCAAGACTTTGCAGCTGGTGCCAACTGTCAACATGAAGTAACAGCAAGACCAGCTATTTTTACCAACAGCAACAATCTGCAATGACTGGAAAAGCTAGATCTGCACTTCGTGCTAGAGCAGCAACAACCCACGATGACTGTCAACATGAAGCTTCAGCGAAAACCAGATCTTTGCACTACTGCACTGTCCGTGATGCTGGACCTGCTCTTCTCACCAAAGCCTTGTCCTCGCAGCCTCCTCCAAGGCAAACAAAACTCTTCAAGCTGCACTGTGCCTGTAACTGAAATAACATGGTCCTGTTATCTGACCCATGTTCCATTGCGTTTGGCCTGAACCTGTGATTTCCCTACTCTAGCATAACCAGATGACAATGATTAATGCATTTTGCTTTTAGATGTTTTATTTTTACCTAAAACTCACATTTCTCCAGAACTACTGATTGGATTTTGTTGTAATAGTAGAATTGTATTTAATCAAATGTACTCTGTTTCTAAATAGGTTTTGTATTTTTCTTGTGTTGTGTTTTCACTTCAATACTGTTTGTGTGCTACATTAATGCTTCACACATTGACTTTAAGTAAAGTCTGACTGCTTTGTGCCAAGCTACCAGATGGTTAAGCATAGGCTTATTTACTGACTTTTGTGGTTCACCCTGACAAGGATTGTGGTTGTTACCTGAGTGGGGTTTCTACTCCCATCAACAAGAAACCCAATTTCTTATACGTACCAAAACAGTAATGAAGTGAAAACACAACCCAAGAAAAATCCCAAACCATTAATAACTAAAATTACACTAAATGACAAAATTCTGATAAGAGGAACCCGAAATATGAATTTTTAAAATATAAGATTAAAAATAACATCAAAAAGTGCTAATGGCTAAGCACCGACTGCAGTCAACTGGGACGTGGGTTTTATTTCAATTCTCATATATCTTATTGAACGGCGGACAGGATATTTGTCACATTTGTGATGCTGTAACCCGTCTGCCAAACTCTAAATAAGTCCCTCAGTCTGTGAAATTGAAAATCCTCAGTGCCGCAAGTTAGCAGACAGTGGAAGAAGAGGCCTCCAAAACATCACAGACCCAATCTATGAGATTCCAGTGAACCGGTTGACTTTTGGTGGGAAAACTCAGGAAGGGAAAAATTTGAATTTCATGCCCAAGGAAATTCACTTTTATATCCTCTGCCAGGTGAAGATTCCTACATGCGTACTTAGTCACTTTTTTGGAGCTCGTATTCTTGCAATGAGGCAAGACGGCAGGTTGCAGCCGAACAGTGCTCCATACCCGAAAAGGTATAAACAGGAGCAACCTGTATCTTCAGGTCAGACACAATGCACCTTTGTCATCTCAGCTTGGCAAGTTGGTGCCTGTCCTACAGAGGTCTTTGAAGCTAAAGGTTTCTAAGTCCCATGTTTTAGGAAATGTTAGAAAGAGTACACTTTGACACAGCCAAGTGTCCCAGAACCTACCTGAAGATAGAAATCATCCTTGGGCATAGGCGCAAATAGTATCCATCCAGAGAGCGACCTTCTCTGGGAGTGAAATTCTAATTTCTTCTGCTAAGAGATTTCCCTTGAAAAGTCAATAGCTTCAATGAGACCTCAACCAGCGCCTATCTGGCGTGGAGCCCTCTTCATTCACAGACTAATGCCTTGTCTCACTTAGCATTTTTGACTTTCATTTCATAGACTAAGGGGCAGATGTACAACCATTTTGCATGCACAAAATCAGTCGCAAAATTATTTGTGCATGCAAAAATTAGTGTACGCAATGTATGAAATGCACTCGCAATTCAAAATTTTGCGCTGCGAGTGAATACCGACTCGCAGAAAATGCAACCGCTATTTGCGTTATCTAAATTGTGACTTGCAAATTGCACCTCGCAAAATACAATGTACAGAGCAGTTGCAAATTGCGGGTATGCGCAATACGGTCCATTTGCACATGCAATTTACTACTAACCTGCAACAGGTGGTAACCAGGCCCAACCTATAAAAACAGCCCCAGAATGCATCAGAAACCTTCCCAAAATGGCTGCCCTGTATGTGATAGCGAGGAGGATGCGGATACTGGCTGCTCTGCAGAGGAGGCGTAGACAGGAGAGGATTTTCAGAGTCAGGCTGACATTGTTTGGGAAGACAGAGGAAGAGATATATGAGTAGCACTGTCATCATAGTCCTCATAGACACCTTGAAGCCACAATTGGAAAGCAGAACCCAGCGCAGCAATGCAATCCCCACACATGTGCAAATTTATGCTCCCTCCACCTATTGGCCACTGGTAGCTACCAAGATGTCATTACAGTGGCCGGAGGTGTGTCACAGAGTTCGCTTTCACGTTTCGTCCACAATTTCCTAGATGGCATGCTACACCACATCCATCAACACATCTACCTGCGCAGGAATGATGAGGAACTGGAAAATATCAAAATGCAATTTTATAGAATAGCAAGGTTTCCACAGGTTGTGGGGTGCATAGATGGGACCCATGTGCCCATTTGTCCACCCTCACGCGTAGAATACATATTCCGTAATAGGAAAAGCACACATTCACTCAACATCCAAGTTGTCTGTGACACAAACAACATCACCACAGACATTGTTGCCAAATATCCTGGAAGCACACATGACTCGTACATCTTCAGACACAGTGGCATATACCAGAAATTAGAAAGAGGTGACTGATGAAGGATATCTATTAGGTAAAGAATCTCTATGCCCACAGTGAGATGTAATTGCACATACATGTCTGTCTGCATGTTGTCTCAACTTAATCTCCTCCCAGGTGACAGTGCATATGCCCTACATACATGGATCCTCACACCATACCTGTCTCCCACCAATGCACCTGAAAGGCAATACAACAGGGCACATAGATGCATCAGGTCAGTCATCGAGCGCACATTTGGCGGGGCCTTGCAGTATGTGCCTGAGACAGTCTGCAAAATGGTGGCAACCTGTGCCATACTCCACAACATTGTCTGAAGGCGTGGCTTGCCCATGGAGGTGTCTGATTCAGACTCGGGAGATTAAAAACCTGGCCCACCATCCAAGCGAAGGAAGTTCAGCTGAAAAGGGGAGAAGGCACAGGGACCACATAGCCAGACATTACCTTTCAAGGTACGTCATTACCATTCACAGTCTATACACAACAAATTACACCACAAGCAGTTAGTCTGAGTATTAGAATTTCCCTTTATTTGAAGGGCATGTCAATGGACATTATTGGACAACCTGTCCATCTCAATCAACATAAACAAATGTAACTGGAAATGTCAAGTGGTTACTGCATTGCACAAAAAAGGCACTTCACTACCAAGCAACTTATCTATTGCCTCTATGTCCAGCATGTGGGGATCTGGCAGGTGGGAGCATTGTATGCCGACTACTGCTATGCCGCGGCATCGGTGCATCTTCAGTAGAGGCACTGCTGCCGCTGGACACCTCGCTGTCAGCTGTCTCTTGTGGTTCCTCCAGAAGCGACCATGTTGGTCTGGATTGCCTCAACTGCAGCTGTAATTTGTTGCAGCCCCCTTGCAACGTCACCACTGTAGTGGCCCATTTCGATCTGCAGAACCAGGGTGCACTTCGTGTGTTGTGGCCGTTGCCATCCGACCAATTTACCTGGTCATGGAGTGAATGCCATGTGCCGTGCTGCGCTCCAATCTCCTGTGCTGCAATCTCTCCTCTTTCAACTCAGTGCACAGCTGCCCAATAGCTCCTGTCAGGGCATCAAATTTCCCCTCAATGCATGCCTGGTTGTCAGCCATTTGTTGTGCGATGTTGAGGAATCCCTGGCTCAACTTTGTATTGATCAGCCTGATCTGTTTTTGTTGCAGGTGCTGAACCTTCAACATGGATTCATCCAAGTCACCAAATGCCGACTGACTGCCTAATCTGGTGTGGGTGGGAGCGTGCATCAGAGCTTGAAGCTGCCTGCCGGACTGCTGTGTTAGATGGTGAACACGGACCCTTGTGCTCAGAGTGTGATGGGATGGTGCTTGCTGCTGTGTTGCTGGTGTGTCCAGCACTGGAGCACTACCCAAAACATGTGAGCAACCTGGCTCATCCTGCCCTTCCTCCATCTGGAGCTGCTCCTGCTGTGCATCAATCACATCTCCCCTTCGCTCTCCTCCCAGAGTTGTATCTATGTTACAAAAGGGAAAATAAAGAAAATGTTCTGAGTCACTATCTTAGAGGTGGTACTATGTTTACAACTCATGTCAGTCCCTAACTGCACTGTTTGTGTCACGTACTACATTTCCCATAATGACTTTCGGATCATGTAGACGGAGCATGAAGATGTTGTTAGGTGTGGGTGTGGGGCATACATGTGGGCAGCTGGCTTTAGTTTGACATAATATGGCCTACATTTCTCACTTACCTGGGGTCGGTGGAGGTTGGGATGTGTCCAGGGTTCCGAATCCCAATACTGCCTCTCTCCCAAGGGTACCTTCCACCATTGCCTCTCCTGCTTAGGCTTCCGGGACATTGGATGGGTCCACCTCCTGTTCCTTGTGCTTAACGCAGTCGTCCTGCCACCCTCTCCTTGGCCCTGGAGCACAGGTCATACCACCTTTTCTTTATGTCGTCCAGGGACCTGTCAACCACACCAAGAGCATTAACGCACAGCTAGATATCTAGCCAGATTCTCCTTTTCTCAGATTCACGAACAGTATGTGAAGTCCTACCAAACAGCTGCTCATGGTTGTTGCAGCATTCTTTGATTATTATGTCCGGTTCCCTCTCTGAAAATTTTAGTTTGCGCAGCCTCTCATTCCCTGCCTTCTCACTGGCCTTGCTGGACATCTTGCTTTACTGTTCTCTGTTTGGCTTTTAGCGTTGTACTGTGCTGCTGCACCTTGTCATGTGTTTACAATTTTGTTCAGGATTCTCCAGGGGCACCACTTCCTGGTTTGAGGTCCTTCTGCTCTACTAGGATGTGGTTTTTTTTTTTGTTCACACTCGCTATTTGCGCATGCAAAATGGCTGTTTTCAGCCGCATACGCTATTTGCGCATGCAAAAGGCATGTTTTCAGCAGCATACGCTAGCTGCGTGTGTTTAACGAGTCGCAATTTGCCTACTGTCTAAATTGCGACGCTAGTCAATTGCGAGTCGCAATATAGGGAACAGTTGTGTTCGTACATTTATTTTTGCGACTCGCAGTTTGTGACTCACTATTTTTCACAAATTGCGAGTCGCAAATTCATGCGGTCGTACATCTGACCCTAAGTCTGAAGGTAAAACTTCCAACCAGGTTGAACTTGGTTTCCGTAACTGACCTGCACTCCATCACAGTTAAAGTTAACTTGCGCCTAGTTACCGGCCAAGCAAAACCAGATGATCGCCGTTGGCCCTTATTTGTTTTTGGTGCTAATTTTACAATTAAACTTAAAAATTTTATTTCTTCAGTACTACATAATGGTTTATTGTCATTTTGTGGCATTTTCTTTGTTACAATATTGTCTATTTTTCTAAATTGGTTTGAGTCCTTCCTTATGTGGTATTTTGACTTTGACATATTTGGTACTGATTAAATACTTTCCAGATTGCCTCTAAGTTAAGTCTGTTTCCTCTGTGACAAAGCAACCAGAGGGTTGAGCTCAGGTTAATTTAGTGACTTTAAGGGTTCTTCCTCCCAAGGGTTGAGGTTATTTTTTGAGGTTGGTACTCACCCCTCTCCACTAATACCTAATTTCGACATTGGCGTTCTGCTGGGGGATCCTAGACTCATATTTTCCAGTACCACTCAGTGATTTAAGTTAAAACCAAAAATTCAGTTTGTAGTCTAACATAAAAATCAACTTTTATTTTTTTCATATTGACATGTGATTGTTAATTGCCTATTTTTTTATTTTTCTGAAATTTCATTCCTACCGACCTATTTTGCACATGTGATTTTTGAAAGGATGAAAGATCCACTTTCAGAACTTCATCATGGCAGATCTAAGAAAGCTGTATATGGAGAGAGGGCTGAAGCTGGCGAAGGAGTTCAAGAAGGGGAAGTGGCATATAGCCCACAGAGAATGGCAGGAAGTCTGCCTACTATAGTCCGCCACACAAGAACAAGAGGATCATGGAGCAGATGATGAAGAAGAAGAGGAAGAGGGGATTGCCCAGCAATGGACCCATTGCTAATTGAGTAGGAGGTGCCCATAGGACCCAGGTTGCCAGCCTTGTCCAGAGCAGAGTGCAGAGTATCCTCCTACAGCTTGACCTAGTAAGAGTTGGAAGACAGGAAGACTGAGAGGAAGTTGAGGTTGAAACTTGCTAACCTAGAATTTTGAGAAAAAGAAGGCAGCAGTTGAACTGGCACTGCAGGAGAAAAGGTTAACCTTGGCCTTAGAGGAGAAGAAATGCCTACCATGAGATGAGCTAGAAAGCAATGGACCTGAAATCAAAGAAGATCTCCAAGTCCAGTGATGATGATGGCAGCAACAGTGAAGTGCCTAGGAGAGGTAAAAGAGTCCACATCCTCAAAGACCAGTTTGGGTGAATTAAAGTCAAACACAATTGATACAGTCACTGCCTTGTTACATTAGTGTTCAGTGAAGGGATCCATAACATGTTTTTAACAGTGCCACTCAGTTTGACTCCAACTTGACATCAAAAATCCCTAAATTTAATTGACAGTGAAAACTGATTTTTGATTTTTACTTGCCGTAAAGCTATTGATTGGGTCATTTTTGATTTTATAAAGGTATTTTTATTACACTTTTTGCACCTTAAGTCTTTTTTGAGAACCTGGAGATGGACCTGGTTTCCATGGAGAGCCTTAGCATGGCAGAGCTGAGGACCATATGCAAAGAGAGAGGAGTAAAGTTATGCAGATAGTCTAAGATGGATGATTTTTAAAAAATCCTCAAGGCCTGAGAAAAACGTCTGTCAGCTACAGATCAATGCAAACACAAGGAGATGATGGACGGAGGGCTGAAATGTTTCAGACACTCACCCCCAGTCACAGATCTGGGTTGAATCCATCATTGTGTTTTAGCTCACTTCGCCACCCCAGTTTGGACCGAGCCATATGCAAATCAGTCTTGACCCTGTGCCTCATGGAACAGTCCAGCCCAAACTGCCAGGCCAGGTCCTCCCTGGCCCAGAAACAAGCATCCTAGAACCGGTTTCTGGGTAACACCCCTCATCTGCCAGGCTAGTTTGAATCCAGTGGCAAAGTGAGCAAGTGACCCATGTCTGGGCATACCCTGCCAACTTAGGGCAAACAAAGCAAACACAAGGAGATGATGGACGGAGTGCTGAAACTTTTCAGACACTCACCCCCAGTCACAGATCTGGGTTGAATACATCATCGTTCTTTAGCTCACTTTGCCACCACAGTTTGGACCCAGTCATATGCAAATCAGTCTTGACCCTCTGCCTCATGGGAACAGTCCAGCCCGAACTGCTAGGCCAGGTCCTCCCTGGACCAGAAACAAGCCTCCTAGGACCGGTTTCGGGGTAACACCCCTCATCAGCCAGGCTAGCTTGAATCCAGTGGCAAAGTGAGCAAGGGAACCACGTCTGGGCATACCCTGCCAACTTAGGGCAAACAAAGCAAACACAAGGAGATGATGGACGGAGTGCTGAAACTTTTCAGACACTCACCCCTAGTCACAGATCTGGGTTGAATCCATCATTGTTCATTAGCTCACGTCGCCACCCCAGTTTGGACCCAGCCATATGCAAATCAGTCTTGACTCTGTGCCTCATGGGAACAGTCCAGCCCGAACTGCCAGGCCAGGTCCTCCTTGGACCGGAAACAAGCATCCTGGGACCGGTTTCGGGATGCCGATCAACCTCAGAGGAGAATAATGAAGGGAATAATACAATCTAAGTAAATGAGCAGGCAGATGATGTTCTGTCATGAAGAAGAGCCTCATGCGCACCTTCCATGGCTGGGAGTGAGCCCCAAGACCATCTGAGTTGGCTATCCACCAGAAAGAGAACAGCGATAATCAGGCAGAAAGAGAGTTGCAACCATAGCCCTGGATCTTAAGCAGGCAGCATTAGAGGAGAAGCAACTGGACTTATCCAGAGAAGAGCAAGTGTCAGTCCCCACATGCAAATTGCTGAGCATTATTGGCTATGAGCTCCCACAGGGTACAAAAGAACAAGGAAGGCGGTCACACAGGGCACCCCAATAAACATAGATTTCAGGGGGTACTGTGCTTAAGAGCATGGTACAGACGACCCAGGAGAAAAGTAAGGAGGAGGAGATGAATGACATCCACGGTGGGAAGACCAGTAGTCCACAGGTTACCTGTTCCAACCTGCAAAGGACTCCAAAACATTCATTTCCACATGCTGCATCCCCTTCGCTTTCTGTCATTTTCATTTGCCCTCTGCCACAGCTGTACCTTGTGTCCTCCACTGTGACTCGCTTTATGGCTCCTTTCCTGAGGGGAAGCAGAGTCGCCATGCCTCCGTGCTCTGGTATCTTCTCCAAGCCTACCAAGAGCAACATGTTTGGTATGGATACTGTCGTCTGAATATCTGCCTTTGTCCTGAGTTTCTTGGTTCCCTCTGGCTGGATCTTGTCTAACATGGACTCCAACACTGGCACTGGTAAAGCCATTTCTGGTCTGGTGGTCCTGCCTGCATTGTTGCAGTTACAGAAGACAGAGGAACAGGGCCAGACAGACTCCTACAAGACACGGACAGTGTGTGTCACCCTTGAGGGGGGACTCTGTGTCCAGCCTAGTCGTTTTGGTCTGCCACTCACAGTCAATCCCACAATACAGACCCTGAAACGATAGAGGTGACAGCAGAAGGCGCATGTCTGCAAGATGAGGTTGTAGGCCCCTACCCTGGGAAGCCTAAGAGGCCAAAGAGACCATAGGAGCAAGATGGTTTCTTCTTGTTAGCTCAAAGGATGGACGTTAGGCCATCTTCAGGCATCAGTATGGAACATTCACCTGTCAGTAGTTGGTTTATTGGCGCTCCTTCCTGACCCCAATAGCTATCAGTGGTTCCTGTTGCTTGCTTACCTTCTGGACAGAGCTGGCCCTCATTTGGTGGAAGAAGCCTGATCGAGGAGGCAGGATGTGCCCACACCACCTTGTTGGCATGATGGTCCTGTTTACTTGTTGGTAGACCTCCTTGAGGAGGCATGGTTAGCACTATCCCAGATGGAGTCAGCAGATGAGAAGGGATTCCCCGGGACCAGATTAGCAGCTGGGGCTGACCTTACCAGAGTGACAATCCTGTCAAAGGCAAACTTGAAGGCAAGCCCATATCTGTTGAGGTGGTCCAACCCCCCAAGGGGATGCACTTGGCAGTAGGATGTGCAACTGGAACTGACTCCGTCATGCACAGGGCTTTTCTAAATCCTTTCTTCTTAAAACAATGAGAAGTTCCAATGGAATGGCTGTTGCTACTTGCCAGTTTAGCTACGGAGTGCCTTTGCGTGGTGATCCACATTTTTTGCTGAATAGTATTGATAGTTTTCAGACTCTGCACACTGGGGCACTGCTGGTCAGATCCCAGTGTATATCCTCTGACCTACAAAACATGTAGAAATTGTAGAAATTGTCTAATCCATGATTGCCATATTTAATGTTTCTATAAGGCTACAGTATGTATTGCAGAAATAAACCCATGGCATGAAAAGATAAATGTCACCTGTGGTCTGCTGCATTTATTGTGCCATAGACTATTTTGATAAGGAGAACATGGATTCAGGCCTAATATAGTAGCCTGATTGCTGCAGTGTTAAAGCTGTAAGGCAACCTGTTAAAATGACCCTTTTTATTAGGTAAAACCACCCTTTTAAACATTAAAATGCAAACCTTGTAGTCCACCCCCCAAGTAAACCTTGTAGCCCAATGGTAGGGTGCATGTATAAAATTAATGTTGCCATGCCCCTACAGTGACAAGGCCCTCAAAGCAATTTTTACTGTGGCAGACCTAGCTTTACTGTGTAGAAAACTAGCCTACAGATTAAAATGCTAATACTGTATCACAGGAATGGGACCAGCTAGAAAAATACTGAAAGCACTATTTATAATAGCTATTACAAATTCAATTCAAAGGTGAAGTTGGATTCATAATAAATATTAAGAAAAAGTAACTTTTAGAAAGCTACATTTTACCTGATTGAACTGCCAGAATTCTCATTAGTATAAGCCTCTGCCAGGTCCCAGCCTGTGCTCAGTCTTGAAAATAGGTGTGAAAGAGGTGTGAAATGTTTCCCAGGAGAAAACAATAAGCTAACCTGATTGGGCAGAGATAACTCCTCTGAACTTGACAGAATATTTAGAGTGGGGGCTCAGGACATCCTTTTTCATACCACACGGTCAAATCCTTTGTCACCGGTCTGTTGAATCACATGAAAAAGTTGGCTACACTTGAAAGGGAAAGAAGAGTATTCCAAGAAAACATTTGTGTACCCCTGTCTGCATGCAGAAGGATCCTGGTGTTGTCCTGCCAGGTTAGTTATGAGTGCAGTGGTTGCTACAAACTGGATTTTAGTATTAGATGTGGGGGTTACTGGTGACTTCCCTATGCCACTCCCACACACCCCTCAGCCTTCAGCATCCAAATCTAGTGTGGGTGAAGACTTTTGCGATTTTTAATACCCTGACACATTGTATTTTCAGCCTGTTTGCAGTAAAGCAAACAGTAAATAATGCAAAAGTATGTAGGTCAGTGCCTGGGAACCTTTATTCTATTGATAAGAGAGGAACTAAGAGTGTCTTGAGGTGTCCCCCATCCAGAGGCTAGTGAACCCTGTGCAGCTGGACCCTCAATCAGCCTTCCAAAGAACATTCCTTGACTATTGAAAGGATACCAGGCAGACTGAATCTGCTGCACTTAGCATCTGTAACCTGTGAGAAGGAACTGAGGATGTTGAACCTGCCTTCATTTAAAATCCAAGGACAGAAAAATTGCAGAGGATCATAATGCTAATTCCCTAGGTAGCTCCATGAGCATAAAAAGCTGAAGAGGATATTCCTGTTAAGAATCCCACCTGAACAATGGCAACTGGAACTGGACTGGACTGCTGTTGCCCTCTGCAAGCCACCTTGAGTCTCTAAAAAGCCCCACTGAGGGGCGGGAGGAAGTGGAAGTGTATCCTTGTGGATGTTTGGGCACCAAAAGAAGTTTGGGATATTTTTCAAAATTTTTACTCTAGAGCTATGGAATTTCAAGGAGACCGCCTCTGAAAAGTATCCAACTTGCACTTCTACGGTATTGGATAACATTTCAGGTTTGTCCTGTGTGGAGTAGAATTTTCCTCAGAAAAACAACAAAGTCCCTTTTCACATTGGATTTTAGACACAATTCTGATTTTCCTTATCTTTAGGCCCTAACGGGGCAAATCCACTTGATGCATCCGACCCACGCTCCATCGCAATTAGCTTCAAATCTGGTCAACTGTAACTGTTAAGTACCATTTGAGTCTTTGCTCTTTTTTGTGCTATTTTCATTTAAAACCTTGAAAATTCATGTCTCTAGGCAAGGGGGTAGCCAGAAAATTAAAATACCCACCACTTTGTACCAAATCTCTTATGGCACCAAGCAAGCGAAGCAAGTCACAGAGACCCTCCCCAGCATAGCTTGTTTGTCTCTTCCATCCAAGCATCTATCCATTCATCTTTTTTTCCTTCCATCCACCTGCTGATCCACCATTTCACCTTTACATTCTGTCATCCATTTGGTCTTGCATACAACATTCAGTCTGTCACCATTCCTTCCATCTGTCTGCCAATTTATGTCCAAACCTAACCATCTATATTCAAATCTATCCATCAAACATATCCATCCTTTCACTCAGTCATCCATCCTTTCACTTATTCATCCCCCCTTTCATCCATTAATCCATCTTTTCTCTCATCCATCCATCCTTTCACTCATCAATCTATCCGTTCACTCAATCCATCCATCCTCATTTCACTCATTCATCCATCCATCCATCTTTCCACTCAGCCATCCATCCTTACACTCACCCACCCATCCTTTCAGTCATCCACTTACCCTTCGACCCATCCATCCACTCATCTATCCATACATTTACCCTTTCACTCATCCATCCATCCTTTCACCTGCTCATCCATCTATCCTTCATTTCCCTCATTCATCCATTCTTTCACTCATCTGTCCTTCCATCCTTCTTTTCACTCATCCATCCTTCCACCCTTTCAACGGTCCCTCTATCCAGCCTTTTACTCCATCCATCCATCACTTTACCCTTTCACTCATCAGCTATCTTTTCACTCACTCATCCTTCCACCCTTGCTCTCATCATCCATCCATCCACCCTATCATACATTCATACACCCATAAATACATTCTCCCTCCCTTTCACTCATCCATCCTTACATCCATCCACTCACTCATTCATCCATGCATCTATCCATCCAACCTCTTCACTCACCCAACCATCCTTCATTTCACTCATATATCCATCCATCCATCCATCCGTCCGTCCATCCATCCATCCATCCATCCACTCACCTTCTCACACTTTTGCATTAATTATGAACCTCTATCTACCGAGCTGCAGACAGAAGAGGCGGGTGGTTGACGCCGCCTCTGTCTTTGGGTCCCCATATTGTTTATTTGTAATTTTGTTGTTATTTTACTTAGTGCGGTTTTCTCTGTGTTTATAAATTAAAGTGGGGTTTTTATTGTGTGTGTTTTAAAAAAAAACTTTTTATCCGTTTTGGTATTTCTAGATGGTGTGCACATTTTCTTAAGTCAAGCCTGTTTGCTCCAGCTAATAGCAGTTGACCTCAGGTAAACAGTTGGAAACTTTGACTTGACTAACATGATAATGACTTTATTATTCGTGGTAAACAACAATCCACATCATCTAATACATCACGTTCTCACTTGGTCCTTTCAAAGTCCAACACTTTAGCTTCTGTTGGTTATGCTGGAGTTAGAATAATAAATCAGATTTTTAAAAAAATGTTTTTAGTTATTTATAAAAATATTTACTTTTTCAATTTATATTTTTATTTTATTGGTTCTGTATTGTTCTTTTAATCAAATTTGATGTATGTTTGTTTTATATATGATTGTTACTTTTAATATTTGTATTATTAATATTAACATGGTTAATATAATTTGTTTTCAATTGTATACATATTGTTCATAGTTTATTGTAAACTTTAAAATTTTAAATAAATTACACATAGTGCTAAAAACACACATATAATACAGAGTGATGGTTGCCACTGTGTAGATAAAGTTAGGTCATAGTTTCCATAGTGAAAGTGGTTTTTGTTTTGCTAATAACTTTAGCACTGTTTGACACATCTTCACAAAAGTTTCCACAAAAAAGGTTCAACCACCTCGGCTCCTAGCTGGAAAGTGTCTGGGAAAAAAACCTCAAAAGTTCTCCCCATGCAAATTCCTATGGGAATTTTAAGAAGTGATACAGAAAAAAAACAGAACTACACCAAATTTAGAAGAAAGCTAGATCTATACTCAGAAAACGTGCTTTTTGTGATATATATATTTATTTATTACCTACTCGTGGTTGCTAATAAGAAGTTATAGTTAGGACCTAGTTTCCATAGAAAAAGTGTTTTTGTTTTGCCAATAGCTTTGGCGCCGTTTGACGAATCTTCAAGAAATTTTCAAAACTTGTACAACAGTCAGTTCAGCTGCTGTGTTGAAAGGTTCAGGGTGATTCATCAACAGGGGCCGAGAAAAAGGGGGGGCCCTAAACATTTTTTCACTATGCAATTTCCCAATGGGATTTTGAACACTACTATAGCCTGAACCGTTAGATGGAATTACATCAAATTCGGCAGAAAGCTAGCTCTTGGTCCAGAACCCTTTTTGTTATTTGCTGTAAATCCATTCAGAACTTTTTGAGATATTAAAGGCAAACCAAATTTGGATATCTAGGGATGCGGACCCTCTGCGAATCCAACCGATCTCGTGCAGAAATGGCATTGGCTGCCAACACTTCAACCAGGAAGTGTTGGCAGCCATTTTGGGACTCAGACTCAATCAATCACTCAGTACTTGTAGAGCACGACAATCACCATGGATGTATCCAGGTGCTGCGTGGGGGGGCGCTACTCAAACATCCAGGTCTTGAGGGCGCCCCTGAATTTGGCGATGTAGGAGGAGGTTCGGAGGTAAATGGGGAGGTCGTTCCAGGCTTTGGCAGCAAGGTGGGAGAAGGCGCTTCCTCTTGCTCGAGTGCACTGGATTCGGGGGCAGTGCCTAGGCCCAGGGAGAACAAATGCAGGTGTCTGGTGGTGTGGTGAACAGTCATGCGCCTGTTCAGGTATTCTGGCCATGTGTTGTGGAGGGCTCGGTAGGCATGCATGGGCAGTTTGAAGAGGCCTCCTTCTTGATGGGGAGCAGGTGTAGGGTGCAGATGTGGAGGGTGGTGTGGGATCATCTTGGCAGATTCAGGATGACTCTTGCCGCTGCGTTCTGCATGGTTTGGAGGCGTTTGAGGAGGAGGGTGGTGGTTCCAGCGTAGAGGGCGTTCCTGTAGTCAAGACAGCTGGTGATGAGGACTTGTGTGACGGTTCTCTTGGTGTCTTTTGCGATAGATCTAAAGATTTTGCAGAGCATTCTGAGGGTGTTGAATCAGGTGGAGGCCACCGAGTTGACCTGTTGTCTCATGGAGAGCTCGTTGTTGAGTATGATGCTGAGGTTGAAGGCGTGGGTGGTGGAGGTGGGTGATCTTTCTGGGGCGGAGGGTCACCAGGACTCGGCCCAAACTGAGTCCAAAAATAAAGTGGAAAATTAAGAAAAGGGGCAGGGTAGGAATACCCTGACCCCCTAGGCCTGGTGTCCCATAATGACCCCATTGCGGCAAAAAAGCATTTGTTTTAATTGTTGCTTCAAAATCAGTATCCGCAAATCTAAGCAAAAATAGAAAAAGGAAGCACAGGCATTCAAAAATATCTTTGTGTCATATTGAAACCCATAACTGATGTAGCATGATGCAGTCTTTAAAATCAGGAACAAAATGTGAAGCATCCATGTTGGACCTGTCAGCCTTAGGGCGGTCTCCCTCTACCTTTTTGCCCTTTTGCCTCCCAATGTAACAGTACATGGACTTAGGACTCTGGGCACTTTGCCACTGCTGATCAGTGCTAAGGTGCAGGTGCTCTCCCCTAAAAACATGGTGACATTGGCATACCTGCCGCAGGCCTCTGCCATTGCATTGAGGCCTACCCCTCCATAGGCCAGCATTGGGAATTCCCTTATATCCCTTTAAGTGATAACTCCTGAATGGGAAGTAGTAGATATGTCATGTTTGGTATGGTTGGAATGGTAGTGAGGAACCCTCTCTAGTGGTGTATTGGGTTTTGGCATTACTGTCTCAGAAATGCCACTTTTAGAAAGTGGACATTTCCCTGCCCTTCACTTAGCTCTGTGTACCTGTAGCTTGCCCCAATCCACGTCTGGCCCAGGGTAGCAGCCTCACACTTGCAGACTCCCCAAACACAGGAAGGGCTGCCTTCATCTGCATACTGATGACCTTCTTGGACTGAGAGGAGGGAGTGGTGATTCACACTTACAATTGAATAGGCTGGGCCCTGCTGGCCCACAATAGGCTTAACGGCCCTGCTTTGTCAGTACAAACAGCCAGGAGCCAGGTCAGGTGAGACAGGGGACACCCCAGAACCTCAAAGACCCTTCCAGAATCTTCTGCCCCTTCTAGTAGCTGGGCACCAGGGTATAAAAATAGGGCCCTGGCCACACATCTTTGTTACACTACTGGACCTGCAAGAAACTCTGCTGGAGTAAAGGCTGCTGCGCTGGAAGGATTGTCTCTTGGCTGTGCTGGACTGTTCCCAGGAACTTCTGCCCTGCTTTGTGCAACTGTCCTCCTGCCTGCTGACCTCTGCCCTGCTACAAGAACTAAGGAATCCAGCCAGAGTGTCTCCAAAGGTTGCTGGTGCCCCCCTGACTCCCTGAGGTCCCAGGGATTAAACATCTTGCAGCCTACGATCCGGCTCGGTCACCCGACCGCGCTTGCCGTTCGCCGCGGCCCCAGCGCACTTTGACTTTCACGTTGCAAGCCTCTCCGCGGTGACAGAGCACCCACCGCAAACTCAGCGCAGGAATCTGAGCGCTGCAACCCCCCTCTGGACAAGGTACCGGGGCACAAGACTGTCGAAGCTCCTGACGACTTCACCGCCGCTCCAGTCGCATCCAGCCGCATCCAGCCGGGCCAGGAGACCCTTCAAGACTGCACCTCAGTGACAGAAACCTCCTGGAGGGTGGTGCGGACAGTGACTCGCCTCTCAGTCTCCCCGCAGGTAATTGTGGTGGGTAGCCGGTCTTGGGCAGCGCGCCGCAGTATTTCGGACAAACTTGAACTGTCAGATAAGAGTGCACAGGCGTCACAGCCTGCAACCGACTACACGCTTCCCCAAATTCAATATCTCAATTTAAGAATCGGACCTGTTGATCTTTTTCTGTAAAGCACTACTTGAAAGATACCAGCGGGCTACCCGCAAACCCCTGATTGAACCTTTCTCATTATGATCTCAATCTTTTCTATACATAAAACGGAACTGCTATTTTTCTCGACCGGTGATGTGTCTTTTCTTTTCCCAGCATCCTCATTGGGTTACGTGGGTGTGTGTTACACGAATACTTTACACATTGCCTTGCGGGATAAGCCTGTCTGCTCTGCACCAAGCTACCAGAGGGTAGGTACAGGATCCCCTAGGCCATTTTCAGACTTACCCTAAGTAGAGTGGAGGTACCCGCTTGGCCAAGGGTGCAAACCCCTGCCAATCAGAGCCCCCCATTTCTAACATTGGTACTCAGCAGTGGGATAGGACTTGTGCTCCTACAGTGACTCAGTGTACGCCGCAATTTTACACCTGACTCAATTCAAACCTTTTTCTCTGATTGGCAACATTTTTGTCTGTTTTCTCCAATTGTCATATTGTTTTTTCCAAAATTCTTCCTGATTGGGGGCTGTGAGCAGTACTTTTTCAACTTCCTTTGCCTAAGTCCCATTGGTTTTCTCTGCAACCGTCGGTGGTCCTACTTAGCAAGATGGAATTCAAGCTGGCCTACCTGGAAGCTTACACGGTGGCACAGCTCAGGGATTTCTGCCAGGAGAAAGGGGTGTTCTACAAGTGAAGCACCAAGAAGGCAGAGCTTCAGGAAACTTTGAGAGCATGGGCAGAGGGAGAAGGGGACAGGGAAGGATCAGAGCAAGATGCCACAGAAGATCTTGACCTACTGCCTACAGAAGAAGGAGACAATTTTCTCCCAGAACTGAGAGTACCTTCTAGGGCAGGCAGCAGTATATCTTCAAGGAGCCTGTCCTCAGAGGAATTAGAGGACAGGAGAGAGGAGAGACAGTTGAAACTGGAGCTTGCCAAGTTGAAGCAGGCTTGTGAAGAAAGGAGGTTGGCCATGGAGGAGAAGAAACTTGCCCATGAGCTCAGCCTGAAGGAACTGGAGATTCGGGCCCTACAAATAGGGGCCAGCAACAACGTGAATGGTGGCAGCATACCTACTGAAGCTTCACGTGAGTCCAGGGTCTATATGCTCAAAGATGTGGTGGCCAGTTTTAATGTGGGGGATGGTATTGATAGATGGCTAGCAGCCTATGAGGTGTCTTTAAGAGCCCATGGGGTCCCAGAGAGTTACTGGGGGGTGGCTTGTACAAGTACATGCCTCCGGTGGGGAGGGACACACTCCTTACACTAGACTAGGCAGATGAAACCAACTATCCTTTCATGAGAGCAGCGTTAGTTAAAAAGTTTGGTCTTACCCCTGAAAGGTATGGACAGAAGTTCAGGAATAGCCACAAATGTCCCGCGCAGAACTGGGTAGATTTCCTGGAATATGCTAGTAAGGCATTTGAGTGCTGGGTGAGGGGCAGCAATGTAAATGATTATGAAGGGTTGTATGACTTGTTCTTGAGAGAGCACCTACTAGAGAAATGTTTTCCAGAGCTGCGCCATCACCTGTTTGACTGCAAGTTGACAAACCCTAGGAAGCTTGCGGAGGAGGCGGACACCTGGGTCAGTACCAGGGTGTCCACCAAGAGATCTGGGGGGGACTCCCAAAAGGGTGGTCAGGGTTTCAACCAGAAGAAAGAGGGTGGAGATAAAAAGAAGGAGGTCTTCAAAGGCCCCCAAAACAATTTGCAAGGGAAAGGGTCTGAGTCCCAGCCTCAATCTGTCCACCAAAAGCCAATTTATCCCTACATAGGTCAGCAGCCTGGAAATGTCCGGTGCTATGAGTGCGGTGAGGTTGGACACTACAAGGGGGACTCCAAGTTTCCAAAAAGAGCACACCCTCCCACTGGAGGTAAAAACCCTGGGGTGGCTACTGTAGTGCTGAGGGAGGAGCTAGTCCCAGGTAATGGGGGTGAGTTGGCAGGGCTGACCCTAGTGTCCCTGGGAGACAGTGAGATGGTTCCTAAGATTCATGTGCCCTCAAATGCTACCAAGTATCGGCAGTGGGTCACAATCAATGGCCAGGGGGTGGAGGCCCTGAGGGACACAAGTGCCAGCATGACTATGGTAAGGAGTCAGCTGGTGTCCCCAGAGCAGGTAATTCCCGATGCATTTCACCCAATTGTAATGGCTGACAACAGGGAGGGTCACTATCCTGTGGCCCAGGTTCCATTTGAGTGGGGAGGGGTTTCCGGCCTTCTAAGAGTTGCTGTGAGCCCTGCCATGCCAGTAGACTGTCTGTTGGGAAATGACCTTGAGCACACTGCCTGGAAGGAGGTGGAGCTCAAAGCGCATGTGGAGATGCTGGGGTTACCAGAGTGGATCTGTGCTACCACACAGTCCATGGCTGCCCGGGAAGGGAGTCTGGGAGGGCTGTAGCCTGGAACAATGGCCCAGCCAGCTGCTAAAAAGGGGAAAAGCAGAGGGTGTGGGAAATCTGCCCCTGGATGTACTCCCCGTGAGATGGATGGGTCACCTGATGTGGCCGCCCCGGAGTCCACGGAGGGGGACGTTGCTCCCCTTGGTGACTTGCCTACCTCTGTGGAGTGGCAGGTGGAAGGAGGACCCACCAGGAAGGAGTTTTTGTTGGGCACAGAGGGAGTGCCCCACTTTTGAGGGCAGGAAGCGACAGGCAGCTGGCAATGACTACGGGAACTATCACATTTACAGTGAGCCTAAGGCTCATGTGCATGGGTCATCAAGGGCCTTGGTGGTCCCCCAATGCTACAGGGCCTTCCTATTGGGGTTGGCTCATGAGATCCCATTGGCAAGGCACTTGGGCCAAGACAAAACCTTTGCTAGGCTTGTCCCATGTTTCTATTGGCCCAGGATGAGGACCTCTTCAGATACATTCTGCAGGACCTGTGTGACCTGCCAAGCTAGTGGGAAAACAGGGACAAAGCTGAAGGCTCCCCTGGAGCCACTACCTGTCGTTAGTACCCCCTTTGAAAGGGTGGGCATCGACATTGTTGGGCCTATGGATCCTCCGATTTCTTCTGGTCACAGGTTTATCCTGGTGGATCATGCCACCCGGTACCCAGAGGCCATTCCTCTGAGGACCATCACTGCACCTGCAGTGGCCCAGGCCCTGATGGGGATTTTTACCAGAGTGGGTTTCCCCAAAGAAGTTGTGTCGGACAGGGAAACAAACTTTATGTCTGCATATAGGCAAGCTATGTGGAAGGAGTGTGGGGTTACTTATAAGTTCTCCACCCCTTACCACCCTCAATTGAATGGGCTTGTGGAGAGAGTCAATAAGACCCTGAAGAGCATTATTAGAAGTCTGCCTGAGGAAAAGGTGGGACATCCTATTGCAATGTTTGTTGTTTTCCTACAGGGAGGTACCGCAGAAGGGCGTAGGCTTCAGCCCCTTTGAGCTTCTGTACGGTCACCCTGTTAGGGGTCCTCTCAGCTTGGTGAAGGATGGGTGGGAGAAAACTCCCAGGAGGATTCCCCAGGATGTAGTGAGCTACATGCTGGCCTTCCGTAGCCAAATGGCTAAGTTGTGGAAGAAAGCTTTTGACAACTAAGAGGCCAGTCAGGAGGTAATGAAGGAGTGGTATGATCAGAATTCTAACCCTATGGAGTTAGAGCCTGGACAGAAGGTGTGGGTCATGGGGCCTGGAGAGCTCAGTGCCCTCCAAGACAGCTGGACGGGCCTCTATGAGGTGGTTGAGAAAAAGGGCAAGGCCACTTACGTGGTGGACCTTAAGACCCTCAGGCAACCCCACAGGGTACTACACGTCAACCGCCTCAAACCCCACTATGAGAGGTCTGAGCTCACCTTGCTGATGGTGACTGATGGGGCCAAGGAATAGGAAAGTGAACCTCTCCCTGACCTCTTTGCCTCCCAAGAGAAGGATGGGTCGGTGGAGGGAGTGGTCCTATCCCCATTCTTGACTCCCGAGCAGCAGAAGCACTGTCGCCAAGTCCTGGAGCAGTACTCCTCAATAATCTCCCTTATCCCTGGGATTACCCACCTGTGTACCCATGATGTGGAAACAGGGGACAGCCTCCCTGTCAAGACTAAGGGGTCGATTCCGATTCGGGCCGGAAAAAGCACCGACCGACTCGGAGCCGGAAAAATTACCGACCGACACGTACCAGTGGCGCCCGACACGCCAAGTACGATGCAAGCCGCGATAAATCCGACCGACACGTAAGGAAACCAAGCCGACCGACCGAGCCGCACGGAAAATAGCAATCCGGCCGGAAAAACACGCGAATCCAACCGACCGACACGCACCCGGAACAAATCCGACCGAAACGTACCCGCCAACTCCAAACCGCAAAGTACGATGCAAGGCGCGAAAACACGACCGAGTCGGACGGAGGACAAGCCGTACGACCGACACGCATACAAAACCGAGCCGAAGCAACACAATACACCGCGACCGACGCGTACGCAGCATAGAAAACTGCACAAACACAGCGGGAACGAAACGGAAAACACCGTACGAGACCAATGCAGGGTCCGACTCGGTCACAAGAACGTTTCCAACATACACAAACAACACAAAGGAAAAATCACCCAAAAAAAGGCCAAACAAGCAATTACCAAGCCAATAAATACTGGGGGGGGGGGGACAGAGAACAAAGACACACCCACAACTCCACCTATATAAAGGACACAAATCACTACCATGAGCCTTTGCAAATGCCATTCCACTGCCAGCACCCAAGAGAAAGCAACCACACACCCACAGCTCATCCCTCACACAAGCCACACACCAGCAGCACACCAACAAATACCTACCTCACATACACCCAGCAAAACACACACTCACACACCCTCACCTGCACACCAACACACACATCACTCACCATCACCACCCATCACCATGCCCCCAAGAAGAATCACAAGTTCCTAGATTGTGAATTGGAAGTCCTGGTAGACGAGATCCTCAGGGTAGAGCCACAGCTGTTTGGCACATTGGTCCAACAGACCCCCATGTCGCAGAAAACCAAGATGTGGGAGAGGATCATCAACAGGGTGAACGCCCAATCACCATGTCTGCGCACAAAGACCGACATCCAGAACAGGTGGTATGACGTGCGCAGGAGGGTCCGTGAGCTGCTCAAGAAAGACTACCTCATCAGCCAATACACCGGCAGTGGCCCTCCTGCCAAGCCAGTATACCTCAGGCCCTGGGAGGAGAAGGTGCGGGCCATCCTTCCGCCAGTGAGCGTATATGGACTAGAGAACATCCCAGAGCCTGGTGAGTACACAACAAATGTACACAATATACTGCCACAAAAACACACACACATCACTGTCAAGGGGAGAGTCAAACCATGCACTCATAGCAATCACACAGCAACCAGAACAGAATCATCCCAAAATGTGTATGTCAGTCAGAGAAACACAACACATGCCATCAAAAAAGTCACATCCAACTGTGCCAACACATGTACAAACACAACCACAACTACAGCTAGGCAGTGGCACAAATAGAACTAACAAACACATCCACACATGTAGCCACCACAACAACACCAACACACAGTGAAGACCACTCAAAGGAAGGAATTCTGTGTATGCTGGCCAAGTCAGTGTAGCCAATAGCATCATGGGAGTCGCAGTCACACATATTGCCCGCCCCAAAACTGTCCCATCAACACCACCATGAACCATGCGCACATCACAGGGAGTGGAGAAGGACTCACAAGATGGCTGACACTGGCTACTGCTGTGGGGAGCACAAGGCCCTGCTGCCAACTGTGCACCAACAAACAGCAGGACACCACTGACTGACATCCTGAGAGACAACTTCCACTCCCTGCAATGCAAGCACGTTCCATGGTGGGATATCTGGCTGGCTGGGTGGGAAGGAGGACTCACAGCACTGACCATAGTCACAAGCACCTCCCCTCACACCCTCCCCAACACAAACTCCACAGTACCCACCTGGTAGAATGCAATGCCCTCCATCCTAACACAAGATCCCACAAAGCACCACCACCCTGGGTTATGTTGTGTGAAGCACAGGGACACTCTTGGGACTCTTAGCCAAACAACTGCCAGGACAACACTCCCAGCCATCCTGTCAGCACAGCCAGCCCACCCCACAGGGAAGCAGAGTCAAAAGGAAGGAAGCATGGGCATGCTGGGAAGGGGGTGGAGGCAATAGCATGATGGGAGTCGTAGTCACAGACATTGCTCAGCCTCACAACTGGCCCATCAACACCACCCTGAACCATGCTCACATCACAGGGAGTGGAGAAGGACTCACAAGATGGCTGACACTGGCTACTGCTGTGGGGAGCACAAGGCCCTGCTGCCAACTGTGCACCAACAAACAGCAGGACACCACTGACTGACATCCTTGGAGACAACTTCCACTCCCTGCAATGCAAGCACGTTCCATGGTGGGATATCTGGCTGGCTGGGTGGGAAGGAGGACTCACAGCACTGACCATAGTCACAAGCACCTCCCCTCACACCCTCCCCAACACAAACTCCACAGTACCCACCTGGTAGAATGCAATGCCCTCCATCCTAACACAAGATCCCACAAAGCACCACCACCCTGGGTTATGTTGTGTGAAGCACAGGGACACTCTTGGGACTCTTAGCCAAACAACTGCCAGGACAACACTCCCAGCCATCCTGTCAGCACAGCCAGCCCACCCCACAGGGAAGCAGAGTCAAAAGGAAGGAAGCATGGGCATGCTGGGAAGGGGGTGGAGGCAATAGCATGATGGGAGTCGTAGTCACAGACATTGCTCAGCCTCACAACTGGCCCATCAACACCACCATGAACCATGCTCACATCACAGGGAGTGGAGAAGGACTCACAAGATGGCTGACACTGGCTACTGCTGTGGGGAGCACAAGGCCCTGCTGCCAACTGTGCACCAACAAACAGCAGGACACCACTGACTGACATCCTGAGAGACAACTTCCACTCCCTGCAATGCAAGCACGTTCCATGGTGGGATATCTGGCTGGCTGGGTGGGAAGGGGGACTTGCAGCACTGACTATAGTCACCAGCACCTCCCCTCACACCCCCCCAACACAAACTCCACAGTACCCACCTGGTAGAATGCAATGCCCTCCATCCTAACACAAGATCCCACAAAGCACCACCACCCTAGGTTATGTTGTGTGAAGCACAGGGACACTCTTGGGACTCTTAGCCAAACAACTGCCAGGACAACACTCCCAGCCATCCTGTCAGCACAGCCAGCCCACCCCACAGGGAAGCAGAGTCAAAAGGAAGGAAGCATGGGCATGCTGGGAAGGGGGTGGAGGCAATAGCATGATGGGAGTCGTAGTCACAGACATTGCTCAGCCTCACAACTGGCCCATCAACACCACCCTGAACCATGCTCACATCACAGGGAGTGGAGAAGGACTCACAAGATGGCTGACACTGGCTACTGCTGTGGAGAGCACAAGGCCCTGCTGCCAACTGTGCACCAACAAACAGCAGGACACCACTGACTGACATCCTGAGAGACAACTTCCACTCCCTGCAATGCAAGCACGTTCCATGGTGGGATATCTGGCTGGCTGGGTGGGAAGGGGGACTTGCAGCACTGACTATAGTCACCAGCACCTCCCCTCACACCCTCCCCAACACAAACTCCACAGTACCCACCTGGTAGAATGCAATGCCCTCCATCCTAACACAAGATCCCACAAAGCACCACCACCCTGGGTTATGTTGTGTGAAGCACAGGGACACTCTTGGGACTCTTAGCCAAACAACTGCCAGGACAACACTCCCAGCCATCCTGTCAGCACAGCCAGCCCACCCCACAGGGAAGCAGAGTCAAAAGGAAGGAAGCATGGGCATGCTGGGAAAGGGGGAGGAGGCAATAGCATGATGGGAGTCGTACTCACAGCCCTACATCCCCCACCACATGGCCCAGCAAGCTCACACTCACGCATGCACATCCCACAGAGAGTGGAAAGGCCCATCAAAGATGTCTGACACTGTTGCTGTGTCGTGGGGAGCACAAGGGCATGCTGGGTACTGCACACCAACCAACAGCAGGACACCACTGTCAGCCATCTTGCCATTGCCCTCACACCCACACCCACTGAACTCCACACAAAAGCAAGTAAGTATGGGAATGCTGGCAAGTGGGGTGGAGGCAATGGCATGATGGGAGTCGTAGTCACAGACATAGCTCACCCCCACAACTGGCCCATCAACACCACCCTGAACCATGCTCACATCACAGGGAGTGGAGAAGGACTCACAAGATGGCTGACACTGGCTACTGCTGTGGGGAGCACAAGGCCCTGCTGCCAACTGTGCACCAACAAACAGCAGGACACCACTGACTGACATCCTGAGAGACAACTTCCACTCCCTGCAATGCAAGCACGTTCCATGGTGGGATATCTGGCTGGCTGGGTGGGAAGGGGGACTTGCAGCACTGACTATAGTCACCAGCACCTCCCCTCACACCCTCCCCAACACAAACTCCACAGTACCCACCTGGTAGAATGCAATGCCCTCCATCCTAACACAAGATCCCACAAAGCACCACCACCCTGGGTTATGTTGTGTGAAGCACAGGGACACTCTTGGGACTCTTAGCCAAACAACTGCCAGGACAACACTCCCAGCCATCCTGTCAGCACAGCCAGCCCACCCCACAGGGAAGCAGAGTCAAAAGGAAGGAAGCATGGGCATGCTGGGAAGGGGGAGGAGGCAATAGCATGATGGGAGTCGTACTCACAGCCCTACATCCCCCACCACATGGCCCAGCAAGCTCACACTCACGCATGCACATCCCACAGAGAGTGGAAAGGCCCATCAAAGATGTCTGACACTGTTGCTGTGTCGTGGGGAGCACAAGGGCATGCTGGGTACTGCACACCAACCAACAGCAGGACACCACTGTCAGCCATCTTGCCATTGCCCTCACACCCACACCCACTGAACTCCACACAAAAGCAAGTAAGTATGGGAATGCTGGCAAGTGGGGTGGAGGCAATGGCATGATGGGAGTCGTAGTCACAGACATAGCTCACCCCCACAACTGGCCCATCAACACCACCCTGAACCATGCTCACATCACAGGGAGTGGAGAAGGACTCACAAGATGGCTGACACTGGCTACTGCTGTGGGGAGCACAAGGCCCTGCTGCCAACTGTGCACCAACAAACAGCAGGACACCACTGACTGACATCCTGAGAGACAACTTCCACTCCCTGCAATGCAAGCACGTTCCATGGTGGGATATCTGGCTGGCTGGGTGGGAAGGGGGACTTGCAGCACTGACTATAGTCACCAGCACCTCCCCTCACACCCTCCCCAACACAAACTCCACAGTACCCACCTGGTAGAATGCAATGCCCTCCATCCTAACACAAGATCCCACAAAGCACCACCACCCTGGGTTATGTTGTGTGAAGCACAGGGACACTCTTGGGACTCTTAGCCAAACAACTGCCAGGACAACACTCCCAGCCATCCTGTCAGCACAGCCAGCCCACCCCACAGGGAAGCAGAGTCAAAAGGAAGGAAGCATGGGCATGCTGGGAAGGGGGTGGAGGCAATAGCATGATGGGAGTCGTAGTCACAGACATTGCTCAGCCTCACAACTGGCCCATCAACACCACCCTGAACCATGCTCACATCACAGGGAGTGGAGAAGGACTCACAAGATGGCTGACACTGGCTACTGCTGTGGGGAGCACAAGGCCCTGCTGCCAACTGTGCACCAACAAACAGCAGGACACCACTGACTGACATCCTGAGAGACAACTTACACTCCCTGCAACGCAAGCACGTTCCATGGTGGGATAACTGACTGGCTGGCTGGGTGGGTGGGAAGGAGGTCTGGCTGTCAACCAAACACAAGCAATGCAGACCATGTTCACACCCCAGAGAATACATAGAAATGCCCAAATAATGCAGGACAATGTGCCACACCAATATCAACCCCTGACTGTGACGACTTAGGACAATGCAATGTACAGGCCCGCACCCAGAGGCACAGTCACAACTGTCAGGTGTGTCAACCACTGATGCCTGCAGAAACATGACATACATTGTTTGTGTCTCCCAAAAACAGGTGATGATGGGGACACAGCAGCAGACGCTGAGGAGTCCCAGTCCCAGGCTCAAGAGGATGCCGAGCTCACTGGCGTCGTACAGCCTCTGTCCTCCTCGGACGATGAACAACCTGGCACATCCGGTGCAAGTCAACATGCTGCACCAGCAGGACCACCAGCTGCAGCACCAGCAGGTCCACCAGCTGCACCCCCTGCACCCACCCCTCCAACGACTGTCACCACGAATACCATCCCTGCCGACATGGACAGAATAAGGAGCAACACCAGCGCAGTGACCCTGGACCAACCTGGGGCCATGGACACCACCACCACCACCAACCCCCAAGGTGGACCAGGGTTATCTGTGCGTGCAACTGCACACACTGCACATGTCAGCAGGGGTGGTGGGAGGGGTGGGAGACAGAGGTCGCTGCTTGCAGACGTTGCTGGTGTGCATGAAGACCCACAACTGGTACGCATAGCTGATGCGTACCAGTCCAGCACCGGAGAGCTCAGCCAGGTAGTGGGGCTCCTCAGAGACATCAAACAGCAGCAGGCTGCCCATCATGCCCGCTTGGACTCCCACATGTCCCACGTGGAGTCACACATGTCACGTGTGGACTCACACATGTCCCGCGTGGAGTCCAAGTGGGATGTACTACATGAGATGACGGCGGTGCACAGGGACATTTTACAATGCCTCCGCCAGATGAACAGCAACCAGTCCACACCTCCCTGTGTGCCAACAACATCTGGTACCGAACAAACTGCAACTGCCACAGGGAGGGAGGAGGACTCTGGCGGAGAGTCCCCTGCACCGCAGCAGCCTGCACTTGAGGGCCCCCCCCCAAGAAGAGGGGTCGTCCGAGGAGGGGAAAGTGAGAGGCTGATGGCCAAGCGCAACTCCCAGGAAGCCTGAACCTGTTCTGGATTTCCGCCTTTGTGCACAGACTGTTCACCCTGTTGACGGCAACACTACTCCCACACATTGCATGGGGAGTACAAGTTGGACCAATGTGTCAGACAACTGTGGCCCCGATACTGGGGATCCTGTCTACCTGGACTTTCAATTCACCTAGGAACTTGGGATTGCAAGATTCATGTACAGCACAACCCATCCTATGCACTATTAACACAAATGTATCACAATAAACACACTAATACACCATACTTGCCTCTGTCGTGATTCCAACGTGGGTGCTGTTATGGGGATGATGAACTGCAAAATTACACTGTGTATGCGAACTGCAACAGCAAGGACAACACAGGCATGTGAGTACAGGCAACGTGACACATATGAGGGAGACACACCACCAGGGCTACACAACACATACACACCTAGGCCATCTGACTCATTGCCTACACTGATGTTGCCAGGGAAGACGGTGCAATGCACAGACACCACACCCATTCCCAGTTGTAGTCAAGTAGCCCACAGGTGCAGTAAGCAAATGGCAGTCAAATGTGTGACCACAGACAACGCACATCACTAAGTGAAGCACAGGTTTATTACACAGTAGCAACATGCCGTAACCACTACAGATGCAAGGTAACCCCACCTGGTAGCGGGCACACAGTCAACAACTGTAGACGGAAGGAAGTCCATGGGTGTGGCGCACATCACCTGTAGGGACACAACAGCTACCAGCCTGGATGTGCAATCACGTCGTCGGTGGACACAGTTGACCAAACGAATCTGAAAGTACCCTGTGAAGGACAGAAATGACACACAGTCAAAAGCAATGCAGTACAGGACAGAACAGCAAAACTCATGCACAATACATGTTACAAGATACCCACCCAGAACCAAGTTAGCATGTCAACACTGTTGGGGAGTACAGCCCACCTGTAACCACACATCGCAACACACATCCAGTCAAGTAGCCCATGGACACACTCCAACAGCGCCAGAGCCCCACCCACACATCATGCCAACTCACATCATTCACATGACACCTCAGGATACTCACATTCAGCTAAAGAAGTTGGTGATGAGCTGTGTGCGGACATCACCATCACCATCATCATCATCATCGTCACTGGCATCGTGGTCCAGGCCAGGATCCTCCACAGGTGGCGGATGTTGGTCATCGTCATCCTGGATGAGAGGCAACTCCTTCCGCACTGCCAGGTTGTGGAGCATGCAGCAGACGATGATAATCTTGCACACTTTCGCAGGGGCATATGGGAGGGACCCTCCGGTCTTGTCCAGGCAGCGGAAGCGGCTCTTCAGGAGACCAAAGGTCCGCTCAATCACTCTCCTGGTCCGACCATGTGCCTCATTGTAGCGCATCTGGGCAGGTGTCACAGGGTTCCTGAGGGGTGTCAGCAACCACGGCATGTTGGGGTATCCCGAGTCACCTACGGACAGACAAGTGCACATCAGCTGACTTGGAAAAGTGGGCGGAATACTACAGATCAGATCACACACAATGGCACAAAGTCAGTACACACCGACAAGCCAGGCACGCTGGTTCTGCATCTGTGCCATCATCCTGGGGATGCGACTACTCCTCATCACAAAGGCATCGTGTGCTGAACCAGGGAAACGGGCACACACGTGTGTGATGGTCATGTCTGCAAGACACACCACCAGTGCATTGACCGAGTGGTAGTGCTTGCGGTTCCTGTAGGCCTGCTCCTGGGCCTGTGGTGGTACCAAAGCCACATGTGTCCCATCAATGGAGCCAATGACATGCGGCATCCTCCCCAGGGCATAAAAGTCACTCTTCACGTCAGTGAGTCGTCGCAGTCTAGGGAAATAGATGTACCGGTTCAGGAAGAGCAACATTGCCGCCAAAACATCGCGGAGCACACGGCTGAACATGGTCTGTGACATCCCACCAGCAGACGCCACAGTATGTTGGAAGGTACCGGTGGCAAAGAAGTGTAGGGCTGCCATCACCTTCACCTTGGGGGTCAGCGCTGTAGGATACGGCCGGCCAGGCTGCAAATGTGGGGACAACTGCACTGCCAAATCCTCAATCAGCTGCCTGGTGAAGCGGTACCGTCGGATGCTGTCCCGTTCCACCATCGTTGCCAGGTCTGGGAATGGCCGATGGACAGCAGGAGCCCTGCAGTGCAGAGGAGAAGTAAGCAAGATCGTCAGTCACCCCACATATGCGGCATTGAACACACTCAAGATCCCAACATACATCATCATGAGGCACAACTACATGAAGTGTGCAGTACCGGAACGACATGTATGGTACATACATGGCCAACATCTGTCAACACGGTCCTACAGGTGGCATCAATTTGTCCCAGGTTGGCCCATTGGATATCATGATGCCGTGTCACAGTCACCCCCACAGTGACATGTGAGGACAGATGTGCCCCAGGCACCACAGCTCAACGACAGGCACATTCCCAGGGACCCTGTAATGCCACATGGACACTGGCATCACCTGGAGTATCATGTGTACACCACAGCAAAACAAACATGACCCCCACAGGTAGTGGCCACACTTGCCATGGCAGGACAGACATGGACGTCTGTGACACACACGCACAACATCAGAGTCCATGCACACACAACGTGGATGTGGAGACTGTCTCCCATTGTGCACATGAAATCAGAGACATTGTAAACACTACATGCACAAAGACTGTGGAGGGCCATCACTATTGTACCACTGGGACACCCTGGCTCAAACATACCGTCCCACATGGGACTCACGGGGTATGTGACATGACATACACAAACACCACTGTGAAATGTGACCATGACACATGCACAGATATGAACAGTTGCACATCACAGTGGTCACGTACACGTAACACCCAGGATCCTGTCCCCATGAACACGTGCACAGCCTGGGGGTGGCTGCCCACAGGTGACACCCACAGGACAACATGTACACCAACATACACACAATAGGAAATGCAGCCTTACATGCCTTATGATAAGGTTTGGACAGGCTGTCGTGATGTAGGTGTGCCCCTCACTCCCTGGGAGCCATCTGTGGCTGGCATATGTCCATCTGAGACAGGCATGCTGACCTATGCCAGTCACATGTACAGTGATGCGTTGAACCGCAATGGACCGATCGGTGCCTCCGGCCGGCCCATTGCCTTCAATGTGTGCGGGTACGCGTTGTACCCCTGTGCGCGTTGTACCGCAATGGACCGATCGGTGCCTCCGGCCGGCCCATTGCCTTCAATGTGTGCGGGTACGCGTTGTACCCTGTGCGCGTTGTACCGCAATGGACCGATCGGTGCCTCCGGCCGGCCCATTGCCTTCAATGTGTGCGGGTACGCGTTGTACCCCTGTGCGCGTTGAACCGCAATGGACCGATCGGTGCCTCCGGCCGGCCCATTGCCTTCAATGTGTGCGGTACGCGTTGTACCCTGTGCGCGTTGTACCGCAATGGACCGATCGGTGCCTCCGGCCGGCCCATTGCCTTCAATGTGTGCGGTACGCGTTGTACCCCTGTGCGCGTGTACCGCAATGGACCGATCGGTGCCTCCGGCCGGCCCATTGCCTTCAATGTGTGCGGGTACGCGTTGTACCCCTGTGCGCGTTGAACCGCAATGGACCGATCGGTGCCTCCGGCCGGCCCATTGCCTTCAATGTGTGCGGGTACGCGTTGTACCCCTGTGCGCGTTGAACCGCAATGGACCGATCGGTGCCTCCGGCCGGCCCATTGCCTTCAATGTGTGCGGGTACGCGTTGTACCCCTGTGCGCGTTGAACCGCAATGGACCGATCGGTGCCTCCGGCCGGCCCATTGCCTTCAATGTGTGCGGGTACGCGTTGTACCCCTGTGCGCGTTGTACCGCAATGGACCGATCGGTGCCTCCGGCCGGCCCATTGCCTTCAATGTGTGCGGGTACGCGTTGTACCCCTGTGCGCGTTGAACCGCAATGGACCGATCGGTGCCTCCGGCCGGCCCATTGCCTTCAATGTGTGCGGGTACGCGTTGTACCCCTGTGCGCGTTGAACCGCAATGGACCGATCGGTGCCTCCGGCCGGCCCATTGCCTTCAATGTGTGCGGGTACGCGTTGTACCCCTGTACGCGTTGTACCGCAATGGACCGATCGGTGCGCACCCATTTACAATGGGCTTGCCTGGCAACGGACGCGTTTTCGAATTTCGAACGAGTCGGTTGCTGGGAATTCAGTTGGTCACCCACAACAATGTTGCAAAATCATGTATGTCATGAAGTTGAAGTTTTGAAGGATGCTGTGGGCGTGTTTTGGTGCTGCTATTCCATGGATTGGCCAGATTCAGAAGATGCAAACGACTTGGACCTATCACTTTGGACACAAGGGACAGGATCTGCCTCTCCAGCACATATATATTGCTGGCTGTTCCCCTGAGAGCCCACTTGCCTGCACTACATGCTCCAGGACGACATCTGCCACTGCACTGCTGCTGTCTCTGCCCCTCTGGACCCTGCAATGGCACGTACTGTGGAGAGAGCCCCAGCCTTCAGCCTTGAGGAGAACCAGGCCCTGCTGGACAGCCTACTTCCACAGTACAGCAAGCTGTATGGGACACCAGGGGAGCAGGTGAGTGTCCTGTGCACTGCCTTTCTGAATGTGCATTTTGTCTGACTAGCAAGGCTGAGAGTCAGCACGCCACTGGCTAGCAGGCTCACTGAGTAGTTGTCACCCCCATAGTGTGTAGTGACTTGCACTGGACAGGTATGGTGCAGTGACAGTGCTTCTGAACAGGGTTGTACTCCCCATGCAATGATACCATGTAGTGACTTCTGGAAAACTGTCCATGGGCAGCCGTGCACTGCCTGTGTACACCATGTGCCCCTGTGATTGCGACATGTATATGCAACTGTGTCATGCACGGATATGTTGCATGTGTAGTAATGGCCTTATCACTTTGTCATCCTGACAGGCTTCTGCCCATCGGAAGCATGAGATATGGAAGGACATCGTCCGGGCTGTCCGGTCCGTGGGGGTCTACAAGCGCCGGATCCGCAACTGCCAAAAGAGGTGGCAGGACCTTCGGGGCTGGACCCGGAGGATTGCACGGGTCCAGCTGAAGCTGTCGCCTCCTCGCAGGAGGGGCGGAACACGGACCCTGACCCCCCACATGCTCAGGATCCTGGCGGTGGTCTTTCCAGACCTGGATGGGCAGCTGAAGGCCAGAGAGCAGCAAGGAGGGGGTGAGTCAAAGACTGCACTGTGTACTCTGTCTAACATGCTATGTGCCCTCCTCGGGCCTGGTTAAACTGCCACAGTACAGCAGTCATGTTGTCCAGGAGCCATGTCCCTCTATTGTGCACTGCCCACTCCTCATCTGATACCCAGGTGTGGCCCTTACATGCAGGGAATTCTGTCACTTAGGACTGTGTCCTTGCAGTTTGCTTGACTCAAGGTGGGAGACAGCATCTGTTTCCCTGACTCTGTGGTGGGCATCATGGGTGGGTCCATTGCTTACACAATGCCTGTATTCTGACATGTATTCAGCGTGTTACTTTGATCTGTGGTCCAATTGCTGAGCTGATCCACCACATGTGGCTGGGGTATCTGGCACACACCCATGCTGCGGGTGGGAACAATGTTTGGGCCCCAGGAGTATGTATATGACGTGTGTCACACATACTTAGCCTGCTGCCTACAGTCCAGGGCTCATCCCTCATTCATGTGGGGCTGGACAGTCATGCCTACTCCAGGCCATACAATACACTCTGTACTCCCACTCCCGTGTATCAGCGGACACATTGTGCACAGTGATTTGACCCCTCAGGTGTCTGCCTCTGTGTCAGTGTGCTGTGGATTAGTCGCCAGGACTGCTGTGGAGTTTCTTGGTAGGGGCTCAGCATGCCACTGGAGATGTGACCATAGGAGACGATACTTGTGTGACACATAGGTGTCTGATCAGCTGCCCATGCAGACTGGGGCATGTAAATGTGAAGTTCAGGCAGCTGTTCCCCATGCACAGCAGAGTGTGAGGGGCTCAGGTTCAGAGGGTAGTGTCACAGGTCTACCATATGTCCAATAGGTATGACCTGGACAGATGAGGGTTAAGAAGATGTGTTGTGGGGGGATGTACATGTGCACTTGTGCAGCTCCAGGACTTGCATTCCCCATGACCTACTATTGTGACACAGTGCAGAGTGTTGTTGTCTGGCTGCAAAGTCATACATCACTGAGACAGTGATGTATGACTTTGCAGTCATGCCTCCGCCATGGCATGTGTCAAGTTATTTGTGAGTCCTGCAGGGGAGTGACATGTGCTACATGCACACCATAGTGGCGCTGGCTATCAGGACATGGGTGCATCATGGTGTCTGTCGCTGGTATGCATCACATGCATTTCCTATTTGACTCTGGGCATCCCTTTCATCCGGAAACCTGTACTGACTCAGTGGCAAGAGCTGTGATGTGTCCACACCGTGTCCTCTGCACTGTCCAACTACTGTGTACTTGGTGCATGTGTCAACACTGGGGTGTTGCAATCCAACTGACACCAGACAGATGGGTGCAAGGCCATGTGGGATGTGAGTGCCATGCTTGGCATCAGACTGACAATTGACTTCTCCTGTTCAATTAGGGCACTTTTAGCAATGTACAACTGATGATGCCAGGGCTTGCTCTGTGATGTGCTGTGCTCACAGTGGTGTGTGCGTTATGTGCAGGTGACTGATGTCTGTCTGTATCCCCATTGTTTGCAGATACATCCACGGCCACGGAAGGGGACAGCTCCACGGACCAGGAGGAGCCAGAGAGCCAGACTGGGTCAGCAGCCGAGGAGTGGTCGGAGGGACCCAGTGGCACGGAGGGCGAGGGGAGCCACACCGAGGAGTCCTCAGCAGCATCCACCTCAGCTGAGGACCAGAGCAACTCGGAGGATGACTCCCTTGTGGAGGCGGGTGTCAGCAGCCACCACACCCCAGCTAGTGTTGCTGTCCCCGCCACCACCAGCACCACCACCGCCCTCCCATCGGCTCCCATTCCCCAGGTCCGTGGAGGCTCCCATGTCCGGGAGCGTGTTTCCTTTGGGCCAGGCACCGCACCCCCTGCCCCTGTGTCCCCTGCTGCCCTGAGTGAGGAGTCTGTGTACCTCCTTCGCCAGCTCCATGTAGGGCAGACAGCCATGCTGAGTGTCCTCCATGCGCACACCGCGCTGTTGACTCAGCTGGTGTCGGTCATGGAGGGCATCTCATCGGGCATGTCTGACCTACAGAGGGGCAATAGGTCCATGGACTCCTCCCTGACGGCAGCAGTGTCCCTCCTCAAACGGTCCCTCACCCCTCCTGCCTCTGCTCCATCCACACTCCCCAGCACCTTACCCGTCCCAAGCACACACACACCGGCACAGGCACACACCAGCACACACACATCCAGCACACTGACACACACGCCAATGACAAAACGCACATGCACGCACATTCAGGGGACTGAAACCAGACTCACAGGGGATGGGGCCCTGGAACACACACACGCATCCACATGCACTGCGCAGTCCTCAGTTCCCTCTCCCTCCAAAGCACCCTCCCTTGCCTCACATGCAACCCCAAAGTCACAGCAGCTCTTCCTCTGTGACCTCGGCCTCTTCCCCACCGATGAAGCTGCTCCAGCATCCCGGGGAAGAGGAAGCCCACCCACATGGAGCAGAGTGCCCCTCGCCCCCGGACACCCTCCCCCAGGCGCAGACGGACTGAGGCCCCCACCCGCAAGTCCCCCGGAGTGGTAAGAGCAAGACCCCGCCACCGCCCTGCAGCTCAGGCACAAGGTCTCCGTCCTCCATCCCTCAGGCCCCCACTGCACAGGTGCCCCCACCACACCCTGCCCCAGGTTCCCCCACCCACAGATATACCATCCCCAAGAGGATCAGGCCTTCTCCCCCTGCCACTTGCTCTCCCAGCACCACACCCCCGCTGCGCTTGTCTGTGCCACTGATGTGGTGAGGGTGTCCTCCCCTCTGTCCAACCCACCTTGCCTGTTCCCCATTCTCCTCCCCTGGAGGTAGGCACTGCAGTGGAGTCCACTACCGCCCTGTCTGACTTGGGCACTGCAGTGGCGGACCTGTCCACCCCATCTGCAGGGTCCACTGCAGTTGTGCCGGCACCCACGACATCTGAGTCATGCCCCCAGTTGTGCCGGCACACACCATGTCAGACACCTCCACTGCAGTTGTCAGTGGCTCTCCAGCACCCACCACCCCTTCCCTGACTCCCCTGGTGAGCCCTGATCCTGTCCCTGCGGTGCCTGGCCTGCCCCCCGGTTGCCCCTCCTAGTGGATTGTCCCTGGTTTTGTGCAGGCATGCGTAGGGTGACATCTGCCAGTGTCACCCTGTTTGAACTTTGACAATGGACTGGCCATTGGCCTTTGCTCTATTTTTTCTGGACGTCGTTATCAAACAACACATATGCTGAATAAAGCAACTTTCTTTTCTCTAGTGCTCATGCTTCAGATGTACATGTTGTTGGTGCTGCTAACCATGCCCTTGCTGCAGTGATGGTGATATCTGGTCTCATGATTATGAAGTGTTACTGTGCAGGAACCCATGTGGTCCAGGGGGAATGTGTCCTATCATGTGGTGTATCCATGTCATCAATAGCAGCATCTGAGGGTGTCATGTGTTCAGTATTTGGCAATGGGTTTCCTACTTACATTGGCAATTTCATATCTGTGGCTTCCACCCCTGCACATCTGTTGTGCCTGCCATCGTTGCATTTGTCTACTTCCCTGACCGTGTTGCCATCTCCAGTGGACATGCAGGTTTGGGCATCAATGGGGAAGGACTCATCCGTGTAGTCAGTGCAACATTGCTATACAAGTGTGTTGGATCTGTGCTGATGATTCCGTTGGCACATCCATGACCAGGCTGATGTGATGGGAGCCCTCATTTGGTGCTAATTGTTGATTGTGTGACCAAGTGCTCAGCTGACATGATGGGGCCCTACTGAGGCAACATATGGCACAGCTTTCCTCACACAGGAGTGGAGTCCCCTCATGGCAGTGTGTACACGTGTGACATTGCCTGCGCCCAAGGTGTGTGTTGTATGTGCATGTCTGTGTGTTCACTTCCATTCATCTGCGCATGCTGTGATCCCTAGTGTTGTACCTGTTTGTGATGCTTGCTGACTTGAGCTATGTTCCCCCAAAGTCTTCTCCCTGTGTTCTCTGTGATGTGGGTGCATGGCACATTACTGGTCATCAGGGTGTCACCCATAGGTGTGTTTTCGGTCAGGGCTGAGTTTGTGTGCAGACGCAGATGGGTCACAGTCAGGTTTCCCCTTGGCACTTGTTGTTTGCCCCTGTCATGTGATTTCCAGTTTGTGTTATCTTTCAGTGATTGTGACACGTTGTGTGTGTGACTGCTGGCACTCCTCAGGGTCCGGGCTGCAATGTTGGTTGTTGTCTATGTGTGTTCTTTGTGGGTGACCTTGGCTTCTTCATTGGTGTGTGACTGTGGCTGGGATCCCATTGGTCGGTGTGGTATTGCCGTCATGTCCATGTACAGCGTAGTGTGCAGTGTGTCAGACATTCAGGAGTCTTGTTGAGTGTCCATGTGTGATGTGTTTCTACACCTTGGTTCCCACCCACCACCCTGGAATAGTCATGGGTGCATGTGCAATGTCACCAGTGCATGTGTACTTCACTGCTGCACATTGTCAGAGGTCGAGGGGTGTGGTGTTGAGTGTGTGCAGATGAGAGTTGTTGCCCGGCTAGGCCCCTGCCTCCATGTTGGCCTTGGCTTACTGGCCATGCTGATTGATTTGTGCTTGTGTAGGTGTGATGGTAGTTTGTTGCTCAGGACACCTGACTGTGGTTCACAGTGTGAACGACATTTAGCTTTGTCATCACAGTGGTATTTTTATTCAGCCCAGGGTCACCACATTGTGGGGGCCCTGGGGTGGTGCTGTGGTGTGTCTGTGTCTTGCTGTTTCAGTTGTTGTTCCTACGTGCCTGTGTGACATGTGTGTTTTGTGCTCCCTCTCACCTGACAATGCCTGCTTGCCCACATAGGGGATTTGGATCCATGAGTTACCTTAGTGTGGCAGTGTATGCACATCTGTATGATTGGTATTCAGCTCTCCTCATGTGTTGTGTGGTTGCCTGGGGACACTGGCACCCCCACCCCTCACCTGCTGTGTATGATGACAGTGTTGGTCTGCCTGTTTGTGTTTGTGCATCTGCACCACTGCATTGGCATATCTTGGGTGTGCCATTGGCTGTATGTTGTTTGGTGTGTTTCCCCTGCTGTCCCTGGGACTCCTAGGTCATCGGTCAGCACAGTGATCATGGTTTGTGTGTCCCATTGCTGCCATGGTATGGTATCTGTTCACCTCACATCTGCTGTCTCCACAGGATATCTGCATTTGTGTGCCCATTGGTGCAAATATGTGGTTCTGCATTCTGATGGTCACTTCTGTCATTGTGTCATTGATGACTGTTGACGGTCTCAGCCCCCATGGGTGTTGTTTGTCTGCACATGGCCAAAGGAATGTTTCATTTGCACTGCAGTATTTGTCTCCCCCAATTTATGTTGCAATGGGACACATACACTACTTTGCCACAGATGAGTTTTTGGTTCTGTGACCAGGAATGATCCATGCAGTTTGGCAGTTGCAGCTCTTTCTTTGTCAACACTTACCTTTTGGTCACTGTGATGATGAGGGTGTAGACCCCATTGCCACAATGGTCAAAATGTGCTTCAGCTATGGACCCCACACTTGCCTTTTGGTCACTGTGATGATGGGGGTTTAGACCCCATTGCCACAATGGTCAAAATGTGCTTCAGCTATGGACCCCACACTTGCCTTTTGGTCACTGTGATGATGGGGGTTTAGACCCCATTGCCACAATGGTCAAAATGTGCTTCGGCTATGGACCCCACACTTACCTTTTGGTCACTGTGATGATGGGGGTTTAGGCCCCATTGCCACAATGGTCATGGGCTGCTTGCATTGTGGGTGCCACACACATATATGTGTGGCACATGTGCTAGGGGGTCACATTGTATGTTCAAAGTCATGTTCGGTGTTGTAGGCATTTGACACAGCCTACACACGCTTGTCATGGTGGTGGGGGATGTCTTAATCTTGCATTCCCTAGGTTGTGGTGTGCTTGTTGTGTCATGCATTGTCCATCCTATGAGTGGGGGTAGTAGTAGTGGTAGGCATCCAGCCCCCCCTGGCTAAGGGTGGTAGTAGTGGTAGGCATCCAGCCCCCCCTGGCTAAGGGTGGTAGTAGTGGTAGGCATCCTGCCCCCCTGGGTGAGGGTGGTAGTAGTGGTGGGCATCCTGCCCCCTGGCTAAGGGTGGTAGTAGTGGTGGGCATCCTGCCCCCTGGCTAAGGGTGGTAGTAGTGGTAGGCATCCAGCCCCCCTGGCTAAGGGTGGTAGTAGTGGTGGGCATCCTGCCCCCTGGCTAAGGGTGGTAGTAGTGGTAGGCATCCAGCCCCCTGGCTAAGGGTGGTAGTAGTGGTGGGCATCCTGCCCCCTGGCTAAGGGTGGTAGTAGTGGTAGGCATCCTGCCCCCCTGGGTGAGGGTGGTAGTAGTGGTGGGCATCCTGCCCCCCTGGCTAAGGGTGGTAGTAGTGGTAGGCATCCAGCCCCCTGGCTAAGGGTGGTAGTAGTGGTAGGCATCCAGCCCCCTGGGTGAGGGTGGTAGTAGTGGTGGGCATCCTGCCCCCCTGGCTAAGGGTGGTAGTAGTGGTAGGCATCCTGCCCCCTGGGTGAGGGTGGTAGTAGTGGTGGGCATCCTGCCCCCTGGGTGAGGGTGGTAGTAGTGGTAGGCATCCAGCCCCCCTGGCTAAGGGTGGTAGTAGTGGTAGGCATCCAGCCCCCCTGGGTGAGGGTGGTAGTAGTGGTGGGCATCCTGCCCCCTGGCTAAGGGTGGTAGTAGTGGTGGGCATCCTGCCCCCTGGCTAAGGGTGGTAGTAGTGGTGGGCATCCTGCCCTCCTGGCTAAGGGTGGTAGTAGTGGTAGGCATCCAGCCCCCCTGGCTAAGGGTGGTAGTAGTGGTGGGCATCCTGCCCCCTGGCTAAGGGTGGTAGTAGTGGTAGGCATCCTGCCTCCCTGGGCGAGGGTGGTAGTAGTGGTGGCCATCCTGCCCCCCTGGGTGAGGGTGGTAGTAGTGGTAGGCATCCTGCCCCCCTGGGTGAGGGTGGTAGTAGTGGTGGGCATCCTGCCCCCCTGGCTAAGGGTGGTAGTAGTGGTAGGCATCCAGCCCCCCTGGCTAAGGGTGGTAGTAGTGGTAGGCATCCAGCCCCCCTGGCTAAGGGTGGTAGTAGTGGTGGGCATCCAGCCCCCCTGGCTAAGGGTGGTAGTAGTGGTGGGCATCCTGCCCCCTGGCTAAGGGTGGTAGTAGTGGTGGGCATCCTGCCCCCTGGCTAAGGGTGGTAGTAGTGGTAGGCATCCAGCCCCCTGGCTAAGGGTGGTAGTAGTGGTAGGCATCCAGCCCCCCTGGGTTGGGGTGGTGGTGCGCATTCAGGCCCCTGTGTGCATATGTGGCATTGGTGATGGGCATCCCGCCCCTATGGTGCTGCTGTTGCTGGTGTAAGTATATTCAGAATCCCCGTGTATGTGTGTGATGTGTCGTGTACGTGTTGTATGTGTTTTGTGGTTGGTGTCTGGCTTACCTTCTGCGCCGTACGCGTCCGTGCCTGTTCCGGTAGTAGATGTAGAATATTGGTATGATCGGGACGAAGGGATTCATGGTTGGTTCGTGTCGTTCGTCCTTCTCGTTGCTTCGCGTCGTCCTCGTCGCTTCGCTTCGTCCTCGTCGCTTCGCGTCGTCCTCGTCGGTGCCGTGTTCGTCTCGTAGCCGTGGATCGTGTTGTGGCGCGATTCGGAGCTTATGTGCGCCTCTCCCGGATGCTTTGACGTGCCGTGCGTAGCGACGGGTTCGGCGCGTACGGGAAGCGCATCGTACTTGTCCGGCCGGACGGGGCTGCATTTTTCCTTCCGTGCGACTCGATTCGGCGTTTCCGGATTCGCCTCGGTCGGAGAACAGGACCTGGTTTGGGTGAGTACGGCTCGGCCGGAATTTTTGCTGTTGTGCGCATCGTACTTGCTCGTTCGGTGTGCTGTACGGATCGGTCGGGAAACAGGCTTTCGCATGGCTTTTTCCCGGCCGAATAGTATTGGGTGCGCCTCCGACCGAGATCGGAATCGGCCCCTTAGAAGAATTTCCAAGTGAAACCAGTCAGTGTTAGCCTATGGAAGGAAATTCAAGTTACTGGTAAGTACGGTTAAAATTACTTTTCAGGATCAGTACTGGGCTCAAAGATGCATCACTAAGGTCTCTCCTGATAACAGGTGAGTAAATCGGAATTCGTAGTTCTGCTGATTTTAGAGGAATATTTGTATGTTTCAAAAATCGACACTTAGAAACTTTTTCAGCAAAAAGCAGGCAATGATATCCTATGGAAGGAAATTCAAGTTACTGGTAAGTACGGTTAAAATTACTTTTCAGGATCAGTACTGGGCAGAAAGATGCAGCACTGAGGTCTCTCCTGATAACAGGTGAGTAAATCGGAATTCGTAGTTCGGCTGATTTTAGAGGAATATTTGTATGTTTCAAAAATCGACACTTGGAAACTTTTTGAGCAAAAAGCAGGCAATGATATCCTATGGAAGGAAATTCAAGTTACTGGTAAGTACGGTTAAAATTACTTTTCAGGATCTGTACTGGGCTGAAAGATGCAGCACTGAGGTCTCTCCTGATAACAGGTGAATAAATTGGAATTCGTAGTTCAGTTGATTTTAGAGGAATATTATAAAGTTCCAAAACTCCACACTTGGAAGAATTTCCAAGTGAAACCAGTCAATGTTAGCCTATGGAAGGAAATTCAAGTTACTGTTAAGTACGGTTAGAATTACTTTTCAGGATCAGTACTGGGCTCAAAGATGCAGCACTGAGGTCTCTCCTGATAACAGGTGAGTAAATCGGAATTCGCAGTTCTGCTGATTTTAGAGGAATATTTGAATGTTTCAAAAATCGACACTTAGAAACTTTTTCAGCAAAAAGCAGGCAATGATATCCTATGGAAGGAAATTCAAGTTACTGGTAAGTACGGTTAAAATTACTTTTCAGGATTAGTACTGGGCTCAAAGATGCAGCACTGTGGTCTCTCCTGATAACAGGTGAGTAAATCGGAATTCGTAGTTCGGTTGATTTTAGAGGAATATTATAAAGTTCCAAAACTCCACACTTAGAAGAATTTTCAAGTGAAACCAGTCAATGTTAGCCTATGGAAGGAAATTCAAGTTACTGGTAAGTACGGTTAAAATTACTTTTCAGGATCAGTACTGGGCTCAAAGATGCAGCACTGAGGTCTCTCCTGATAACAGGTGAGTAAATCGGAATTCGTAGTTCAGCTGATTTTAGAGGAATATTATAAAGTTCCAAAACTCCACACTTAGAAGAATTTCCAAGTGAAACCAGTCAATGTTAGCCTACGGAAGGAAATTCAAGTTACTGTTAAGTACGGTTAGAATTACTTTTCAGGATCAGTACTGGGCTCAAAGATCCAGCACTGAGGTCTCTCCTGATAACAGGTGAGTAAATCGGAATTCGTAGTTCTGCTGATTTTAGAGGAATATTTGTAAGTTTCAAAAATCGACACAGAAACTTTTTCAGCAAAAAGCAGGCAATGATATCCTATGGAAGGAAATTCAAATTACTGGTAAGTACGGTTAAAATTACTTTTCAGGATTAGTACTGGGCTCAAAGATGCAGCACTGTGGTCTCTCCTGATAACAGGTGAGTAAATCGGAATTCGTAGTTCGGTTGATTTTAGAGGAATATTATAAAGTTCCAAAACTCCACACTTAGAAGAATTTTCAAGTGAAACCAGTCAATGTTAGCCTATGGAAGGAATTTCAAGTTACTGGTAAGTTCGGTTAGAATTACTTTTCAGGATCAGTACTGAGCTCAAAGATGCAGCACTGAGGTCTCTCCTGATAACAGGTGAGTAAATCGGAATTCGTAGTTCTGCTGATTTTAGAGGAATATTTGTAAGTTTCAAAATCGACACTAAACTTTTTCAGCAAAAAGAAGGCAATGATATCCTATGGAAGGAAATTCAAATTACTGGTAAGTACGGTTAAAATTACTTTTCAGGATTAGTACTGGGCTCAAAGATGCAGCACTGTGGTCTCTCCTGATAACAGGTGAGTAAATCGGAATTCGTAGTTCGGTTGATTTTAGAGGAATATTATAAAGTTCCAAAACTCCACACTTAGAAGAATTTTCAAGTGAAACCAGTCAATGTTAGCCTATGGAAGGAATTTCAAGTTACTGGTAAGTACGGTTAGAATTACTTTTCAGGATCAGTACTGAGCTCAAAGATGCAGCACTGAGGTCTCTCCTGATAACAGGTGAGTAAATCGGAATTCGTAGTTCTGCTGATTTTAGAGGAATATTTGTAAGTTTCAAAAATCGACACTTAGAAACTTTTTCAGCAAAAAGCAGGCAATGATATCCTATGGAAGGAAATTCAAGTTACTGGTAAGTACGGTTAAAATTACTTTTCAGGATCAGTACTGGGCTCAAAGATGCAGCACTGTGGTCTCTCCTGATAACAGGTGAGTAAATCGGAATTCGTATTTCGGCTGATTTTAGAGGAATATTTGCACAATGGTGAAGGGAGGGGGTGGGGCCTGAGGTGACATGTCTGCAAACACGCCCTGTGGCGCGTTTTAAGTTGGAGAATTAATTCCTCCTCAATCCCGAGGGTCCCTAGGGGCCAACTAGCCCACCAGATACCTCCAGTATGCGCCAGAGAGCTGCGTTGCAGAGAGGTGTTCAGAGGCCACGCCCCTTTTACAACACTCTGCAACGCAGCTCCGTGGCGCTTACTGGAGGTACCTGGTGGTCTAGTTGGCCCCAGGACCCTCAGGATTGAAGGGGATTTAATTCCCGCCACGGGGCCTGTTTGCACACATGTCACCTCAGGCCCCGCCCCCTCCCTTCACCACTGTGCAAACGCGCCCCGTGGCGCGTATTAAGTCGGGGGATTAACTCCCCTTGAATCCTGAGGGTCCCTGGGGTGCAACTAGCCCACCAGCTACCTCCATTAAGCGCCACAGAGCTGCGCGGCCCCCCTCCCAACCTTTGCACAGCCCCGGGGAGGTGGTGGTCCCTGGGCCTCGGGGGTCCGAAACTGACCCCCACATTTTATTATTTAGTGCCCCGGGGAGGTGGCGGTCCCCGGGGCGTGTGGGGGGGCTCGAGCCCCCACACAGGTAATTTATTTTTTAAAAGAAGCCCCGGGGTGGCGGTCCCCGGGGCTGCGGGAGGCGGAGAGCCCTCCCGCACCATTTTGTTTAAAGCCCCGGGGGTGGCGGTCCCCGGGGCTTGCGGGGGTATTATTCGATAAACCCTGCATGCCCCGGGACTTGGCCCACCCGGGGCCAATTAACTCACAAAGCGCGGGAGCCCGCGCTTCGTTTTTTTTTTTTTATCGGCAGGATCCGCGCACCCAGCGTGTTTTTTGCCGATTTTTAGGACCCCTTGAGCAGGCCTAGGTATCAGGGTGTTTCTACCCTGCCCCCTTTTTGCGTTTTGCGCCCTTGTTTTTGTCTTTTCTTGTGCCTCGGTTCTACCGAGGAACAAGATGACTGCCAACACTTCCTGGTTTGGAGTGTTGACAGCCAATTACCATACAGCTCGTGATCGGGAGGGTACGCGAACCCTACGCGGCCATAGATATATATGTGATTTTATTTTTGATTTTCTCAGGAACTACTGAACGGATTTACACCATTTAAGCAAAAGGCGCGACTCTGAACCAAGGGCTACCTTTTGCCAAATTTGGTGTAATTCCGTTCAGCAGTTCGGGCTGTAGCTGCGACTAAAGGTTCCTATGGAAAAATGAATGGGGAAAACACGTTTTGGGACCCCCCTTTTTTCTCAGCCCCCGCTTGACAAATCACCCCGAGACTTTCAGGATAGGAGCGGACCGGAGCACCCCAACAAGTTGGGAAATTTTGCGAAGATTCGTCAACCGGCGCCAACGTTATTTCAAATAGAATGTTGCGGATTTCCTATGGAAAATAGGTCCTAACTATAACTATCTACTGGCGACCGCCAGTAGATAATATATTGTCTATTCCAATAGATGATGCCAACACTTTATTGTCCATGGTTCCTAGTCCCTATGTATCCCCAATCGTCTAAAACAGAATGTCCAACAATAACTTACAAATCAAGCCTTTCACAAGTGTTGCCCATACTCTGTATCACATCGGGCAGAAAAAAATCGAATATTTCCTATTCTTAAATTCCTCCTAAATTTGGCTACCTCTAGTATAATACAGCAGGCTAAAATATTGCATGTATTAAAAAACACAGGGGGAATAACCCTGACATGAATAATCAATAAGTATAAACAGCCACCAAACTTGAACTGAAACAGTGCATTATGAGCATTTGCCAGCAATACCCACAACTTGTTTGTTTGACATAGATAACCAAACCCCATGTGGAGCAAAAGTGCTCTGCTGTAGACCATTACCCTGATAGATGAATTAAACAACCCAACATCTTTCCCTGGGCACATCCGCCTGTCCCCACTTACTTTGAGAAATATCACATTGCTTCATCATGGACAATACTCAGTAAGACGCCAAGCTGCTCTGATAATGTCCCTCTATTGGGTCAAATAATGCCAAAGTGCAAAGCTCAATACACATGTTTAAATACATGCTTAATAACCTCATCATAACGTGTACTATAGACCAAGCTGAGTGTCCGCAAGTCACATGCTAGAGGTTTGCAACATCTGTCGCCATTTTGAAAGAGAAAACTCTGCATTGTCATCACATAACAATGGAAAAACAATTAATTGCCACAGGACATTGGCGCCCAAATAGGACCAATAAAAACAAGCATTGGCATAGCCAATAGGTCTCGCCTTTGGGACCTTATAAGGGTGTAGCGTTGCAGCACATTATCCTGGATGATTCATTATAGCTTAATTTCTGAATATGTGTAAGGTTATATTAATCCAAAATTGGAACCTGTGGAAGCTCGTGACATTAGGCACAGTGTCGGGTAGCTTGCAGTTGTGTAGGGGAAGCCAAGGGAAGCTCGCAGAAGTGAGGAACATGAGAAATCTCGCGTCATTGGGAGCAGTGTCGGGTAGCTTGCAGTGGTGTAGGGGCAGCTAAGGGAAGCTTGCCAAAGTGAGTCCCTGTAAGCAAAAATACAAAATCATTCCAAAAAGAAAACAAAAAATACAGATTCCAGGTGTTTCTAAGACTGAGGTGGGCACAAAAGAGCTGCCTTCTTCCACCACACATTCAGCAGTTGAATAATATATAATTTTCCAGGTGCAGAGGTTGTGGCGTAACGGCCAGAGCTGCCGACTTGGTTCGGGTCTCGGCATTAGCTCAACATCCAGTGATTCTTCTGGGCAAATCACTCACTCTCCCCTGCCTACCAATACTGAATGTGTAATGTAACTGTGCTCCTCTAAAGTGCGCCAATACCTTTGGGTCGAGTTGGCGCTATATAAAACTGCCAACAAGAAAGGAGAGTTTCTGCCAGTGTTATTGAGTGATCGGGGAAAGTGGCGTAATGCTGCTTTCATAAAGGGGGGTTTCAGATTGCTATTTATCTGATACTGAAACGTGATCATTGCTTGACTATCTCACTCGGGAGCTCCTCTTTGTTTAGTGTCTACACATACTCTCGGTGCTAAGTGTAATTACAAGTAATTACAAGAAAATGCAATGTATTCTTTGACTTGGCTACACACCAGTTGGATGGATTTACACAGCGTGCAGTAAAGCAAGAACTTTCCATAGTTCACAGCACACGCCGATTCTATAAGGAAAAAACATGCACTCTGAACAAAGCAGAACTTCCATTTGTTGTGGCGTTAAAAGCACGCGCTGCGCTCACCTCGAGTAAGGTTAGGTAAGGTCTCCTCAGATTGAAGATGTGCAGGTTACCGATGACCGGCAGCGGCCTCGGTCCAGGAGGGAAGTTGCTGTATTTGTTGCTCTTAATTGCCGAAGCAAAACGAATGTTAAACTTTGGCATGGAACAGTTTTATACATGGGTTCTGCATTGACTCCATTGATCACAGGTTTACGCCGCTCCCTGGCACGAAGCACCCTGGTTTACTTTGCAGAAGGCAGCAGCCATGGGCAGAGGCTGGTCTGTTTGAAAAGCAGGAAAGGGCAGAAGTGGGGTGATGTTGGGAGTACGTTGATCACAAAGGAAAACACGGGGACAGCGCGGCATCCTCGTGAAACAGACTACAATGGGGATTTAAAACAGTAACGGGGAGGGCGTGATTTGTGGACAGAGCACGTATAGACGGGAGGGAGGAGGTGGGGAGAAGCTTTCAAATGCACGCACACACTCTACCTTGCCCTTTTCCGACATTAATAAATATTTTAATATCAAGGAGATGTCTTTTAGCAGCCTCAAAAGCATAAGGGAAAACACGCTGCCGTTCAAATGCCTCGAGAGCACGAGGAACAAAAAAAAGTGAAGCTTCCACAAACATGAGGAAGTCCAGGCGTCCTGTGAAACAAGCGCGCGCGCCTCGCGCTGGGAGGGGGCCTGCGCCTGTTTCCCTTGCGGGAGCGAGCAGGAACCATCTGTTAATTACAAACAGATGGTTTTGAAAGCTCGCTCCTGCAAGGGAATCGCCAAATGTGCACGCGTTGCCATTGAAAGCAATGCAACGCGTGCACGTTTTGGGGCGAAAAAGCGAACCGATTACTAAAGGTCTCTCCTATGCAGCGCATGCGCGCTGAGTAGGCGAGACCTAATGAAATAGCGCCTATGAAAAGGCCAGACTGTTCATGTGCCCCTAACAAGCAGGCTATATTGAAGGGGCAATTTGTAAAAAGAGTGGCCTATCATAGATAGGGATAATAATCCTTGTCTTAGAAAAGCATGCCAAATATCCTTATCAAACAGATTCCCACCTCACAGTATAATAGGTAACAACTCAAATCTCACATGATAAGCCAGAAGAGTCTGTCAGTCAGGCGTACAAAATGAAAATCCTGACCAAAAGCCATTACAAATGTCCTGTTGAATGAATGCCCACCTGGGGACATGACGGCCCTAGCTCAAAAATTCACAATGAGGATACCAATTCACCTGATACCATTTCTCCCAGGCTATGGTTTCATTCAGTCCAACTAAATAGATCTGGAGAATAAAAATCCAATACATTTCTCTTCTTTTATGATGTTATACGCTATACCCACCTTCCTGTTTTTTAATCTTCTCCAAGATAGTCCACCTTAAACTATTTTCCAAATAGATGAATGAACTCCATACAGTGTTGGACCAGGGGAGCATGCATATTCTTTGTTCTCACAGCTGACTTGTGTTCAGCGAATCTAGTTGATTGGCAGGTGTTCTGATGGTCTAAGACAGAATATTGACAACAACAAAATGGACTTACAAGAATATCATGTCAAAAATATAATCTACAAAAATATTGAGTTTACATACTTTGAATGTGAATTACCAAAATATTGTTTCAAAAACATTTTAGAAGTGAATAATGTCAATAAATAAGGTAAGTATATCTGAAGTTTAATATATATACTATTATAAGTAATTCATTGTAAACTCAAATTACAAAATGATAACATAATCAAAAACAAATTGTTTTGATAACTCGTGTAAAAATACATATACATTCTTTAAAAATATAAAAACAATAGCTAAACACATTTTAAAATACACTAAATTAAAAATATTAATAACTTACAAGTAAAGATTAACAAGTAAAACATAACCAAAACATATATCTACAATTATCTACCATTATTTAATTTTTAAAGGTAATATAAAAAATTATTTTAATAATACTAAACTAGAACTGTGAAATAAATATATAAATAATGTATTTAGAAAAAAAATGAAAAATAGTTAATTTAAAAAAGCTACATTAATAATATTAATTATATCAGTAATAACCTACAAATTTAAATTAACAACCATATATAAACAATACCATATATCATTAATAAATCATTAATTAATCATTAATAAAAAGTAATACAAAAAAGTAAAATTGAAATGAAAAATAATTTTTATCAGGGAAAGTGTTGGATTTTGGAGGGGTTAGATTTAGTATTCCCATTCCAATGTAAGCAACAGTAGAAAAAGTGTTATACAGGTTAGATTTACTATGCCACATAACATAAGTAAAAGCATGGAAAGTATTGAACTGTGGAGGGGTTATATTTATGATTTTGCTACAAAGTAAGAAAATTCAGGAAAAGTGTTGGAATTTAGAGGGGTTAGTTTTACAATTCCCACCTTAACCTAAGCAAAAGTAGGGAAAGTGTTGGACTTTGGAGGTGTTAGATTTACTATTCCCGCTCCAAATCAAGCAACACTGTGGAAAGTGTTGGACTATGAAGAAGTAAGATTTACTAGTCTCTCTCCAACCTACACAGCAGTAGGGAAAATGTTGGACTTTGGACAGGGTTAGATTTACTATTCCCGCTCTAATGTAGGCAATACAGGAAAAGTGTTGGACTTTGGAGAGGTTATGCTTACTATTCCCAGTCCAGCATATGCAAAGTCAGTGAAAGTGTTGGACTTTGAAGAGGTTAGAGTTATAATTTCCCACTCCAATGTAGGCAAAATAAGGGAAAGTGTTGGAATTTCGTGGGGTTAGATTTACTAGTCCCACTTCAATCTAAGCAACAGTGGCAAAATTGTAGGACTTTGGAGCTGATATATTTACAATTCCCACTCCAACGTCGGCGAAGGCAGGGAAAATACTTGACTTTTGAGAGGTTACAGTTACTATTTCCACTCCAACGTAAGCGAAAGCAGGGAAAGTGTTGGTTTTACAAAGGGTTACATATACAATTCCAACTCCTAATCATAATTAAACAAACATTTAACAAGCTAACAATATACATTATAAAAACATATTCAAAATAAAAATATATATACAATATAAAAAACAATAATACTAAAATAATTCAAATACACTATAAATAAAACAATAATCACAAGAAATAGTAATTAAAGTAAACACTTAAAATAAAAGACAGTAATAAATATAAAATAATTTTTACTAAGATTTTTATTAAAAACAGGTATCAATAAATACAAATTAGCACAAATAAATCAAATAATTAACATAAATAATTTACATACCAAATAATCAAATAAAATTAAATAATGAATTGCCCATTAAATATTTAATTAACATAAAATTAATTTGAAAACAAAAAATAATTTAAATAACTTTCCACCCTATTTCCCTACAAACCCTCAGCTAAAATAAAAATTTGTGATGAAGCTATACCAAAAAAGATTACATTAAAAATCAATTAATTAATTAAGATAACAAATAACCAATTAGATAATTTACACAATTAATCACAATTAAATATTTAAATATAATAAACAATTAATTGGGAAAAAAACAAGAATCAATAAGTAGCTTCCCACCATATTCCCATACAAACCTGACAACCTGCTACACATTTAAAATTAGAAACTACACAAATTTAAAACAATTACATTAGCAATACTAACAGCTAAATTAATATACTAAATAATATATTAAATGAATAAAAAAATGTATGAAATACAACTATATTAAAGTAAATGATATTCTAGTCAATATTTTTAACAACGATATTATATACATAAAAAAGCAATAAACCCAGGAATTCATAACAAACATCAATTGGTCCTTAGCTGTACCAAGCTTAAATATATCTAAGCAGGAGTAACAAGCATCAATGGTCCTCAAGCACAAAACAATTTAAGTGTCAATAAACTGAAGCACGTGTGTCAAGCAACAATGTGCCCATAGCACCAGTAATGAGCATCAAAGGACACCAAGCAGCTCTGACAAGAATTAGGGGTACCAAACTGTGGCAAGCATTAATGGACTTGCAGCAGCCTGTATAATCATCAATGGATGGAAGCAGCTACAACAAGCAGTGCAATGCGTTTAGCTATCTAAGTGTGACAATGTCTGACGAACCTCGCCTCAGTCACCCAACCCACCTAAGTCTACTGGAATGTTGTGGAGGAAAGTAGGAATCACACCAGATCCTGGTTAAGGGAGCTATTTCTGGCTGGATCTGTCTGAATTTGTCTGGGGGTCATTTTTGGACACCAAGACATAATTCAACAGCGGCAGCAGGTTGCCTGTATTCCATTCGGAGCAGCAACATGCAGGAAGCAAGGGGGCTTAATTATTTTCATTTCTAACAGACCCAAAACAAATGCCTGATTTAAAGGGCCATCAGACCTTCTTTTGTTTATGTATCATCCTGGCTAGGAGCCATCTGGAGCCTAACATGTAGACACCAATGCAATCGAAGGAAACAAAGGCGCACAACTTATTACCACTCCAGAAGTACTTAAGAGAAACTATTGGAGGCAGGTTTTTAACTTTGTTGAACTCCCTATGCAAGTGATGTGCTTGCACTGTAGGAATGTAAGATTAATCTGTCTGTATAAGAAATTACATAAATATTGATTTAAATGGCATCTACTATTTTTTATATTTAATCCTTTTATAGCGCAACTCATCCCAGTGTGTCAGAGCGCCTTACATCGCACACAGAGGCACAATATATCATACAAGTGTGTAAAGCAATGTACCAGAAATGTTACATAAGACATTGAGGGCTATAAGTTGCTGGAATCACATATCATCCATACTTGTATACATTATGGGCCCGATTATGATAGTGGGCGGTCGGACCCTCGCTCGCTATCACGGCGGTCAGGAGACTGCCCGACAAGCAGTCGGCAGTCCGACCGCTCAATTTGGATGCGACGGCCGTGATGGTGGTTGAAAAAGTGCTCTTTAACATGGCGGCTTGTGCTGCAGCCCAGGAAAAGGCCTGCAGCACCAGCCGCAGTATAAAAGAGCACCTTGTGCACATCCATGCACCGTGTGGCATGCACCATGTGGTGCATGGCACACAGTGCATGGATGTACGTGTGGACACTACATGTGCCCCCAGGGCCACTTTGCAGTGGCCCACGAGCGACAGAGGTGCTGTTGTGGGCCCCCAAAGTCACTTTCCGACATCCTTTTCATGGTGGTCGGACCCCCATGAAAAGGCTGTCGGAAAGGGATATCGTAATCTTGATGGCGGTGCCTGCCCCGGCACAGCTGCCATTCAAGGGATACAATCCCGACCGCCGCCCAGACGGGATCATAGATCCTGTCGGAGGCAGAGATCTTCCCCCTGATAGTTTCGCTCCGACCGCCTGCATAATAATGCTGTGGTTGGACCTGAGGGCTGTCTGTCGGTGGGACGGCCACCGACGGCCTGTTGGTGGCATCCCGCCGACATCAAAATCAGCCCCTATATGTTAAAGAGTGACTGTTCTGGAGAAACACAAAGTCAGGATATAAAACGTAACACAGTAATTGTGATTGTCTCTACTAACAAGGCTTTATTACTTTCCAAAGGAATACTTCTTTGCAATCTTAGAATATCAACAGATTGAGAAAAAAACAATAAGGATCTACACCCATGACTTACAGTTTGAATGCAGCTCCTTGAGGTGGGTAAATAGATCACTGTGCTATACTAGAAGGGTGGCAACTTATGTACTAGAAGTGACAAAATTATCTCAGTGTCAAAAGCAGTAACCCACTTACCTATCTAAGTAAAATACAAAGTTGTTATCTGTATGTTATACTATGTGCTTTGCTGCAGTCATGCTTGCCCACTATGCTACTTTATAAGTCAAAATTGTGCCTGGACAAAACACAGAATTCTCCAAGAACTGTGGTAACCGCTATAAGTATCTAGTCACTATTATAATTCCCTCAACATTGCATGAAAAACAGTGATGTCTGAAGCAGGTGTCTTAACCCTGTAAGATATTTTAAAATGCAACCTCTTGTGACCTGTCAGGTAATCTAGAACAGATTTACTGCCACATATTTCTTTGTCGCCAATTTCTTTGCAGTTGACTGTCGGAGTCTGCTTTTCAAGCTCCGCCCCCGTGATGCCACCCCCTTTCCTCTGCAACACCTTGACCCACCATTTATGGTTTCCCGGAGTAAACTTTTGCTGATTCTAGCAGTGACTGCAGGTAAGGGCTAACGGTGAGACACTTTTCTTAGTCAGCCATCCACAGCTGCAGAACAGCACACACAGCCTGGCCATCTACCAAGTCAGACCTACCAAGTACCACACATCAGGGGTTAGACTAACGCATATTAGTGAGGTTTTCCGCATCTCCGCATTAAAATGCTGAGTCTCGCATTATAGCGCCTCCTTGACACCACCAGCGCTGATTCAGACAAACACAAACCAGACGGAAGGGCCGCCCAACCACTAATTTTTTAGCAAGAAGCGTGGATCGCGGGCTGCTCTAGCAGTGTGTGTGACTGCATTACTGCACACTCACAGTACGTCCTATGCACTCATGAATGGGGTACGTCATCGAGGATGGAGCTTCCTGCAGTGCTGTTTTTGTTATCTAACTTGCACAGAAAATGATAGACCATATTCACTACTGACCTTTCATTCGCAGTCCAAAATTAACAGAGTATTGTCTTGCCTCACGACCAAAAACGCCACAACGTCTCATCACGGCTATTAAGCGCTATACATATCAACTGCAAAATGATGAAAATACTATGCTACACAAAACACAATAATCGAATACTAAATTAAAAAAGCTGGACCGGACATCTTTCTAGGTTAACCTTCGTAGTTTTGAGGGCCCTGTGATTCAGCTTCTGTGATATCCCTTGATATAGTAAATTCGTGTTTACATTCTAAGGGGAATGCATTTAAACTAGCAAGGGTGCCGTGTGCTGCTTAAACATTGGAAGCACTGGTGGAGCTCCTACGTGCACCTGGATACCTGAGGGTCCAAACGCTACACAAATAAGAGTGCAAGATAGAGACAAAGCCCAGGGAGGCGTAACCAATCATGGGTCACGGCAGCTAATAGTGTCGGCTTTGCCACCCTCCTCTCCACTTAACGGTTTAACAAACCTTGTCGCGCCACGGCTGCTGTGTGTGGTTCCCATGGAAACAAGTTGAGATGGGAAGGCTGCTGCCCCAGCATCAGCCCCCTCTGCACTTGTGTACCGCCTTCCTTCGTTCACCTTTGTGACATGGGGTGTAGGCTTCCCGCTCCCACACACCGTCTCTGAGCCTCTGTGTTTGGAGATTGTGAGTAATGGAGAACCAGATCAACGAGCACCTTCTGAACCGCGTGCATCGGCTGTGACCCTGTGTGTATGCACTAGTTCTTTTCTTGTTTGTTTTTGAGGAGAGTTGGGGCAGCTGGCGCCGGATAGCCGGTAGATTATGGTGATCCGTGTTGTCTGTTATTTGTAATACTATCGACCTTACGGGTATGGCGAGATAGTTCCATTAGTCAGTGCACCTACTATAAACCTCTCTAAGGAATCTCTCTTGCTGAGGGTTTTTTTTAAAAATAATTTTTATTTTTGATTTTTAACAAACATTGCAGCAATCATTTAAGTACAAGTATCAGATGCACAGCATCGGGGACGCTGTGGGAATCAGCCTCACATACATAATACAGGTAACAATGAGGTAATGAGTAACATCACATTTAAAAAATGGAATCAGGGGTATATCTTTCAACTGAAATACACTTATCTACTGCTCTTCGTTCACATTGCTATCCCCGCCAGATGTATCCCCATTCGCCTCTGACTCATACTGGTTGTCCCCGGCAGTGTCTGAGTTCAGGGCAGAGCTACACAATTCCAGCCACTCAGTCAGGTCTGCCTGCAACTTGTCATCCTTACGGTTTAGTTTCATATGGGATTCTTCTGCCAGAGTCCACTCTTGCACATCCCTAAGCCATGCTGTAATGTCTGGGCCTCTCTGCCCCATTCAGGTGATGGCCATCCTACGCTTAGCTAACACTAACATCAGTTGTAACAACTCGTACGCCATTTTTTGCTTCCTGGGTTTTTTAACGTGGCCCAGCAGGCATTGTAATGGCTCCTCCTCTATACGGAGACCTGTACTCTCCCGTACCCTTGCAACAACCAGAGGCCAAAACTTCTGCACTCCAGGGCATCTCCATTCTAAATGTAAAAAATCTGCCTCCTCTGCATCGCATCTGGGGCACGTGTCAGCTCGGGTCAGGGAGATGTGCCGTAGCCTCAACGGTGTAAGATAGGTGCGGTGCAAAACGTTATAATGAATCAGTTTAAATAGCGCGTTACAGGATACTGTGTGTGTAAGCGTGCTTATGGTTGCCCAAGTCTTGTCATCCATTTGCCCATCTAGGTCCACATCCCAAGCTGCTCTTGCCCTAGGAGGAGGGCCAGTCGAGTCCATCCTCATGGCTTTATACAGGAGAGAAATCAGCCTGCGCCCAGAACCACATGTGAGTAGTTTTTCCAATGTGTGGGTCATTTGCGGTAAGTTAGGGTACGGGGGCCAGGTTATCCTAGCAATTTCCATCAGTCCAGTGTAGTGTAGGTAGTGTCCCTGTCCCAATGCAAAGTAGTCGCAGGCCTGCTCATATGATATGAATGTTTCATTTGGGTAGAGGGCAGCCAAGACATTGCATCCCCCCTCCCTCCACACCTGCAAGTACATATGTAGGCTCATTTCCCTTACAGGGGAAAGTATCCATATAGGGAGCTCCCTATGGAACAGGGCATGTCTCAGTATCTTCTCCACGTATTGTTGCCATACATTCGCGGTGTGGCGTACTATATAGGGCAGATCGTCTGAGATCCCTCTGCTCTGCATCAGTGCAACCGGGAGTGTGTCTGGGTGTACTCAACCAGGAGCAGTCATTTTTCCTAGTTGTCTCTGTCCTCTAACCAACGGGACGCATGCTGTAGCTATGCCACAAAATAATAAAGGTCCAGCCTTGGAGCCTCTAGTAAGTAAGTAAGTAAGTAAGTATTGGACTTGTAGAGCACGGACTTAGCCCAAGGGCGTCAAGGCGCTATTTCCTCATACCGATGTGTCAATGTGCTCAGTGCCACTCTACTGCGCCACCCTGCCCATAGTAAAGTGATGAGCATGGAATTCAGCTGCTTGAAGACCTGGCTGGGGACCGGGCACAGTGGGTTTTGTAGCACATAAAGGCAGTGAGGCAGCATCACCATTTTGGACAATGCCAGCCTGCCCATAAAGAAGAGTGGCAGCGAGTTCCAAAAGGTCACAGAGCGTTGCAGTGCATCTATGACCCTATCTACATTCAGATGTATCAACTGAGCTTGTCAAGAGCTACCTGAACGCCTAGGTACCAAAAATGAGCCCGTTCCCATCTTATCCCAAGGTCGGGGAGACTCTCCAGAGGCAATGTGGCCATGCGTGCCAGGGGAAGGATCAAGGATTTGCCTCAGTTAAGTCGCAACCCCGATACCTCTCCAAACTCCTCAAGATGCTGCAGGAGCCTAGGCAGTGCCAAATGGGGAGAAGTTATATAAAAGAGAGCGTCAATCGCGTATAGGGAGATCATGTGGGCCATGTCTCCTACTCATATAACCCCCTGCCCCATCTCCCCTCACATCCACACCAATAGAGGTTCGATGGCCAGGGCAAAGAGCAGGGGTGAGAGCAGGCATCCCTGACGTGTTCCCCGCTCCAATGCCCACTCCTCCGAGCGGGCCTGTCCTACCCGTACTCATGCACATGGTTCTGTGTACATTATTTTGACCCATCGGCATAACTGAGGCCCAAATCCTACTTTCTTAAGGACTTCAAGCAGATATCCCCAGTCAACTGTGTCAAAGGCCTTTGCCAGGTCTATTGACACTAGGGCAAGCTACTCATCGCAGTGTTTTACCTCATGCATGATATGAGTTAACCGACACAGGTTCATGCCAGTGTGGTGGCCGGGTATGAAGCCACACTGGTCTTCGTGTATCAGGTGAGGCACATGCTTTTTTTTTTGTCCTCATATCACAATTACTGCAAAGTCAGGCCCCTTCTATAAACACTTTCCAGCCCTTGGCCTGTTGCAAACTATCGCTGGCCCATGCCACTCAGCCTAGACCAGATCCCTTGTTTATGGCTGTGTTCAGGTGTAATCATAGGACCGTTCATTAGATTACCTATTAGACCCTCATATCGCCTCACCTATGAAAATCAGCCCAGATTTTCTTTTCCTTAGCCCCCCCAGGTCTACAGACCATATCCATTCGGCAATTATAACTCACTGCTTGAAGCCAATTCCCACTCTTGGGGGTATCGGGTCTGTCCATCGGTTACAGAACTCCCTCCTAGCCAAAAGCATCAGATAAAACAGCAAAGTCTGCTGTGGCCACGACTGAAATTTTCTGGGAGCGGTGTCCACCCCCATTAAAACCAAAGTTGGGCTCAGGATTATATTCATCCCGAAGATATCTCTAACCACCTCCTCAACGTCCCGCCAGAAATTTGTTATCTCTGGGCATGTAAAAAAAACATGTTGGTCATCCGCTCTTAACAGGCCACACCTACAGCATCTGGGGGTAGGTTCCTGTACAAACTTCGCTATCTTTTGAGTAGTCCAGTACAGTCTATTAATAGTAAAAAAGTGGTTATGCTTCAGGTTGGGAGGCTTAACCACTGAGTAAAGTAATTTTAGAGATCTTTCCCAAACTTTTTGTGTCACGGTCCCATGAATGCCTTGTTCCCAGACAGAGTGTGGGGCCTTCAATTTTCTATCCTCGGGGTCGTTCAACCTTCAATATCACATACCTCTTTTGCCTTAGGAGATCCATCCAGCAATTCTGACTCAAATTCCCACATTCCACCTATCTCCTTCGAATTGGCCGCGAACCAAGAAGGCAGCTGAATATATTTAAATCTGGAAAGGGAGGTCTGGGCCTTAGCTGCTAAAACTTCCCAAAGAAGAATGCCCTGTTCTGTTACTAGCTCCACCCAAACCTTGATCCTTGCACCCCGCAGGGAAGCGCTCAACCCATCCTTCAGGCACTCCAGAGTGCCCGGGGAGTCCCAGATTGGTGAGAAATCCGAATAATAGTCCATATCCAATCCCCTCCTTACCCCGAGCCAGAGGAGCAAAGGAGCCTTCAAGACCTTCAAACGGACCTTTTTTAAAAAATTCTGCGCCCCAAATTTATACAAAAATCCTTCAGAGCCACACTCCTTTACCATCTCTCCCAATACTGCCCCCCATGTTGAGGCTACTGGTTTACCCAGAAGCATCCTACAATTTTTTAACTGGAAGGCCAAACAATAAAGCTTCAGATCTGGGAGGGCCAGGCCCCCCTTCTGTAACCTACTCCGTAGTTTTTTTCATGCGAGCCTGGCCCCCCTTGATGCCCATATGAAGCCTCCTATTCTCGTCTGAATCCTATCCAATACAGAGACTGGAAAAGTTAAAGGAACGCAATTAAAAAGGTACGTCAGTTTAGGTAATATCACCATTTTGACTAGATTGACTCACCCATATATTGTAAGCGGGAGGTTCCTCCATCTGGAAAGTAAACTGTCCACCTCCTTTGCCACCCTCTCCAAGTTAAACTTCGGGATAGCCTCCAAAAGGGTTTGAGATCGTAATACCCAGATACCTAATCTCGGCTTGCACTTTCCCCTTCCAGCCTGGAGTACTCCAACACATCACCTCCAACTTCGCATTATTCACTAGATAGCCTGAAAGGGCCCCAAACTCCTTTACCAGAAATTCCACCCTAGGGATAGTGCTTACAGGGTCTGAGATGTAAATTATTAAGTCATCTGCATATAGCGCAATTCTATTGTTGAACTGCGATGCCGTGAAGGGAATGATCTGACCATCCGTGCACAGGAGCTGTACTAATGGCTCAATGTAGATATTAAACAATAATGGGGAGAGAGGGCAGCCCTGCCTAGTACCCCTTGAAACAGAAAAAGTCTCAGTAAATGAGCCATTAAGGAGGATCCTAGCATTTGTCTTCTCATAGAGCCCCTGTGACATTGAAACGCAACGAGGACTAAAACCCAATACCTCCAAAACCGCCCGCAAATAAGCCCAGCAGACCCTGTTGAAAGCCTTGGCTGCATCCAATGTGACAACAGCCAAAGGCAGCGATTGGGCCGGACAATATCTATACAGCCTATCAGCTGCTCAGTGATCTCATGAATATGCCTCCCGGGACAAAGCCCTTCTGATCTGAATGTATAAGTTGAGGAGCAAGTTTAGCCAATCTCCCTGCCAAAATACTTGTATAAATTGTATAGTCTGCATTCAGGAGAGATATTGGTTGATATGAATCGGCCTTCCTGGGATCCTTTGCTGGTTTTAAGATCAAAACGATTGTGGCTTCCTTCCATGAGTAAGAGCTCTGTACCTCCCCCTGATAAATCGAGTTAAACAACGTCTCCTAAACTGAGACAATTTCCTCCCTGCATGACAGAAACCCACTAATTTCCTCCTGAGTTATCGATGCCTCCACAAACTCTTTTCCTTCCTCTGAAAGCACAGGGAGGCCCACATCTCCTGGTCATTCCCTACGTTTGTGGGGGTCCTGAAGAGTATCTTCTGTGTACAGTGCAGAGAAGAGGAAAACCAGATGTCTCTGCATATCCTCAAGTTTGTTTTACACCTCCCCACGAGGACTTACCACCAGCTCCTTGATCATGTTTCGAGATCTCTCCACTCTCGCCTTCCAAACCAGCAAGGCCCCAGCTCGTTCCCCATACTCAAACTGCCTTATAAAACTGGCCTGCCACTTTTCCCTGCACTTGGAGTCAATCTTAATTTTATACTTTAACTGTGCCTCTTCTAACTGCTTTAATAGAGTTCCCCTATCAGTTGATCCATTCTGCATCTGTGAAGTAGTCTCCAGTAGCCCGACATCCTGCTCTAGTTTGGCCAGTTCTGCCCTCTCTTCCCTGTTCTTGAAGCGTCCCTGACTGGTTAATACCCCCTGGATAAATGTTTTAAATGTGTCCCACACAACTCTTAGGGGGGCTGAACCTATGTTGTCAGAAAAAAACTCATCTGTGGCTTTTTTTAATACAAGTGCCAGATCGCTATCCAAAAGGACAGAGCGCTTCACGGTCCACCTTAAATTCGGCTTATACCCAGTAGGTTGTACTGATAAACTAATAGCTGAATGGTCCGAACTATGCCCTGGGAGATGGTCTACATCTCTTCTATGTACCGCTAAACCCCTAGCAACAAAAAAAATAGTCTACCTTTGAAAAATGCCCATATTTTTGCTATGGAAGGTGTATCCTCTCTCCTGACCTTTTTGATAGCGCCAAGCATCCATCAATCCCAAATCCTGCAACATGATTCTGAGCGCCTGTCTCATACTTGGTGCCTGAGCCCCCTCCCTCTGGGTTGATCTATCAAGGATAGGATCCAGCAGAGTGTTGAAATCCCCGCCAGAATCAAAGGAACAGTTCAATATTTTAGCAATTATTGCCTGGGGGGCAATCCCGGGGGGGGGAGGGGGCGGAGGCGGCACCAAGGCTCTGTGTGCTCTTTCCACTGCAAAAAGCTCTGATAAGCCCCTCGGGCACAGCTGGGTGCGTATCCACCGCTCCAAGAAGTGATCAGCCTTACCCTCCTCAACTTGCTCAGGGAACCCTAAGACTCTTATGTTGCTGCGCCCCCTCCGCATACCCGGCCCGGCGCTTGAGGGCCCTCGTGGCTGTGGACATCTGGGCCACATTATGTGTCACCACCTCTCCCTTTAAGTTCAGTTTGCCTCCCTCCGCCGTGGACACTTTATCCGCTACTTTATGTAAGTCAGCTCTCAATAGGTTCACATCAATAGATACAGTCTCAATTTGATTTTCCAGGGCCTTCCTTGAGCCTTGGATGGCCGCCAGGAGCTCCGCGCATGATGGTTCGCCGGTTGCACGATATTCCCCACGCCGGATTGTCTTGTAATGCACTGCAGGGGGTTTCAAGGGGTAGTGTACTGCGTGATTGAGTTGGCCCCAGCAGAGCAGGCTGATTTGTCCTTGCCCATCGTGAGCTGGCCAGCTCCCCTCGTGTGCTCTAGATCCAGGTCACACCAATCTCTTTAGCCCACAGCCACCAGGGGACTCCCTCCCCTTCATTAAGCTGTGCACCGTTGTCAGAAAGGGGGGGGCAAAAGCAAGTCTGTCGTGCCCCTCAAATCCTCAGGGCTGACTCTAATGGCCTGTGGCAGTGGGATCAGCTTGTGTACAGCCTGAGAGCAGTCCCTGTGAGTCCATTTGCTGTAGTCCCTTTGAGGCAATTGAGTTGTAAATGTCAGTGGATCCGGCCCCCAGCACCTCGAGGGGATTCCCCCCTCGGTCTTGAACAGCGGTACCTGGGGCCTCAGCTCTCCGCCCACAGACCAGGGGGCAACCGGTCCTGGGCTCCAGCAGGGTCAGGAGTGTGCAACCACCACAATCCACAGCGTCCGCTGCGATGCTCCCAGGTAGCGGGGTTCAGCTTCTGCATGCGGAGTCTCACTGACCCAGAGCCAGTTCTATGCGGTTTTCTCCTAGGATTCCCAGGGGGATTTTCCTTCCGTGCCTCCCCTCTAGGAGCCGAGACCTACCAGAGTCTGCCCCCATGCCGGTCCCGGGCAGTCCCAGTCCACCAGGCGGAGGGAGGAGGGGAAGCAAGGGGAGCAAGAAGGAGACAGCACCTGCAGGTGTCCCCCTACTCCCGGCCCCCTCACCTGCAGCTCCACCGCCGCACCGATCGCGGCTCCAGTCCAGGTCCGGGGCCGCTGCGGTTTTCCGTGCACAAGAATGCACATCACCAGTAAGGGTGCCGGCTCCTCACTCACTACTGTCTCCCGGGGCACAATACACTGGCAGCAGCCACCTCAAAGAACAAGAGGCAAGCGGAGAGAGCAACCGCAAAGGCAGCAGCCGCCCGCTCTGTTCCTACTTCCAGTAGGTGTCTCTCCACTCACCCACCGGCAGGGACGTTTTAAGGATTTTGGGGGCCCTGGGCCAAATGTATTTTGGGGGCCGCTGTTGGGAACAGCTTTGATGTTATGATCCAGTTTCAGCTCTTTCATGCCCTCTTTGGTCAAATTCTAAATGTATGTACATATGAAATTCAGGGATAGCGATGTGTTTTCAGGTTTGTAACACAGCAGCAGTTCACTAGTATTACTGCAAATAATCTCCGTGACACCCTCCCATTTCTCATATGGAGGTCCTGTATTGATCTAAAAGAAACTTTTTTTGATGGATGTTGCAAGAAAGAAATACAAATGTCTGTAATAGACTCTCACACATTAGAAATAAATAATAGAAAAACGCTATTTACAACAATCTGTTAAAAAATGATTAAGGTCATCAGGGCAAGACTCTGCAGAACAGAGCTGGCTGTATTAGGGGGCCCCCTGAAAGGCTGGGGCCCTGGGCCAGAGCCCACTTTGCCCATGCCTTAAAACGTCTCTGCCCCCTGGAGCAGGCCGCAACTCCGCCAGCGGCCCCCGGCAGGCATCAACAGCATTCTGGGCCTCCCCGCTCCACACAAGGCCTCAACTCAGGGATCGGCGCCTCATCGGGGCAGAGTTTAGGCCACAGTGGTGCGGAACAGCTGCTCGCTCTGTTTCTCCCTCCAGCCGGCGCCGCTTCACTCGTCCGCCGGGGCAGGCCACCACTCTGCCGATGGCCCCCGGCAGGTGACAACAGCAGTATGGGCCTCCCGCAACACACCAGACCTCAGGTCAGGGATCGGCGCCACACCAGGGCAGAGTCTTGGTCACAGTAGTGCAGTTCAGTTGCACAGGTAGAAGGGTCCGGATCCGATGTCACTCATAAGTGCACTGAAAATATGAAAATATCACCCATAAGTAATCTGAAACCTTGGCAACTATGCCATGAAACCTGCTGGTTTCAGTCTGTTCAGGCGCTGCTGTCATCTCCATGATCCTAACTCCCCCAAAGAAGGAATGGTTACCATTAACACCCCTTTGCAGCAGTCGAGGCTCATTCATCAGTCACTGGGCCCCGCAAGGCCTAGACCTGAGTAGGTGTTGTAGAGAATTTACTGCACTGAACTATGCACTTCCAACGGAGCAGTCAGGTCACTCCGAATGCCAAACAAGAGTGACTTACCTTGTGTGAAGTCACCTTTTCACTTAGTTTAATTGCTTGCAATAATGAAATACTGAGCCCAGAATTGCTCCATCTCATGTTGCTATGGCACACTGTGATTGTGCCTGACAGCTTGCTCTCTGTCTGCCAGATGGCACTGCTTCATTGGTTTGTTGTGATTTGCCAGTGTTCTTGTATGTGTGTGTGAGTGTGTGTGAGTGTGTGTGTGTGTGTGTGTATGTGTGGGTGCTGTACCCTTAGGAAATGTAGGGGGATGCTCAGCCTCGGTCAGGCTCCTCCCATGGGGCTGCAGTGGCAGGATGGTAGGCAGACAGGTGGCTGAGTATAGCTGGATGGGAGGCTTGTGGTGGGCAGAATAGTTTGGAGATGCCGAATGACTGTGCTGCTCATGTCAGGATGTCCTCCTCCACTTCTCGCACAGGTGTGGTGGGTGTCTCTGGTTTCTCTGTGTCCATAGCAAGCTCCAGACCCGCTCTCTGTCCTGATCACTCTCTCTTACTTGACTGCAGTGTGCTGAACAACCGACAAAAGTATTGGAGCTTTAGCTGCCCGTGAGGCGACACCCGACTTGGACTCACCACAAACTATCATCCCATGGTCAGTGTGAATGGCACTTACCAGGGCTTTAAGTGGGATGAAAAAAGTGTGTTAGGCGTGGGAGTCTCTGAGTGGGGCATGGCCTAAGAAGCGTAACAAGGAATCCTTTCCAAGAGGTGTGGCCTTTGTTGATAGGGGTATGGTTTAAAACAAGTAAACTAAAATCCTGTACTTCCTAAAGCGTGCCACCCAACCAGTATTTTGGTACCTCCCTGTGAGCTTTCTGTTACTGCATCCAGACGTATCATCACACAACAATGAACATGCACCTGAAGCAAGCCAGACCTCCTGGCATTGCCAATGCTTATTAGCAGTATTAGATAAATGAGTACCAACAATGATTTTTGTTAGGAATACTTAGAATTGCAAATGTTTCATTTCTGAAAGTATTAAACTGTCAGTTAAACATTAATATGGAGCAGTGGTCTTCAAACTGTCCCAACAACTTCAATGCATACCTTCACACCACCTTCCTCTTCAGTCTATTGATAGAGCTAGATTTCTCAAATTAAGCATTGCTTTATTTTTATGTTTCAGACAGACTGCATTTAAAATGGCACACAAATTTTGGTGCAAGTGAAAACACATGGCACATGCCTAGTCAAAAGTTTTTTTTCAAAGTGAAAAACATAAAATGAGGTTTGGTCATAAATGCTTTCAGTCTGAAATGCTTGTGCTGAATTAACATGTGTTTTTGCAGTATAGAGAAAACTCGTGATTTCAGTGGCCTCTTTAGCTTTGAATCATGGAATGTGTTCTCTCTTCCCAGTTTCTTTTCCCTTATAATCTACACTCCCTGTTCCTGTCTCAAGAGACTTTGGCTTTGTTGCATATTTAGACAATGCATATTCAGTTCATAACACATCTTTTTATAATGTGTATTAATTAATTAACCATGCACCATCACTACACGGGGGCAAAGCATTTGCATGAAAAGCTATCTAAAACATTAGAGCATGTTGCTATGAGTATGTATTAACTGTGTGCGCTTTCAAAATTTACACTAGTGCATGTTTTATGCTATGTTGTACATTGCACATTTTTGCATGTTGTGCACAAATAATAAGAAAAGCTGCTTTACATTAATAGCTTTGCAAGGTATCATTTATACAGGGTATTAGTATGGGGGAGGTAAAACATAATGGGTTTCATTTGAAAATTAATACTCTTTTTGTGTTTATTTTGTTTTTGGGCCTAAGATAAAATGGCTGCCTGTGAATCCAGCAAGGCTGTGTATTGAATGAGAGACGCATGCGCAGATTATACCAGCTACATACTGCCAAGTGCCTCAAGTGAAGACCTGGTTCAAGGCCACCATGAACTGTACATTCTTGTTACCCTGCCAATGTACCAGTGTTTGTGGAATGTGTCCTTCCTGCGTGCGATATGACAGGAAGGAGGAAATAGACTGAAACATTTTTCCTAGTAAATGTTGCTAAAACATATAATTGTATTAATCATTAAGGCTTTTTTTGTTAAAACTGGTGTGGGTTGGATTTGCTAATGAGAACAGGATGGTGAGACCCTCGTCATCTAAGCTATCCAATCAGGGTACAAGCTTTACTGAAAATTGCAACCTTATTAGTATAGTCAGCCAAGAATTAGAGTATAAATAATGACCTCTTTAGGGGGCTGGGTTTTTTTTTTTTAGAGGCTTTAGAAGTTTTAGCGGGTGCAGTCTGAGAGCAGATTGCGTCCGAGGAGAGATAGAGGGAGGTGGGGGGCATAGGCTAGCCTTGCACGTCATATTTTTGGCAAGGTAGATCACATTCCTCTGTGGTCTGTGAAGGAGGGGCCTTTTCAGGAGCAGCGTCTCTCTGTGACACAGAGAGGACAGATGAACAGACCAGGGCAGAGAGTGGAGCTGGATAGAACAGGATTAGATTTAGATGCTAACATTTTTAAGTTCATGCTTTGACTAATTAATTAGTTTTGAAAAGATTTATTTGTCTTATGCATTTATTTCTCTTTATGGGAGATTTTGCCAATTATTAATTATTGATTAGCCTTGCATAATTCACTCTTGAATTATATTTCCTGAACTTTCTTTGGAGAATTCTGATTGACATTTGATTGCCTCATTCCCTTCCTTTATGGAATGTTTTTGTATGCAACCTATAATATGTTTTGTATTAATTCTATTTTTCCTATTTTCAATTCTGTAACCTGATTGATATTTGACTAATGAATAAAGGGTCAGAGAACCTTAACTTTTAACTAGAAAATAAAACCCTTTAAAATACTCACAACTCTCTTTATTGGCTTAAATATTAATTGCATTTTTGATTTTTCATGTTTATGTAAATCTCCTGATGGTAATATACAGTGGCAAGGGTCCAGTACCTTTGCAGCGGTAAATTAGAAGGTAAATGAGGTTTTGCATTGAGAAATTACCGTGAAATTACCGCTGCATCACTATCATCCTATTACACACTTACACCCTTTTTTCCACACATCTTTATGAAATCCTCCTTCTGCATATCTTATACCTCTTTTTCCCTATCGAGAACCCTCTTTTCACTATCTCCTACTTATACTTCCTTGCATCTTCTTCACTTCACCATCCCTCTCACTCACACAACACACCCACTTACTTGTAAGCATTCTGTTTTCTTTTACTTTGCCCTGTCAGTATTTTTGAAGCTGTGTACCTTCTTCCCACACTTTGCATAGAATCACAATTACACTTGCCACAAGTGACTACTGCTCTATGCACTCTGCAGAAAGGCCCAGAGGATGAGGATTGCATGTGTTCTGAAGACCTTTATGGCTCACCGATGGGCACTGTGAGAAACTTGCACGAGTTTCAGGCTCATCTCTAGAAGTCCAGTGGGCCATTGTACAAAACATTTTTACAGTCATTGTCCAGGAATCAACCAGTATGTTTTCCTGTAAAGCTAGGTACATGATACAGGGCCCGACAGAGACTTGTTTCAAGGTCAGGTTTTAATCGCTTTTGGGTATGAGACCCAGGGAGACCCGACTCCATTAAAGCCCTGGCACCAACGTAGTCATAACACACTCTTCATGACTCTGTAGCAGTCCAATCACAAGGCAGAAAGATTAAAAGGTCAGTCCAGTACCCACATGACACTGTTTGCCAAAGCCTTCTTCTCTACTCAGCACCAGCAAATAATATTAATCCGCCTACTTTTTTGTGGTCATGCTGGGAAGACACCCACGGCAAAGCGCTACGTTGTTATTGGAAAGATGAGTAGTGGTGGTTGGTAAAAAGCTATTTTGTGACTGGAAAGATGTGTGGGCAAAATATGGCATCTTGCCAACCATGAATACACATCTTGCGAATCAAAAAGTGGTGTCTTGTTGCCTCTGCCTTTCCAACATAACTGCAAAAATTTAGGAGGTCTAGTCACAAACTGGATTTTGTAGAACTGTTAGTAGTACCTCAATAGTACTGCTCACATACTACACAATGCAATTTACTAACCTAAGTGCAGAGGTCTTCACCTTGGCCTCTCCTATCTTTTCTGTGTGGAGATCTCTGCAATGACTGCAGATAATTCCACGCACGAAGCCCTTTGTTTTAGTAGTAGTAAATTTGGGATGAATGGGGAATACATACTGCAAAATGAGTAGGATCAAGGGAGGGTTAAGGAGTAATTTAGGGAGGGACAAACACCCAGCCATAAATTAAATCCACTGTTTTTCAAAACTGCACTTCTGAAGTTGCCACAGCCAAAAAAAGGCCTGAAACTGTTGTAAATGTACACAAATTAGTCCGGGAGCAATTCCAGCACCACATATGTACTGCAAAACCTTCCCATAGAAAATAACGTATGAGGTGGCTTAAAATAGAACTCCATAGTAAATCATGTTAAAATAAATTGATAATATATTTACATTTTTAAAAAATAAATATAAATTTCGTTTAATATTAAAACAGGGGCATAGCTATCAATAATGCAATAGGGTCAATGGCATTGATGCATAGAAGTCTTATGGGCCCACTGAAACCCCATAATGACTATATTTTACTACCCAACCAAAGGCAAGGAGGCCCATTTTCCTTGCCTGCATCAGGGCACCCTTGTAATGGCATTATTTTAATAACCTTTTTTTCATGTAAATATAAATATGGCTTTAGTTTTTAAAAATAATTACATGTATTTCAATTAATTCTTTACATATGTTTTAGTCATTTTTATTAGATAATGGATAAGTAAATTCATTTTACTTTAGTTTTTTTTTAATGACTATAATTTAATTTAATGTAATATATTTTTATTAATTACATATTTAAATCAAAATTAAGCTAATAGTGCTGTAGCTTTGTTATTTTATTGTACTATCAAAATAAATAGATACAATTAATAAACATTAATATTTATCATAAAAATGTGTTGACTATTTTTTTTAAAGTTTAATAAACTTTTTAAAACTATACTTTTTCAATAGGGAGATGTCCGCCCTGGTGGTAGAGACCTCTGCTTATGTGTGAAAAGTTACTAGTAGTAACTTTACACTAGTAAAGTTGTACCGTGTAGTAAAGTTGCACTCAGAAATGGTGAATGGCCAACAGTAGTAAATTTACTACAAGGTGTAAGAGTAAATGTGCACGAGTCGAATTACTCATGTGTAAATTTACCTTTGTGAATAGGCACAGATTGAATTAACACACTTAGTACCCAATGAATTAATGGTGACTGTTACAAAATTGAGTTGTTGGTTGACTGGTGTATGAGCTCTAGTCAAGCAGTAGCCACAATCCTAGTCAGGGTAAGAAGCAGGAAAACCCTAAACTAACCTGTGCTCACCCTCTGGTAGCTTGGCACAGAGCAGTCAGGCTTAAATTAAAGGCAATATGTAAAGTATTTGCGCAACACTTCAAACAGTAAAACAGAGAAAACAGCACACAAAAAGTTTCCACACCAGATTATAAAAATAGAGCTTAATTTGATAAATAAAACAAGACCAAACCAACAAAAATCCAATGAGTAGAACTTGAGATATGAATTTTTAAAGAATAAACTGTAAAATAGCGCTTAGAAGCAATAAGCGCTTATTTGGGATATCTGGTCACGCTGGACTGAGACAAAGTCAAAAGTTCAGTGTGACCGTGATGGAGCTCGGGCAGGATACAGGGACTCAGTGAGGCCCGCTAAACAAAAGTACCTTAATCCTGGTTGCGTTGACGTCGAGGATGTGGGGTGCAGCCGATGCGATGCGTCAGTTCCGATCCACGCAGCAGAGGTGATGCTCAGTGCTGATCCATGCAAGAGAGGTGATGCACTGGTTCGACAGAAGATGAGTGGATTCTGCTGGAGCAAACACGTTAGGCCCGCTTCCAAGGGTCCAGGACTAGGGTGGCACCACTTGGCAGGGCAGACTCACAGATGGCAGAGTCCAGGTGCAGAAGCAGGGTGGTTGGAAGTCTTTTATGTCCCTGACATTTCAGATCAGGAGGCCAGCCAGCTAGCCCTTGGAGTCACTCTGGGTTCAAGTGATGCCGCTCCAGTCCTTCTCACCCAGGCAGGGGGACAGCAGGCAGCAGGGCAGCACAGCAAGACAGGAGTCCAGCAAAGCAGCATTCCAGCAGAGTGGCAGTCCTTCAATAGCACAGCAGTGCTTCTTCCTGGCAGAGTCTTCACAGGCCTTAAAGTGTACCGAAGTGCTGGTGTCTGAGGTCCAGTACTTATGCCCAGTTGTGCCTTTGAAGTGGGGAAAACTTCATAGACATACCTTTAAAGTGCACAGAGGTCCTACCTTTCTGCACTGGCTCCAGACTCACTACAGGGGAGTATACAGCCCTTTGTGCATAGACAGGACACAGCCTATTCAGGTGTAAGTGAGGCTGGGTCCAGCTCCTCCCTCCCATACCAGCAGGATGGCCCATCAAGTCACACCTAAGCTCCTATTGTGTGTGGCTGTCTAGGGGGAACACACAAAGCCCAACTGTCACCCACCGCAGACATGTGATCAGAGGCAGGCAGCAGGCACCAAAAGGCTGTTATGTGCCTGGGTTAGGTCCATGTAGCGAAGCGGCTCATTTCTTACATTATCGTGTTTTTCACAATAACATTTCTGCTGTGACCTTTTGCACATATTTGCATGCACGACAATGTTGGATTAGTTTCTCTGAAACGACTTCGTTTACACATCCAGCTTCGCACAACATTATCACGATGCCTGGAAACATCATGTACAAGGCCCTTCTACGCAGTATGTACAAATGTCGTTCTATCTTCATCCACGGGGCGACAAGGCTATCTACATATCCATAACATCACTAATCTATACGCACATCGCAAGGCTGCTTTCTATTATAAATAAAGAGCATCCCAATAGATTAGCAGAGGAGGCACTTCAGCTGACACCGAGGGTCCCTGCATGCTGAGACTTCACTACGCAGCAGTCTGACATCTCTGTGAGGGGTGTCCAGTTCATGACCAAGAAGGGGTCCTTCATTCTCTCCCGCCAGGTAATGGGGTTGGATCATCCCTTGAGGGGATTCTTGGCTTCACACCTACACACACTCAAGGTACACTCAGAGTATGGTTTGCATAGTAGGTGTACGCCTGATTACTGCCTTGTTTATATGGCTGCATATATACACTGTTTTAGCACCATGGTAGAACTGTATCTACTATTTACGCTTTTGGTGCTTGTAATCACTTTTATCTGCATCTGTCTACTGATCATCGCAGCACATGTATTTTATACAAGAATAACGTTGGTTCAATAAATATATTGAAAACATCCCAGTGTGTATTCTCTGTTTATTACTCTGAGCACAAGTAAGCAAGAGTGATTGAGCGAAAGGTTCTGATATGTTTCCACGATCCCTGAGGGGTCGGGTCGTCATGTTCAGAGGTTGCCAGAAACCATTTGCTCCCTGGTAAGGAAGTGGGCTTATGGTGGTACTGAGAGCTAACTGGTGTCTAGGCCAACATATCCTGCGGGGGTGCTCGGAATCAGTCTAGGCACCTCACCCAAAGTTTATGTTGTCCAACAACACGACAGCTAAAGTAAAAAAAAATGCCAACTCTCTAAAAGTAAACACAAGGAGATGATGGACGGAGCACTGAAACTTTTCAGACACTCACCCCCCAGTCACAGATCTGGGTTGAGTCCATCATCGTTCTTTAGCTCACTTCGCCACCCCAGTTCAGACCCAGCTTTATGCAAATCAGTCTTGACCCTGTGCCTCATGGGAACAGTCCAGCCTGAACTGCCAAGCCAGGTCTTCCCTTGACCGGAAACAAGCATCCTGGAGCCGGTTTCGGGGTAGCACCCCTCATCAGCCAGGCTAGCTTGAATCCAGTGGCAAAGTGAGCAAGGGACCCACATCTGGGCCTACCCTGCCAACTTAGGGCGAACAAAGCAAACACAAGGAGATAATGGATGGAGCGCTGAAACTTTTCAGACACTCATCCCTAGTCACAGATCTGGGTTGAATCCATCATCGTTCTTTAGCTCACTTCGCCACCCTAGTTCAGACCCCGCTATATGCAAATCAGTCTTGACCCTGTGCCTCATGGGAACAGTCCAGCCCGAACTGCCAAGCCAGGTCTTCCCTTGACCGGAAACAAGCATCCTGGGACCGGTTTCGGGGTAACACCCCTCATCAGCCAGGCTAGCTTGAATCCAGTGGCAAAGTGAGCAAGGGACCCATGTCTGGGCATACCCTGCCAACTTAGGGCAAACACAAGGAGATGATGGACGGAGCACTGAAACTTTTCAGACACTCACCCCCAGTCACAGATCTGGGTTGAATCCATCATCGTTCTTCAGCTCACTTCGCCACCCCAGTTCATACCCAGCTATATGCAAATCAGTCTTGACCCTGTGCCTCATGGGAACAGTCCAGCCCGAACTGCAGAGCCAGGTCTTCCCTTGACCGGAAACAAGCATCCTGGGACCGGTTTCGGGGTAACACCCCTCATCAGCCAGGCTAGCTTGAATCCAGCTGCAAAGTGAGCAAGGGACCCACGTCTGGGCATACCCTGCCAACTTAGGGCGAACAAAGCAAACACAAGTAGATGATGGACGGAGCGCTGAAACTTTTCAGACACTCACTCCCAGTCACAGATCTGGGGGTGAATGTTTTGATTTGTTCTGCATTCCATCCATCAATTGTGTGTCTTTTGCTTTCTCGCCCTAAGTGTAATGGCTCACCTGAATTTACTGCAGGGGTGACATGGATGGACACGAGGCTAAACCCCAACTTCCCTCACTCACCTCCTTCGCCCAACTAAGTCAAAGCCAATGAGGGAAGGTGGAGAAGGAGGGAAACAAAACAAGGGAAGGAAGAAGGGGTAGACGTCCGCAGGATCTTCTGAGGGAACAGTCTTCTAGAACCCTAAAGGAGAAAGCACAAGGTGAGTACTATACATGAGTAAAAGGCAGCTGACTATGAGTACCCCTCCCCTGTTTCTAAGAGATACCTTGAATGGAAGATGCCAAGTATGTGCGAGGAAACGTCTCCCAGGGACGATGGAACACCCCCACTGTCTATAAGGATGGACAAGGGTCAATAAGTAATAGGACTGCAGAAGTTAGCATTTGAAACAAGAAAAGGACGATAAGATACAAACCTTGGTTATAGACACCTTAGGAGTGGATAGGACCCTTAATCAAAAATAAGAATGTACCCGTTACTCCTGCAAGTAGGGAAAAACCCAAAAACTCATTTCCCTAAGCAGGAGGAAGCACAGGACAAAAAAAGGCAAAAAAGGCAAGGGTCAAAACTATGCAAATTGCAATAGCGAAGATCTGGAATATTTCGCAATAATGATTATACTTTCTTTCTTTACAGCAACCAGCAAGAGGATTACCAGAAAACAAAGAGAACCTCCAGAAATACGCAACAAGAACACAGGACCATCAGATAAGTACCGTTCCTATTTCAAAAATAGTTCTGGAATAAACCAAAAACAAAGATAATGTGATCCTTTAAAACCCTTTGCCTAATTCTTGTCATTTCAGAACCAGGACGCAAAGGGTTAATCAAAACAGAAGCTCCTTTGCAACAATGTTACCCGCCGGGAAGGAGCAGCAAGACAACCAGCCCCGTAAGAACACCCGAGGACCCAGGAAGCAGAAGAACACAACAGGAACCAAACAACCCGAACGAGAGACCGGAGAAGAAGCCGAAGGTCAAGCAAGGAGTCAGGTAAGCCGGAAATCAGAATGTGGTGGGAGGCCTGGCGGGATCCGTGATGGAACGCGAAGTGCGTTGCCAGTGCGGATCCCGTCTTTAAATACCCCTCAAGTGCCGCCCTCGCCCGCTGACAGGGAACGGCGGGCAGGGCTCTCGTCTCCTTGCTCGAGCGCGGGCGCTGCTGGGTTCAGCGCGCCCCACTGAGCCCGACACTAAGTGCGCCGGGTATGCCCAGACTTGAGTCCTGGGCTCACTGTGCCACTGGATTCAAGCTATCCTGGCTGATGAGGGGTGAAACGCCGAAACCGGTCCTAGGATGCTTGTTTCCGGTCCAGGGAGGACCTGGCTTGGCAGTTTGGGCTGGACTGTTCCCATGAGGCACAGGGTCAAGACTGATTTGCATATGGCCAGGTCTAAATTGGGGTGGCATGGTGAGCAAAAGAATGATGGGTTTAACCCAGATCTCTTGACTGGGGGTGAATGTTTTGATTTGTTCTGCATTCCATCCATCACTTGTGTGTCTTTCACTTTCTAAAAGTGGCATTCTCAGAATTGTAATTTAAAATCCGACTCCACCATAAGTTAGGATTTTAAATTAGGATTCCAGAGACACCAAACTTGGAAAGTCTGTCTCTTCTGAATTGGAAATTACACGTAGAAAATGGAATAAGGTAATTCCAACTTTATCCTGTGGGAGAGATAGGCCTTGCAGTAATGAACAATGAATGTGAGAGTTTTTCACTGGCAGGACATGTAGAAATTAAAAGTACATGTCCTGCCTTTTAAATACATTGCACCATGCCATCTGGCAGTCAACAGCCTTCCTTAGGGCTGGCATATGTATAAAAAGAGAAGGTTTGGGCCTGGCAAGAGGCTTATCTTACCAGGTCGAAATGGCTGTGTCAACTGCACACACAGGCTCTGCAATTGCAGGCCTGAGCCATTGTTAGAGGGCTACTTAAATATGTGGCACAGTACGTGCTGCAGGCACACTGACAGCATTTGATTTACAGGCCCTGGGCACCTGTAGTGCACTTTACTAGGGACTTATAAGTAAATTAAATATGCCAATTGGGGATGACCCAATATTACTTTTTTGGGGGGGAGAGTACGAGCACTTTAGCACTGGCTAGCAGTGGTAAAGTGCTCAGAGTCCTAAGGGCAGCAAAAACGAAGTCAGAAAAAGTGGAGGAGGAAGGCAAAAACTTGGGGGAGACCACCCTAAGGCTGTCAGGTCTAACAGTAAAACGAAATACTCTGATGGGCTGATTCAAAATATAAATAACACTTTCTTTAAGCTAAAGGAGGCTGACCCAGACAAACCAATTGCTGAAGGGAGCTGCACCAAACACTCTCTAGGCGTATGATTTTTTCATGACAAATGCTTTGGCTGTCACCAGACCTAAAAAGTGGAAAGAGTGAGCATGGGTAAATGGTTGGGTCAGAGACGTCCAATCTTTTGCTTTAGCCGTGCTCTGCACCTCCACACGCCCATAATGGTCTGCACAGTCTTGTAAATGCTGAGAACTTGGAAGGGCAAATCGTTTCCATGGGCTGCCATGTAGCACCCTTTGAATACCATGTAAACCATCACAATGGCCTTAAAAGTTGAAGATGTTATAACTCTGCCACCTTCACAGCCTGTTCTAAGGAAAGGCAGGCAACTGAAAGTATCAGATTAAACAGTGAATGCACAGCAGAGACCTTCCAGCATTGCCAGCTCCTAGTGTCATGCTTCAAGAAGTTGTAGACTCACTAACTCAGACTACTCTGCACTTTATCTAAGTCATTGTTTTCCTAGTGCATTGATAACCTTGATGGGCCTGCCCTGCCCTGGCATTGTTACTGTGTACCCGCATGTTTGGTGCCTATCTGCCAGGCCCAGCCACTAACTGATCACTCCCTAACCCTTGTGCCACCAATCTCCCCAGTGCTCATCTAGGGCTCTGAAGCTGACTGCGTCTCCCACCATCTGCCTGCTCCTGTTTTATAGATCTTCTTAACCCCTCATTTCCTGAACACTCACCCCTTTCCACATTAGAGGCAGCCACTGCACTGACTGAACCTCCCAGCGCTCCCTCACAAACAAACCCTCTGACCATGGTCTGCTATAAACAACAATGGTTGCTTTATCAAGATGCAGGATCCTTTGCAGCCCCAGTGCTGCAACCAACATGCTGTCTATTTGTAACACAAGGCAATCGGTCTATGTAGAAATCCACTCTTTTTCTTTCCAGGGAGCACTCATTTTCTTTCCTCATTTCTGGTACCACCATCTACAAACTCAACCTTAGAGACGCTGCCTCTCACTCCCAGATGTACCATAAGGCCATTTTCATGGCACCATTAAATTGGTATGGCTATTGGTGTTAATCTAACCTGGATATACTCCTTTTTGCTACGTTGGTGCAGTCTAAAGGAATATCTTTTTGAGACAAACATCTTGTCACATGCAGTGGCCTCAGTAAACAAATACTGTACAAATGTACAAACTACTTTCATCCCATTTCTCCCTACCCCCTATAAATCCATCTACTCCCCTGCTGTGTTGAGTGGGAAGCAGCCTTTACAACGCAACCGTTACAACGTATGCAGTTACATCCAGGGCCGGACTGGGAACCAAAACTGGCCCTGGCAAAGTGCTCGGCCGCCCCCCCCGTGGGGTTGGGGGTGCGGCCGAGCTGTTTGCCACGGCCGGTTTTGGGCGATTTTGTTACAGCGGCCGATATTGCAGCTATGCTGCAAAAACGGCCCTGTAACAAAATCGGCCCCCAGGGGCCCAAAAACGGCCCCCAACCCTAGCGGCCCACCGGGGAAATGCCCGGTGCCCGCTACGGCCAGTCCGGCCCTGGTTACATCGCATGCCGTTGCAACGAAAAAGGTGTGCAGCAGTGAGTAGAAGGTGAACTCCAACACCTTCCCTACTGTTGCACACACTGGAATAGAAAATTAATCTATTCCAACTTCCAGCGCTCCCCCGACAGAAAGTCGGGGTAAAGTTTGGCGTTGCAACGGCATACGATGTAATGGCATGCGTTGTAACGTCACATATGCGTGGTGATCCCATCTCCCAGCATCTTAATGCTTATATCTCAGCTGCCCTCATGCCCTCCCATCAGCAGGCCACAGGGTCTGCATATATCTCTTGGCAGACACTTGCATGACATCATCGCTTTGCCTAGGCCCTGCTGTACTAAAAATTGAAGCCACGCCACCCCTCTGATGGGACCCGAGGGAGTGACTGGCACAGCCGGTCTCCCTCTGGGGAATTTGTGTGAAATAGAGGCTGCCTAGACAGGGGATAGGTAGGGATAGGGGAAGGCATGGGAGTTATGGAAAGGTATTTAAGGAATCCGGAAGGGCATGTACAGCCTCTTCCTGACTCCTGCGCACCACCAGGCAGAGGGAGGTTACGTAAGAGGACGAGATGAGCAGGGGCAAGGCAGAACAGGATGCAGTACGTGAATCCCTGCGCACACTAGGTGTGGCCGGATGGTCTGATTTGCTCAGGCATGGCGTGTTAGGCCAGGCCTGAGTAGGTATCTGCTGCCCGGCACGTGCTGCGTTGGGCAGGTGCGTTGGGCAGGGTGGCGGCCGCAGTAGCGGCTTGCTCTTCCCCTCGGGGGAGGACTCAAGCATGACGAGGGGGGGCATGGCGAGGTTGAGGCATGACGCCTACGGTGGCAAGGTCGGCTGCACCAGGGAGAAGGCACAGCCTCCCTGCAAAGATTGAGCATGCAGTCACCGCAGGCCTGGTTCAAGGCCCAAACGAAGGCGAGGGGCCCAGCAGGAGCACACGCGTAATGGCAAGCGCAGTGCAAAATGTCAATGTAGTGGTCCCCAGGCCTGCTGGGGGTGGTTTCCCCCTTGATTTGTCAGCCAAACAGGCACCAGGTGGCCTGGTGAAGACAGCTGGGCAGGGGCCTACCAGAATAAAAAGATGAAGCAGAGGGGAAGAGTCCCTGGCCAAACAGGGGAATGAGGCCAGAGTGGTGGGTCAGGGACATGGGAAGGCGCCAGGTGATGTGGGGTATACAACACAGAGGTCGGTGGGGCTGGTGCCAGATCTGAAATCTAAATGGCAAGGGGTAGATCTGGAAGCCAAGATAAGGGAGCAGCAACAGCTTTTAAAGGATACTGAGGAGAGGTGGTAACTCCTATGCAGGGATAGGAAGGTGGCGCTAGAACAGGGACACCTGCCGAAGAAGGTGAAAGGCATGTCAGGGGAAGGGAGGGGGGTTAGCGATAGGCCCGTGGCACTTGAGGGGGGGCCATTGGTTAAGGGTGCCAGACGGGGTGCAAGAGGTGTTAGGGACTGTGGGAGCTGGGGGTGGCTCGAGGCCCCGTGGTGCAGGGGGCCTGTCAGGTTGCTGCAGCCTGGCGGGTGCAGGATCGACAATGCCAACAGGTGAGATTGGCAGTCAGTTGGCGAGGCCAACAGGGCACATGACGGCCCTGAGATGTTGGCCTACAGAGGTGGGAGGAGAAAGACGAAAATAGGGTGCAATTACCAGCGATGGTTGGAAGAGGTGAGGCAACAAAAAGTACAGTTGGTATCTTTCAGAGGTGAAGAGCGGACAAGGTAGGTACCTCTGGAAAGCAGACCGAGGCAAGAGGTGGCCATCCCAAGGACAGACGGGACAGTGGTTGATTACCTACAGGTCATAAGGAATCGTGACCGGTTTAGGACAGAAAAGAAGGGGGGACAGACTCAAAGGTGTGCAGGTCGGTGGTGGTCGGGTTTGGAGTCATTGAGGGAGTTGGGGAGACAACAAAGGAGGCACTGAAGGTGCCTGCAACACCTAAGGAGGCGATGAATGACAAAAGCAAGGAAGGAAAGGGGGTTCAGACAGATGACGCAAAAATTACAGACGTTACAGGGGGAGACGGAAGTAAGGAGGGTGAGGCCCGTAAAAAGAGGATACCTTACATGGGATTGGCAATGCGCCTGGTGTCCCACATAACAGCCAAAATTAAGAATAGGATATGGAAGAATGAGTATGAGGACAACATTTTTGGATTTGTTACTTAAGTCGAATATGGATATTTTCCTGGTTTGTTTGGTTGAGGTTTCCTTGGGGGATAATTTCTGTATGAATTTTATAGCATTTTGCAATGTAATAAAGGACCAGTTACTTAAACCAATTGCCAGCCCAGCAAGTGCACCCATTCGGTGATTTGACAGATCCTGTTCCCATGCAAACAGAGACCTGAGACTTGGTCTGTCAGCCAAACCCAGAAATCCTAGTTGCAATTGCTTTGGCTTGAGCACTCTATAAAGAGGCCCTGGGAACCAGGAAGCATGAAATTCGAAGAAATAACTGGGATCGATTAACTAACACAGTCTCTCTTAAGAATGCATGTGAATTCTGGAAATTAGTTAGCAAATTTTCAGCACTAAAGTCCACTCTCACTTTATTGAGCAGTCACATTACTGGGGATCAGTGTGTAGCTCATTTTAATAACATTTATTGCAGTATTTCCGATGCCACTGATTATGTATAGCTATCCTTCCGAACTGATAATGCTGGTAGGCTTCAATTCACTGTAGAGGAGGTGATTACTGCCCTCCTTAGTAGTTCCACCTCTAAAGCCCCTGGTCGGATGGAGTACCCATCGATATTTTTAAATGTCGAACTGACCTCTGGGCACCGTTGTTGACAAGTGTTTTCAACAATTAAGATCTGAATGCTCTCCCACCTTCGTCGTCTAGCTCCATTATAGTTCCTGTTTTAAGAAAAGGTAGTCGCACTGATCCTAACTGCTACAGACCCATATCCTTAATTGATTCAACCGTCAAAGGGATGGGCAGAATGATTTTTAACAGGTTAAGAGATTGGTGTGATGACAACAGTGTTTTATCTCCATGTCACTATGTGTTTAGGCAGAGCTTTAGAACAATGGAACAATGTCTAAATCTTAATTTGCTGCTAGCGAAATACACTATATGGAAACAATTACCTTTATACCTTGCCTTCATGGAGCTATCTTCCGCCTTTGATAAGGCTAATTCTAACAAATTGTGGGCTGTTATGTTGGCGATGGGGATAGATGCCACTTTGTGGCCCACCTTCATCGAGATTTAAGTGCGAGAGTGAGGTTTGGTCCTAACGGCAAATATATCTGACCCTGTTAAATAGCAGTGTGGAGTTAGGCGAGGATGTGTATTACCACCTCTTTTATTTATTTTATATTTTAATTAACGTCAAGCTTGATTTGATGCAAATGGTTCTTGGTCAGAGAACAAGATTAATAGAAACACTAAATTCAAGCCAGCTATTTTTAATGGTTGTAAATCTGTCGGGGTACGCCCATAGCCTTCCTCATAGACAGTAGCGGCTGCTACAGGGCAGTTGTGGTGAGGCGGGGAGGGGGTTTAAAAAAAAAATTTAAAAGAAAAAATCACTTACCTGCCACCCTCCGTCTTCTTCGGTCGACGCAGTAAACAGGAAGCACATAGGTTCCCAGACTCCCCTAGCCAATCCTGACGCTGCTGTCACCAGCATGAGAGTATCGTCGTGATTGGTCTGAGTGCCGTGGTTCGGCGCTCAGACAGGGAGTGGGAGGCAGTGGTGTAACAATGGTTCCAGTAGCCCCCGCAGTGCGTGGGGGCCCCTGAGCTCCAGGGTGGCCCCTCAGCGCAGTACCCTAGCCTGAGAGCTCCCGAATAAGTCTGGAAGGGGGCTCCTCCATGCACTTTGCAGGTTTGCCCCCTCAAGTTTTGCTACCCCACTGGTGGGAGGCTGTGCATGTTCACCACCCAGGCCGTGCAATACAGCTGCGTGGAGAAATGCTAAGTGTGTATGACTGTTTGGCCAGCCCAAGACGGCCTGCCAAACCATCATGCTCACTTAGAAAGTGCCCTCCACTCCTCCCCCTGCTCTGTGGGCAGCCCAGCCTCGCCCCACACCTACAGAGTCAGTATTGAAAAATAAAATGATAATAACATGGTGTTATTATCATTTTATTTTTCCTGTGGAGCAATGCTCCTCTGCCTTAGTGGAGGAGCCGCCACTGCTCATAGATATATATTCTAAGCAATGTGTACCTGTTACAAGCTATGGGTGTGGAATATGGGGTTACAGTGACTGTCATGTGTTATAGAATGAAGAGAATCATTTTTGTAGGCGTCTTGTCCCCCTTCGTCTTTCAACTCCCAGTTACATCTTTCATGAAGAAATGGCCTCACCATTTCTTGAGGATTCCTTTAAGCAGGCCCCGTTTTGTTATGGCTATCAATTTGGGATAATCCAAGGGCTTCCTTACCTCATAACATCATTAACGACTGTCTGCACTGTGCCCTGGGCCTGGATATCCCTTGGCTTTCTTCTGTTAAACAAAACTTTACTATTTTGGGTAAACCCATATTATTTGATAATCCCTCATTCGTATGCAAGGCTGATAAAAATATTGTGAAACATTTGTTCATGGATAAACACTGTGCTGAAAGGAATTACTTTGAATTAGGCAAACCACTTCTCCAGAATTACTAGTCCTAAAGCTAGTCCCAGCCCAGAACCCTATTTAACGTATGTGACCAATAACTGGTAAAGAACCATATTGTTAAAATTCAGAGCCAGCACTATATGTTACATGTTTTGCTTTCAGCTGGGATACTATGGGGATTTACTAACAAGAAATGTGCTTGTAATAATCTTTCCTCCTAATCTTTGTTGCACTTTATGAAATGTTGCACATTATATAAATCTTTTAGAGTTCGTTATTTATTACCTCTTTTTAAAATTAATAAATTTAAACAGTGTAGGGTTGCCCTCAGATTTTTACCGTTGGTACCAAGTACTGATGTTTGCTTCAGAGTGAGTAGTTTTCTCAAGGCAGCTGTGTTTTATCATACAAATCTTTATTTTTAAATTGTAATATCTCTGTATTGCTATTTTTAACTGATATGTGTGTTTTTATATTATGTATGTTTATCTTTTATGGTTGTCAACGACATTCAAATAAAGAGATTGATTGATTGACTGTGGATGTTTTCAAATTATTACACAGGGAAATTCAAGCTAAGAAGGGGTATCAGGAAGAAGAGTGGAAGCTGGCATGGCAACCCACAGTGCCCATTAACATGGAAAACTGGACGTCAGCCTTTATAATCTACGCCAGCATTTATTGTGAAAAACATGCGGACAGGGCTATTGCGCTATTCAAGTACATGGATATTATTAGGAAGGCACTGATGCATTTTGGAGGATACGAATGGCTCATTTATGATGAGGAGTTCAGGGCTTGAGTCAGTATTAACCTGGATAAACCATGGAGGGATGTGGATTCTGAATTATGGCTGCAATGGATGTCATCGACACAGCCAATGGCTTCTCCCCATATGGCTAGTGGCCTTCCTATAACCTATTGGCCCATTCAGCCCATCCCGCTCAACAGGGGCCGGGGAGTGTGCCAAAAAGTACGGGACCCAATGTTGGGGCATGTTGGAATTTAAACAAAGGCTTCTACTCCAGACACCCAAACAAGTTCAAGCATGAGTGTTCCAAATGTGGGGGGAGACATTCCATTACTCAATGTTTCACCCTTGCCAGCCCTGTGCAACAGTGGAGGGCATTCTGAGGAAGGGACATCAGGGTCCAACTGGGCCAAGGGGCACCTACGCCAGTTAAAGTTGAGGGTGTGCTCCAATGGCTTGAAATTTATTTGGACAGGGAGGCGGCCTTGAGGTTGGAATGGGATTTTAAAGATGGTTTTCGGGTAGGTTACCAAGGCTCAAGGAGACGTAGGTGGGCAGCCAACTTACGGTCAGCAAAGGCAGCACCGGTGGAGGTGGCAGCTAAATTGAAGAAGGAAGTGGAGGCGGGGCGAATTGTAGGCGCCTTCTATGATTGGCCTCATCTCTCTGCTGGAGTGGTGCCAAAAAGGTGGAGGGGGAGTTCAGGATGATCCATCATTTGATGTGGCCGGAGGGTGCCTCAGTGAATGATTTCATTGCCACAGAGAACACGAAGGTCGTGTATGCGTCAGTGGATGATGCGATTTGGTTGGTAAGATAGTACAGACAGGGGGCAGAGCTAACGAAATGCAAAATCAAATCAGCTTTCCGACTGTTGCCCATACACCCGGATGATTTTCCATTGTTGGTCATGCAATGTGGAGGTACCATTTACGTGGACAGAGTGTTCCCTATGGGCTGTGCCGTCTTGTGTGCTTTGTTTGAGTCTTTCAGCTCCTTTCTGTAGGGGGAGGGGGTGCTTATGAAGAGGAGTGGGCACCGTGAGGTGTCTCATTACCTGGACGACTTTCTGTTTGTAGGGAGGCAGGATCGAGTGGATTGTTACAGGGCCCTGAAGCAATTTGACTGTTGGCATAGGACCTGGGAGTTCCCGGTGCCTTGGAAAAAATGGAAGGCCCCAGTAAGGTGCTGACTTTTTCGGGCACTGAGGTGGACACAGAGTTGTTGGTGGGAGGTTGCATCAGGTGAAAGTGCAGGATATCCAACAGTTTTTGGATGAGGTGATTGGGGAAAGGAGACTGGAATTGAGGAAGACGCAAAAGTTGCTGGGGTTCTTGAATTTTGCATGTAGAATGGTGAGAGGCGGACTGATGTTTTGCAGGAGGTTGGGCATGGCTATGTTGGTGGCAGTGTTGCCCCACCACAGAGTGCGTTTTTCTTTGGCAGTGTGAGCTGATGTTTTTGTAAGACTTTAATGGAGTGCCAATTATGATTTCTGGAGGATAACATGGTTTGGCAAGTGTAGACTTTTTGAGATGCAGCAGGTGCACATGGTTTTGACCTTTTCTGAGATGAATGGTGGTGTGTGGAGCAGTGGCTGCCACACTGGTTGCAACAAAGATGGAGCATTGTCTTGGAATTTGTTCCGCTTTTGGCGACCTTGACAGTGTGGAGAGGGCAGTTGGCTAATAGGACGGTGATGTATAATGTGGACAACATGATGGTTGTTGATTTGATGAACCGACAGCGAGCAAGGGATTTGAGAGTTTTGCATTTGTTGAGACAGTTTATGCTGGGTGATTGAACATTGTTTTCAGGGCAAAACATGTGCCACGAGTGAGCAATGATATAGCAGATTCATTATCTCATTCCAGTGTCACAGATTCTGCAGCCTGGCTCCGGAAGCAGAGGACAGCATGATGCCATTACCTGCAGACATTTGGGCATGGGGGGAGTGAGAGTGATTGGGCTGGTGAAGAGTTCTTTAGCGGAGTGTACAAGGAGAAGCTATCATCTGGCATGGACCACAGAGGCCGGTGATACATGACCACAGAGACAGGAATGGAGAGTGATTCATTTTGTTCTGTCTTTAATTGACAAAGGTTTATCACCTACAACTTTAGCAGGCAAGTTAGCTGGTGTTTCATTCAATGGGAAATTGTACTGGGGTTTTGAACCAGTGAGGGACTAGATTTTGAGAAAGATTCTGAAAGGGTGGGGTAGAGAGAGAGGAGCGGGGATCTACTTTGTGTGAGGCAATAATGTTTGATTTGTTGCAAGGCCTTATTGCAATTTTGCCAGATTGTTGTTACGACGGGTTTGAAGTGGTGATTTTCAGGTTGTGTATGTTATGTATGTTTTTGGTGCGTTCGGGGTGTCTGAATTGTTGGGGTACATTTGGAACAGGGCAAATTGGGGATATGGCTCAGGAGATCCAAGACGGACCAGATGGGGTGGGGCAAGTAGGTGTGCTGCAGGAAGGGGGCAGAGCAGAGGCGCGCCCTGTTACTGAGTGGCACAGATTTCAGGTTTGGCCAGGGTGCCAGCGTGAGGTGATTTATTGTCATGAAAGCGGGGAGAGGATTACTGCCTTTCAACTACTGTCAGTGCTGCACTTGGTAGTGCATAAACTGGGGAGGGATCTGGCTGGTATCGAGATGCACTCCTTTAGGATTGCGGCAGCGATGGCACACCTGGGTTGGACTTGGAATCAGATTCGAAGGATAGGAAGGTGGCAATCAAGGTGTTGTGCATGCTACGTGCGGAAATTGGTTTTTTTTGCCCAAGGAAATGGGGTGTGTGTGCACTACTAATGCTTTCTTTTTTCCCATAGGGTGAATGAAAGGACCTGACAGGAGTAAGCTGGTGACTTGGATAGTTGGACACTCTATTTTGCATTGGGCAGCTAAGTATGCGTACCTTCAGATTTACCAATGGGGTCTGGGATTAGCCAGTAGCAGGCATGAAGTGCTATGGTGGGGTAGGAATGGGATGCGCTGGGTCAATTTGTTGCCATTCTTGGCGAAGCTGGTTCTGCAGAGAGGTTGCTCGGATATGCTCCTCGTGCACTTGGGGGAAAGTTATTTGGTCCAGTTGCTGGGACTGAAGTTACTGCAACACATGCAGCAGGTCCTGCAGTTGATAAAAAAATAATTTTGCAGGGACGGGATTGGTCTGGACAGAGTTTGTGCTTAGGAGGCAGTAGAGAGGTGCAGTGAAACCTGCGGCCATTTACAAGGCCCGGAGGAAACTCAACAGGGCGATGAGGGTGTTTTGCATGTCCAGGGACATTAAAGTGATAGCCCATGGGGGCATCAAAGAAGAGGAGCATTTTCTTTTCAGGGATGATGGGGTGCACCTGTCACAGTTTGGCAATGCTTACTGCATGATGGATATGAGGGACATGATTAGTAAGCTGTGGAATGAGAGGATTTGGTGTCAAGGGGTGTACCAATGTATACGTTGGCATGCAGCAGCTGGTGGGGGCACTAAAATACCCTATGGGTTTCCTGGATGGCGGTTGTTGGGGGGGTGGAGAGTCAGATGTGGGCGTATCCACCCCTGGGGGGATGAGGGGAGCACAGTAGGAAGACAGTGTACAGGATTCTTGGAAGAGGACAAGGAGACTTCATTGGAGAATGTTTGGTAGGGGAAGGAAGAGAGAGATTGGGGAATGGAAGGAAGTCAGTGAGTGAAAGGTGAAAGAATGTGACAATGTAAGTGGCGTTTGGGGTGAAAGCTTGGTGAGAGGTGAGAATTGTTGGGTAAAGAAAGGGATGACATATCAAGATGTTTTGATTCCATGTTAATGTTGTTTGGAGGTTGACTAACTGTTTACAGCCTTGTCCAAATAAAATGGCCTTTTACGCTTCATGGTGGTATGGCGTGTGGTTATATCATGATGGGACCCAGGGGGAGCGACTGGTACAGCTGGTCTCCCCCCAGGGAATTTTGTGAAATGGAGGAGGCCTAGGCAGGGGATAGTTAGGGATAGGAAAAGGAGTGGGAGTTAGGGACAGGCATTTAAGGAGTCAGGATGGGTGTGTACAGCATCTTCCTGACTCCTGTGCACCACCGGGCAGAGGGAGGTTAAATAAGACCACCCACCCACCCTACAAATTTGGAGGAGTGGTGCGTGGATTGTTGTTTCAACAGCGTATCCACCCCTCGGGAGGGGGGGTGAGGGGAGCACAGGCGTAAGAAGATGGTGTGCAGGATTCTTGGAACAGGACAAGGAGGCTTCATTTGAGGATGATTAATAGGGGAAGAGAGAGAGAGATTGGGAAATGGAAGGAGGTCAGTGAGTGAAAGGGGAAAGAATGAGGCAAGATATGGGGCATTTGGGGTGAAAGCTTGTTGAGAGGTGAGAATTGTTGGGTGAAAAAAGGGATGACTTCTCAAGATGTTTTGACATCATGTTAATGTTGTTTGGAGGTTGACTAACTGTTTACAACTGTGTCATAATTAAATGACCTTTTACACTTCATGGTGGTATGGCGTTTGATTATTTCATGATGTACCTCTTTGAGGCAGCCATGTCTAAGTATTTCCTGGAACTCAGAGGGGAGGCATATTTATGCCCAAATATCTGAGGAAAAGATAATTTAGTATTTTGATTGCAGTCCTTGAATATTTGGTGAAGTGCATTTTCTAGTGACTAGTATGTAAGCAGGGCAAGCAAAAATAAAAGCACATGCATGTAATGCTTGCGCATGAGTAGCAGAGGGTGTGGGGCATTGACAGATGGGTAGCTACAACGTAGCACGTACAAGCTTCAGTTTTCAGTCCTGTAAAACACGGACATAGCAGCCAAGTTTTCATATTGCTTATGTGTGACATTTCCATTGTTTCAGTGTACTTACGCAGTGACATTCAGCAGCCGAATGTGTGACGCTAAGAGTGACACTTTCTCTCAAGTAAATCCCAAAATGAGGTGCATGGAAAGGGAGAAATATCAGAAATTTCTCCCTTTTGATTAATGAGAAGCTATAACAACATCCTGAAATTGCTGCAAAAACCCTGAAATGGAAGGTTAACCCTGTCTTTATAATGAACACTAAATCTCTGCACATTTTGCTGCAGCCTATGCTATACTGTGTGTAATACAATTTTAAAGCAATGTGCATAGTCACAGTGCTTTCAGTTGTGTACTAGGACACGGTAGCACGATAATACAGAAGTCACAATCCACCACTGTGCCAACTAGGACAAAATTCATTGTTTGCATTAATCAATTGAAGGTTTCGCAACAGTAATGTAAAAGAATGAATTTCTCATCTATTTTGTTTAACTTGCCAGGGCAGCGCTTCACCACTTGAGCTGTGTGTTCTTTGGCCAGGCTGGGCAGGATGAGCACAGACTGCAAGAGCAGGCAGCAGTTGAAAGGTGTGTCTGAGTCAAGGTCGGACTGGCCTATAGAGCAATCAGGCAGTGTCCGAAGGGCTGGTCTGCCTGGTCATTGTGTGCGATTTTTTTTTTGGGCTGTTTGTGGGCCTGATGTGTGGTCTGCTGGACCTGTTTTCACTGTTGATTTCCCTGTTATTAAAACAAACATTGCTTGCAGTAAACTGAAATCCATACACTCTTTTATTCCTTGCAAAACACTTGCACATCGTGTCTTTACGAGTTGAAACCTCCCACAGTTTGCAAACATGGGTCTGGTCACTTTTTTAACTAACTTATTAACTAATGTGGGCATCACTTTTATTTTGGTGCTCAGCCTATTTTCTGCCCCAGTCCGACTCTGAGGTACAGACAACAAAATGCTCCTGATAGAAAAGTTCAAAAACACAAAACCAATTAACACATGTTGATCCTGCAAAAGTGATCAATTCCTCCAATCATGGGGAACGGGGGTTCATTTGGGGAGGGGAAAGAATGCGAGAACGTACAACAAAAAGGACACAGTTGAATGCGGCCGCCTCACTCAGACAATGACTTCCTGACGGCAAATGGACACACTGACTGTGTGATTATTGTTGCAGTCAGGCAATGCCGCCGCAGCCTGCTTGTGGTGAGTCTCGGCAGTAGCTGTGATCATAATAAATGCAGCCAGCACAGCTGAACCCCCAGGCCAGCATGGCCCACTCCATTCTGATGAGTAAACGTTTCAACTGTACCAGGGCAGCACTGCACAGTGTGCAGTCAAGCGCTCGCCACGCTGCTTGCTTATTGAGTGCTTCTACAGAGGGGGCGCTCCGGTCTCGTTTGTGTCTGCCACAGCGCCCGTGGTGTCAGGATGCGCTATAAATGCATGGGACCACCACACTAAAATGTGTTAGTCTAACCCCTGATGCGTGGTACATGGCAGGGCTGCGCGGACTAAATGACTAGTATGCAAACAAAGCAACCCTGCCATTTTAGCTTATCGTGCAATGAAGTGTCTACGTTTCTAAATATAATATAAAGACTTGAACGAAATTGAGTGTGATTGCGAAATTTCACTTGGCAATTATGAGACTGGTTGAGCTTTGACCTAAATTCTGATGCGTTTCACTGGTCTCCTTCTCCGCAGATTGCTCATTAACCAAGAGTGTACTTAAAATATATGGTGTTAGAATCTGTAAATCAATAACTTGGTCCCTTACACACCTATTACTTCTCCTTTCAAAATATAAATTTCTCTCCTGGAAAGAGGAACCTCGTCATAGTTGCTTGGGCGTTGATGGCATTTAACTCTTTGCTTGTTTATGTGATAACAAAAACAGAATTTTGCTATTGCAAGTGAAAATGTTTCATCGCCAAGGATTTTCCCAAAAAGTAGAGTTCAGAAATGTTCAGGTTGATTGCCTATCCCAATGGTTTCCCGTAGACTGCTGCGTTAATATCCACGAATATGGAATAGACAGCGCCCCAATTGCCTCGTACTTGGTCGGTGGGTCCAACCGGCCTGCTCATTAAATTGTGAGTAGGGGTGCTGGAATTATGCGATGCAGCGGTTATGGCATTTCCCGCATAATTATTAAATTACGGCACTGACTGCATAAAACACCACCTGCCGCATAATATACATTTCAACCAAAAAATTGTTTCTAACTCAAACGGATCAAAAGTAAGTAAAAAAAAAAATCACACGTGTTGCTGCACAGAGGCAGACTCTTTGCAAAGGTTTACTGGTTAAATCCCAGTTGCTGGTACTATTCAGGAGTAACATTTGCCCAGACACCACCCCCCTCTTCCCCCAGCGCCTTGAGACCCTCGCGGGTATGTAGTGCGCTTTATAAGTGACATGATTGATTGATTATGTATGTAAGTATTCACAAAATAGGTCAATAATACTGCTGCAGAATCTGCTGAATTACGCTGCATAATTGAACTTTTCTTGCCACATAATTTAGTCAACCCTGCCAGATAATTTGGTCTTTTGCCACATAATTCCAGTGGCCCTCATTGTGGATCCTGTTTTAAGGTTCAGTGAGCATATGCTTTCCTCCTGGATTTTTAAAAAAAATGATCTATTTGATAGATCTTAATGATGATTTGAAAGAAGTACTCCAAGAGTTGCACTAATACTTAGTACAGATAAGTCTTCGCATGGTGCCAGACACGTAGAACAACAATATTCACTATATATACACAAAAACACGCACTTACCAAGGGCAAAGTTCTTCCTATCTCAGCCTATTTACTACACAACCCATGAATCGTGGAATTCCCACTCTCACACTATATATTTTTACAAAACTAGATAGTGACATAAAAAACACAAGAACAGAAGACATGAGACAGCAAGTGACAGGACATAGCGTGTGTTTATTTAATATTTTTAAAGCCCCAGCGCTATTCCGTCCGCCCCTATCAAAGACTTCACAGACAGTATCAATATGGAGAATTTCAGAAACTGAAACCTGAATATCCAGACAGTCATAGAAATTAGGAAATGCATCATATGTCACGGGTGCAAGTAAGAGAGTCAGTCAAGAGCACACATGATAGTCTATATAATTTTACTTTAGCTGTCCCACGGCTTCTCATGGAAAACTCAATCAAATACACATTTTCAAATCCAATGGATACAGGTAGAGAAACAATATAATACCTAATATGTACATACACAGAACTCATATAGACAGAAAATAACTCAATTGAAAGGTGCCCAAGCATACAATCCAACACGCATAGAAATAAACGTGCATCTATATCATGAGACATACAAGCACCTATGACATGGGCAAATATACATGGAGAGAGATAGATACACACACACACAGAGTACTAAATCCACACCATCACAGACAACAAACACAGGCTCACGTGTACACATATATCGATGGATGGATGTAGGAGTGTCTGAGTGGATACATTGCTTGATGTATGAGTGGTGTGGGTATAGACGTTTATAGCTGAATGCTTGCTTATGAATGTAACCATCGAAAATGGATGCACGGATAGAGGGATAGGTGAATAGTGGAGGGGGCATTAATGCATAGATGGCTACAAGGATAAACACATGTGGGTATGTGGATGGATAAATAGCCGTGGATTATGTGAATTAATTTTAGTGGCGTCACAAAGGCCCCCGCAGCCCAGCAGGGCGGGGGGCCCGAGCTCGAGGGGTCCCCTCAGCAAAGTACCCTGGCCTGATAGCTCCTGAGTGAGTGCGGAGGGGGCCGCTCCATGTAGTTTGCAGGGGGGCACTCTCAACTTCCGTTACGCCACTTATTAATTTAATCTAAAATTGCCAGAACCACCAGACACTTTGAGGCATAGTGGCACATCAGAGTCTAATTAGAAATAGGTATGAGGTTGACCCCGAGTGAACGGTATCTAAGGTGGGCTGCAGGATTCTCCTAGATTCTTGGAAAGGGTATAGTTCTGCTGTACGGGAACTGTAATGCTGTGAGCAATGGGGTGGGGGTGAGTGATCATGGTGGCAAAGTTAATGGCATGGCTAAAAAAATTATCTGAAACTTTTTTCGGTCTTTTACCTTCAGGTAACTAAATATAAAACAATGCACTATCGTACATTATAAAACCTCAATTAGTTAACTTGTTAATGCACTGAAGAGGTCTGTGTGTGTAACCAGAGAGCCATAGAATTTAAACCTGGTTGGTGCAGTGGAGACTAGTGACGTGTATGTCTAGTGCTACAGAAAGCACTGTCAGTATGTAAGTGATTATTTTAAACTTGCATTACACACATTATAAGATAGGCTGCTACAAAATGCACAAAAAGGCTTATAATTGAAAGAGCTTCCAAAATGTAGATTTCAGTAATTCCCAGCCTGTATGCAGTTCATTTTTTTTATAACTGTCTTTTAAAAGCACGCACTTCACAGCTCAGATTGTAACTCACTTGTGATACCACTCAAAAAGAATAAATTGCCATCAGGAAGCTTCAAGTGATTCTGTTGATTAAAGCCAATACCGGCTTCCAAGCACCCTTTACATTTGCGATTAACCAGTTGTGCACATTTACATTTATTTCAGGGAGCAGACAGCCTGGTAAGAAGGCTTGTTTGGCTGGCTGCCCATTCCTCGGGTTTACAGTACAGGAGACTCCCTGCCTTATGCTTCAGCTGAAGCATTTTAATTGTCACAATTTACAGTCCCAAGACGGTTGTCTTTCCACAAAATGTAGGGGAACTGTTTTTCTTAAAACAAAAAAAGTGTGGGCACGTTGTGCCCCTCAGATTTCGCTCACTTCGACCACTCGTATAGTTAGTGGTTCAGACCAGAATCCTGTTAGGACAGGATGGATTATTAGAAGAGTGATTGGGTAGTGCTTGAAGGATGGAAGGAATCAGTTTCTGTCAAAGAGCACCGGAATAAAAGAATTTGGGTTGATGGGTAATTTGGGTAATTTGGTGAAGTAACTTGCATTCTAAAGACAGTCTTTCACTTAAATTTATTTAGGATGTTCTTACTTTGAGGGCGATGTGTAGATCACATATCCAATAGAACTAACCAATCACTTTTTATTCTCTTAGATAGACTAGGAAAGGTGCCAGGCCTTGATAAGAACCCTGCAGATCTTTTTAAATCTGATTATGCTGTTTGGGTATCTTATATAAATACTGTCTCAAATGCAATCATGAGAGAGGGAGGAGGCTATTCCTACATCTTGGAGAGGTGCTGAGATCGTCCCTGTGAGAAGTTGGCCTGGCATATGCTGTCCACTAATTATAGTGGGCACCTTGCACCAGTCCAAATCGACTCTTATGGTAGGTAGGTTAAAGACAACCTTATTGAAAGCTATCCTAGTGGTAGCTGTGGAGAGCAGCCTTCAGGCTAAGTCTTGAAGGAATGTAAAGCAGCTTGTTTTACCAGTCTATAATCTCTTGAGTGACCAAATGAAAGAGCACCACACCAGGTATATATTCAAAATATATGTATTTATTACTAAACACACCCCTCTAGTCTCTTTATGAGGCTAGAGTTCGAAATACATAGGTTATAAGATCTTAAATCACAGTAATAGCACAAATACACGTTTGGGCCCTAGGGGCGTACCAAACCATATACCAATAAAGTGGTATGCGAACCACGACTGAACTAGACACTAGGCCTAGAGCCTCTAGAAGTGCTTGGACCACAAGGAACCACCCAAGGTAGTGACACAGGGGACCCACGGGAGACGCGTGCAGTGTAAATACACAACCGCGATACGCCGTTAACTTCTATGGAGAAAGTCGGGATCGGGAAAATAGAGGAAAGGGACACTTTAAAAAGGACTAGGACAAAACCCTTTGAGATCTAGGACTTTGAAGAGTCTCTACCCACGGGAGCACTGGAGTACTCGTGTTACCTCACCCAGAGAAGCCGGGTGCATAGGTGCCTTTCGGGGTCGGGTTTCGTCGTCGTTTCTTATGGCGATCTGCTGCAAAGTGCTGCTGGCGACCAGGAGAAAAGTGTCCGGGTGGATCCAAGAGTGGATCGGAGTTCTGAAGAACCTGAAAGCAGAGGGGACAAAGTCTGGGTCACTAGCCAGTGACCAGGAGGGCGATGGACAGATGCCCACCGATGTCGAGTGCTTCAAGTTCGTTGACGGTCGTCTTGACTCTTCAGTCACGAGGTCCGGGAGGCGTTGTCGGCGACCAGGAGCAGGATTCGGGCTGTTGCTCGATGTCTGTCGAGTGCAGAGGTGTCGGCGACCAGATTGGACCCAACAAGCCTTGGCAACGGCAAGTCTTGAGTAAGATGTAGATCGTCGATGATGCAGACCAGCAAGGTCTGGGGAACTCACCCAGCGAGGGTAAGTGAGGGCAGGCCTGGAGCAACCAGACTGCCAAGTAAAGAAAAGATTGGCCTTCGTTAAGGGCTACTAGCCAACGGGCTAGCGACCGCGAAGGAGCCTCGTGACGCCGCACGTGGAGCTGGCTTACGGGACACTCGTGGAGTGGGGGCCAGTGATCTTCGGTGCAGGTAGTGCTGGAGGCTAGGGCTACTCGGAGCCCAAAGCACGACTTCTTGGGAGACCCAGAAGATGGTGCACTTGCAAATGTGCTCGGTGTCCAGGGGTCACGGTCTCACGTTACCCACGATAGCCACGGGCCTCAGCTTTGCTGGGGACTCAGGGTAGCCTCGGGGAAGTCTGAGAATCCACCTCTGGTGATGCGATGACTTCGGCGTCCGACGGGAGCTTCAGTGATGCGAACCGGACAGATGCTTCTTTGGTGCCTGCCAAGCAGGGGAGTCACTCCTTGACCCCAAGGGAGATTCTTCAGTCCTCTAATCGTGAGTAGAGCGTCGAAGGTCCAGGATTCTGTTTCAGAGTTTCGTCCAGGTATATTCTTGCTGTGGCAAGGGTTCCCCATTTTAACCAGTAAAACAGGGAGGGACTAACTCTATGACCCCACCTATGGGAGGGTCAAGGGAGGGGTGGCTACACCCACTTCCCTTTGTCCAGTTTCGCGCCAGAGCAGGGGCAGGTATCCCCTGAGCTGGTTTGAACTGGCATATGCACAGAGGAGCCTTTTGCTCCCCCAGTGCAGGACTTCAAAGCACTCTAAGAGTGCACCCACCCAGCCCCAATACACATTATCCTGTCTGGGGAGGTGGTCACACCTCCCTGCAACAGGAAACCTATTGTCCAGGCCTCCCCTGCCGGAGTTTCGTCCAGCAGCAGGAGGCCAGACTTGTGTCTGTGGCAGCAGCATCCATTTTGTGATGCCAGGGCTTCAGAAAGAAGTTACCGGGTAAGCCAGAGTTAACCTGTCTTTCCCTCTAGAAGGGTGGAATGCTACCCCCGCCGCCAGGATTGGCGGGGGGTAGTATTCCAAGATGTTTGACACCAAACACGACATGTTTAGGTGCAGCCATTCCAAAGTTAGCATTTTACCGCGAGGATATAATGCGCTTAAGAGTATATGGTCAGGCTGCACTACAAACAGCATCAGAGATGGTCTCCGAACGCTGCAGAGGGGCCCTGCTCATGCAGGGGCACCCTCTCACATAGGAACCATGCACTCTGCCTTTAGGATTGATAAGGCCTGCCTTAGGAGTGACTTATAGGTTTATATGTGTGTATGTATTTAGTGATATAGGTAACCTATATCACAGTAAGGGTGCATGCACCACCTTACCCAGGCTGCAGTAGCAGACCTGTGGTGTCAGTTTGGATGGCCTTCCAGGGGTGGCATAATACATGCTGCAGCCCCTGGCAGGCCTCTGAGGTACCTATGCCCTTGGTACATAGTATACCATATACTAGGGACTTATAAGGGCACTCCAGATTCCAATCAGAGATGTGCCTAAGGCACATGGAAACCTTTTACAGAGAAAGCAGATAGACTGGGGCCCTGAATAGCAGGATCCCAGTCCAACTAAGTCATAAAACAGCAAAACACCATAAAAAAAAGTGGGGGCAACCATATAGTCAGATTCCACCTTCCTACATAACCCCCCCAAACGAAAGGAGATAAGGCTAACCTTGGCCAGTTGAGCCTATATTGACTAAGTGGCCATATAAGGAAGCACCTGCACTAGCATGGTTGCCCCCTATGTTATGGTCCACTAAGCAATCCCTCACCCTAAGGGTATGAGAGGGTCTCCACCATGGGGAATCACTACCTCTGGTGTGCTTAGGTAAAGTACAAGGCTGGTGAGGTGTCTGAGTAGGGAAGTGAGGCCCTAGGAATGTTGGCCTCAGCTTCCTCAGATCACTGGTCACCATGTATGCCTGTCTTTCCATGACTGAGTTGCACTTTGCTCTAAGGGTCAACCTTTGGCTGCCTACAGCTGTGGGTTGGGTCCCTTTGGATGGACTACTGGAGGGACATGGCAGGTTTGGAACCTTCTGGTCCCAGGTTTGCCCTTGCCTACCAGAGTCCTTCTGGGGGAGGTCCCTACATAAAGGTATGGGGGATCCCTCAGTGTGTAGAGGAATTTTCACCTGGCTAGGGCTACTAGACTGGGTGCCCCTAATCTGCTGATGGGGGCTTCCTCTGGACAGGGGGCCCTGGGGGTCCACTGACCTCCCTGACCTCTGCAGCCCTGGGCTGACTGAGGCAGGGTAGAGAGGGGCAGGTTACCTGCTCCAGACGGGGTACCACCTTGGAAGGGTCCTCTGCCATCAGGGGTGTGGCCAGGCCAGGCCTGACTACCTCTGTGGCAGTTCCTTCACTAGGGGTAGGGTCAGTTCCCTGAGGAGGCTGACCCTTACCTACTGTCTGGGGGAAGAAGACTTTTCTTCAACCCTTGTGCTCTCTTTTGGGGGAGAGTGGGCCATTCTTTCAGGCTCCATCTCTCCAAATTCTTGGGCTGGGGCTGTGGCCATCACAGCCCCACTAACCTTTACAGGGACGCCCAACATCCTAAGATGGGTTTGGTGTTCCACTTCAGCCCAGGCTGAAATTTCCAGAACATTGCCCATCAGGCAATCTACAGGTAGGGTTGGGGACACTGACACTCTTTTTGGGCCTGTGACCCCTCCCAGCTGAGATTGACTATGGCCATGGGGTGATCTGTTCTGACACCATCAATGTTGGTCACCTGGTATTTAAACTCAGGTAAAAGCTGGTGAGGGGGACTAGTTTCCCTGCCACCATGGTGACACTAGCCCCTGTGTCCCTAAATGCCACAGCTTTCTGACCATTAATTATTGGCTCCAATCTGTACCTGCCCAATGCTATGGGACCCATGGTAAAGGTGGCAAATCCTATACCACCATCAGAGTCAGAGGAGTCTGTTGAGGGGTCCCTGTCTAAACTAGGGCCCACCTCTGTTCCTCTTGCAAAAGCACCTAACTTTTGGGTGCACTACTCCCAACTGGAGGATTACTACTGGTAGTACCAGGAGGGGTGGTAGTAGTTGTGGGAGGAACATTTTCTTTATTGCCAATCCTGGGGCAACTGGGATCAGTTTTCCAGTGCCCAGGCTTTTTACAGACATGGCAATAGGGTTTCTTTTCAGGAGAGGAAGGAGTTTGGGACCCACCCCCAGAAGAGGAATTTTGGGGCCCTGTAGGGGACTTATCCTTAGATTTATCCCCACCTTTCTCTTGGGACTTAGTAGAATCTTTCTTCTGGTCACCACCCTGATTTCTAGTTTTTACTCTGGTTCTGACCCATTTGTCTGCCTTCTTTCCCAATTCTTGGGGAGAGGTCAGATCAGAGTCCACCAGATACTGGTGCAAAAGCTGGTTTTGACAATTATTAAGGATCTGCTCCCTCATAATCAGATTGTACAATCCTAAAAAGTCATGCACTTTGTTGCCATGTATCCAACCTTCCAGAGCCTTTGTAGCACAATCTACAAAATCCACCCAGTCTTGAGTCTGAGCTTTTGGGTGTCTCTGAACTTCAACCTATACTGTTCAGTGGTTAGGCCAAACCCATCTATCAGAGCACTCTTCAAGACTGTGTAATTGTCAGCATCCTCTTCTCTTACAGTGAGGAGCTTGTCTCTACCTTTGTCTGCAAAGGAGAGCCACAAGATTGCTGCCCACTGCCTCTGGGGGACCTTCTGAACTTTACAGGCCCTCTCCAGTGCAGTTATCCATTTGTGGATGTCATCCCCACTCTGGTAGGGAGGGACAATCTTGTTTAGGTTTCTATGGTCATAAGACCTGTCCCTATCTCTAGGGATATTGCTGCCACCATGGGACTCTAGTCCCAACTTTCTTCTCTCTCTAAGGAGATCTAGGGATTCTCTATCTAAAGCTAATTGCTTTTTTCTGAGTTCCAGCTGAGTTTCCTCATACTGGACTAGCCTCTTTCTTCTCTCATGAGAGGATTCTCTCCTATGAGATGAGACAGAGCTCCCTATAGAGGTGCCAGAGTGGTTAGACTCCTGAGAAGGAGACCTAGACTTTCTGAGCACACTCATAATCCTTCCTGGGGGGACAAAGGTGTGGTTTTCTAGATCCTCATCTTCATCTTCCCCAGAAGGGATTGGGTTTTCCAGGTCAGGGTCATTGTCACCCTCCTGGTCAGTTTCAGAGGGGGGCTGGGGGTAGTGGTACCCCTGGCCCCTTCCTCATCTGCTGGCCCACCCTCTGCTCCTACCCCTTCAGTCTCTGAGGACTTACTAAGATCATAAGCCACCAACAACTCCTTGAGGTGTTGGGTGGTGGGACTTTGGCCTGTCCTTAATTTCCTCACGTTACATAAAGCTCTCAATTCCAAGAATTGGAGTGTATCATACTTGGAGGGTGGAAGCTCAATGGCTTCCTGCAAGGAATCTTTGGATCCTGCTTTTAAAGACATTACTAGTGTGGTGTGGTGTATGCACTACCTACTCTAGTGTGGCCTACTAAACTCTCTTGAGTTGTAGAAAGGGTTGTGCTATCCCTTAACACACAACTCTAAGTTCAGTAGAACTTACTGTTATTCTAAGCTTAAATTATATGTACCTTAGGTACCTTTAGTGGTTTTCAGTTGATCAATTCAATTGAGATTATCTGGTAAAACAATAGCAAGCTGGAATCCCACACGCTGCACACCAATGTGAGAAGTTGGCCTGGCATATGCTGTCCACTAATTATAGTGGGCACCTTGCACCAGTCCAAATCGACTCTTATGGTAGGTAGGTTAAAGACAACCTTATTGAAAGCTATCCTAGTGGTAGCTGTGGAGAGCAGCCTTCAGGCTAAGTCTTGAAGGAATGTAAAGCAGCTTGTTTTACCAGTCTATAATCTCTTGAGTGACCAAATGAAAGAGCACCACACCAGGTATATATTCAAAATATATGTATTTATTACTAAACACACCCCTCTAGTCTCTTTATGAGGCTAGAGTTCGAAGTACATAGGTTATAAGATCTTAAATCACAGTAATAGCACAAATACACGTTTGGGCCCTAGGGGCGTACCAAACCATATACCAATAAAGTGGTATGCGAACCACGACTGAACTAGACACTAGGCCTAGAGCCTCTAGAAGTGCTTGGACCACAAGGAACCACCCAAGGTAGTGACACAGGGGACCCACGGGAGACGCGTGCAGTGTAAATACACAACCGCGATACGCCGTTAACTTCTATGGAGAAAGTCGGGATCGGGAAAATAGAGGAAAGGGACACCTTAAAAAGGACTAGGACAAAACCCTTTGAGATCTAGGACTTTGAAGAGTCTCTACCCACGGGAGCACCGGAGTACTCGTGTTACCTCACCCAGGGAAGCCGGGTGCATAGGTGCCTTTCGGGGTCGGGTTTCGTCGTCGTTTCTTATGGCGATCTGCTGCAAAGTGCTGCTGGCGACCAGGAGAAAAGTGTCCGGGTGGATCCAAGAGTGGATCGGAGTTCTGAAGAACCTGAAAGCAGAGGGGACAGAGTCTGGGTCACTAGCCAGTGACCAGGAGGGCGATGGACAGATGCCCACCGATGTCGAGTGCTTCAAGTTCGTTGACAGTCATCTTGACTCTTCAGCCACGAGGTCTGGGAGGCGTTGTCGGCGACTAGGAGCAGGATTCGGGCTGTTGCTCGATGTCTGTCGAGTGCAGAGGTGTCGGCGACCAGATTGGACCCAACAAGCCTTGGCAACGGCAAGTCTCGAGTAAGATGTAGATCGTCGATAATGCAGACCAGCAAGGTCTGGGGAACTCACCCAGCGAGGGTAAGTGAGGGCAGGCCTGGAGCAACCAGACTGCCAAGTAAAGAAAAGATTGGCCTTCGTTAAGGGCTACTAGCCAACGGGCTAGCGACCGTGAAGGAGCCTCGTGACGCCGCACGTGGAGCTGGCTTACAGGACACTCGTGGAGTGGGGGCCAGTGATCTTCGGTGCAGGTGGTGCTGGAGGCTAGGGCTACTCGGAGCCCAAAGCATGACTTCTTGGGAGACCCAGAAGATGGTGCACTTGCAAATGTGCTTGGTGTCCAGGGGTCACGGTCTCACGTTACCCACGATAGCCACGGGCCTCAGCTTTGCTGGGGACTCAGGGTAGCCTCGGGGAAGTCTGAGAATCCACCTCTGGTGATGCGATGACTTCGGCATCCGTCGGGAGCTTCAGTGATGCGAACCGGACAGATGCTTCTTTGGTGCCTGCCAAGCAGGGGAGTCACTCCTTGACCCCAAGGGAGATTCTTCAGTCCTCTAATCGTGAGTAGAGCGTCGAAGGTCCAGGATTCTGTTTCAGAGTTTCGTCCAGGTATATTCTTGCTGTGGCAAGGGTTCCCCATTTTAACCAGTAAAACAGGGAGGGACTAACTCTATGACCCCACCTATGGGAGGGTCAAGGGAGGGGTGGCTACACCCACTTCCCTTTGTCCAGTTTCGCGCCAGAGCAGGGGCAGGTAGCCCCTGAGCTGGTTTGAACTGGCATATGCACAGAGGAGCCTTTTGCTCCCCCAGTGCAGGACTTCAAAGCACTCTAAGAGTGCACCCACCCAGCCCCAATACACATTATCCTGTCTGGGGAGGTGGTCACACCTCCCTGCAACAGGAAACCTATTGTCCAGGCCTCCCCTGCCGGAGTTTCGTCCAGCAGCAGGAGGCCAGACTTGTGTCTGTGGCAGCAGCATCCATTTTGTGATGCCAGGGCTTCAGAAAGAAGTTACCGGGTAAGCCAGAGTTAACATGTCTTTCCCTCTAGAAGGGTGGAATGCTACCCCCGCCGCCAGGATTGGCGGGGGGTAGTATTCCAAGATGTTTGACACCAAACACGACATGTTTAGGTGCAGCCATTCCAAAGTTAGCATTTTACAGCGAGGATATAATGCGCTTAAGAGTATATGGTCAGGCTGCACTACAAACAGCATCAGAGATGGTCTCCGAACGCTGCAGAGGGGCCCTGCTCATGCAGGGGCACCCTCTCACATAGGAACCATGCACTCTGCCTTTAGGATTGATAAGGCCTGCCTTAGGAGTGACTTATAGGTTTATATGTGTGTATGTATTTAGTGATATAGGTAACCTATATCACAGTAAGGAGTGCATGCACCACCTTACCCAGGCTGCAGTAGCAGACCTGTGGTGTCAGTTTGGATGGCCTTCCAGGGGTGGCATAATACATGCTGCAGCCCCTGGCAGGCCTCTGAGGTACCTATGCCCTTGGTACATAGTATACCATATACTAGGGACTTATAAGGGCACTCCAGATTCCAATCAGAGATGTGCCTAAGGCACATGGAAACCTTTTTACAGAGAAAGCAGATAGACTGGGGCCCTGAATAGCAGGATCCCAGTCCAACTAAGTCATAAACCAGCAAAACACCATAAAAAAAAGTGGGGGCAACCATATAGTCAGATTCCACCTTCCTACAGTCCCAATTTTTAAAAAGAGAACCATGTTCTCTCAAACTTGCAAGCGGGCTTTAGGCACAAGACTAGCGCTGTTGGCCAAGCCTTCCGAATCTCCGGTGGATCTGGCCAAGGGTGATCTTTTCATGGCCTTAATTGTCCTGCATGCCGCCTTTGATCTTGTGCCCAGGGGGAAACTGTGGGGGGTGCTCCAAGAAATGCCCCCCCCTTAAATCTACTGAGTATAATTAAAACAGTCCACTAAGGGAACTTTGCAAAAGTTAGGTGTGGTACCAAGGGGGAAGTAACTGGGGCTATCCCAGGTAACCAAGGAGTGCATCAAGGCTATATCCTCACTCCAATCCTCTTTCTTCTATATATTAACAGCTGTGTCACCCTGTTGCTGAATTGTGTTAGCAATCCCCCACTTTGGAAGGGAAAAATACAAATGCTCCTTTTCGTCGATGATACACTCTTGCTGTCCAAAACCAGGAGGGGCTTGCAAAACCTGATCGACAAATTCAACCAGTTTTGTGTAGAGCTAGGTCTCGAAATCACTACAACGAAAACTACATGATCTACTCTGAGAGAGGCAGGGCGAGAGGGGTGATCAAAGTGGAGAATGAATCCCTGGGCAAAGTGCGAGAGTTTGACTACCTAGGTATTAGACTAGCTGAAACCGGGTCGTGGGAACCGCAGATTTTAAAAAGTACAATTGTGGTGAAGCACAGAGCAGGGGCAATATGTAAATTTGCAAAAACAGCCAACTGGAACCTCATATTACCAGCTGTAGAGATCTATAAAGCTCAAACAAGGTAAGCAGCTCTTTATGGTGCAGAACTATGGGGCCACTATCAGTAACACTGATTTTCTGAGTGTGGCGGAAAGCAATTTCATCAGATCCCTTACCAGTCTAGGGAGGGGAACTCCACTGGTACCCCTACGCCTGGACTTAGGTATCCATGAAATAGCAGTATTGGCTGCACTAGGAACTTTGCTGCATTGGATACGCATCTGGAGCACTACTGAACTGTCCCATTACAGAGAAGATCCGCAAGACATTATAAGAACAAACTCAGGGGTAAAGATAAAATGGCTTGGATTTATAAAATGGGCCTGGACCAATCTGGGCCTGGAAAGATTCTGAGAGGAGAGTTGGTATATTCGCCCAGCAGATGCACAACTAGTAAACAAACTGGCCCACGAGAAAGTTGCTAGTAGCAGGGAACATCGAATCACTACAGGTACCTTGACAAGTGCTTTCTTGCTACACAAATCCACAAGCAAGGCTGAGGAGTTCTTAGATTTTGTATGATCGGCCTGTGCACGGTCAGAGTTCTTGCAATTTAGGTATGGGGCGCTGCCAGTAGCAGCTTTTACTGCCCAAAGGGGGGGGTACGCACCAGAGGTCACGCTTCTGTTTCTATCACAAAACCATTATGGAAACAGATGAACACTTGTTATTTTTTTGCCCCCCCTTACACTAAAGCTAGAAGCAGGTGGATAGTGCCCTTGTGTCGATCCCTTAAATTAGGTTAGAGGAGAAGCCAACAGAATTTGCAAAAGTGACAACTCATCAATAGTGGTAGAGGTGGTATGTAGGTTTTTTACATAGCATGGACAATAAGGCAGAAGTTACTAGATAGTATGACATTGATTCTCACAGGTTAATGGATCTGATTAATTTTGCTATATATATGTTTTTAGATTTCTTATTTATTAATGTTTTCATGATTGCGCAGCTTGAAAAAATGTATTGTCGTTTTCATTGTGATTGTTTTATGTATCATGATAATGAAATGTTATTTTGAATTATCAAAAAACGAATAGAGTAGGGTGCAGAGTGTTCAAGACAATTTCTTTTCACTGAAGGATTGGTTGACTGCTTACAAAAATCATGTATAGCATGTTAATGGTGATATATCTATTGCAACTAGATATTTCGTGAATATGTGAAGCTAACTCACCTTATATGGTACACTAAAATGTTTAGTAACATATCTAAGAATACAGTAGTTGTGTTTAGTTTGGTGGTCTCCGTACTGTGAAGAGGATTCCAAGCTCTTGATTGGTTCCGATGTTGACATGAGAATATTAACTTTGTCCACCTGACAGAGTATTTGCCATGGTAATGTAGTTGTATATATAATATGATAAGCGTTAAATGAGTTCTTTAATATATTTTGTTTGTTACAGGTATCATATAAATATCCACTATGTAATACTCAAAGCCATCGACGGTGAAGTGAAAAGCCATGTTCCAATGGACAGTATGCTCTACTCATTAGCTGCTATACTCAGCTGGTTTATCCTAAAAGAGAATGGTAGACCCTCACCCACACAAGGTGGCATTCTTCATCATGGGGTGCACACCTGACTGCAGACCGAGGCCTACGTCTGCTGTGGTCTTCGTCGGAGCTCTTTTTGCATATTTTGAAACGTGTGGTCCTCTATTGAAGGATTTCATATCTTTTGATGGCGTATGGGAGAGTATCTGTGACTTCTCCATTTGTTCTTCTTTTGGTCTCATGCAGTGGGACATAATTGGTTAACACTGGGTCATGGTAGGTAAAAATCCTTATTTTATCGGTACTTCCCTTCCACAAGGTTAAACATAAGGTATGTTAGGATCCTTCATGTCATTAGTTTGTTGATATGTTTCTGTCACTAGATCTTCCTCAAAATGTCAGGTCATTAGTCAGGATGGTGAACCCTATTCTCCTTCTCATCCTGTTCTATCTCATACTATGAGGTGATGTATGATGTATGTAAGGAAGATAAAAAGGAATATGACACCCGCTGATGGGATAAATTGGTAAATTGCTCCATTAGTTTTAACTCACGTGTAAATATCTTGGGAAAGTAGTTAATTAATATAAGACACTGCTGGTTGATGAGGGTGGAAGGGGCGGGTGTGCACCATGAATATCAAAACCACAATATTGGTGGGACAGTATATCGGGGGCAAAATATTTTAAACAAACTATCGTCAGGTAAGTCTAGATTTTCTATACCTACCTCCACATCTATTTACCTACGCTGTACATATTTCTTCAAGATAAGTAGATAGATGTGGAGTTAGGAATAGTAAATCAATTCTTCCCTATATGCACTTACCTTTCAATATTTTGCCCTTCGTTATTCTGACTTCTATATTGTTGTACCACTATTGTTGGTGTTGATCTTCAGTAGTACAATCGAAGGGGAGGGGCGGAGCTCCCTCTCTCAAACCACTAGAAAGGGGATGGTGCGGAGATTGAATCTACGCATTGACTCTACACAGATCAACACACAAAGCCCTGTCCTTGTACAAAGTAAAATGAATTTGGCCTTCAGCTCCCTATCAGCTGACACCTTCCCTACAGGACTCCAAGAAAGTGCTAATCTCTGTACTGGAGATCAAGGGGCCAGAAGGAAACAGAGCAAGACCTTTGCTGCCCTTGATACAGCCCGAAAAGAAGTCCCTGGCCCAGTGACACATAGGACAAGCCAATACCAGGCCTCCAGAATTTCAGCCTGCATGGTTAGACCCATCCCAATTAATAAAGAATAAAAAAAACAAATCGGTTTCTGAACATGAACAAAAAAGGACCAGGGAAACAGGACCTTCCAAGAGCCCATCCCAAATGAAGGAAACATGTAAAGACAAGAAAAACAAATAATATGAACTCAGCTAGACACTGAGAAGCGGCCAATGACCTGTGAAAAGTCTGCCTCAGAGAAGAGTCTGCCTCAAGGAACCAACCACCCAGGCCTCTAGATGAGAGTTTAGGTGTTTTCTCCCTGTGTCAAGGTGACCGGTCTAACATTTTATTTAAAGGGCTGGTTCAGTTACCCTGATTCAGACTTATATTGTAAGAATTCTGACAAGGAATAGTGTAAACCAGGGGTGTGGAATCTTGGCTGGTTTATGGCTCTGAGCAGCCCATCATTGGCTGTACAAAATAAATGCCGACATCGCATTTAGAGAGATGAACGCCCGCACAGACGCACACACCCCTCCCATCCCCCACCCGCCATGTTCTAAACTGTTTCTAAGCATACAAGGAAGTAAAGGAGTGGCCAGATGTGCTGTCGACCAATGGCAGAAATATGAAGGAAAACCTTGCAATGCATATTAGCATACATAGATTTGGGGTAGATACAAGCGTGGAAGAAAAATCAGCCCACGTTAACCTACTTTAAAGCTGTCGCAGCTGCAGCGTCAGTGATTGCAGACTGCGGTTGGCTCTGGGACAGATTGTTATGAGATTATGAGAGCGTCACCTTCACCTGCTCGAAGCCTGTGGTTGGGAGACAGCCATGATCTGAAAGGAGATTACACATCATGTTTTCACAAGTTCCAGCCGCAAGCTGACATTTCTTTGAAAACAAAGTGACATGCGGTTCAAACCATTCTACTGGGGTAAAATGAAGGTCTGGGTGACTTGCGTTGGAGGAGCAGCTCCGACCATTTTAGATAAACAAAGATCAGCACAATTGTTCCAACAACAGACATCAGCTTTCAAGTCCCTTAGTTTGGTGAGGACCGAGGTAATATGAGGTCCTGACCATGTAACATTTGAACACATTTATTAACCACTTAAAAAAAATGTATTATATATTGTGAGCTTGTGACAGTTAACAAAAAGTTGACATTGTGCAATTGCAAATTTCTCCTTTGGTCCCAACATTTCAGAGGTTACAGGAAAGTAAAACGAGTTTACCGATTAACAGCTTTGTAATTCTCTTTGATGACTAACTCAGAGCAATGTGTTGTAAGTGTGAAATTAAATGAACTGTCCCACCCACACCCACCCTCCCTGCACTGTCCAGTGTTAGGGTTTCTTACATTTCCCTGAATATCCCGCCGTCTTGTAGGTGCTGCCTAGGGCAAAGTATTTTCGAGGGGTGGTATTACACGTGGGAGAGGGTACACAGATGGCCACCTAGTATGTGATGTTTGGTGTGAGGTATTGTAGAGGGGCACAGACAAACTGAGGGCCAGATTTAACATTATTTGACACAGCACAACACAGCAAGACAACTGGCTGTACATTGGCGTAACACAGGCCCCCGCTGCCCGTGCGGGGGGGGGGGCAAGCTCCAGGGGGCTCCCTCAGCACAATGCTCTGGCTGGAGAGCTCCTTATTGAGTCCGGAGGGGGTCCCTCCACGTACCTTGCAGGGTGGCCCCCCTCAAGTTTCATTACGCTAGTGTGGCTGTACTGCACTAGCTCAAATGAAGAGAACAGGAATGTGCCATATTTACCAACATATGGAACATTGCTGCTCTCTATCTGCGCTGGCACACTGTGTGCTGCCTAGCGCCAATGCAGGCATCCTTGTGCCATGGATCAAGGGTGTCTGCATTGAGGGCAGGAATGTTTTTGTGCAGGAAGGGACACCTTCCTGCACAAAAACAATATTTTTATGTGTGCTGAGGAATACAGCACATGTGGAAAGAGGAAAAAACAAGGAGAAATAAAGATATTTGTCCTCGTTGAGCCTCTGGAAGGTGTAGCATTTTGACACATTCCCAGGTTTAAATTGTCTTGGTAAATCTGGGAATGCGCCAAATTACATGGGTGGATATGTGGGAACACCCACTCCCCATCCATGTAATGCCAAGCAGTGACTTGTGCTACTTTGCGTTACTCAAGATGTACTAAGCAACGGAGGGCCATGCAAGGTTGCCTTGCGTGGCTTGGTAAATCTGATCTAAGGATTGCACTGCCACACAATCGTATGATAAATTTGGGAATGAATATTTAGGGGTGTGGGGAGGGGGAGGATAGTTTAGTTTATTAACCACTTAGGGCCTGATTCACAAAGGCAAACTGACACATTGTGTAAGTTTACCGCTCTTATGTATATTTACAGACTACATGTAGAGTTTTGCAACTCCACGCTCCTAGTTATCCGCACCTGGACACTTTGCAATCAGGCCAGAGAACGCTGCACACATAAGTATAGGGAGTGCAGAGTCTTAAAACTCTGTATGCAGTTTGTGAATACCTAAAAGTAGTAAATTTGCCCAGAAATGTAAGTTTACCTTTGTGAATCAGGCCCTTAAACTCTGATTTTGAATTGCACGGTACTGGTTAGGTGGTAATCCCACTCTGTCCGACTCATAAGCATGGCCTTAAGTGTATCTCTCATATTTGTTAAAACAGAAACATTTACTTTAATTCAATGTATAGATTTCCTGATGATATAAGTGAACTTGGAGCATATAACTGTAAATATACATTTCAGTGGATTATGGAAGTCATTGACTGGTCTTCAGAAACATAACTGTGCTTGAGGGACCTGGGCAAATACACTAACCGTGTGTGCCACTTACAATTTCATTTGTCTCATCATAAACGTACAATTTGTACATAAACTTAGAGTGTGTGTGTGAATAAATTGATTCTGTCTTTGTTAATGAACTCTAAGCATTTAAACTGGTGCTTTTTTTTGTATTTTTGTACAAATTAAGTTGGTACCCGATATTAGCGTCTATTGTCCGCTATGCTTTTTAACCTAGCCTCAAAGCCTTTGGTCGCCATATTGAGTAGTAATTCGAACCTTAAATAATTGAGTTGAGTGAATTGGAAACCTTTTTTTTTTAATTCATTTTTTTAGAAAAAAAAATCTGGGACCAAGAAAGTCATTTGCATACAAATAGTAACAAGCATTGGCATAGCCAATAGGTCTCGCCTTTGGGACCTTATAAGTATTTAGCGATGCACCACATTTTTGCACATTACTGCAACGAGGGTGATTGTGTTCGTGCTTGCTAACTGCTGATAAAGCGTATTAATGACGACATCTAAAGTAGTTTTGGGTAAACATTCAAGACTGTCTGAAGGTGTCACACCTAACAAGGGGTCCATGTCTCAGCTAACTGATGTAAAGATAAAATGGAGCTCTTTGCTGTGAATGTTTCTGTTGAGTCCACAACATGTTTCTATCTGCTTACTTCAGTTTTGCTTCAGGTGTTTTGTTCAAGACTTTCTGGTTTCTTTGACAACATGGATTTCCCTTTCCTATGGCCACGCTCCTCGTTTAGAATTCTCGAACTCTGAGGTCACATATTCCTCCTGTATTCTTGCAGCCTGGGGGCGAAGACACTCCTCTGGTGGTGAACGCACAGCTGTGCGTTGTTGCATGGATGTAAGCCTGTCTTAGCGGGAGTGATAACAGGTTTACAATTCCGTAAGTGCGCTAAGAATCACTTCTAACTCCGATCCCTCCGCTAATAAACTGGAGTAAACGCTTGGAATGGTTTCCTTGAAAGCACAATCCTAACACAAATAACCAAAAACCACGGACCTTGAGTTCTGGGGTAACATGTTACTCACCACAAAGCGCTTCAACCCTCTTCAGTGGTAGTAAGCGCTATCTACATGCAAGTACACTACATAGAATGAGAACAACAATGCATAGTGAGGAGGAAGAGGATGTCATGAGGTCCTTCACCTGAGCAGCACCTTCACGAGCCCAAGCTTTGTACCCGGAGCTCGTTACACACTGTGATATACTTATGCTGATGTGTAAGAACCCAGAGTTTGCCTCGCTGCTGTGGTGAAGGCAAGAGCTCACTGAAGGTGTCGCGTGACACGGGGTCACACATGGCAGCTCTGAAGTATGTTTGTGACGGAATCAAAACAACTGTTTAAATAACGGAGAAAATAGTGTTGAATGCTGCTGTTAGTTTGAATGGTGAGGTTAAAACATTTTCGATGCACAATAAACATACATATTAAATATAAAATAAAAATTAGAAACTAAACCGTAAAAATCCATTCCCCCAAATTAAACCCGTCCCTTGATGTTTGTAAAGTCATTGGAGGATATTGTGGTAGAAGGGAGTTCATTTTACAGCATGTTCACTCACTCGGATCCGGAAGGGAGCCCCGCTATTCTCACCCAGGACCGGGTGCCCTCCTCACTTTCAAAAGCTTCCATTCCCCACGGCATGCTTCTGCGCCCGTATCCGAGCTGGGCTCCAGAGTTACTACAGAGGACCCCATAACATAACACCATAGCATGAAATAACACAGCATATGTCCTTGCTAGCATACTTTCACCTGGGAGGTTCTTGGCACTATGTACCAGATGTTTATTGTTACCCAACTATATGGTACTCCTTTCATCCATCTTAGGAGTGTGAAAGGCTGTATGGACTGCCAACATGTGATGGGGGAGGAGTCACACAGAATCACGCATTAGTGAACAAAACCACCAGACGCAGCCATGTAATGGGGGACACCACATTCCAGCCCTGGGCTTCCAGTTTACAAGTAGTGCCTTTGAGGTGGATGCAAAGTGCAACAGGTGCTGCAGCATGCAACCAAGACTACAACACCCATAATGCACTAGGTCGTTAAATAAAAGCACAGGATTTGAACATAATGAACTCGATGACACCAGGTGAATTTATTTTCCAAACAGTGTGTGTAGAGCTTTGCCACAAATGATAACTTTTACAATGTTGCCAAGTGGTCGTGTGTTAGCATACTTTCTCCTAGACAGGTGTAACACTTGTTAAGACAATTCACATACATGCAGTTTCTTTCTTCATGCAACAGAGACGTGACACTGGTGCAATGCGATCTGTGCAGCGTCTCCCGTTTCTATTGCATGTTCAGAGAGCCCGGGCAAGCAGAGAGTACAGACACCCACGCCACAAGTGTAGTGTGAAATAAAGAGACCTTACCAGACTGCGCGCAGGTGAAGCGCCGCCGCGTCCGGGTCCCTCGAGTCCACGCGTCCGGTCCCGCGCTTCCGAGTCCGCGCATCCTGCGTCTCTGCTGAGAAGCGGAGAGCAAAATGTTTCAGAAACTAAAGGCACACAAACACACCGAGAGCACACAGCAAGCAAAGCCCGGGACGAGCTGCCACTCCCACCTTCCCAGACCTGCCTGTGAACGGGGTGATTCACAACATAAACTATCCGCAGGAATGCCTGGAGTACAAAGAGCTGCCATTTACTGCGCCCCGAGACAGGCGGGTGACAAAGACGCAGCGCTGTGAAGCAGCGCTGCTGCTGGCGGCGGCCAAACGGGCGGCCTGTTCGTCCCTGCACGCCCCCTTCATGCCCAATCCAGAGCCCTCTGGTTTATAATGGATGCACTCCAGGAGGAAAAAAGAGAGGAGCGGGGCGAGCGAGCGCGGCAGCCTGCAGAGCTGACCAGACGCTCGTGCGTCATGGCCTTTTTCCCCGCACGACCAGCATGTGTTTCCAATTATCGCGCCCGCGTCTGGGCACGATAATTGGAAACACATGTCTGCCGCGCGCGTAACCGCAGGTAAAAGGCCATGACGCACGAGCGTCTGGTCAGCTTTTCAAACTCCCAAACTATAAGTCTCGCAGAGCAGCGCTTGCGCGCTACTCGAGGCTCGACCTAAAAACGAGCAATGTTTACATTGTGCAACAGTATACCAAAGGACATCCCACCACCCCACCCCCTCCCCTCCCGGCACTATGTTTATTATTCTTGAACCCAAATCAGCGTACACCTTTGCAATAATAACAGTTCTCATAGATAGTCCCAAGTCCGCGACCACATGGAGCCAAACCATAACACATCATTTTTACTGCAAATCAGGATTCCCTAGAAGGTACCCCATAAGTGGAGCCCAAAAGTCCTTGGGCCATGAGGCCTCGGGCAGTTCCTCTGCATATATCCCTAGCTGCTCTTTGCAGTAGATCAAGTCTCGGACCCATTTTTCCAGCGTTGGTGTAGTTTTAGCTCCCCAACATTGTGCCACCGCCCGCTTGGCAAGTAATGTCGAGACCGCTACCAGTCTCCGATTGCATGGCTTGAGAGTCTTTACCCATCCCAACAGGCAAACAGGAGGGGTACATACCACAGGCTCCAACACCACCTCAGTGAGCATTCTCGTGACCCGCCTCCAGAAGGCGTGTATTCCAGCGCAACCCCATGCCAGATGCAGGAAGTCTGCATCGTCCTGTCCACATCGCACACAGCAGGCACTCTCGCGCAGGCCAAAACGTTTCAACTGGAGCGGCGTGTAGTATAACTGGTGCAAGTGATTTGGAAACCTAAGCATTCGTCTTTGTTCCCAAAATGATGCTGGCAGCATTGTACCATAACACATCCGCACATGCAGTATTAGACTCAGTTGAGAAGTTTGGTACTGTTTCAACTAATAAGTTGAATGGCCATATATCTGTCGGAGGAGGAATTATCTGGATGATTGAAATTTAGTTACAGGGGTGTGGAAGCATTTTGCCAGCATAGCAGTGCCAGTCCCGCGAAGTGCATTATGGTTAACCCAGTTCATTGGTATTGTCAATACTGACAAGTAAACATTGCTTGTCATTAGTGTTAGCGCAGCTAGTACTGGACATCTTTGGACACATGTTTCTTGGTAGTCCCCATTCATCAGCAGAGGATAGTATTTATGTTTGGGATGCTTGAGATGCTGCTTATAGTTTTCAGCTCAAGCACCTACATCTGCTTCAATTGTATTTCGTAATTTGCCATTCACACATCTCCACAATGATCCAATCATTTAGAGATATTTAAAGGGGGTGGGAGCAGGCTGTCAGTATATCTGCTCCAGCCCTACCAAGTGCATTGTGGTTAATGCAGTTCATTATAATTATTAATGCTCACAAGTAAAAATTGTTCTTGATCTTTTTACTTGTATCAATATTCATTGATTGCGTACCCCTGTGAGATTTATTTGCTCTTTTTCCTAGGATTGTTTCATGACTGTACTTGAATCAAGTAAGTGCACTTCCTTTGCCAATAAACTCTTCATTGTCTTCAGGTTGCTTACTGATTTATCTACACAGGGTCATGTTCTTTCATTGTCAAAGAGGCCTACCAAAGACACATAGAATCTTGCAGCTTTTTCGTCTGATTACCACTTGTCATTTCCAAGCAGGCGTCTTGAATGATATCTTTTGGCAAGGCTTGTTTATGACCTTCCGTCTCATAAACATCTTCAGGCTCTTCAGTCTGGTTTCCATACATGCTGTGGCACTGGTTTTCAGTTTCAGTTTTGGAGACTGCCATGGATAGGGCCAGGGACATGCCTCCTGACTTTCCTAGCAGTCTTTGACATGATCGGCCATGAGGAACTTCTTTCCAACTTAGCAGTGATGCTGAGGCTTGGTCGCCTGGCTTGACTACTTCTGTGAGGGACTGTCCTGGTGCCCGAGTAGAGTGGATGCCGTTACACACCTTAAAATCCGTCCATATCTGAGTTTTCAATGTTGCCTGCTAATTCAATTGCATCTCTGGTTTCATCATGGCGCAGGGTTCTGTCTCCGCTTGGTTTATCCCCATGGTCAATGGGCTTTACTCTTCATACCGAGTTACATATAAAGACGTATTCAACCGAATTAGTGCAATGCTGTTATTTACAACTTCATCTGAATGTCAAATAAAACCATTAACTCCTGCCTCTGACTTCCCTCAGTAGTCCAGGCTCTCGTAATTTCAGAAAGGGCGAGGAAACATGGGTATTATGGGCTTCCTGGTTTCATCTCAACGGTGTGCCTAAATTCTGTCCTGTAATTGGCTGCATATATATAGTGACTGCTGGTGGGTAGATTATTTATTATATTATTGCAAATGTGTTTTCTTGGCTGTGGCTTCCCCTTTACTTTTGTATTCAGTTTAGGTTGTATTAGGTTATATTGTTTTCAATGCAATTTTCCAGTGCTTAATTCGTAGAAGAAAACGTGCAAGAGATACGTTTTTTTAGGAGCGCATTGCAGAATGTAAGGTTGCTGCATTCATGGGAGACCACCGCCAGCGCCATTAAACGGCAATCACGGCCGCTCACTCTTGAAGCCATCTCACACCTCTTCTTTCCATCACACCTACACGTCCTGTCCTTTTATCCCTCTCTTTCAGATTCTTTTTCATCACTGATTTCTCGCTCTACAACTTCTTTACTATCTTTAGCTTCCTCATAGTTTCTCCCTTTTCTGTCTATTGCTCTGATGTGGAAAAAACATGGTTAAAGTTCAGAATCAAAATCAATAAACCACAGAAATGTTCAAGTTATGGTTAGGAACATAATCCAAAACTCGAACAACAGCCACACAAACCATATCTTGCACCAGATGCAAAGCTCAAGACCTCACCCATGATGTGACAGATGCAATTACATATTTGATAAGCAATCTTACAATGAGAGTAAATATCATATTACCATTAACACTATGAAAGAGACAATTGTGAATGTAGTATTATGTATTAGTTTGAGTGTGTATTGTTTTTTAAAAAAAATCTTTATTCAACACAATCAAAATAGGCCTTACAAGTACAAAGAATAAAAATACAGCAGCAGATAATAATAAGAACATTTAAAAACAAATGTACAACATACAATGTTAAAAAAAACATTAAGGTTGACAATCCCAGCTCCATCCTCATTCTACACATTAGGATAAAATACTTTTCCTAGTTCGAATCGCACCCCTAATGTAAAAAGCAATTCTAAGGCATAAAAAAGGATCTAACAGTGCTCACAAAAGTAATAGAGCAGCATTATAATCCCTAACATTACAGGCAGGAAAAATCAGTTTCAGGTAATATTTCCATAAGCTGTCGTAAAAGCTACAAAATAAAATAAAGTGCTGAGTGCTCTGCTTCGAGATACCGTCACTTGAGCATGGGACCATTTCCATGGGCCGCTGCTTCATAGTTGGGAAAACGACAAGAAAATGTACTACACCCAACCGTAGCCTAGTTAGAACGAAGCGGTGTGGGGTATTAGTCACCAAGGACAAATATGGTTGGTAATCCTCCTGAAAAACATTCGACATATAAGGGACAGCAGTGGATTTCTTAAACTCAGCAAGGGCTCTATTCTCAGACCTATCACCTAAGAAAGGGGCCTGAACCTCGCTCTTATGAAAAGCAAGAATACTATGTGGATCTTGGGGCATAGGTAGACCAAATAATGATTTAAAAGTTTCATTAATGTAAGGAAGCAAAGGGATATTAAAGGCATGATCTAGTGTTAAACAATCTAGAATGATTGATTTCCTAAAGGTTGTTTTAACTTTTGCCCAAATATAATGGCAAAGTAGATTTGGCTTGAGCAATAGTAAGTCCTCCAAGTGAGGTAGCCCAACATCCTTATGGACAATAAAGGATGGGTACGGAGGCTAGGGTACACAACAAGAACCTAAGAAAAACATTCTCCGCAACCTGAAGAGGGCTGCAGGGCATATAATCCCAGAGGCCCCCACCTTACGTGGCACTCGACAGTGCTCTTGCCTTGAAAATCTTGACTATTTCCTTGACAGTACGGCTACCAAGTTTGTGGGAGAATCTGAAAGCTGCCTGACAGACTCTGTTAATTTTTGATAGAGCATTTTGTATATGTTGGGACCATGAGGCATTATTGGAAAAAAGGATACCCAAATAACAAAATGAGTTAACCCTCACAATTGGAGTGCCCCTGATATAGACGGTCCTGCACTTCTGGATATTTTTCCCACTTGACATTGTAAATGTTTCAATATTGTTAATCTTCAGTTTTCTGGCCTCTATAAAGTCAGTGAATGTATCCATCAGTCTCTGCAGACCGATGTGAGTCCTCGATGTGAGAAGTTGGCCTGGCATATGCTGTCCACTAATTATAGTGGGCACCTTGCACCAGTCCAAACAACCCCTTATTGGAGATAGGTTAAAGACAACCTTATTGAAAGCTATCCTAGTGGTAGCTATGGAGAGCAGCCTTCAGGCTAAGTCTTGAAGGAATGTAAAGCAGCTTGTTTTACCAGTCTATAATCTCTTGAGTGATCAAATGAAAGAGCACCACACCAGGTATATATTCAAAATATATGTATTTACTGCTAAACACACCCCTCTAGTCTCTTTATGAGGCTAGAGTTTGAAATACACAAGTTATAAGTTATTTAAACACAGTAATAGCACAAATACACGTTTGGGCCCTAGGGGCGTACCAAACCATATACCAATAAAGTGGTATAAGAACCACGACTGAACTAGACACTAGGCCTAGAGCCTCTAGAAGTGCTTGGACCACAAGGAACCACCCAAGGTAGTGACACAGGGGACCCACGGGGGACGCGTGCAGTGTAAATACACAACCGCGATACGCCATTAACTTCGATGGAGAAAGTCGCGATCAGGAAATTAAAGAAAAGGGACACTTAAAGGAGGACTTGGAGCAAACCCTTTGAGAACTAGTACTTTGAAGAGTCTCTACCCACGGGAGCACCGGAGTACTCGTGTTACCTCAACCAGGGAAGCCGGATGCATAGGTGCCTTTCGGGGTCGGGTTTCGTCGTCGATTTGAATGGCGATCTGCGGCAAAGTGCTGCTGGCGACCAAGTGGAAAGTGTCCGGGTGGATCCAAGAGTGGATCGGAGATCTGAAGAACCTGAAAGCAGAGGGGACAGAGTCTGGGTCACTAGCCAGTGACCAGGAAGGCGATGGACAGATGCCCACCGATGTCGAGTGCTTCAGGTGCATTGACGGTCGTCTTGACTCTTCAGCCACGAGGTCCAGGAGGCGTTGTCGGCAACCAGGAGCAGGATTCGGGCTGGTACACGATGTCTGTCGAGTGCTGAGGTATCAGTGACCGGATTGGACCCAACAAGCCTTGGCAACGGCAAGTCTCGATGAAGATGAAGATCGTCGATGGTGCAGACCAGCAAGGTCTGAGGAACTCACCCAGCAAGGGTAAGTGAGGGCAGGCCTGGAGCAACCAGGGTGCCCAAGAAGAAAAGGATTGGCCTTCGTGAAGGGCTACTAGCCAATGGGCTAGCGACCGCAAAGGAGCCTCAAGACGTCGCACGTGGATCTGGCTCACAGGACACTCGTGGAGTGGAGGCCAGTGATCTTCGGTGCAGTTGGTGCTGGAGGCTAGGGCTACTCGGACCCAAAGCACGACTTCGTGGGAGACCCAGAAGAGGATGCACTTGCAAATGTGCTCGGTGTCCAGGGGTCACGGTCTCACGTCACCCACGATAGCTACGGGCCTCAGCTTTGCTGGGGACTCAGGGTAGCCTCAGGAAAGTCTGAGAATCCACCTCTGGTGATGCGAAGACTTCGGCGTCCGACGGGAGCTTCAGAAATGCAGACCGGACAGATGCGTCTTTGGTGCCTGCCAAGCAGGGGAGTCACTCCTTGACCCCAAGGGAGATTCTTCTGTCCTCTAATCTTGAGTAGAGCGTCGAAGGTCCAGGATTCTGTTTCAGAGTTTCGTCCAGGGATAATCTAAAGTCCTAAGGACTGGGTTCCTATACTTATACCAAGTTTAGGAGTTGGACTACTCTGTGGCCCCACCTATGGGTGGGTCAGGGCAGAGGGGTGGCTACACCCCTTTCCCTTTGTCCAGTTCACGCCAAAGCAGGGGCTGCAAGCCCCTGATCCGGTTTAAACTGGGGTATGCACAGGGACACCAAATGTGCCCCCAGTGCAGGACTTCAAAGCACCCGAAAGTGCTCCCGCCCAGCCCCAATACACATTATCCTGTCTGGGGAGGTGGTCACACCTCCCTGGGACAGGAAACCTATTGTCCAGGCCTCCCCTGGCGGAGTTTCGTCCAGCAGCAGGAGGCCAGACTCGTGTCTGTGGCAGCAGCATCCATTTTGTGATGCCAGGGCTTTAGAAAGAAGTTACCGGGCTAGCCAGAGTTAACATGTCTTTCCCTCTAGAAGGGTGGAATGCTACCCCCGCCGCCAGAATTGGCGGGGGGGTAGTATTCCAAGATGTTTGACACCAAACACGACATGTTTAGGTGCAGCCATTCCAAAGTTAGCATTTAACGCGAGGTTATAATGTGCTTAAGAGTATATGGTCAGGCTGCACTACAAACAGCATCAGAGAAGGGTCTCCGAGCGCTGCAGAGGGGCCCTGCTCATGCAGGGGCACCCTCTCACATAGGAACCACGCACTCTGCCTTCAGGATTGATAAGGCCTGCCTTAGGAGTGACTTATAGGTTTATATGTGTGTATGTATTTAGTGATATAGGTAACCTATATCACAGTAAGGGGTGCATGCACCACCTTACCCAGGCTGCAGTAGCAGACCTGTGGTGTCAGTTTGGATGGCCTTCCAGGGGTGGCATAATACATGCTGCAGCCCCTGGTAGGCCTCTGAGGTACCTATGCCCTTGGTACATAGTATACCATATACTAGGGACTTATAAGGGCACTCCAGATTCCAATCAGAGATGTGCCTAAGGCACACGGAAACCTTTTACAGAGAAAGCAGATAGACTGGGGCCCTGAATAGCAGGATCCCAGTCCAACTAAGTCATAAACCAGCAAAACACCATAAAAAAAGTGGGGGCAACCATATAGTCAGATTCCACCTTCCTACATAACCCCCCCCCAAACGAAAGGAGATAAGGCTAACCTTGGCCAGTTGAGCCTTCATTGACTAAGTGGTCATATAAGGAAGCACCTGCACTAGCATGGTTGCCCCCTGTCTTATGGTCCACTAAGCAATCCCTCACCCTAAGGGTATGAGAGGGTCTCCACCATGGGGAATCACTACCTGTGGTGTGCTTAGGTAAAGTACAATGCTGGTGAGGTGTCTGAGTAGGGAAGTGAGGCCCTAGGAATGTTGGCCTCAGCTTCCTCAGATCACTGGTCACCATGTATGCCTGTCTTTCCATGACTGAGTTGCACTTTGCTCTAAGGGTCAACCTTTGGCTGCCTACAGCTGGGGGTTGGGTCCCTTTGGATGGACTACTGGAGGGACATGGCAGGTTTGGAACCTTCAGGTCGCAGGTTTGCCCTTGCCTACCAGAGTCCTTCTGGGGGAGGTCCCTACATAAAGGCATGGGGGATCCCTCAGTGTGTAGAGGAGTTTTCACCTGGCTAGGGCTACTAGACTGGGTGCCCCTAATCTGCTGATGGGGGGGTTCCTCTGGACAGGGGGCTCTGGGGGGTCCACTGACCTCCCTGACCTCTGCAGCCCTGGGCTGGCTGAGGCAGGGTAGAGAGGGGCAGGTTACCTGCTCCAGACTGGGTACCACCTTGGAAGGGTCCTCTGCCACCAGGGGTGTGGCCAGGCCAGGCCTGACTACCTCTGGGGCAGTTCCTTCACTAGGGGTAGGGTCAGTTCCCTGAGGAGGCTGACCCTTACCTACTGTCTGGAGGGAAGAAGACTTTTCTTCAACCCTTGTGCTCTCTTTTGGGGGAGAGTGGGCCATTCTTTCAGGCTCCATCTCTCCAAATTCTTGGGCTGCGGCTGTGGCCATTACAGCCCCACTAACCTTTACAAGGACGCCCAACATCCTAAGGTGGGTTTGGTGTTCAACTTCAGCCCAGGCTGAAATCTCCAGATCATTGCCCATCAGGCAATCTACAGGTAAGGTGGGGGACACTGCCACTCTCTTTGGGCCTGTGACCCCCTCCCAGCTGAGATTGACTATGGCCATGGGGTGATCTGTTCTGACACCATCAATGTTGGTCACCTGGTAGTTAAACTCAGGTAAAAGCTGGTGAGGGGGGACTAGTTTCCCTGCCACCATGGTGACACTAGCCCCTGTGTCCCTAAATGCCACAGCTTTCTGACCATTAATCATTGGCTCCAGTCTGTACCTGCCCATTGCTGTGGGACCCATGGTAAAGGTGGCAAATCCTACACCACCATCAGAGTCAGAGGAGTCTGTTGAGGGGTCCCTGTCTGAACCAGGGCCCACTTCTGTTCCTGTTGCAAAAGCACCTAACTTTTTGGGTGCACTACTCCCAACTGGAGGATTACTACTGGTAGTACCAGGAGGGGGGTAGTAGTTGCTGGGGGAACATTTTCTTTATTGCCAATCCTGGGGCAACTGGGATCAGATTTCCAGTGCCCAGGCTTTTTACAGACATGGCAATATGGTTTCTTTTCAGGAGAGGAAGGAGTTTGGGACCCACCCCCAGAAGAGGAATTTTGGGGCCCTGTAGTGGACTTATCCTTAGATTTATCCCCACCTTTCTCTTGGGACTTAGTAGAATCTTTCTTCTGGTCACCACCCTGATTACTAGTTTTTACTCTGGTTCTGACCCATTTGTCTGCCTTCTTTCCCAATTCTTGGGGAGAGGTCAGATCAGAGTCCACCAGATACTGGTGCAAAAGCTGGTTTTGACAATTATTAAGGATCTGCTCCCTCATAATCAAATTGTACAATCCTAAAAAGTCATGCACTTTGTTGCCATGTATCCAACCTTCCAGAGCCTTTGTAGCACAATCTACAAAATCAACCCAGTCTTGAGTCTGAGCTTTTTGGGTGTCTCTGAACTTCAACCTATACTGTTCAGTGGTTAGGCCAAACCCATCTATCAGAGCACTCTTCAAGACTGTGTAATTGTCAGCATCCTCTTCTCTTACAGTGAGGAGCTTGTCTCTACCTTTGTCTGCAAAGGAGAGCCACAAGATTGCTGCCCACTGCTTCTGGGGGACCTTCTGAACTTTACAGGCCCTCTCCAGTGCAGTTATCCATTTGTGGATGTCATCCCCACTCTGGTAGGGAGGTACAATCTTGTTTAGGTTTCTATGGTCATAAGACCTTTCCCTATCTCTAGGGATATTGCTGCCACCATGGGACTCTAGTCCCAACTTTCTTTTCTCTCTAAAGAGATCTAGGGACTCCCTGTCTAAGGCTACTTGCTTCCTTCTGAGTTCAAGCTGAGCTTCCTCATACTGAATCAGCCTCGTTCTCCTCTCATGAGAGGATTCCCTCCTATGAGATGAGACAGAGCTCCCTATTGAGGTGCCAGAGTGGTTAGACTCCTGAGAAGGAGATCTAGACTTTCTGGGCACACTCATAATCCTTCCTGGGGGACAAAGAGGGTATCATCCTGATCATCCTCTTCATCTTCCACAGGAGGGATTGGGTTATCCAGGTCAGGGTCATTGTCACCCTCCTGGCCAGTTTCAGAGGGGGGGCTGGGGGTATTGTTACCCCTGGCCCCTTCCTCTTCTTCTGCCCCACCCTCAGCTCCTACCCCTTCAGTCCCCAAGGGCTTACTAAGGTCATAAGCCACCAACAACTCTTTAAGGTGTTGGGTGGTGGGACTTTGGCCTGTACTTAATTTCCTCAAGTTACATAAAGCTCTCAATTCCAAGAATGGGAGTGTATCATACTTGGAGGGAAGAAGCCCAGTGGCTTCTGGCAAGGATTCTCTAGATCCTACCTTTAAAGACATTACTAGTGTGCTGTGGTGTATGCACTACCTACTCTAGTGTGGCCTACTAAACTCTCTTGAGTTGTAGAAAGGGTGTGCTATCCCTTAACACACAACTCTAAGTTCAGTAGAACTTACTGTATTCTAAGCTTAAATTATATGTACCTTAGGTACCTTTAGTGGTTTTCAGTTGATCAATTCAATTGAGATTATCTGGTAAAACAATAGCAAGCTGGAATCCCACACGCTGCACACCAATGTGAGAAGTTGGCCTGGCATATGCTGTCCACTAATTATAGTGGGCACCTTGCACCAGTCCAAACAACCCCTTATTGGAGATAGGTTAAAGACAACCTTATTGAAAGCTATCCTAGTGGTAGCTATGGAGAGCAGCCTTCAGGCTAAGTCTTGAAGGAATGTAAAGCAGCTTGTTTTTACCAGTCTATAATCTCTTGAGTGATCAAATGAAAGAGCACCACACCAGGTATATATTCAAAATATATGTATTTACTACTAAACACACCCCTCTAGTCTCTTTATGAGGCTAGAGTTCGAAGTACACAAGTTATAAGTTATTTAAACACAGTAATAGCACAAATACACGTTTGGGCCCTAGGGGCGTACCAAACCATATACCAATAAAGTGGTATAAGAACCACGACTGAACTAGACACTAGGCCTAGAGCCTCTAGAAGTGCTTGGACCACAAGGAACCACCCAAGGTAGTGACACAGGGAACCACGGGGGACGCGTGCAGTGTAAATACACAACCGCGATACGCCGTTAACTTCTATGGAGAAAGTCGCGATCAGGAAATTAAAGAAAAGGGACACTTAAAGGAGGACTTGGAGCAAACCCTTTGAGAACTAGTACTTTGAAGAGTCTCTACCCATGGGAGCACCGGAGTACTCGTGTTACCTCACCCAGGGAAGCCGGGTGCATAGGTGCCTTTCGGGGTCGGGTTTCGTCGTAGATTTGAATGGCGATCTGCGGCAAAGTGCTGCTGGCGACCAAGTGGAAAGTGTCCGGGTGGATCCAAGAGTGGATCGGAGATCTGAAGAACCTGAAAGCAGAGGGGACAGAGTCTGGGTCACTAGCCAGTGACCAGGAAGGCGATGGACAGATGCCCACCGATGTCGAGTGCTTCAGGTGCGTTGACGGTCATCTTGACTCTTCAGCCACGAGGTCCAGGAGGCATTGTCGGCAACCAAAAGCAGGATTCGGGATCAGGATCTGTCGAGTGCTGAGGTGTCGGCGACTGGATTGGACCCAACAAGCCTTGGCAACGGCAAGTCTTGATGAAGATGAAGATCGTCGATGGTGCAGACCAGCAAGGTCTGAGGAACTCACCCAGCGAGAGTAAGTGAGGGCAGGCCTGGAGCAACCAGGGTGCCCAAGAAGAAAAGGATTGGCCTTCGTGAAGGGCTACTAGCCAACGGGCTAGCGACCGCGAAGGAGCCTCGAGATGTTGCACGTGGATCTGGCTCACAGGACACTCGTGGAGTGGAGGCCAGTGATCTTCGGTGCAGTTGGTGCTGGAGGCTAGGGCTACTCGGATCCCAAAGCACGACTTCGTGGAAGACCCAGAAGAGGATGCACTTGCAAATGTGCTTGGTGTCAAGGGGTCACGGTCTCACGTCACCCACGATAGCTACGGGCCTCAGCTTTCCTGGGGACTCAGGGTAGCCTCGGGGAAGTCTGAGAATCCACCTCTGGTGATGCGAAGACTTTGGCGTCCGACGAGAGCTTCAGAAATGCAGACCGGACAGATGCGTCTTTGGTGCCTGCCAAGCAGGGGAGTCACTCCTTGACCCCAAGGGAGATTCTTCTGTCCTCTAATCTTGAGTAGAGCGTCAAAGGTCCAGGATTCTGTTTCAGAGTTTCGTCCAGGGATAATCTAAAGTCCTAAGGACTGGGTTCCTATACTTATACCAAGTTTAGGGGTTGGACTACTCTGTGGCCCCACCTATGGGTGGGTCAGGGCAGAGGGGTGGCTACACCCCTTTCCCTTTGTCCAGTTCACGCTAAAGCAGGGGCTGCAAGCCCCTGATCCGGTTTGAACTGGGGTATGCACAGGGACACCAAATGTGCCCCCAGTGCAGGACTTCAAAGCACCCGAAAGTGCTCCCGCCCAGCCCCAATACACATTATCCTGTCTGGGGAGGTGGTCACACCTCCCTGGGACAGGAAACCTATTGTCCAGGCCTCCCTGGCGGAGTTTCGTCCAGCAGCAGGAGGCCAGACTCGTGTCTGTGGCAGCAGCATCCATTTTGTGATGCCAGGGCTTTAGAAAGAAGTTACCGGGCTAGCCAGAGTTAACATGTCTTTCCCTCTAGAAGGGTGGAATGCTACCCCCGCCGCCATAATTGGCGGGGGGTAGTATTCCAAGATGTTTGACACCAAACACGACATGTTTAGGTGCAGCCATTCCAAAGTTAGCATTTAACGCGAGGTTATAATGCGCTTAAGAGTATATGGTCAGGCTGCACTACAAACAGCATCAGAGAAGGGTCTCCGAGCGCTGCAGAGGGGCCCTGCTCATGCAGGGGCACCCTCTCACTTAGGAACCACGCACTCTGCCTTCAGGATTGATAAGGCCTGCCTTAGGAGTGACTTATAGGTTTATATGTGTGTATGTATTTAGTGATATAGGTAACCTATATTACAGTAAGGGGTGCATGCACCACCTTACCCAGGCTGCAGTAGCAGACCTGTGGTGTCAGTTTGGATGGCCTTCCAGGGGTGGCATAATACATGCTGCAGCCCCTGGTAGGCCTCTGAGGTACCTATGCCCTTGGTACATAGTATACCATATACTAGGGACTTATAAGGGCACTCCAGATTCCAATCAGAGATGTGCCTAAGGCACACGGAAACCTTTTACAGAGAAAGCAGATAGACTGGGGCCCTGAATAGCAGGATCCCAGTCCAACTAAGTCATAAACCAGCAAAACACCATAAAAAAAGTGGGGGCAACCATATAGTCAGATTCCACCTTCCTACACTCGACATCAGCACAGGTTTGTCAGTGTACAACAACAAAGGGACCGAGCGTCCTGCAACAATGGGCACGTCGGCCAGCAGAGCCTGGAGGGCATCATCGACCCCATTAATCAAAAGAGAAAATAAAAAGCGGGGCCAAGATGCAACCCTGTCTAATTCCCCTCTTGATTTTAAACAATGTGGAACATTCCCCCTTGGCGCCATAACGGACCTAAGCAGGCAAATTCTCGTACAACCGGGACTAAAAAAGGGCAATGTTCTCAGGTGCCCCAAGTGAGAGCAATGTATGCCAGAGAACAGACAGATCAACCAAATCAAAGGCACTGCTGAGGTCGGCAAAACATAAGTAGAGGGAGCCTGACTGAACCTTGTGGAATTTCCCAATGAGCAGATCTAGGTTCACACACTGCTCCACTGTCCCCATCCCTCTCCTGAATCCATACTGGGCATCCAAAAGGATAGAATTATCCATTGCCCACAGCTCTAATCTCTGTAAGAGAACCCTAACCATCAACTTTGCCGAGGAATCCAGAGATTGGCCGATAGCACTTTTGGTCAGATCTATCCCCTTCTTAAAAATAGGCACTATGATGGAATGGCCCAACTAGAAGGGATCGTGCCCTCCGCAACCGCGTTAAACACTCGGGTCAGGATGGGGCCACATAGTTCGCCCATTGCTCTTAAAGCGTCAACCGGAACCCCGTTGGGCCGGGTCCCTTACCCCGAGCACAATGTTCTATGGCAAGAAGGAACTTGTCCACGGTAACATCAAGGGACCTGCTGCAAGATTGGTTAACACTCCCACCTACGTTCGAAAAAATATTACCCTTGTGGGTGTAAAAAAGTCTTGAAAAATGATCAACCCACGCTTGTAGGGGAACAAGTGGGGTGAATTCTGGGTGCAATACTGTTTTTTAGAAAAGGGGCATTAACTGTACTCCAGAACAGAGTAGCGTTGTTGGCCTCAGCTGCCTGGGCCAAGGTTTACCAAGCCTCTTCCCTGAGCACCTTTTTGCTGGAGTCTAACACCAGGTTGTAGTGCTTCCTTAATTGTTTAATGACAAAGTAACCCCTAAGGGAACTACGCAAGGCAATCCATAGGAGCTTAGATGTCTGGGTACTTGAATAGTCAAACTAACCATGTCTCTTAGTAGTCCTTGGTCTAGGAGATCGTATGAGTAAGACATTAAGGGACCTGGCGATTTTTTTGAAAGTGTACAACAGCCCTCCATGGTCCACCTCAGCACTAAGACAATAAGTGAACTCTGCTCCATTCGAAATTAACAGCTTCTGCAACACGCACAGAGGATTGACCCCCACCCATTTGATATGGATGCCATTAAGCCTATCTGGGATAGCATTAGCTACACAGGTGATTACTGTAGGGCTTTCTCCATACAAAGACATGGATAGAGCTAAGGTTATGATCGCTCACTGCGGTTGGAATTACTCTAAAACTAAAAATAAGGTCACTAGAAGCAGAGGTAATTAGGATGTGGTTAATTGTAGTATGGCCTCCTCTACCAATGAAAAAAAAGGTCTGTTCATTGCTCTTTGTATTACCACTCTCCAGTAAAAAAAGGCATATTTAAAAATTTAAGAATTTAGAGATTTCCCTTAGGAGTTGTGTATTGTTATTTAATTATGTTTAGATTTTAGGTGTTATTACTTATTGGAATAAATATTGTGAAGTCATAAGCATTACATCTGGTGTACAATTTATGGTTTGCATGTGTGATGTATGAGTTATGGATTGGGGCCCTAACAATAATTTGTGAATTTTAGTGATTTTCGATTTTAATTTGCAAAAATAACTCTAATTTAATTGTGTTTTTTTCAGTGAACTACCAAGGTTTTTTAAAATATACGTTAATGTGTTATAACGAATGCTACCACGTGCAACAGTTCCCAGCGCTGAACCAACCATGGAAATAGCGTAAGTCCAGGAGACAAGTGTAATTGCGCATTTTAAAAGTTATGTGGTGCACCCTGTACAAATCACTAACATTTCGGGTAGAAGAAGTACTCCATGTTAAACAACATATAGGCTGAGCACACCTGATGTAGGTTCCAGAGGTATGTTTGAAATTAGATTGTGGCTTAAAACCAAAGCCTGTTGTAAAAATAGTTGTGAGAAAGACCAAAACTGTTGTTGACAATACATCAAACACCTATGGATATCTAGGCACATGCCTATGTTAAATAGCTGAAATACAGTGGTATAGACAATATCTGTGCATGTTTATTTCCTGAAATTCACTAAAGATTTTGAAGCAATCTAGAATGTAGGGATGTCCCACTTAGAGGTGCTTTATCTCATTCTGGTGTTGTAAGTATGACTCTAAGGGGCATATTCTCAAGGACTTATCACCGATTTATCGGCACTTTAGCGCCGCAAAAGTGGCGATAGATTTTTTGCCCTATTCACAAGCTGGTGCAAACTGCTGACATAGCCAGTTTTCCTTCGATAGCTACCGCAAAAAACATCGCCACGGATGAGTGCGACAACTAACGCTAATGATATGCAGAGTAGGCGTTCCCGTGCAAAAACACACGAAAACACCACTTCGCGTGATTCTCAACGACCAGTCAGATCTGCGATGCGAACCAAGAACAGGCGATAAGGCACGTTAGCTGCAGGGATTTAACACCTGCCTTTTGCTGGTGCTAAGCCGGACAACTACCTGCAGTATGAAACGGAGCCCAGCCCAGAGCCACATCTTAAGACCCACAGATGCCATGGAGCCAATGAACATGCAGCTCGGAGACCCAAGAGGGCCACAACACCCACTGCCACCACCCCCAGGACACCCCCCTCCAGACCCCCCACTCAGACTACCACCGAGGCAGCGTAGGACAAGACAGTAGACCTTCAGAAAACGGCATGGCCCCTCAGCCACACAAGTGCAGAATGTGGGGAGAGGTGGGAACCAAGTATGTGTGAAGGAGGCAACTCACCCATGAAGAAGATTGTACACAATGCCAAGTGTGGCGGTGATGTGCTGGACAGACCTCAGAATGCAGAGCACAGACATGTCCATGTGGACATATACTGCTGGGGTTTGTAGTGTTGTGGATAGTGGACGCAAACATGTTACCTCAGGCAGTGGGGAAGACCTTGGACATGTAGCTGTGCCGTCCCCCCCTGTAAGCGTAAGCGCAGTGGGCTGGGCCGGTGTACGCCACTCCAGCATAGGAGTGCGGATAAAAAGGCCGGGGCTCTGGGCGTGGTTCTCTTCCGTGATGGGCAACATGTCGGCCAGGGCGGCGCACCTCACCCTGCCACGAGTCCGCCGCCGTGACCTCCAGACTCCGCGACACAGGCCCCCAGCGTATCCAGCGGCACAGCAACACGGAGTCATGTGTGTGCCGGATACTGCCTTAGTCCTGCACTGCGGTCAGCAGGTCCCACAATTCAAATCGTGCCACATTTCTGTTAATGGAGGAAACCACTAGTCAACAGACATTGCCCCCAGTGCGGCCCGCCCGGACGACGCATCATCGTTGGCTGTGCACCTGCTGAGCGCTCCAGGTGCCACTGACCCTGTGCAACACAAGTCGACGCCACGTGGCAATATTGAGGCAGAATTCAGTAGGCAAAAAGAACATTGCTCCCAGTGCGGCCCGCCCGGACGACGCATCATCGTTGGCTGTGCACCTGCTGAGCGCTCCAGGTGCCACTGACCCTGTGCAACACAAGTCGAAGCCACGTGGCCGTGGGCCCTTTCTGACCGCTGCCTCCGGCCTACACTGCGGTCAGCAGGTCCCCCAAGTCAATTTCAGTCTTGATTCATTTATGGCAGAGTCCAGTAGGCAACAGACATTGCTGCCAGGGCGGCCCGCCCGGACGACGCATCGTCTCTGGCTGCACACCCGCTGAGCGCTCCAGGTGCCACTGACCCTGTGCAACACAAGTCAACGCCACGTGGCCGTGGGCCCTTTCTGACCGCTGCCTCCGGCCTACACTGCGGTCAGCAGGTCCCCCAAGTCAATTTCAGTCTTGATTCATTTATGGCAGAGTCCAGTAGGCAACAGACATTGCTGCCAGGGCGGCCCACCCGGACGATGCATCATCGCTGGCTGCACACCCGCTGAGCGCTCCAGGTGCCACTGACCCTGTGCAACACAAGTCGACGCCACGTGGCCGTGGGCCCTTTCTGACCGCTGCCTCCGGCCTACACTGCGGTCAGCAGGTCCCCAAGTCAATTTCAGTCTTGATTCATTTATGGCAGAGTCCAGTAGGCAACAGACATTGCTGCCAGGGCGGCCCGCTCAGACGATGCATCATCGCTGGCTGCACACCCGCTGAGCGCTCCAGGCGCCACTAACTCTGTGCAGCTCAAGTCAACGCCATGTGGCTGTGGGCCCTTTCTGACCTCTGCCTCCGGCCTACACTGCGGTCATCAGGGCTCACAATTCAAATTGAGTCTTCATTTATTCATGGCGCAGTCCAGTAGGCAACAGACATTGCTTCCAGGGCGGCCCGCCCGGACGACGCATCATCGTTGGCTGTGCACCCGCTGAGCGCTCCAGGTCAAGTCATGGACCCTTTATGATGTAATCATATGTGTGTGAGTCCAGTTCTGGTGCCCCTACCTCAGTGCACTGCAAGTCATGGACCCTTCATGAGTGACTCTGTGTGTGTGATCCGATGATCACTGTTCTAGTTGTTGCCAGCACCAACCACTCCCTGAGGGCTGGCTTACACTCACCCCACACCCATCCAGCACAGGCGTCACTGGACATGTGACCCTGGTAATAAAAAGGGGACGGGCGCACGTGCCCGTAGCCAGTTCCACTATCTATCTAAGTGTGTCCGTGTGGTCATTATGTATGCGTGATGGCCCCTGGCCCTACCACATCACATCGTGCTGTGGACAGCGGATGCAAGCATGTCTCCTCAGGCAGCGGGTAAGACCTTGGACATGTAGCTTTGTCGTCCCCCCCTGTAAGTGTAAGCGGAGTGGGCTGGGCCGGCGTACGTCAGTCCAGCGCAGGGGTGTGTAGAATTAGCCCGGGGCTCAGGGCGTGGTTCAGTTCTGGCCTGTACAAGAAAGTCACCAATGCGTGTGTCTCTGTTGTAGTGTCGGCGCCACCCGGCCCGCAATTGACAATGTGCAATGTAGCATGCACCCGGAGGGCGGTCTCGCACGAGCGGAGAAATGAAGGAGCGCAAGACCGCTCGGGGTCTTGGCTCATACATGCCAAGTGTTGTGTGTATCTGCATTGCCGCAGCATGAGCCAAATGCCTAGCCTTAGTCGCAGTGCGAGTTCAGCCAGGCATGAACTCTACATCTGTGTCCGCACTAGCCTTACCATAGGCCTACACTCACGTGGCTGCCCACCTTCAATGGCCATCATCACAGTGTCATTGTCAGGCTTGTCGACATGCGCAGACAGGCATGACAATGGTGTGCCGTTGGAGTGCAAGTGATGCAACCGCGCAGCGCACACAAGTAAATAGGCTCGGGGGGAGGGAGGAGCAGCTGTGAGGCAACGTAACACACAGTGATGCCGCTCATTTGCCACATGCAAGTCATGTCAAACATGAATCCCAAAGTCACACACATCCCACCACACACCCAACAAGCCACATCACACTTCATGAATGCAAGCAGATGACAAACTGACATTAGGGATGAAAGCTCATTTGTCTGAACTATCAGGCGGAAGCACATCTGCACATCCGACCTCGGAATTGCATGTGCCCGGCATCCCCTGACAGATACGATAGCAGTTGAGGACGACTCCCACACTATGCACAGCCCGACGACAGACCAACGTATACACACCCCACACACAGAAGTCCTTGCTCGGAGTTATCTTGCATGGAATGGCCTTCACACTTACTCCCACACCATCCCAGGCGTACAACCGTTGCACACTTAAACAACTCATTGATCCGAGCTGTGGCATTTCATCCACAGAACTGGCGCAGGTCAGAACAGTGCCGCTTCAACTAGAGCCGCTAACGCAATGGCAGACCATCCCGGACACATGCACAACCCCTGTCACGTGGAACTGTACCGTGCACGAATGCTGCATTTACTGGGGGCACTGCCATTGGTAGTGCTGCGGATCAGTTACCGGCTAAGCTTCCGCCTTGCCAACGTCACCTGCGTGCAGCCTGTGTTGCATTGTCGCTCGTGCATATTCGAGTGGTCCATGGATGTCTGCCTATCCAACAGGACGGTAGCCGAACTGGATTTCGACATGTGTGTGTGCCCCCTGTTGGCCCACGACCATGAGTGTCACCGTGACACCCGTCTATGGGATACCTGGATACTTGGCATACATGCTGGCAGCTGGACCTGGGAGATTGCAGTACTCCTAGTGTGCAGTGACCACATTGAGCCGCTCCCCTATTGGGCTGTAGTGCTAATTGGTGAAAGGGGGTGGACGCAGCACATCTGTCCGGACCTGCTAATGGTTAGCCTCGCCGTCCTGTTCGATGAAGTCGACAACAACCTCATGTTGGAAATGATTGCCTACGAAGCTGCACTCGCTTTCATGGACGTGTAACTACGTACCTGCAGACACAACAGTTTGGAACACATTGCACATGTCCCGACACCTTGTTGGAACTTGGGGTTCTGGTCACATCTCCCACGACGACATTGGACATGGCTGCATTCGCCTGGACTCCGAATACATGAGCGGACAACAACGCGGGTAAACACACACCTGTGAATGGTGCGGCACTCCCCGGAGTGGACAGCAGCGCTTGGCAACGTTCCACATTCTGACATACT